>OZ053309.1:4620085-5238912 GCA_964056655.1 Arabis hirsuta | reverse complement strand
TGCTCCTGAAGTTTTAGAGAAGAAACCCCACGGGAAGGAAGTTGACATTTGGAGTGCTGGTGTTATATTATACATCCTACTATGCGGAAAAGAACCATTTTCGAATGGTAAAAGTTTTTGCTAACTAAATATGTAGATATGTTTTTCTTCTTGAGGGGGAGTTTAATCTGTATTTGTATGTTCTCTTGTATTGTAGATTATGAGATTATGAAAAAAGATTTGGATTTGGATAGCTTTCCATGGGGTGGTATATCTCCTCCTGCCAAAAACCTTATCAGGTTGATGCTCAAAAGAGACCCAAAGGAACGAATCTCTGCTGAAGAGGTTCTTGGTAAGCCTCTTTGTTTGTTGTTCGAAAGCAATCAAAATGAAATTCTATATTTTAAGGTGTTAGCGAAAGTCCCACATCGGTAGTTGGAGAATTTGTCTAAGTGGTATATAAGGTACATTGTGCCAATCCATTTATTGCCAATTGGTTTTGAGTTGGAAGCCGATGAGCATGATTGTTAGTGTTGTTAGGTGGGTGGGAGACAGGGGCAGTGAACTTTTTTCAGTGTATGCAAGAATCCAGAATTAGTTTATAGAACATGACACTATCTTGAAGTCCTAATCTTGTTCTGTCTGAAATGTCAGTGTGAGTTTTATGGTTGTCTCTAACTATAGCAATCCTTGTGGTTTATAGAACATCGTTGGATCCAGAACGAAGCTCCAGATAAGCCTCTTGATGATGTTGTCTTCACACGTTTGAAACAATTCCAAACTATGAACAAGATAGAGAAGTTAGCTCTTAAGGTAAGAAGTAGTAGTAGCTCAAAAAATTATGAAATTACTAACTCTTCATCTCGCCTATTTTGTATAGCCATCTCTTTGTCTTCTCTAATCTATTGAAACATCTCATATCTACTGGTGCCTGAACTTTGGTTGTGATTTGTGTGTTTGGTTTGCAGTTTATCGCGGAGACTCTATCGGAAGAGGAAATAAAAGATCTTAAGACAAGATTTGAGAAAATGGATACCGACAAAAGCGGATCAATCACATATGAAGAACTCAAAACCGGTCTGCATAAACTTGGCTCTAAAATCTCTGAAACTGAAGTGAAACAACTCATGGAAGCTGTGAGTGTCACAATTCACAAACCATCTATTTTTTTCGGATGGCATTCGTAGTTGATCTCAAGAAAGCGAGAATCCAAAACACATATCATAAACCTTTTTTTCAGGCTGATGTGGATGGTAATGGAACAATAGAATACGACGAGTTTATCACAGCGACAATACAGAGACACGGATTGTTAAGAGAAGATAGTTTGCGCAAAGCATTCCAACGCTTGGATAAAGACGGTAGCCAGTAAGTTTAATGCGTCAAGAGAATCAAATATTTAGTGAGATGTGTAGAATGTTGAAAACATCAATATGAATTGTTTGTTTATACAATAGGTATATAACCAAGGATGAGTTGGAGATAGCCCTGAAGGAACACAGTATGGAAGATGAAGCTTGTCTCGAAAAATTAATTTCAGAAGTTGATACAGATAATGTAAATCTCCCTCTATGATTTCACATTTACTTCTTTTCCAGGTTAACATTTACGCGGTTCTGAATCTTGTAATGAATTTTGCGCAGGATGGGAAAATAGACTACGCGGAATTTTGTGCAATGATAGGAAATGTTAACTTGCAGCCACAAGGGAAGCTTCTTGGGAACCATCATTGCTCATAAGCTCTTGCTCTTGTTTCATCCGAAAGCGGTTTTTCTGTCTTACTGTTATATGTCTTTGTTGTAGTCAATCCACTTTCTTGTCAATTTTCATGAAAAACTTCTTAATCCTTAATTATCTTGTAATGTTCTTGCGAAGCTCCTTAATTTCTTTGTGAAGACTTAAAAAGAGCAACTCTTCTGCTATTTGTTTGTCTTCTGAATATCCAATATGGTTTCAAACATTAATTTTAAGGAAGTTGTCATTGGTGGTCGCTTAACTCATTGATTTGCAAAATTTAATCTGTTTCTAATAGAAAAATCAAATCTTACTAATTTTTCGACTGAGAATTTATAAGATTTGATAGAGTTCCTGCAAATATTAAATCATAGAATTTCAAAAATTACATATCTTCCATTCTCAAAAAGTTGAAACTCTCTTCTGCTAGGTATTGGCTTCTTATTTAGCATACTTAAAAAATCATAAATTACGTTCCATTCATAAAAAATTGACATTAATTCTTACTAGCCATATATTTAAAAGTAAAAATATTCATACAAACACAAAAATAAAAATGAACAAAACCTTTTCTTAAGATGAAATGAAATCTTATATGAAATCTATAACCGGTACAGAAACCTATAAGCTGGTGAAATCTATGTCTCTGAAAGTGAAAGAAAAAAACCTGTCATCGAAACTGAGAGCTTACAAGTTACACAATACAATGGGAATTCTCTTGGCTTCATCATCATCATTTGCATCTCACATCGGCGACAAGATGGCGAATCCGAGGAGCATACCATTTCACCTTCTCTATATGTTCTACTGTAACTTCCCAGCTACGACCTGAACCATGAAAACCCGAAAATACAAGCTCTGAGTTATTTTCTGGTTACTCAAATCAATAAACCCAGTAAATCACAGTCTTGATTCAGAAACAGTTTTGGATGTTCGAATGTTCTTCTCAGTTAAGCTGGTTTACGAGTACCAAAACGGAACTTCTAAAACCATGACCTTTCTTTCAGTTTAAAAAGCTTTTTGACAATATTTATTCCAATAAGCCAGACAGATGCCAATAATCTTTTTACCTTCGGCTCTGGCAATATCACTGAATGTTTTGGAGACATGCTCGGCCCAACTGCTCACATCCGAATCCTTGACGTTTCCATGCACATGGAGTATTCCTCCTTCAGGCCTGGAAGTTCCAATACCAAGAACAGAGACATTAGTGAAATCATATCGATCAGTTTCCCTATCTGATGATAACATTCTTGGATCATATTCAGAGGTTTCAAGAAGAATGGAGCATAAAACAGACTCTACAAGTTAAAGGAAAGTAGGATCACCTTAATGCCTGAATACCTGTCACCCAGCTTCCTTCGCTACTCGGGATAAGACCAAGACAGACTCTGTCAGCTACTCCCTGAGAGTCAAAAGTTTTGAAACACGAAATCTATTACTCTGACGAAGTATTTGGTCCAACAGTTAGAACATGAACAATTTGCATAAGATTGAATAGATGATGAGCAGTTTTGGAAATATCATCAACCGTACTTTGGGTGAAGTGATCCGGTTATCTCCTTCAAGAATGATACAACGATCAGAAACAGAATTTACTTCAACATTATGTCGAAGTGCTTCAACAGCATGGGGATTCCACTCACAAGCATATACTAACCTTGCCTTTGCCCTGCAAAGGTATAATAGGAGAATTGAAGCTGCGAGATATCTATAAAGTATTGGGTTTTTGTTTGTACAAATCTACTTTATTTGTTTAATGGCCTACCTCACAAGAAATGGGAGGACAAAATATCCAATTCCAGAAAACAGGTCGACCACAACTTCGTTTTGGCAGGTCATATTACCCATACGGAGCTTTTCTGAGAGATTGCCCCATGAGAACATGCACTTGGTAGCATCAAAAGAGTACAAGATCCCATTTTCACGGTGATCAACCCATCCATTGTCTCCCACAAGAATCTCCAATGTACTATCCCTTGTACCGTTGTCCTGCACTCGTCCCTGGCAAAGACACAAAATTGATTATTTATGTCTTACTGGTAAGTAAATGCACTTGGAGTCAGATAAAATTCTTTTTCAAATCTATCAAATATGATTACTTTTTAGATGCATTCAGAGGAATAGATAAGAAACCCTTCAATTCACAAGAACCGATGAAGTTGTAAAATAAAGGTTTGCACTTAAACAAGCCGGAGTAATGTTCTACAAGTGACATACTTGGCGTGCAAGGCGGTTGGCACTAAGCGATAGAGCAACAGCAGACCAAACTTCATCACTGATAGAGCTCCACGCTGGATCTTTAAAAGATGTTACAGGAAGCACAACAATATCCCCAAGCCTTTCCCATCTACGATAGAGGAAACACACAAAAGTTATCAGATGCAAGTGAAAACAAACGACATGGATGCTATCAGATTGTCAACATTCAACATTTTATTCCCCGGATATTATAAAATCAGCATTCTAGAAGACTTACTTCTGGGGAAGCTCATCCAAAAGCTCCTCCGGTAGACCTTTCTGTTTAAGTATAGACGTGATAGATTCTTTCATTACTTGTAAGGGGGATTTAGCAACTTTTCTGATTTCAACAGCTACATTAATGACTATTCTAGCACCATGTTCCTTCAATAGTTTCAAAGCCACTGAGCTGGGTATATCCTTTCGCGATAGACCCTTTGTGAGCTGGCTGGTCAGGTTACCATCATCTGACCCTTCTAAATCTTTCCCCAAAAGCTGCTTCTCGTGGAAAAGTCTAAAAAACTTTTCAGTCACAGGGAAGCAGATATAAAGACCTTTTTCGTGTGAATAAACCTTTCTCTCAAGGTCTAACCATCCAAAACTCTTAAGTATGTCCTTGCCAAACTTTGCATACTTTCTTTCTAACTGTATTAGCCCTGGTTGAGACAGAGAAGTTTCAGTCTTGAAATCTGCTTCGGTTTTATCCACTTCTATAGAAGCATCTTCAGGTTGGGGAGGAACATGATTTTCACTCATAGTCACTGATTGAAGCAAGTTGATTTTCACTGGTTCACTAAACTTTGTCCCAAAAGCATAGCAAGCAGACCCACCCCCAATTACAATAAGATCATCACCAAGAACGCTGGCTGTACTTCGGACAAATAATTCTTTGTTCATAAATTCCAACCTCACACTCCTCCACAATCGGTGCTTCAGATCTAGCAAAGTCAAGTCTTGACAATTTTGTGAAACAGGACAGCCTCCAATTATGCCAATAATGTGCTTATAAGCAAACATTGAGTGGGAAAACCTGGCATGAGGCCATTTCCCAGAAACCACTTCAAGTTTCCAAGAACAGCTCTGGAAATCAAATCTGTATAGATCATCGAGTACCTTTTCCCCATTGTACCCTCCAAACATGAATAACTGAGATCCATATGCAACCATAGCATGAGAGTGGCGTGCACATGGCCATTGACCTTGCTGTTCAATTTCTTTCCACTGAAGGTCCTTTGTATCCAAAACGTGGAAAGAGGAATATATCTTATCATTGTTAAGCCCACCAAATATGTATACTTTTGAGCCAACACTGGCTGCTGCGTGCCGATGCCTGCTCAATTCAAAGAATTAGCATTTAGAAGAAAAATTCGAGATAACAATTATCTGAAGGAATGTCAATGCGACAAGCAACAAAAGCATAGAGGAAACGGAAAGAAATGAAGCAATAACGCATAAAAAAGTGCAATAAATCAAGATACCATTGAGGTCATCTCCGAGAACTTAAGGTTAAAGGATACAAAATACACAATTCATAGAACCATATTTTTTAGACAATAAAATTTGTCGCTGGTAACAGGTAACTTGGTGAAAAAATGGACACATAAAATGACATTTACCTCGGAGGAAATTCACTTCCAATACACCTCTGTGAGCTCCATTCACATTTGGATATATCAAGCATCCACACATCATTCAGAATGTTCAAGGGATCAGACCTTCCTCCAATTACGAACATGAAATCGCCAACCACTGAAGCTGAGTGGCCAAGTCGTGGTGATGGAGATTCATTGACTGCGATCAACTTTAAGGTTCCACATGAAGGGTCAAGTAGCATAGACTCATTCCTTCGAGCATGTCTACCTAAACCGCCAAAACCACCAAACACGATAACTTCTTTTCGATCTGTTTTATCTATCGTACAAGCTGAATGTCCCCAAAGGTGAAGCTTCTCAACAGGTTCACCGATTATTGATAATGTTGAGAGCTGCATAAGTTCTTGTTGAAGCCCTGCCAATGATTTAGATACGGAAACTGGCTGTCACGTTTAAAATTGGAAAGTTATCCTGCAAACCAATTAGACACAACTCAAATTTTCGACCAACGATACACTACCAACACACTACAATTTAGATTGTAACATGTCCAATTCCACTACATTATTCAAGCTATCACTCAGGGATTCACGCAAATTCAATATACAAGATTAGACCATAGCTCAACGAATTACCTGGATTTAAACCTCCATTGCTGATACTTGAATCATGATTTCCAGCTAGATTCTCGAAATTATCATCATCGTCGTCAACATCATTAGCATCTGGATTCTTGAAACCGTTACTTGCCAGAGCTAGACTAAACCCATCGGTTCGTTTCTTATTAGCATCCATCTTTTCATTGGCAATGTCAACAAGAAACTTTACATACTCTGGTGAAACCATAAGCTTCTCTGTATCACCTAAAGGCACCTCCATTCGAATCGAGCATCGTATAGCAATAATCACTCTTTTGCCATCGCCACAAGATGTGATTCCCGACTCTCTAAACCCAGAGGATATGGCTATCGCCACAAGAGACTGAGCCGAACCCAAATCCTTACATTCCACTGCAATGATCAATGGCTCGAATCGGAAGACTAATTCGCTGGGCTGGTCAGATGGGTCAAGCTGAGTTGACTTCGAAGGGAAAAGGAGAGAAATTACAGACTCTGGATCTGCTGGGTCGTGAGAGATGTATAACCATGAACCACCTCGAGCTTTCTTCTTCGTTGAAAGGTTGGATTGTGGTTTGGGCTGAGAAAGGATAGAGATTCGACCTGAGCAGGAGCTTGTGGTGAAGTAAGATGGGTGCTGGTTGATGGTTTCGAGGAGAGGGATGATGGGTTCGTCGAGATAACCTTTCGGAGATTTATCAGTCACCGATGAACGAATTGACGCTAAAGTCGCAGCTTTTCTCTTCTCGAATTCCATCTTCTTCGCTGTGCTCTGATTTGAAAAACCCTAATTTAGGTTTCATAAACCCTTTTTTGGTGGCGCTTTATGATAATATTGATACGAGCGTTTTGCGTTGAAAGAAGCCAGATAATTTGCTCTTCATTGTTTTGAATTTTTTACTAGTTACTCTACTTTTGAATAAAAAGAATAAAATGGGATTGAAATAAAACTTAATTCCATTTTGCATTTTAAAATAAAAACCTGAGTTATATATTGTAGATGTTCTAATCTATTCCAAAAAATGTTTTTAATATTTTAAATTCAAACAACGAGTGGAAGCCGATTTAGTCTAATGGTTAATTAATATTTTTACATTTAAAGGTCTGGAGTTCGAATTCCATATGATGCGATTTATTAACAAATATGCAGATTAATGGAAGCAAGCTTACAGGGGATCTTCAACATTGTGCAATTAGAGCTGTTCGATGTGATTCCACGCAATAAAAGTATAAGGTGTCCATCATGAGTATGGAGAGAGAAGTGTCGTTTATCGTGGATCTAATAGGGTCGAGGTGAATACTCCGTGGTATAATCGTCTTTGTAACAATTCTCATAATTTATAATAAAAAATAATAAATTCAGACGTTTAAAAAAAAAAAATTCAAACAACAACGATGATTGAGAGGAATTAATTTACGTTGGCGTTTAATCGTTTATATATTAATGATGGATCTTTATTTTACTTCGTAAACTCAAGCTTTTGAATGGTGACAGTAAAATGCGACATATGATGTGCAGAGCGGTCTAAATAGTAAAAGTACATATATACATATATGTAATATATAATTGTGTAAAATGAATATATTCAAACGAAACTCAAAACATGTTTGTATATATTAGAATTTAATATTATTTTGTTTAGGAATGTGTTCCGAACCAAATCAAAATTCACCAATTCGATTTTAAACCGAATTATATATAATAATATGAATGGTACGGAAATTCTATACTTAATTTCCCTAAACAAACTCTAATTTTACAAAAACAAACCGAAGCAATACAAAATTACTAAAAATTATTCTTTTGTTTTTGTATTTTATAGATATTTTGAATCAATTAGCTGATTTTTATCACATAATATTTGATCTAGTATTACTCATATGGTTTTAGTTTTAGTATCATTTTATGTAATGTTCCAAATTTTTAATTGTTAACATAAGTTTTTTCAAACAAACTCGAACAATGTTTTTTTATCTTAAATGTGTTTAGTATATATCAATTGTTGTTAAAATATAATTTGAATTTTTTTTTTCATGTTTCTAGTTTTCAAAAGTAGATATGAAAAAGAATTTTTTTTTACATTAAAAAGTGAGATTTAATATTATATTTTAAAATAATTGTATTCGTCTTTGCTATCCATTTAATTTAGGACTTTTGGTTAATTTTCCAAATAAGAGCAGAGATTAATAGGATCGAATAGAATGGTCCATGGTAGATTCGTCTTTGAAACAGTTATCAAATTAAATTCATTACGTAAAACAAAATAATTATATTCAAATGTGTTTGGCAATGAGTATGGAAAAAAACATAATAAATAAAAATTCATCAAACTAAACTCAAACCAAATTATATAATGGGGCAATTGCAAAAATGTCATTTTTGGTGTGCCACATAGGACTGTCCATTTGCAAAAATGCCACAAATTTTAGATTTTTAAAGTCTAAATCTTAAAATTATAAACCTTAAAAAATATTTTGACTCCTACCAAACCCTAAACCATAGTACAACTTAGTTAACTCTAACATAAATAATTTAACAAATAAATAATTTTTAAAAAGTGGCATTTTTGCAAAGATTTTGAAAATGTGGCATTTTTAAAAAGTGGCATTTCAAAAAATGGCATTTCTCAAAATTTCTCTTTTATAATTCCGAATAAGTTTCAAAATTTCTATACTAAATTATCCAAACCAAACTTGAATTATACAAAATCAAACCGAATTAACCAATACTAAATTTATTGTTAAATTTGTTGTTAAAATCTAACACAAATTTTTAGTTGCTCACACAACTTTTTAAAAACAGAAATAAGTATTGTATTTATCTTATATGTATCTAATTATATATGTAAAAATATATATGAAAAAAAAATTATATGCTCATTGATTTTCAAAAGATAATCAAAATAAATTTTATTTTATTTTAAAATTAATTAAATTTTCAATATATGTTAAGTTATTATTCAATTTTAATTATATGATTTATGTCTAGAATTTTAAAATATTTAAGTTTTGGCAAGTTTAGGATTTCGAAATATTTTAATTTTGGTAAGTTTAGGATTATTTTATTGTGTTTGACATTTAGATTAAGATTAATCAAAATAATTTAATTTGGAAACAAATCTATTTGGTAATACTGTAATTACATAAATAAGTAATAAGAAAAATGAGAAAAAATGTGGAAGTGACACATCATAAAAAATAGTATTTAATATTTCTCCTTTAATATATAGATGATATTTATAATAGTAAATTTAATTAAACTGTGTATGGTTAGTTTTTAATTGGTGTGATATTAGTTATTTAGTTCATTGAATTAAATTTTGATAGTAGTGAATATTAATAGTAAAAAAAAATTATTTTCGTTTTTAAAAAATAAATCAAAAAAAATTGTTTTCTAATGTGTTTGGTTGGAAGGATTGTGTGATTGTGTAGTGTTTAGATAATAGAGAATTAATAGGATTATGTGATTGTGTAATGTTTGGATAATAGAAAATTAATAGTATTGTATAGTAGAGAATTAATAGGATTGTGGAGTGTTTGGGTAATAGTATAGTAGATAATTTTTTTTTTAACACTGCAATTTTATTATTATTGTCTGTTACAAATTATGAGTATTACATCGACAATATTACAACGGACAAGTCTTTCATCTTGATCCACGCCAGATGATTTTACCTTGCTTCATGCTGAAAATCTCTTGTAAGCTAGCCTCTATTAATCTGCACAAATATCAATAAATCGAACCCAATATCTCCTGGTGTAGAAACTTTAAGCCATTAGACCAAAAGGACTTCCAAAATATAGTACAGAATTAATAATAAAATTTAATTGTTAATTAAAAACTCCAAAAAATGAGAGGTTGATATCTAAGCAAATTAATCCAAAAAAGTTTCTCGAATTTATTATTAATAAGTGATGCGGGATATACTCACCCATTTGAAGCTTTAAAGTTATCTAGAGTTTTTGGATTAGATCAAGAGAGATAACAAATTGAAAGAATTTCTTAGGTACTTTGTGAGTCCTAGTAACTTTTTATTAATCGGCAGGCAAGTATTCAATAACTAAAATGAATACCCATTGTAGAATCTCCTTTGGTCCAGTAGTTTGTTTAAGAGTTTATTAATGTTTCTACACCATGAGATTTGGGATTCGAATCCCAGAAGATGCGATTTATTAATATTGATGCAGATTAAGGGAGACAAGCTAACATGAGATTTTCAGCGTAGAGCAAACTATAATCGTTTGGCATGGATCAAGGCGGAAGACTTGTTTGTTGTAAAATTGTCGATATAACAGTTTTCATAATTTGTAATAGAATAATAATATATCAAGACGATTAAAAAAAAAATACCCATCTTTCCATTAAGTGTTCGATGGATTTTCAACCAATTAAAATCCAAATTTTTATATGGAATTTACTCAACACCAAATGGGTGGATGGTGCAAAATCTGCAGATTTCGTGACCTAACTAACTACTAACATAAAAAATTAGATGGTGAAAGGTCTTCGTGACCTATAAACAAGGGAAGTTGCTTACACTTTGCATTATCTTTCTCTTTTGCTTTTTTTTTCCCTTCTGAAGCTTCATTTCAAAGAAAAGAAGAAACAAACAACATTCAAACCTTGCATATTACATGTATTCAACACTTTTTACTGCATTCCACTAAGGATATATGAATGTGAATGTGATGGATCGTAGCCTTCGTTGTACTTAAAGGTGATATTCAACCCACGTAAAAACTACTCTTGTGTCCATGTGGAGTCGTTGTTCGACTGTGGTCTTAGTCGAGCAATGTTCATATTGACACAAGTGTAGATCTTTACATGGATTGTTTATATACACATACATCATAACGAAACGAATGAAGATTTTTTTTTTTTGTGTTTGTTTTTGGTTTTTTTTATAAACAAATATCAATTTTTCAGTATTTACTTTGTTTTGAAAATAACGGTAATTAAGATTTTTATAGAGCGGATAACGAATCAAACGAGGTATATAACATTTGTATTTGAACCAGCCCTATTCCATAATGTATGCAACTTGTGAGATATTTTGATTGGCATGGCATGTATTTTAGGCTTTTAGCATTAAAATACAAATCTCTGTGTTTACTAATGAACAAAACCATATACTATATGAACCAGTCCTATTGCATAGTGAATGTAACTTGTAAGGTATTTTATTGGAATATATTCTAAATGTTTTTACTAGTAAACCAAAACCGTAGATACCAAATCAAACCCAACCGAATATCCTTTGTAATCAGATATTTTCTCTCATTGTGAGAGACTAAAAAACTCATAAGCAATGGTTGGCTAATAAACATAGAAGTAGATATACCACACAAACAAAAAAAAATTGAAAATCTCAAAACATCCACTAATATAACGCCACGTCAACAAAGTAGATCCCACCATTTGCTTCTCCAAAAACCAAATGTAAAAACCTTATCTCCAAACCTAATCCATCTCTCTCTCGTCCCTCCACTCAATTTTCCTCTTCTTCAATCTTACAATCAAAAGAACAGAGAGATAAGGTTAAACCAAAACACTGTCTGAAACAAACAACAAATTCTCTCCTCTCTCTCTGTCTAAGCAAAGATCAAGAACAATGGCTTGCACAAATCTACCAACAATGTGGGTTTCATCAAAACCATCACTTTCCGATTCATCTTCCTTATCATTCCGATCTGTTCTCAACCCACTTCCTCTCCCAAATCACAACTCTTCACCTTCAAGATCTTCCTCTGTTTCTCCGATCCAATCCTCTCTTCGTGAGCTAAGAGACCGAATCGATTCAGTCAAAAACACTCAAAAGATCACAGAAGCAATGAAGCTTGTCGCTGCAGCTAAAGTGAGGAGAGCTCAAGAAGCTGTTGTTAATGGACGACCATTCTCAGAAACCCTAGTTGAAGTTCTCTACAACATCAACGAACAGCTTCAAACCGATGATATCGATGTTCCTTTAACCAAAATCAGACCGGTTAAGAAAGTAGCACTCGTTGTCGTGACCGGAGACCGAGGGTTATGCGGTGGATTCAATAACTTCATCATCAAGAAAGCAGAGGCAAGAATCAAAGAGCTTAAAGGTTTAGGTCTTGATTACATTGTCATTAGCGTGGGGAAGAAGGGAAATACCTATTTCCTCCGTCGTCCGTACATCCCCGTCGACAAATACCTCGAAGCCGGGACATTACCGACTGCTAAAGAAGCTCAAGCTGTTGCTGATGATGTCTTCTCTCTGTTTATAAGCGAAGAAGTCGATAAAGTCGAGCTTTTGTACACAAAGTTTGTGTCTTTGGTCAAATCAGAACCCGTGATCCACACGTTATTGCCTTTATCACCTAAAGGAGAGATTTGTGACATCAATGGGAACTGTGTTGATGCTGCAGAAGATGAGTTGTTCAGGTTAACGACGAAAGAAGGGAAATTGACGGTCGAAAGAGAGACATTTAGGACACCAACCGCTGATTTTTCGCCGATCTTGCAATTCGAGCAAGACCCTGTTCAGATTCTTGATGCTTTGTTGCCTTTGTATCTTAACAGTCAGATTCTTAGGGCATTACAGGAATCATTGGCGAGTGAGCTTGCAGCTAGAATGAGTGCAATGAGTAGTGCTTCGGATAATGCTTCGGATCTTAAGAAATCGCTTTCTATGGTGTATAATAGAAAGCGTCAAGCTAAGATTACTGGTGAGATTCTTGAAATTGTTGCTGGAGCTAATGCACAGGCTTGATTTGTTTTGAATTCTCTCTTTTAAATCTTTGATATATGAGTCGACAACTCTTCTTCTTTTTCGGTTTCGTTGGTATAATGAATGTATAATTTTAATCTCTAGAACTCATTACAATCTTTTTATAATCATCATGCAATTATATGAACAAATATGCGGTTGTATTTATTTTGGCCTTTTCATTGGAGAAATGATAGAAATCTTCTTAGATGATTTGTTGATGAAGAGCTTTTGTTAGGATCCTTTGAAGGATATAAGATTTGTTTTTGGTTGAGTACTATTAGATTGTTGTTATGATGGATTGTAGCTAGGCAGAAGAACAAAAAAATGATGGGCTAATTTGCTTAATAACAAAAAATAAATTGTAATTAGAAAACTAACAAAAAGTAGAATATGTAGCATATTAGATGTAGGTTTATTTGTTAGATTTTGAATTCCCAAAAATGAATCATCATCAATCACATAAGTTCATGGGTAATAAGATTATTGTAGGTGTATTAGTCGATGAGCTAAGGCGCCCACGAAAAACCGATAAACACCTACGATCATTTTATCGCTTTCGAATCAAAACATGAATGTATGTAATTTGAACAATGTGGAAATAATCTTTTGACTTCGGAAACCGGTGTGGTTAGCCTACATAAAACTCTGTTTCCAAGCTAAGCTTTTCTCGTGTTTTTCTCTTTAATCACTCATCCTTGTCGTCTCAGAGATCTCACATATGTACAATCACCGTGACCCAAACTTAAGCTACCTAGGCTCCGTACATCCCCTCACGCCAGAATCCATAGCATTTTATAATGTTCCTCCCAAGTGCAACTCGAAACAGCGAACACTCAACCATTCACATAACCTTAGTGAGAATCTCCTTTGTTTATCCAACAAAAATGTCCTCTTGTTCCGACAGATTTTCTCTTGAAATTTCCTTTATTATCTGTTTGCTTTCCTCCAAGAAATGTCTCATGTTCGCTCACAAGAACCCACATAGTTCACCACCAGCTCCACTAAGGAGTAAGTCAACCACTGATGCATCCCATGGAAACCCTTGTTATTGCCATTGAGAACTCCAACTCGAGCTTCCTCTCAGCCACTCACACCTCACCAAGATCGCCGTAACCCTATGACTTGTTTTTTGTCCGCATGGACTAATCTCAGAGCCAATAAATCTTTGATTGTCAAAAGATTTTTTTTCTTTGGTTATCTATTGTCGAGTGATATTTTGATGTAGAACCACATGAACTTAAATATGATGATAAGCTTCACTAAATTCAAAGGAATATCAAAGAGAGGTTCGATTTTGATATGGTTGTGGTTCAGTGATAAACAGAGAGCTAGGTTTGTACTTCTATGCAATAATGCATACCAATCAAAATTTACGTTCATTTTTCACCCTCTTAATCTTCCATTTTTTATTTTTATTTAATTATATCGAATAAAATTAGATAATTTCATATGGTTATTCATTAGTTAGATTAAATATTATATTAAATTAACTTTTTTACGGTGTTTTGATTATTATGTTTGTTTAAAACGGATATCCGTGAATATTCGGATATCCATGAATATCCGAACAAAATTCGGATATCTGTAATTCCGAATATTCGAAAAAAATTCGGATATCCGAAATTTCGAATATCTATAGTTTTTTGAAGCAAAATAATCAGAAAATTAAGACATTCGAAAAAACAAATTGAATCATAAATACTGCATTATTTTCTGAATATCCACTCCGCACGCAAGCTTAACATGTATAAGCCAATTTCAAAGAAAAAAGTGTAGGTTTAGCATATCGTTGCAAGATGTAAATAATTTTTATGAGATTTAGTGAGATAATATAAACATTATTGAGGGGCGTGTTTGCCAAATATTTAAAACTTGGGGGGCATACGAAAATACCATCCTTTCTGATATGTTTTGCATTGAAAGAACGAAAAGACACTTCGCGAAACACACGAAGCATTGAGACAGCTAACAAAATCACGATTGTCCAAATTAAAATAAGATTTTACCCCACAATTCCTTGCAGCAAATCTCTAGAAGTCGGTAGATATTACTGATACTAATCAAAGATTGGCTTAAGATACAAAACTCTTCTACCAACAAAGTTTAAATTTATAAATTATTGGATTAGACCACCGACTAGTCAATGGAGTTTACTTTAATGTCTTGTTATTGATATTTTTGAGTGAACCGAGTCGGAATAATACAACTATACAATACAACCAAGGCTTTGAGTGGTGCTTCCGTTGCTAAATTTTGTTTTTGTTGCATGCGTAAAACAATTAAGTATGAATTAGTTTTATGATCGTAATAGTTCCATGTCGAAACAAATTCTGATATTCTAAAATGTTTTATAACAGATTAGCTAAAATTTGATTGTTATTGTAACTTGTAAAATGTTTTGTTTTATCTATTTTAACCATTCTACAACTCCCACGATACTTGTTTCTAATATATCATCATTCAAACTCTAACGAGTATAATTAGTAGGTCTAGATAAGGGTCTTATTTCGTATCTAATAATTGATTATAAAAATGGATACTCCATGAATATGTGTGCCTATTATAATCGTCATCTTTTTGCTCGTTTACCGGAGTAATTAAAAGTGAAGCTTGTTTGGTGAGAGGAGTTTAAAAATGGGATAACAGTTCCTGATACTAAGTGAGTGTATTGTGTAGGGTGATGTGTCCACATCACTCTCCACTCATGCCCACCCTCTAATTTAATCTCGATTTTAAATATAATCTCAGTTTGTATACATGGCCTAACATCTATATATACACACTCTTGATTATTTTTGACTGAATGAATTAACCTTTAATAGAGATAATGATTTTAAACCCAAGTTTTTGTTAACGTGCATTAAGGATAGTAAACTCCGAATTAATGCCATCCATCATTAGTTATGTTTTTGTTTTGCAGTTTTCAAGGTAACCATTAAGAACATTTTCAACCCTTAAATACCCATGAAGTTTCTTATATATTATTATAATAATTTTAATGTAGTTTAGTGATTTGTTTAAATTTTAAATGTATAAAAAAAAAATGAGTCAATCAAATGTTTACATGTGTGAAATAGATTTTTTTTTTAAATTAAGAGGTTTTTTAAGAAAAAATCCATCTCATTCTCTCTAATAACTTTTGATTATTTTTTAATTTTAAATTGATAAAAAATTGCTTTATAAACTTCCATCGGGGATGGTCTAAGAGAACGTTAATGGCATTGACATATTTTCTTTACTAATATTTATGTGTAACTTTTGATTTTAGAAAAAATTATGAGAAATGCCATAATTTACACCAAAATTTTTTAAAAATACCACAATGATATTTTTCTTTCTAAAAATGCCACAAGACACATATAAGATAACGACAGTTATACATTCTTTTTTTCTCCAATGCTTTCTCTTTTCCTCTATCCATCTTTCTTTCTCTCTCCACCACAATCTCTCTCTTTCTCCACCATAACTTCTCTCTCTTACATTAATGGTTATAAAGAAAGTAGCAAATGATAGTGGACGAAAATAAAAATGAAAAACAGAGACGTAGACGGAGATGGTGACGAAAACAGAGATGGTGGTGGATGGTGGACAAAAACGGAGACATAGACGATGGACAGAAACGGATACATAGACAATTACGGTGGTTGGATGGTGGACAAAAACAAATACAGTTACGGTAGTTGGATGGTGGATAGAAACGACTACATAGACTGTTATAGTGGACAGAGACGGTGGTGGACAACGAATAAGACATTGGCAGCAGGTGAACGGAGACGAAAGTCAATGGTGGTGGACGAAATACTAAGTGGTAGTAGACAAAAATTAAATGGTGGTTAATTAATTCACTAACTACAACATAAGTCATATCTGAGAGTAAAACTGTCTTTTTCATACATGAACAGTCGTAGTATTTTTAAAAAGAGTTTTAAATTATGGCATTTTGAAAAAAATTTGAAATCATTCTTTATAATTTTTCCTTGATTTTATATGTGATAATTATTCTAAACTTTTAACCCATAATTTGTTTGGACTGTTGATTGATCTTTACTAATACTTGTGGCGATATCCAAAAACAAAAATCATATCTCTCCAATTGTGGCACATAATTCTTGAACTCGCATCCAGTAGCACCCTATTAATCGATTGAGCCAACAACACTTTGATTCACTATCAATTACTTCACTGTTTAAATATGTTACCATTCAAACAAAATATGCATTATTTGTGAGTTTCATATTGATGATCTGGTTGTGCATAGCATTTGGCAAAAGACTGATGTGTAGCGTTTTTACCAATTTTTAACATTTGTTTTTTTTTATCAAGTCAAGAATGTATTTTAAGTCTTAAAAAAGAGTTTAGATTATCAATAATGTTTTTAGAGGTTTGAGAATGTATATGTACTTGCGCTAAACAATAAAACCAAATTGTGTTCTTACCTGAACCAAACCGTGGCTCAAATTGTAAACCACTTTGCATTTTCGAGCAATCTTTACCTTAAGCTAAAAAGGCGACAAAACTCATACTACTTTTTTCCTCCAAATATCTTTGAGAATTGTTGGGCCTAGACCTGTAGTCCGCGTGATCTGATGGCCCAAAAAGCAGCTGAGACCCAACTCAGTTTTTAACCGCGGTCTAGTTAAACTGAGGTCAGATTTGGCAGCTATAGTTAGGAAAACCTATGATATACCATCAACCTTTTACTATAAATAGAGGTACAATATGATGTGACAAAACATCTTATTCTTTCCAAAAGAATATAAGGGAACAGAACTTTCCGTTCAGGTCTCTAACTCCGCCAAAAAAATATTTGGGAAGCCACCGCCGACCAGAAAATACGCCCAAAAGACTCTCTTTTCTGTACTAGTTCGTGGCGACTTAGTAGTCCGGGATCTGTCTAGCCTATTACGTCATTTCTAGTTCACAACGATTTGATAGCTCGAGATCTGTCTGGTCTATCACATATCGGTCTATCTTGTAACCTTTTGTCACGAACTCATCTTTCAATACACAAAGTACTCCGACCTCTTATATACTATAAATTTATTGTTCCACTTATTGGTTAAACAAGAATTTATTGGTTAAACAAGAATGGTTATCTATTTGATATTTTAAATTGTTTTGTCCTTATTTTTTTGTATAAATATTTGGTTGTAATTTATTTTCCTTGTTCTCTTATTTTCTTACATGATTTTGTATTGGTTAACAAAAAAACAACACAGACTTTGTCTTGAGCTTTTTGTGCTAGTTTTAATGTATTTACGCGTGTATTTCACTATTTGTTCTTACGACAAGACAGAACTTAGATTGTTGTTGCAATGATGCTCTATCATTTTCTTATCTCAAATAATATGTGCATGAACTCTTTTATCCGTTACACGATTACTCACTATGGAACACGATCTTTTGTATATAATTACTTAACTTAGCTATTTACAGATATGAAAATCCTATTTACAAGACTTGAGAATCACAACTGAAACTGTAGTTTACTAGAACCTCCGAAGCTTGTGTCCTCTATTAACGAACATTCGTTTTCTAAATTTTGTAGTGCCTGGACTCCGTATCATATGGTGTAAAAATTCTTTACTATAGAAAACTATTCATAATTATTGTATGGCCAAACTATTGTCTTTTGTGTATTGCGCTTCGTTTTCACAAATCACGGTAAAAAACTAAAACTAAACCCAAAAAAAAAATTAATAAATACTAGGGATAGTACGTAAATTGAATGCAAGCAGTGATCCCTCTCTTTTATCCAAATACTAATAAACAAAAAGATGATAGAGCTCTCTCTCTCTTCCTTTTGGATAAGATAGTAAGTAAAACTCTAATCAAGTAACATCATTAAAGGCACTTTTGAGTTAAATTTAATTTCCTCCTCTTATTTTTGGGATAACATCAATTTTTGGCATAATTCTTTTAAAATTACCAGAAAAAGAAATTTAAAAAAGTAATATTGACATAAAAGCAAGTCTTTTCATATAGTACAATTTTTTGTCTTATTATTGTATGAATCAGACTCTGTCAATGATTTGGCAGGTCTCAGTAGAAAATAGTACCAAAGGCTACTACTCTTAATGCAACTGTTGATTTATTTAATTTCTTAGAAGCATTTAGTCTTTAGTTCAAATTATTGGTTTTATAATAAAAAAAAAAGTGCTTTTGGAGTTTTGTGAAACCTCTGTTTCTGTTAGAGTCTCTTGGAATCTTTGAAGCTTTTCTACATGACTTGTCTTTCTCTTTCACTTGCCAGCAAAGAGAAACGGTTTAATTTTGTTTGTGGTTATCTCTTCTTTCACATTTTTACTTATATTCTCACTTCAACTCAAAACACAACAACAACAACAAAAAAAAACACTTTCAAAAGCAACAAAACTGCTCTCTCTCTCTCTCTCTCTCTCTCTCTCTCTCTCTCTCTCTCAATGGATTTAGGAAGAAGAAGGTTACCTAGTAGCAGAAGGGTTTCTTCAATGGGAATAGAAGGGGAAGAAGAGTTTCAAGAAGAAGATGTGTGGTCAGTTTTGAGAGAAGGAGAAACTTCAGGTCCTGAAATGAAAATACCCAAAAGTCATTTTACTTCATCATCTTCTTCACCATGGAACATTCATAGAAGCAAGGAGGTCACAGGGGTAAAACAGTCATCTGCACCTATGAATGTCCCTGATTGGTCCAAGGTTTATGGTAACAACATGACAAAGAGCAACAGAAGGAGTAGTCATTTGCATTCTCATGATGATGATGATGAAGGTGAAGATGATGATGATGATGGTTGCATGGTTCCTCCACATGAATGGGTTGCAAGAAAGCTAGCAAGAACACAGATCTCTTCATTCTCTATGTGTGAAGGAATTGGAAGAACACTTAAAGGAAGAGATCTAAGCAAAATGAGAAATGCTGTTTTGACAAAAACTGGTTTCTTAGAGTAAGTAGAAGAATAATATCTTATCATCATTATCATCATCCATGTGCATGGAGAGTATGAATCCCATAACTCTTGTTTAACATTATCATCATCATGAAAAAACTCAACTTTATGGTATCCACATCATCATCATTATCAATGTCATTGTCGTCATCATCATGTGGGGATCACTATACCAAGAGTCTTTACTTAAGCTTTTTTATTTTGTGTTTTTTCTTAATTATTGTTATTATTTTTGATGTGTTTTTTTAGAGTAGATAAGTATCATAGTGATGAAGATGACTTGTCAGCCCCATGCATGGGGTCCATTTATTTTCTTCTGTTTTTTCTCTTTGGGTTTGTCACTGATGATCTTAAATTAGAACCTAGCTAGAGAGGGCATATCCTATAGAACCTTTAATTGGAGTTTCTTTTGAGTTCTTCACCATTTTTGGTGAAAGTTTTTGTCGTTTGCTATCAATGTTATATGTTAAATATATGCATCTTTTGTTTAACATGAAATATACTATTAAATAAATCATTAGTCAAGGTCCAATTTCGGGACTAACCCGTTTAAGTGGATTTCATGGAAAAAGAAGTAAACCCTAATTTTTTTGATGATTTTACGATTCAACCATATCAATCCACCTAAAAAATTATAATAGATCAATAGTTTGTTTATATTACTTTGTCAAAGGTATATATATGCTTTTAAGGATTGAATGCATGATTTTCTTTTAAACTCTTTTGATGAATAATTTGGAATACTTTGGTTTCTCATTAATAATCAAAAGAATTTCAAAAGCGGTGAATGATGAAAAGTGGTAAACAATATGATAAATGAATAGCAAGAGACCAGAATAATGTTGCAAGAAAACATCAACACATTAGAGCTGAGGTAATTATACATTGCTCGTAAACTAGGTAACTGAATCTTAGCATTTTCTAAGTAAAAAATTTAGGATGATTACCATTTTATCTTAAAATGGTATTATTTTACGTGAGATTTCGAAAAACATAACATGTTATTTTTCCGATAACAATCAACTAACTAAATTAAACACCTAGTCGTGTGTATACATAATCGTTATTTTCGCAAATATCACGCTATTCATATACACCATATTGTCGTATAAAATCATACAATTTTATAATCCAAACCACAAGGCCCAAATTACCACCCATTCCACTTACAATCCGACGTCGTATGACGGTGCTGACGTAGTCGTAATTTCCTTGCAAGTCAATTAAATTTAGGATTTTAAAATAAATATTAAAAATCCCAAAAGAAAAAAAAAACAAGTTTCGTTGCCGTGTAGGAAACAATCATTAAACCCTAAAATCAACCTTCGATTCCTTTAAATATTCTCTCTTTCCTTAATATGCAATCCTAATTCTTCTATCAAAATCCAATCTTTGATCAAACCCTAGAGATTTTCTCTCTTTCCTTCTCTGGGTATATTTCAATTTCGCCTTTTGTCTTCTCAATTCTAGTTTTTGAGTTCTGGGTTTTGATCCCCGATTTGGCCAATCAGCTAAAGTTTTGTTCTTTTTTCTTTATTATCGCAGATATCGATCGAATCGTCATGGCGAAGAACTCCTTCAAGCTTTCTAATCCTCTGGGTCAGTTTTTCCTGCGATTTGAGTTTCAGTTTCTTTAGGTTTTTGATTGATCGATATCACTGTTCATGATCCATGATTCTTTATTTTTAGGTTTTGTTTTATGCTTCAGATTGTGTTATGATTCTGATCTTTGTTTTGATTAGCCTGATTAATTAAGAGTTTTTTTGTATATGGTTCTGATCCGATCTTTGATACTTGTGCTTGATTTGGAAAGATTAGAGTAATTTCATTGGAAAGTTACTTGAATTCAATGAACCTTATTGTTGAGCTACAAAGGTTGATGTGTTGTTCATGTGCTTGTATAATTCCATTAACTTGTGATTGAATCTTTATATTTTTTTGATTGATCTCAGAGATGAGAATGGCTGAATCTACTCGTATCAGAGAGAAATACCCAGACAGAGTTCCCGTATGTTTTCTTCGACTTTCCTCGTTATCGAATCAATAGTTTTCTTCTATCTAGTATATTGTTCTAATCAGAAATCGAATACAGGTGATTGTGGAAAAAGCTGGACAGAGTGATGTTCCTGACATTGACAAGAAGAAGTGAGTAATGATTACATAATATGATTTTGATTTTGATTGTTGAATCTCTCTGTAGTAACCCTTTTGATAACTTATTCATTACACTTCAAGGGTACCTTTGCGTTGTGGTGTTATAGAATTCGAGTCTCGGTTATACGTTTACTTTAGTTGGTTTAAAGCTAATCATTAGATGATTCTCATTCCTCGCTCGTCCCTTGGTCTTGCTTTGTAGTGAAGATGAGTTTAAAAGTTACATGCTTTTACTGATCTTGTTTCTTCTCTTAGGTATCTTGTACCAGCTGATTTAACGGTTGGCCAATTTGTATACGTTGTGCGGAAAAGAATCAAGCTTGGAGCCGAAAAAGCCATCTTTGTCTTTGTCAAGAACACATTACCACCAACTGGTAAAGGATTTCCAAACATTTGTTTATAAACCTTTTGAATCTTTTATATTTTTGCTCCTGTCTTAATTTGGTATCTAACTTTCTCTTTTTTGTTGTTCTTACCAAAAGCCGCGTTGATGTCTGCAATCTATGAAGAACATAAAGACGAAGATGGGTTTCTTTACATGACATACAGTGGAGAAAACACCTTTGGATCTATCTGTTGATTAGCTCTGCTTTGAAGATTTGATCCTCTTTATGATTGTACATTCGTTTTCTCACTTAGCTTTTGCTCTGATTCGTCGACCTTAATAACGTCTTTTTTTTTTTTTTACTTTCTGGATTTGAATAAGATTGTTTGATTTGACTCTCCAATTACATTAACAAACCTCTATGATAGTTTTTAATAATTTAGATGACGAATTCCTAAATTTGTCAATTCGTATACATCAAAATTGATCAAATGTATTCAACTATTCATACTAAATATTCGAAAAAAGTATTAGACTCAAGATATTTTCCATGAATTTTGTTTTCTTCTTGGCGTCATTTCCACCTCATCTATGTCATCTTCCAACCCATCATAGTAGCATTCTTATAGAGCCCACAAAAATTTTCAAACTGAGAAGTGAGAAGTGCCACATTTTTTACATACATTTTTTATTCCTTCACAAATTTTGTCGATCGTTTTTCTTTATATGACAAAAACACAAATGAACAAAACTTTAACAAATATTAGCAAAATGTGAGCAAAAACATAAATAAAACGTGACCAATCTATTTATACATAGTTAATTTTTCTTTCTTCTTATGCATCCACATCATTATCTACATGTCATCATCTAATTAGTTTTACTTGCATAACAAATCAAACGTTGGTGTTGTCTATATTAAAGGAGTTCAAGACTTCTTTACATACGATAGGATTGAAGAAGAGATTGTTGGGATTAAACGGGCATGTAAGATTTGAGATCGCCTTATATGCATTAGCAATGTTTAAAAAGCATTTTCGGGCGACGAAGAGTACATAGCTCGATTTACCCAGGAATTTGTCAGACAAATTAGATGACGCATTGAATCGCCCAATAATATGGGTCCAATAACAAAATGATTTGTATAGTAAATTTGTATAGTTAAAAAATAATTTGTAGAAAAGTGTTATTATTTCTAGTTTTTACATTTAATTATTTTTTTTAATAATACATATTGTATTTTATAAATAAAAAAGTTAATAGTCAATCGTATCGATAAGAATACTAACTCATGTTTTTAAAGCAAATTCATCACATAAATCTGCATCTTCTATGACATTTTATTTAGAGATTGTAAGCCAAAATAGCACTTTTTTAGAAGTGCATTGTGATTATAACACTTTTCCAAAATTCATTGTCAATTTAACACTTTCAAGACTTTTCAGACCATTTTGTCTTTACTTCGCGTGTGGATGAGTTTTGGTGAGTAAACCAAGTGTACAAAATAAACATATGTACACATACACATACGTATACATGTTATATATACATGTACACGTGTACATAATATATGTACACACATATACATACATGTACATGTTATATATTTGCGTACACTAATACAAAATATATGTACACACATACACATACATGTACATGTTATATATATACGTACACACATACAAAATATATGTACATACATACACATAAATACAAAACATATATACATGTATACATATGCGTACGCGTATATATATGAGTGTGTACATGTGTACAACACACCACATTAATTATATATATATTATTCATATTGTATGCGTACATACGTACATAATGTCAGTTAATAGAGCAAAAACTATATATGCGTATGATATTTTGGTATGTATATGTACATATACATTTTTACAAAATAAGTAATTACGAGTTTTAAAATAATTAGCATGTCTAATATATATGGTAATATGGACGTCAAAAGATGAAAATTAAAAAAAAATGCATTTGATGAAGATTAAAAAAAACGTATTTAAATTAATGAATTCGATAATTTTTTGATTATAGAAAATAAATAAAATAGAAATAAAAAAAGGGTGGAAAAATAAAGTAAAATATAATTTAATATATAATTAAATTAAAGGATGTACACTCTTGTACCCGCATCAAAATCATTGTACATAGCATGTATGAGGGTATTTCGATCTTTTTTGCTTGAAAGTGTCATATGCTCAAAACAATATGAGAAAGTGTTATAAACACATATGGTTCTTCGAATAAGTATTATCTAGACATATAATTTCTTTTATTTACTGCAACTCAACTTTGATACCACATGCTAGCGTTGGAACCTGTGTAAAAATAAATCGATCGTAAATCAACATGAACATTCACAAACTAGGATTTGAGAAATCTTTTATTTTTCTAATAAAAAGAATTTAGATAAAAATTTGGAGTAATTTTGAAATCTGTAGATTACAGTTATTATAATATCTTTGTATTGGAGTATACTGTTGATAAGTCTCTTGGCTTTTATTCCCACGGGATGGGGATTGATTTCCATAGCTCAAGTACTGAGACCGTTTCTAATATCAACAGTAGTTTGGGACACAGTAATCTCTGTTGCTCGCTTTTACGACCTGTTCTTTGGGTTAATCGTTATGGCTCCAGTTGCATTGCTTTCATGGTTGCCTGGTTTTCAGAATATGCAAACCCGGATTTTGTTCAACGAAGCCTTTAGCAGAGGGTTACAGATTTCCATCATTCTCTCTGGCAAAAAATCCGCTTGAAGCTTTATCAGGTATGAATCAAATTTTAGCATATGTTACCGATTACTCTTTAGGACACACATTAATAAGATGGAGATCGAAATTATATGTTTTATGCAAAGACCGTTTGTCATGTTTTGATTCAATTTGATTGCTTAATCCACGACATTCATACGGGAAAGATGGTAATTTCTCTTTACTAAAATGTCGTAATCAAAAATGGATTTAACTTCACAACTGAGAATGAAATGAACCCAGCAAAAAGTTATGGAATTTACTGTGAGCGACGTTGACAATAGTCAATAGAAGACAATCATTGAACCGGACTGAACCGAACAAGACCGAATTCAATCGAACCAAACCAATAGGCGATTACTTAATGTTCACTTGTGCGTAGTTGCCTTTGTTTTTCTCTCTACTCAGCTCGGTCTCTCTCTTTCTTTCGCATCACTCGTCTCCGGCGAAAATTGACCGTCGAAACCGTTGATAACGGCGATATTTTCTCGAGCCCTAACGTTACTGTTTCCTCAAGAGTGAATGTCGTCGCCGAAGACGGAAACAGAAAAAGAATAAGAAAGGATCCAAGGTCGATGTAGAAGAAGGGAATGTTTCTAGTGCTTCTGATTCTAAAGAGAGCGCGGATCCACAGAAACAGGTCAGCTTTGTGCTCTTCTTTGCTTTCTCTATTCACGATCGTGGAGATTTCAAGGGTTTTTCATGTACTATTTATTATTCTTTGTGGAGTGTTACGGCATTTCTAGGGTTTATGATGTATGTCGATTTAACTTTCTCATGTTTTTCGTAGGTTTACGAAGAGGTTCTGGTTGAGTATGCTCTTGAACAGCCAAAATTTGAAGAAGATTTCAAAGATGAATTTAGGAAAATCTTTGACAAGTTTATCTTTCGGGAATCTGTTGACTCTTAGGTACGATTGTTTTTAGTCCTGAGGATGAATTCAAATAACCAGCAGAAGTGCAAAAGATGAGCCCAAGGAAAAAGCATGTTGGTATCCGCCATGGCAATAACCACATTCGAATCGTTTCAAGGAGTTATTTCACTTGGCCATAGTCCAACAAAAGACAACTATCAAATGCAATAAAAACCATTAAATAATTTCTAACAAAACAGTAAAAAAACCAAAACTTCAATTAACTAAGAAAAACTTTGAAATTATATAAAATAATGGCTACAAATATAAAACCAATAAACTCCCATATGGATTTCTTGCGTGGTAAGCTACTGATAAATAAAGAAAAAAAACAAGCAAATTCATAAGATCTAATAAATAGAAAAAAGTGATCGGTTATTTTCAATTGCAAGTGTGGAAGACTTCCTGCTTGAATTTCATTACGGAGTCTGGAAGATAGGAATTAGGAAGCAAAGTTTCATCCCGAGTGTAGGCTAACATGATCATAACTCCTCTACGTTTCAACTTGATCATTGAACTCCCAAAATTGTAGACCCTTGATATCAGTAGAACGTTGCAGTGAATACCATAAAAAATGACCGACTACCGTCGGATACACGCTCATCTGTTTTATAATTTTAGCACATGCAGTATCCGACGTTCGTTCCTAGTTCACTTTGCGTCCGTATGTTTCTGGTTGCCCGCAAACACTGCAATCTGATGATTTTTTTTCTAGGTCAACAAGGTTGTATTCGTCCCGATTAAAAACATTCTTACCGTGCTTCTTCATATTCCAAAACGCAGAATGGGTACCAGCTTCGTTTATCTTCAAAATCGTAAATTGTATTCCGAAAAAATTCCTAGGTGCTGTCCGGAGCACAAAATTGAAGCCGAGCATATCATAACCTTTGGGAAAATCATCATTCGCGTTCTCGAAATCGAAGAATAATTCAACACCAAGACGGCGTTCATCATCGGAGAGATACTCAGGAACAAGACGAGGAGCAACGGTTATCTGATCAAAACGTGAGAGCCTGCTCCGCTCCTTTTTCAATCTCGCAGCCATCTCTTCTGCTGCCTTTGCCGCAACTTCGTTTTCTGCTTCCTTTCTTTGTTGTGATGCTCTATATCGTGCACGTCGGTTGAATTTTATCTTTTCAACAAAGAAGGCATCGGTTGGAAAGATAAAAGTCAACCGACGTGCACGATATAGAACATCACAACAAAGAAGGAAAGCAGAAAACGAAGCTGCAGCAAAAGCAGCAGAAGAAGTGGCTGCAAGATTGAAAAAGGAGCAGAGCAGGCTCTTATGTTTTGATCAGATAACCGTTGCTCCTCGTCTTGTTCCTGAGTATATCTCCGATGATGAACACCATCTTAGGGTTGAAGTATTCTTCGATTTCGAGACCGCCAAGAATGATTTCCCCAAAGGTTATGATATGCTCGACTTCAAATTTGCGCTCCGGACAGCACTTAGGAATGTTTTCGAAATGCAATTTACCATTTTGAGAAAAAACGGAACCGGTACCCATACTGCGTTTTGGAATATGAAAAAGCACTATAGGAATGTTTTAAATCGGGACGAATACAACTTTGTTGACCTAGAAGACAGAGCATCAGATTGCAGTGTTGGCGGGCGACCAAAAACATACGGACGCAAAGTGAACTATGAACGAATGTCGGATACTGCATGTGCTAAAATTTCAAAACAGATGAGCGTGTATCCGACTACCGTCGGTCATTCTGATGGTATCAACTGCAACGTTCTACTGATATCGAGGGTCTGCGATTTTGGGAGTTTGATGATCAAGTTGAAACGTAGAAGAGTTAAGATCATGTTAGCCTACACTCGGGATGAAACTTTGCTTCCTAATTCCTATCTTCCAAGCTATGCTTCTCCAGACTCCGTAATGAAATTCAAGCGGGAAATCTTCCACACTTGCAATTGAAGATAACCGATCATATTTTTCTATTTATTTATTTATTAGTAGCTTACCAAGCAAGAAATCCATATGGGAGTTTATTGGTTTTATATTTGCCAAATTGTTCCCTCTCTTTCTAGAGAAGACATTTGTAACCATTATTTTATATAATTTCGAAGTTCTTCCTTAAGTTAATTGAAGTTTTGGTTTTCTTACTATTTTGTTTGAGATCAATTAATGGTTTTTATTGCATTTGATAGTTGTTGTTGTCTTTTTATGGCCAAGTGAAAGAACTCCTTGGAAACTTGAGACGATTCGAATGTGGTCATTGCCATGGCTGATAACAACATGCTTCACAAAGCTTTGCAGGTCCCTTTCTCTCCCTCGTTAAAACCTTCCTGAGTGAAATCCCTCATTTTGAGGGTCCCTTTCTCTCCCTCGAATCCTCATTTGTAGCTATTATTATATAATTTCGAAGTTTTTCCTTAAGTTGATTGAAGTTTTGGTATTCTTACTGTTTTGTTGGAGATGAATTGATTGGTTTGTAGAGTGTATTGCATTTTATAGTTGTTGTTGTCTTTGAGATGCTGTTACGATTGATGAGAATGTTTTGGATTATGAGCTGAATTTCCCATGTGATATCTCATTGGTTGAAGATTCTGTGAATGCAAATTCAACGATGGAACATAAAAAATTGCTAAGCACCAGAAAGAAGAAGCAAAAGCGGAGGTAACCATCTAGCTCTAAATGAAATGGATGAAGATGAGCAGCCTCTTGTCGATGAGCACAACCGATCTAATCCGAAATTTGTGCATCCACGTAAAGAGATGAAGGTACCATCAACCATTTATCTCTTTATAAACGTGACCATGCTTGAGATAGACTTTGAAGCCAATCAATATGGGAAAAGGATGCTGTATATTTGGGTTAATCAGGTTTATGTTGGCGATGTTGTTGAGCTGTGGAGGGGTTTAAAAGCTAGACACGTTCATAGAAAAGGAAAGACTGTGGTTCGAAAACATTAAGCAGAATAAAGGATTTTCATGGTTAAAGAAGAGTTTTAACTCAAGAGAATCAGTATATAATGGTTGTGTTCTGCTGGAAAAGACTCGTGGAGTTTGTGGGATGCAAAGAACATGGTAAGGAGCTGTTAAATGATGATGGCCAGGAGATGCAGACAAGTCATGAATCGTTTTTATTTGTTACTCTTACCAAAATCAGAGATTGGGCTCTGAACACCGGACACCTGAGTACTCGTGCTATCATATTTGAGACGGCATATGAAATGCAAAGCACAAACCCATCTCATGTTGGCAGGGACATTCATCTGATTGGATCGAGGGGCACATATGGAGCTAAGAGAATTTCCAGTAACTTTGGTCATCAAAGAATTTTTGTTGTCACTTATGAGAAATGTAAGTTTCCACTTGGGACCTCAAAATGAAGATGAAAATTTGGACAGGCACCTGTACGGCTTCAAGGAAAATGTTGTTGACATTACTATCCTCGCAATGACTTATGAGCATAGCAAATCTGATTTCTAGCTCGTTTAGAGCCTGTAAATGCAACAAAACAAAGATTACAGACATAATCTGCGACGAAGAACGGATAAACAATTACCAAAACGAAAAGTGGATACAATTGATCCTCTGGTTTATCATGAGAGATCGATGAATTTCAGATGAAATCTAATCCAAAATATTTAATTTCGAGCAAGAGATAGATATCTTACTAGCAAATGTTTCGCGTTTTTCCTCGATACTCAAGAGACCGACGTGGATTTCCTCGATTACCATTGCTTCGGCGGAGATGGAGAAAACTGGAGATTTGTTTAGACAAAGAATTTAGGGTTAGATCTGCGGATTGGGAGACTCTTGTTAAGGGTTGAGATCTTCTCCAAGAAATTTCAGCCGTCGGATCTCTCGTGGATCGCTAAATCTCCATTCTGCCCCTTATCACAATGCATACACGGCCAACTATCCGATGGTAATTTTGTATTTATCAAATTTGAAATTGATCAAATTAGGGGTGGCCAAAATATTCGAAACCGAAAAACAGAATAGGTATCCAAATTACCCGAAATATAAATTAATATAAAGATATTTAGATATAAAGTCGGATATATTCATACAGCTTAGGCAATTCCGTTTTGTTTTTCGATCAATTTGGGTTATCATGAATATATTTGGATAAAAATAACTAATTTAGTTATATATAAATTTTACAAATTGTTGTTATTTCTTGGATAACTCGAATTAAAAATAACAAAATCAAACTAAATAAGAAAAAATCGGATAGTTATGAATATTTTGGATAATTTTTAAATATTTTGAGTAATTTTTGAATATTTCGGATAACCGAAACTGAGCCAAAACCCAAAAATAACTAACCCAAACTCGATCCGAAATTTCTAATAACCCGAATGGGTATTATATTTATATACTCAAAACCTCGATATCCAAACTAACCGATCCGATACTCGATTAGATACTCGAATACCCACACCTAGATCAAATAATATAAATATTCCTAACCCTTTTTTCTGGACAAAATGATCTCTTCGACTCTTAATTTCGTTTATCAACTAAAGGAAAGCATGAGTATATATATTCCTACTTTTTTTTAGGAATTTCATGGATAATTGGTTATATAACATAAAAAAATGGAAACTTTGCAAAATTAGACTTCATTGAAATTGATTATGCTCCAATATTTTTTTCATTTTTTGCCTTTGCATTAAACTCTTAAACAAAAATAAACATTGTAGAAACTCCCTTAGTCCACTGGTTTGACAAATAGTTTATTAATCCTTCTACATCAGCAGATATGGAGTTCGAGTCTCGGAGAACGCAAATTAATATAAAGAAAATTTACAGGAAATTTTTAGCGTGGTGCAAAAAAAATCGTTTGGAGTGGTCCCGTATATCAAGACTAAAAAATTTCGTTGTATAATCGTCTTTGTAATTGTTTTCACAATTTGTAGTAATTCATAAATTCAGACGTTTTAAACAAAAAAAAAAAATTAGTAATAAATGGATTTTAATTTATTTTTTAAGAAATCATCATATAATTACAACAACGTAAAAAATAGTTAATTCTATAAATCGAAATGTTTTTAAGTTCACAAAAAAGCTAGAAAATAATTTTATCTTTTTCTTATACGCCTTCCAAAATGTACGTTCTATGACTACTTGCTTCTACGGACCTCTAGATTATTGGTTCTGCCTATTTCATTTGTATTTACCAAGTGTAGAATGTGTGTTCTCCTAAATGTTCCGTCTTCTACATTTTTGTAGAATATTGTTTCCACCGTTTGCACTATCATCTACTATATTCAGAATACACATTCTACTACATTGTCTATCATCTACTATATCTAGAATATAAATTCTACCACATTGTTTATCATCTACCAAAACTAGAATGTGTGTTTTACTAAGTTAGTTTTAAAATTTCTTAATTTGAAGATATTTTTATATTAGACGGTTTCTTCTTCTTCTTCTTATTCGTTGAATGTTTTTAAAAATTGAAAGGATTTCGGTAGAAATAGAAAAAGAATAGTTAGCAGAGATATTACATGAAAATAATAAATTCAGAAATTGAAAGGATTTCGATCATGGAGAAGGAGAAGTTGAATGTTTTTGTTTATTATCGGAAAAAGAAAAAGAAAATAGTAGATAAATAGAAAAATTAGTGTAAAGAAGTAAAAGGAAAAAAAAATTGGGACTTAGGCACATATATAGTGTTGCAGTTATTTGTAAAATTAATTGTGTTTTATTATAATAGAATATGCAGATTAACAGAGGGTAAGTTTACATGAGATTTCTACAAAAGAATAAAGTTTACCGGAGATCTCCAACGTTGTGCAATTAGAACCGTTCATCGTGATTTCACGCAGTAAAGATAGAAGGTATTTATCATGAGCATAGAGCAGGAAATGTCGTCCGTCGTGGATCTAATAGGGTCGGAGTGAATTGTCCGTGGTTATATTGTATTTGTAACAGTTCTCATCATTTACGATAAAAAATTATAAATCCAAACGTTTTAAAAATTTATTTTGTTTTCGTCTCTGTCCCTTTATCTTTCTTGTCTCCAACTTTGTGTTTGTTTTGTGATCAAATGATTTGCAGTTCGATAAGTTGATCAAATTAGCTTGAATAATCATATTATATGCCGTTTCAAAACAAGCATATGAGCAAGACAGAGAATACAAATACTCTATTTACCATTTCCCAAGGACATGAACCTTTACAACAATGATGCTCATTAGTGGCAGTGTACAAGTGAGATTAGATCACTTAAAAATGTGTTGGAGAATCAAATGTATTAACACACAACACAAAATTAATATGATTCTCATTAATTAACCAGCATCTACATGTGAGTGTATTATAAACACGTATGGTCAACTCTATACAAGTATGGTCAACACTAGCTTGTTACAACAAACTAACTATATACTTCTTCTCTAATAAAATGTTGTGATTTGAGACGTTAACTGAATCCGGAAACTTGGGATTTTGATCAATTCTGTTTCTGAAATGAACCCAACAACATACATACTTAAGATACACTACGCTAATAAAAAAAAAACAATGGCTATGAACATATCTCACGGAACACTTTCCAAATGTAAAACATATCAACTATAAATATGAGGATATTGATATCTTGTTGAAGAGAAGATTTACAAAATATGTAGTCTAGGGCTAACACTAGTTATAAATTGACAAGAATCATTACGACTTGAATGCACAAGTGAACCATGATTATGATTGATAGATTGATAGAAGAACAATGATTATGAGTAGGATTAGGCCACTTATATGCTCCAATCAGCTGATTCGAGAAATGAATAGACCAGTTTCTCTCAGTTTCTTTCTTTCCAATGGATAATCAAAGCTCGGAAAATCTGCCCCTAAGCTCTACTGTTTGTTACTGAAACTGCGCCTTTTGAGAGTCAATATACTTTGATTTTATTTCGTCGGTCTTAATAATTGATAGAATGTTTTTTTTGTTTTTGTTTCAGGCAACGCAAGTGAACAAGTGCAGTCTTCTTCCTCATGATCATTACTGGATCTCAAGTAAACGCATCGTCACATCAGATGGTCTTATCTCTGGCTCTGGTAAACGAATCAAAATCCGTCTCTTCACTCTCTTTGAACATGCTTAGATTGATAGAAGAACAATGATTATTACTAGGATTAGGCCACTTATGCACCAAAAGGGGGAAAATGAATACACCAGTTTCTCTCGATTTCTTTTTTTCTAATGGATAATAATTGATAGAATGTAACGGACGCAGTGGAAGTGAAGGGAGGGATTATTGTATCAGTGGTGAAGGAAGCAGATTGGCATAAGAAGCAAAGGAGTCGAGTGAAAGTGATTGATTATGGAGAAGCTGTACTCATGCCTGGTCTCGTTGATGTGTATGCCATCTTAAATCCTCATATGATTTCGATTTTTTATAGTTTCTTCCATTATCCTTAATTCTTGGGACTTTGCTTCACATGTTATTCTATAACTTTTTTTGTGTTGTTGTAAAGGCATGCTCATCTTGATGATCCTGGAAGAAGTGAGTGGGAAGGGTTTCCTTCTGGAACAAAGGCTGCTGCTGCTGGTAATCAAATCTGTTTCTCTTACTTGGGTTTCGGTATCAGATCATAGGCACTTTCTTTGACAGAACAGTGACTTTGCTTTCTTCAAGTTCTTGAAATTGTCTATTGTCCTGCAGGGGGGATCACCACATTGGTTGACATGCCCTTAAACAATTGCCCTTCAACTGTATCTCCCGAAACTTTGAAACTCAAGGTAAGTGAGCTGCTTTTGTTTTCCAGTTGTAAGGTTGACACTGTGCATACCGCTTTCTTTTTGGTCTGAAATCGATCAATGTGTGCGTTTCTGCAGATTGAAGCTGCCAAAAACAGGATACATGTTGATGTTGGTAACACTTTTTGCCCTCAAATCTTACCAAATCTGTTGATTAAAAGGAAACTTGCGTTCCCTAAATCTCTTTTTGGTGTTACTCCAGGATGCTGGGGAGGTCTGGTACCTAACAATGCACTCAACTCAAGTTCTCTCGAGTCTCTCTTAGATGCTGGAGTTCTTGGTCTCAAGGTAGATATCATGCGTCCTATGAAAGCTCACGTATCTTTGTCAATGCATTGCTGTCTATTCAGGTTCTTAGAGTCTATTTGGTCTAACATGACTTCTCTCAATCCTTCTTCAGTCCTTTATGTGTCCAATGAGCAATTAGGGAGGAGGGAGCAATCAGAAACCTATTATTGGTTACTGAAAACACAAGGACTGGTGGTTCTGCAGAAGGAGCACATGTTCAAAGACGTCAGCGACAAAGTTAGACTCGGATACGAAGCTGAAATCCAGGTACGTCTTTGCTAATCACACCGCTAATTTTAGTATTAGTAAAATCCAGTTTGATGATTTTTTTTTTGTGGGTTAAATTTGTAACTAGTCGAATGAGCTCTTCCCTCTTTTTAAAAGTTCTAAAGAACACAAGTTTTTAATAATTTTTGTATGAATATTACAATTCTGTTTATCGTGTCTAAAATATTTTATTTTGACGGAGCGGATCGAATAACTACCTAAATAAATACAAATCTACGGAGACACGGACCGAAAATATATGTCAGTCCGGATGAAGTGGAACGGATCACGGATATATGACAAAATTAGGATATCTTTTAACCACCCACCTCTATTATCTAAACCATCTTTTGATTTACTTTCTGTAATGTCTCTCCTTCTGTTTCTTGTTGCAGAGATCAATGAAACTACTAGTTATCTTCGTCTTCCCATCGCTAACTCTTCAAGCAATCTATCGAATCTGGTGGTATGCATCTGGCTCTAACCAAATCCCTTACATTATCAACCCAATACTAAGCCATTCCTTAACCTGCACACTCCAACTCTTCTCTTGGCTCTACCAGACATCATCATCGTTTGTATCTTCTACCAAATCATTTGCCATCTCCAGATACTCCGTCTCGATAAATTTGCCCGTTGCTTCTCCTCTGAGATTACTGATTTTAGTTCCGCACTAGCCGAACATTTCAAGATCCGGCGTGAACTGAAGACTGTTAGTCACCGTTTCAGGCGATTCATTCTATTGTTGTTGATTTTCGTCACCGCCACTCAGTTCACAGCCTTGCTTACCACAATGAGAGCTAGCATTCCCTTTAATATCTATGAAGTTGGCGAGCTCGCGGTAATAATTCTCTTCGCTTTCTTAATCGAGACACGAAATGTTCAGTCATGTTCTTGTCTTAGTAGACAAAACATGGTTGCGTATGATCTTCAGCTTCGAGCTTGCTCTTATTCTATGGCTGCTCAAAAGAATCTGTACAAAAACAGTAACCATCTCTCTTGTTTAAGACGTAAACCAAAACATTCTCTTACATTTTGTTTGGTTTTTGGCAGTGAACATAACACGAAAACGAATTGTTTATCGATTGTGTAAAACTGTTATTGTTTTTTATTTGATGATTTGAGATTATCATAAACACATACCGATTTGGATATAAAACATAGACCAATGAATTGATCAAATCGACAATATACCATCCAATAGTTGGTCAAAGCATTTTATAGCATAGCAAAAACATGGTCTTATCATAGATAATAATCACACACAAACACAAAGAACAAAAAAGGTTTTTTCAAACGTTACACAAATCAAAACGACCAATCCATAGAATGGAAATGAGCTGCAGACACGAGTGAGGCTTCAGCATCCGTCAAGTCTCTGGAGTTTTTATCGAAATTGGAAAACAAAATGACTATGTAGCCAAAACTTTTTAAATCTTCAATTATGTCTATGAAGTCGGGGTTGGAAGTGCATATTGCGATAGTACTTAGCTCGCTGTTAGCTTGTCGAAGCTCACGGTCTATATCCTCGATGATGTCTTCCCTTAACTCCAAGAAGGATAGGTTCTCTTTCGGTGGAATCACCTCTGGAAAAAACAAAATAAAAGTTAACATACGTATTGAGATTAAACTGAAACGAAATATACATATTGAGGATATCAGGGTGATAGTGAAAACATTACCTCTTGCTTCCTCTCGGTTCCTCTTGCATTTATCACACACTCGTTTTCTTACAGGAAGATACCTGAAAGAAAATGGAACTTGATTATGCGCAAAGGCGGAATTGAGGATGGCTTGAGATCCATTGTAAGCAGGAAATGCTCCATACGCCGTTGCAGAAGCGAGATGCAGTCTTTGATCTAACGTTTGAAGCCTGGAGTTTATCCATTGAGTGAAATGAGTGGCTGTCAGACGACGTGGTAGACGTTTGGTATCCTCATCCAAGTAAAGCTTGACTCGATATTTTCCCATAGCTAACGATGGCAAGAAGAAAGGAGTTAGATTGCAAATCACATTCATAGATTGCAAATTTACATAAGAAGTTGAAATGATTTGGCACATACCCATGGAACCTCTGAAAACAGCAAGCAGACCAAGAACCGTAGCTCACCACACAACCATCCCGATGCTGGATATTGTTTCATCAGCAAATCAAGATCAGAAAAACAATTTAGATTCACCCAGAGAACAAATCAAGATCAGAAAAAGATCGTTCAAAGTCTAACCACGAAACATGCATCAAACAGATTAAAGCCTCCCTAGCAACAACAACACCATCACAAGCGAATACAAACGCCAAACAAAGTGAGAGCAGGATCACCACGAGTAATGAAAGAAAGTGTAAATGTCGAGGATGTTCACAATCAAACCACAAAGATCAAAGAAAATTTCAAAGGACAAGTTTGGAGACTTGCATGGATGACGAAATTGAGATGAGCAACAAGCATTTGACTTCGAAACCATTAACAAGACAACAGAGAAGTATAATTTACAAAATTCGAAAGAGAGAAAACGGGAAAGAAAAATTACCCGTAAGATCAGCAGTTGAGAAAAACTCGAGAAAGAGAGGGAGCTAGGCGACAGTGATTCAGCTCATAATTCGTCTGAGAAGCTACTACAGAGAAAAGAAACTTCAAGGTTAGTTCATACAGAAATTGAGCTAACAAGTAAGAACAACAGGTTTCGGGATCGGAGTAGCACAGTTCGAAATGCAGAAAGTGATGGGAATCACAGAGGGGAGTGTTGGAGTAAAGTGAAGAATCGATAGATTGAAAAAGAAAATTGAGAATTAGGGATTGAAGAAGAAATAGTTTTAGTTAGACTATGAATAAAAAAATAATTAATTAACCTTTTTTTTTAATTTTTAATGGACCTAAACTAGCCATATTTCATTTTGTCGATGTATTTATTATAGTTTGCATTTTCGAACCGTATTTGACATATTCTTGTTTATATAAAAAAAATCAGGTAAAAATCCTATCATAATGATTTGGCCAGCATGTAAACTTAAGAAAAAATGATTTGTAAGATCAAAATCCTTGAATACACTACAACAAAAAAGAAAATCCTCGAAGAACTCAAAGTTTTTTTCAAGATCATTACCCTATACAACAAAGATGTTTTGTCAAAATTGAACACATGAATGAACTCAATGGTTTGTCAATTTTATACTATATATTATTATTTTGGGCCACAACCAAACCAAAACTTCCATTGCTTCTCAATATATATATATTTTTTTTCTTGATAAAAGCTTCTCAATATATCCCATCTAATATTAAGGATATCATCAAGCTCTGTATATAAGTGTACTCTGCATATTCAATACGAGTAACTTATAAGAAGACCTTCTCAATAAAGTCATTAATTTATCAAATTTTAATTTATCTAAGTTTTATTGTTTTTATTAGGGATTTTACTTTGTTTGTTACTGCTATTTAGTATGAATACATTTGATCAATTTTGATATAAATTGAATTGACAAATTTAGAAATTCTTCATTTACAACTATTAAAAACTATCATAGAGGTTTGTTAATGATGATGTATTACAAAAGATATATGCAGAGAAAACAAAACAAAAAAAATGGTAGTAAATAACCATGGTGAAACATCTTCCAATTTCAAAATACCATAATCACAACAGCAAGAAAGGAGGTCGAGAAACAAAGCCTAGTACCATGGAGTTTTGCACATGTCGTGAAGGGGATGTCTCGATCCAAGGATGAACAAGAGATTTCGGGATGGAGTAGCACAGTTTGAAATGCAGAAAGCAAGGATGGGAATCACACAGCGGAGTGTTGGAGTAAGCTTCTTGAAAGTGAAGAATCGATAGATTGAAAAAGAAAATTGGGAATTAGGGATTAAAGAAGAAATGTGTTTTAGTTAGACTATGAATAAAAATAATTAATCAACTTCCTTTTTAAAATTCTTAATGGGCCTAAACTAGCCATATTTCCTCCACTAGGAAATACTCATTTTGCCGATATATTTATTATATTTTGCATTTTCGAACCGTCTTTGACATATTCTTGTTGATATAAAAAAAATCACGTAAAAATCCATGATAATGATTTGGCCAGCATGTAAAATTAAGGAAAAATGATTTTTAAGATCAAAATCCTCGAACACACTACAACAAAAAAGAAAATCTTTGAAGAACTCAAATTTTGTTTCATCATGTAATAATCTTTGGTTTTTTTTTGGGAATGTATTTTACTATATTGATTTATACAAAGTTGATTACAGGAGACCTCTGTAAGGCACGATCTTGTTATAATTTTTTGATTTTATTAAGAAAAAAAAGAACTAACAATTTCGAAAAAAAACATGCTTTTTCTCGAGAATTTGTTTGCCAAATCCACAAAAACTCGCAAGAACAATGAAGACTAAGAAGAGAAAAACATAGATCCCTAAAATTAAAGTATAAGATTTGGATTTAGTTTTTGTACGAGAGTTGTACAAGATTTGGTGTTTGTGTATTTTTGGCAAACAACTTCTCGAGAAAAAGCATGTCTACGCCAAAATACCGACCACCTTGACATACGCTGTTTCTTGCCTCATTATCATCAATTTCTTTTTATTCAATATCAATCCAATTTCCTGTTTCGTTGGTGATTTCCTCGCTTACATTGCTCTCTTATGTGTCTTTTTTATGTCACTATTATTTGTTTTTTCCCCTTGTAAAAAGCATCTTAAAATTACTATGTTTGTCTTTTCTGTTTCGTGAAACTTGTTTCTCTTAGATGTGTATTATTATGTGTATTATTATTACTATTATTATTATGATAATAATAATATGACCCTAACTCCTCTACGTTTCAACTTGATTATCGAACTCTCAAAATTGCAGTCCCTCGATATCAGTAGAACGTTGCAGTGGATACCATCAGAATGACCGACGGTAGTCGGATACACGCTCATCTGTTTTGAAATTTTAGCACATGCATTATCCGACGTTCGTTCATAGTTCACTTTGCATCCGTATGTTTCTGGTCCCCCGCAAACACTGCAATATGATGCTCTTTCCTCTAGGTCAACAAGGTTGTATTCATCCCGATTAAAAACATTTATACCGTGCTTCTTCATATTCCAAAACGTAGTATGGGTACCGGCTCCGTTTATCTTCAAAATGGTAAATTGCATTCCGAAAACAATCCTAAGTGCTGTCCGGAGCGCAAATTTGAAGCCGAGCATATCATAACCCTTGGGGAAATCATCCTTGACGTTCTCGAAATCGAAGAATACTTCAACCCCAAGACGACGTTCATCATCGGAGAGATACTCAGGAACAAGACGAGGAGCAACGGTTATCTGATCAAAACGTGAGAGCCTGCTCCGCTCTTCTTTCAATCTCGCAGCCACTTTTTCTGCTGTCTTTGCCGCAATTTCGTTTAATGCTTCCCTTCTTTGTTGTGATGCTCTATATCGTGCACGTCGGTTGAGTTTTACCTTTCCAACCGATGCATGCTCACTCATTGTAGATAACAAGCTGTGTTTCTCTTTAAATTCTGAAAAAATCACAAAAATTACCATAAAAAGAGAAGTCAGCAAGTCAGAGAATGTTACTAGGCGAATGTTTGAGTTATGCGAAAGTTGTGAAAGGAACTTCGCAAATCCGACAAGTTCATATTGAAAACCCTAAAATCAAGGATTTGAAGTAAAACAAACTAAGAAATCAAAACAATTGGTTTGAGAGGGAGTGTTGGAGTCTCATTGATTCTGACAAATAAACAAAAACTAAAGACGGATGAGGGGTTGTTTGGATGTAAGGATATCTATAAACCTTAGATTAGGTTTCCCAAATAATTTTTTCATAAATAAATGTATTATTGTTATGTGTCACACATACGGACTTGGACCGAGTATCGCTTTTGAATCTTTCGGTTCTCCCTTGCGACTCTCGCCGCCGTCTACGCCGCGGATTCGCCGCCTTCCATCACCGGCTACACAGAGAAACAGAGACGGTGCTTAGTAGATTATAAGTCGTGGTAAGAAGTCGATGTTATGTCGTAATTAGATTTGACTTCCGATTCAATTTTGGGTTTAAAGCTCTTTTTAGTACCTGGGTTTCTCAATTAGATTACAAAAGTTTCGTGCTTTGATTTGTATTTAAATCGTTGTGATCAAATACCCTCTTGAGTTGATGATTTTAGTGACTCGTAGAAGAAAACTCAAAAACTAAAGAATCTTCTGATTTGTATGTTACTCTTGTTTGTGATTGAAATGCACGAAAGTTTATTACTTTTCCCTCTTAAATCTATGAGTTTTTCATTTTGTTTGTAAATTGGACTAATGGAGATTTGATTCGATTCTTTGTCATAGATATAACATTTCTTACGATGAAGAAATGTATGATGCGATGGGATGATGATGATGATGAAGATTCATCCGAGGAATCGTCATCGTCCTCTGCTTCGGATTCAAACGCAGATAATACAGAGATTGGGAAGAAGAAGAAGAAGAGAAAGAGCAAGAAGCCAATAGGTGGCCGCCTAAAAACCTTTATATTGTTATTTAGTGTTTTAACATTTTGACTTTGTAACTTTTGTCTTATCTTTTTGCCGTTTTCTGCAGCGAGGTTTGCGAAGAAAGATAAGAAAGCTTTCGACTATGAATCTCTGCAACAGCACGGTTACAAATCCGTTGGACTTCCAGATATTCCTGCTCCTGAGGAGAAACCGGATTGGTCATGGGATACGGGTAAGGATAAACATAGAGCTGAGGAAGTGAAAGAGAGTTATCGAGAACGAGAAGCTACTAAAGCTGCTGTTGCGGGTGGCCAGACGATCGAGAATGCGCAGTTGCGGGGTGATAAGAAGAATCTCTCTTTTTCGCAGAAGGAGAAGAAGAAGAGAGATTTGGGACAAGCGAGTCGAGGGAAGAATTACGTTGAAGAAGAGAAGAGACAGTTGAGAGAGAGTGGTGTTTACTCTGGTTTTGATTCCTAAAAATTTCAACTTTGAGGTAAATCTTTGTAATTTGATGGTAATTTGATATGAATGCAAAGAAACTTGTCTTAATTCACATGGAGAATCATCAATTACACAACCCTGTTTACTCTGGTTTTGATTTATAATATTCTCAGTTTCGAAATGTAATTTGATATGCATTGCAAAGAAACATGATCTTCATTTCAGTAGTACCCATAAATTTACATGAAATTTCAACACTTTTGCAAATTTGAAACCTTACAATACTGCAATTACTCAAGCTTTGTTGCAGAGCAGATCTCTAAATCTGTAACCTAAAGCTGTGAATTGATTCTTCGAACACCAACTTCATCTGTTCTAGCAATCTGGAACGAGATGAAATGGTTCTTATTTTATCTCTTTTACATAGAAATGTCGACTGGTTTTTTTCACGGTTTATTTACCGGACAAGATTCAAGAACGAAGTCAAAGAATCGACATCTCTCTTCTCAGACGGATACTTGATAGGTCTTGAAGAGTTCTTTGGGAAGACGAGTATGGTTGGGAAGCTACCGAGCTGCAATTCCTGCTTTGCAAACTCCTTCTGGTTCCCATCAGCTCTGAATTTCGCAACCTTGATTCCGCTTCCAGCCAGTTTATCCGCCAATTCATCGTACGATGCTTCCATCGCCTGACAAAAGGGACACCACGGAGCATAAAGCACGACGATCCAAGGCTCTCTACGGTTCTCCAACTTCATCAAATTCTCAATCCCTTGCCTGCTCAAAGTCACAAGATTCTCACTCTTAAAGATCTCCGCAACAGCGGATTTTGATTCCCCGTTTACAGTACCCTTATTAGCGTCATCCTTGATATTCCCTTTGTGAAGTCCACACTCCTTAGCCTTAGCATCTTCCCACCACCATCTCCCTTCCCTCTCGTGTTGTCCCGGTAAAACCGCTCTCGTGCACGGCTCACAACCGATCGAAACATACCCCACTGCGTGCAATGTGTTAACTGGAACATCCATAGTCCTCAAGAAATTCCAAACATCATTCCCTTCAACATTCGCAACTGGATTCCACTTCACCAAACTACCAACTCCACCATCCAAACCTTCAAAAACCGGATCAACCTGAACAACCGGAATCTCAGACCTAGTACCCGGAGATTGATCTTTCCTCTGTCCAGTGATCCAAGCCTTTAAACCCTTGAGAGCACGCCTCAAAGGTCTCACCTTTCGAACACGACAACACTCTTGATGACCATCCTCATAGAAAGAAAACAACCCTTTGTTCCTAATCAAACCTTGAACCTCAACAGAATCAGGAAACATATACTCAATTCTAATCCCATAATGCTTCTCAACCGCATCGAAAAACCGATACGTCTCGGGGTTTAATCTCCCTGTATCCAAACTAAATACTCTATATGGCCTCCCAGTTAAATGAGCATACTCAATCAAAGCAACATCTTCTGCACCACTGGAAACACACACAGAACAAAATCAGTCTATGTTATGTTTGATTTCAAAACTCATGAATCAATCTACAATATATATGTAAATACCTAAATGCGATTGCGATATCGTTCCCGAATTTCTCAAGAGCTTTATCCATAATTTCAAGAGGTGAAGCATTCTCTAACTTTTTTGCAAGTTGTTCAAAATCTTCAATCTCAACTACATGATCTACTTCCTCTGCAATTTCAGCTACCATTGTTGTTGTTGTAGCTGCAAGAGGAATCATTGCTTTTGGCTCTGCGTTTAAAGGTTTAACGGAAGATCGCTTCCCAGATGATAGATTCAGAGTCATCGGAGTAACATGAACACGATCCAATAACTTCAACGACCCAATTTGCGATACTGTAAGACAATGAAAAAGGGATTAGAATTCGATTTTACCCAAAAAGAAATCGAATTTGATATGCAATACTAAAACCCCAGATTGACCCATCGATCAATTTCTCAGATTTTGATAGGAAAATTTTAAAATCAAAAGCTTGTTTATACCTTTAGGATCAGAAGAAATGGCGGAACGAGAGAAAGCAGAGCTCGTGATCCCTGAAGAAGAAGGAGAAGATACAGCCATTGCCATTTTCACAGAATTGTTTTCGAAGATTTTTTTTTTTCTTTTGTTTTTTTTATTTTGCTTTGAGATTTGATATTAAATAACAAAATCGAAGAACCAGGTAATTCCAGGTTCAATGAACCTGGACGTATGTTTTTTAGGCTGCGGGAAAATTATGGTCAAAGTCGATACGTGGCAGTTTTTAATTGGATGAATTTAGTTTTTGTTTTTTTGGATGAATTCAGTTCCCTTGATATCATCGCTAATTCGCTATTGTGCGGGGTCTAGAGAGATTATGGTCAATTTTGGCAGAACAAATCGAGAATTAAATTAATTTGCTTCATTTTTTCACATTTTTGCATGTTGATTATACGGTTTATACCAAAATAGTCATTTTTAATAAAATTATATATTGGAAGATTCTGATCGTTAAATTATTTGTTTCTATGATGTTTTTGAAATATTAGATATTTCTCGGAGAAATCTTTTTCTTATACTCTTTCTGTTTTTTAATATAGGATAATATAGGATGTTTTGGCTTAAATCACAAAAAAAAGATTTAAAAAAATTTCAAATAAAATTATTTAATAATTAAAATATAAATAATTTAACCAATTAAGAAAAAGACTGCATAATACAATCGATTATAACAGTATTCAATAAAAATAAAAGTTATATAGAAATCTGAAAACATCTTATATTATAAAAATAAATAAATAAACCTCTGAAACATATTATATTAAGAAACGAACGGAATATGATTTAACATTCTTCATATAATACATATCCCTTTAAAAATGGTTTTATTTTAGTATTAATATAAACGAATTAAATAAGTTATACTATAGATTTCAAATTATATTGCATATAAACTGCAATCATTAATTTGATTAAAAAAAAAAAAGTTATAATCTTTGATATATTCTCGTGCATCGCATCATCATCTCTAGTACTTTTCTGGTCCCGTCTCTTAATATATAGTATACTTACAACAATAATTATTTTTATAGGTAGAGTTAATTAAATATAAGCTCACCAGGTTATCAAATTAGGTGCTTCACCTACTTAAAGGTTATAATGCATGTGACAAAATGAGACTTTTTTCAAAAAAAAAAAAAAAACGATAAAATGAGACTAACACATGTTTTTTTTTTGTTTTCTTGTAATGAAATAAAAAGTAGCTAATGTCTTCTAGAATCTTTAAGAGAAATTTATGGATTGGTTAAATTATTGATTTTGGTGGAAGATTAAACTTAAGCACTAGTTAATAAGGATCATAAACCCATTATCATCTAGAAGTTGATCGTATTAGAGACCTCAAGCCCAATATTGTAATCAAGTCTATTAGCCCATGTAGCTACGGTTTTAGCATGGTAGATTTCATATAATATGTTTTTAATGAGATTGTGGAAGATAACTTTGGCTGCTCAAAATGTAGCCCCTTTCTTCTTTTTATGATATATCAATCGAACATCTCTTGTTTTTGATGAAACACTAAAAGCTTTTTCCTTTTTCATTTCTTGCTTATGAATAAAGCTCCTTATAGCTATCTTCATATCAATCTTGTTTCTGTCTAAATAAAGCTCTTCTAGAGCCAATCTATCTTGTTATCAATCTGCTCACAGATCGACTCCTCTTTAGGATCATTACGATAACTTTTTAAAAAATCCTTGTACAGCTATTTCTAGTTGTAGATCCTTTTAATTGGGTTTTACTTAAAAAAAAAACATTGATTCCACTTTCAACTAATTTATTAGCTAATGGGCCGTATGACTATTTCAAGTATCAGGTTCTCAAAATAGTTGTTGAGCTTGGTCCATATACAATTTAATATCCTTGAATTTTATTTTTTAAACTATTTGAATTCCCATTGAAAATAAATGTACTCTTCTTATATAAAAATCCATAACTTATATTTTTATATTGAACGGGGTTTTTATTGACAATTTACATAGCTCATATTATTGGCAAATTTGAATGAGAAATTTAATCAATGTTTACATCTATACAAAAATATCAAGTTTTATCTCTGCCTAAGACATTCGGATTTGCCCCAATTTGTTTAAGTGTGGTAATTATTGAAAATCAAACATTTGTTTTTGCAATTTGTAATGTCTAGTTTGATGCTCGGCTCATTCGCGGTTTTAGATTGGGTAGTTCTCTTAGAAGACGGAACATGGTTTGGAAATCATTTTTCCATCATGTTTAGAAAACAACCACTACAAAAAAATAAGATAATTTCATACGGCATTTCCAACCACTACAGCTGTTTCCGACATATTTCCAACCATATTATCCCTCTGAAATTAACATGTTTTCTTGTAGTGAACGTTGGTTTATTAACCAATGTCTAAACAGCTATTGTTTATTACAACAGCCGGCTCGAGCCCTCTTCTTGCGAGGTTGCATTCAAATTTCTTTAAGCAATCCGTAGAGTACTCATAGCTCGATATTTGTTGGCAATATAGTCGTTTCACTTCTCTATAACAGCTACAAGAATGTCTTTGGATATCTTTTGTTTTTGTTTCTAGCAAATGTCACAACACTATATATGAAAAGAGAAGCAAAAAGTATATTCTCATATTTTACTTCATTTCGATACGGTTTAATCGCATTTTCATCTCGCATTTGTATATCATTTAGGAATTTTAGGGGCATTTGCATATCTTTTGTGTTTTTATAAGTTTTAAAATGGTAAATCTTGGAACGAAATGATTTGGAGCTTAATTGGATGCAAAATGATGGAAATTCAAGAAGATATGGAGGTGACACAAGTTGGTAAAAAAATGGAGTCTAATTGGTGGCTAAAAAGTGAGAAAATGAGAAAATGACAGCCTCCATATTGTGGCTCAAAACCGAGGTTCGACCCTCGGTATGCCTAGAAGAATGAAAATGAAGTTTTTGCAATCAATTGGTAGAACACATACTGTGAGTCGGTATGGGTGTTCCGAGAACCAAAATTTCATGACCCGACCCGGATCATGTGGGTCGACCCGGCTCCCTTTTTCACATAATATAAATATGTTTTTAGACAAGAAAAACCTAAGTTTGGATTACTCTTTGCGTCTTTTAACTTTCGAACTCTTTGTTGATGATTGATGCTTGTATCTTTTTCATTTTCTTAATTTAGTGAAAATATTTTTAATCTTTATCCTCTTTTTTATGATTATGTCTTTATTTATGATTATGATTGTCATTTGCATCATGATTAGTGAGTAGTCTTTTATAGGGGTTTTAGACATAGTAGATTAAGGATGTTTGATGGATTATTAGTGATGTCTAGGCTTAAATTCTTATGATTTCTAAAGATTAAGATGTACTTAATGCTAGATTAGACTTGATCAATCAAAATCTAGAACATGGACATTTTGTGTCTGGAAGATGTTAAAATGTCTAGAAAAACTTTAAATCTTGCTTTTCATTCTTAACCAATGGGAATTGATGTTAAGAGTGTTTAGTTGGCTCTATGAAGTTATGCTTAATGATTATTGATCATTTAATTGTAATTGGGAGATTAGCTTGATTAAATGGATAGTAAATTGATTATTGTCATGTGAATGGATTCTATTTTGTGTGATTCATATCATGGAATTGAGTTTGAATTGTAGTCTTAACATCATTAGTTAGTCATTAAGCATCCCAAGTCAATTGTTTTGTCCAAAACTCATGTTTTCCCATATTTGATCAAGTTTTTAGTTGTTGTCTTTATGGTTGACTTTTGCATTTCAAATTTGTTTAAGTTTGGTTCTGGTTTGCTTTATTCTTGTTTACTTTCTATTTGGTTGATTAGTCTTGTTTATCTTTATTTTGCATTCTCATTTACTTGTTTTAACTTAATTGCATAGTTAGGATTTTGAAAAACCAAAAACATCATTTAACTTAGATTAATCAATTGCTTGCATTCTTAGTGTGTTATTTTCAACTCCTTATGGCTCGATACCTAAATTACTACTTGTTGCTTGCACTTGGGTACTAATTTGGGATTTTAAACTTTTATCTCATCACAAATTTTGACAGAATAACTTAAACCATCAAAATAATTATACAATATGTTCATAAACTCAACCTATAAAAACTTCTCACTACAAAAATCCATTCAAAGTTAGTAGAAATACGTCTATAAACGCAGCGATATAGTTGTCGTTTCACAGTAAATGCTAAACTTATCAACACATGCATTGTGAAGATTTTGGGTGTCTTTAATCCTAATTAGCAGAAGAGAACAGAGAAAGAAAAATATTATGAACTGATCAATGATTATGAATCATGTTGGTAGTTTTGCTCGAAGAAATCCATCAATTAAATTATATGGCTCAACCCACCAATTTAAAATGATTCAAACCAATTCATTTAACAAATTGATCAATCTAACTCATTTAGCTTTCGATCCATTTGGATATGTGTTGGGTTGTATTGAGTTATGTTTTGACATCTCTATATCTAAAATAGAACATGTTACTTATTATATATTACGAAATATTGTATTAAAAGTTTAGAAATTTCCTTTTTAAAAGACCATATTTATTTAATAATATATATAAATAAGAATTTATCTAGTATATTAAATCAAAATTTAAAATTTAAATTGTTTTGATATTATAATTTAATTATAAATATTGTAAATTTTTTTTATTTCATGAAGAAATATCTCTAGTATTGGTATATATATATATATACAGTAAAACTTCTATAAATTAATATTATTAGGATTTTAAAAATTTATTAATTTAGAGCGTTATTAATTAATCGATAAATTAATAAATATTAATTTATAGAGAAATATTTTTTTAGGTAAGAATTTTCCTTAAGAAAATTCAAATGATGCTATATTAAAGAACTTAATTGAAATTATTGTAAAAATGATATGCATTAACTTGAGATTATGATTTATACTTTTGTTTATCGTAATAAAATGAATGTTAATATCATAAATATATTATCTGAATCAAAATGATACACATTATTAAGAAAAAAATTTAGAAAAAATGATGGTTATTATTTTTAATGTTGATGATAAAGTCAAAAAATGTATATATTACGATACATTTGAAAAATAAATTATGTGAAAAAATCAGTTATCGTGTCTATAATTTTCACAAGTTTCGGATACTAATAATTATAAGAGTATTTTTATGTAATAAGTAAAATAAAAAATCATTGAAGCCATATATTAATATATTATTATAGTTATATATGCATAATTATATATGATAATTAATATATACTATTATTGTGACCATATTTTACATAAGAAAAAGTAATTATTATCTTATCATCTTATTGAATTTTGTTAATTTTTATATTGATCCGATTCGAAACCAAGAAAATTTATTAATTTATGCTGATTATTAATTTATAGAATATTAATTTGTAGAAGTTATACTATATATGGTGTATTGGTAAAATAAATTCTTTTAGACGACAAAGGAGATAAATTTTGTTTCAGTGAGAAAATAACATGGTGCTAAAGAATGGATATTTAAAAAAATCTATAAATTTATTGACTACATTAGGATATCAAGATTCATAAACTGCTCAACCAAATTTATAGATTTATAGTATCATCAGTTTTTTACCGATAGAAAATGCAGCTAAACCAATTAATATGGAATACTATGAATTGCTCACGCGTTGTGTAGGGTTTAAAAATTAACATTATTAATTTTTAGTTATTGATTATGAAACAACCCGACCCATTTTTTTTAAAATTCGAATTATTATTCCTATAAATAATAATTTTCAATATCAGGTTCCACATATCAAACAACCAGCGGAAATCAATTCAATTCAAACAAACGAATAACTCAATTCATTAAAAACTAATTCAATAACCAACAATTATCCAATTTAATAATTTCAACTCAACAATCCAGAATCACAAGCAACCTAGCAATTCTAACAAAACATAAACCACAAAACCGAGACTCTAGATCATCTCTTCTTCCCAGCCATGATTCCACGATCACACATTTTTTTTACCTGCATCACATGGATAAAAGAGATGTGTAAGTATTATCACAAATACTTAGTGAGACGGTCATCCCATCTACCGACTATACACACAAGCATAAAAGAATACCCTAATACCAAGCGATCAATCAATAATGCCCAACACAATAATCAACACGACATTCACGTGTCAGCCTTTTATGTCGATCGACACACGACGCAGTATCAAGGAACACGAGCCTATCCTCTCATTGCTCGTTCCGGGACGCGTCGTATCGATCTCCTGCTCGTTCCAAAATTCGACGCTCGAAAACCAAACCTGTCGGTCCAATTCGAACGTGTGTCGATCGACACACAACACACACCCCTGGTGTCGATCAACGCACACCCAAAATTCTCAATTTTGGTTCGCGGGCATTACAGATTATTTGTGTATTTTTTAATAGTATATAAATTTGGTGTTTATAGTAAATAATTATCTAAGTTAGAAGATTTAATATTTGTAGCAAATTCTTGTATATCAAAAGAAATACACCATTCAATAATAAAAATTACAGCATATGAAAAACATCTTCTTACATCATATGGTTTCCTAAAAAATAATTGGTCATTTTTCTTGCATCAAATACGTCTGTAAAATTTTATTGATAAGACAAGTTGTAGTATGTTTTGCTTCTATCTAGACATCTACATCATCTCAACAGAGATGTTGCAATGCATCTTTTTGTTTATTTCATTAGAACTTGAATCATAAGGAAAGATAATTGATCTTTGATTGTATTTTTGTCTCATTCTATTTATCGTGTTATTGTGATTTTTATCTTTCACATCAATTCATTGGTGAACTAATTTTGTTTTTCTGGATTTACAATTTGGGGTGGAGTAAAGTTTTCTTTCAAGAGTTTTGGTTAGAACGTTACTTTATCCAACACAAATGACTTCAATTGCATTAGAGGGTGATTGGTAAATTGGCTTTAAAAACTATGAAAACATTTGAAAAACGTTTAAATTATAAATTTAAATAAAAACTATATTTTAATTTACAGAAAATTACATAAATGTCCACAAAACACTTATTTGTAATTTGTTAGAATTAAATTACATAAGAATGAGCTATTAAATTGTTAGAATTAATTGCTATACATGTTAAAAGACACTTAATTTTTCTTTTGTTTTCAATAAATAAATTAAAAAGATAAATGTCAAAAAATTGGATGACACATGGCAGCCTCTTATGGCTTAAATTTTGAAAAACTTTATTATATTATATAAGATTAATTGTAATTTGTTAGAATTAATTTACATAAGAATGAACTATTAAATTGTTAGAATTAATTGCTATACATGTTAAAAGACACTTAATTTTTCTTTTGTTTTCAATAAATAAATTAAAAAGATAAATGTCAAAAAATTGGATGACACATGGCAGCCTCTTATGGCTTAAATTTTGAAAAACTTTACTATATTATATAAGATACCCTCGATATTTGAATGGATTATGAAAAAAATCTATCTTTCTAAAAGATTAATAAAACCAAATGTGTGGTGGCTTAGTGGTAACACAAAAAGGTTAGTTTTTTTGTGGCCTGAGTTCAAATTCTCTTTGGTACGGAGGTTTTTCTATAAATTAAAATACCTGAAGACTGCTTTTGGGTACCGAATAGATTATGAATCAAAAATTCAGAATTTTAATAATTTATAAAAAAAAAATTAATAAAGTTATTCCTCGTTGCATTTTTTATTGTTTGTAACGCATGCAATAAATTGATATACCAGCCAAGTGGCAACGCATTAGTAAAGAGTTCCAGATTCTTTTTTGTCTTCGTTTTCCAAGCTTGATTTCTAAATATTTTTCTTAAGTCAGATAATAAAATTTAGTAATATTCAGAACAGATGCTAAAATTTCTAATGTTACTATATATTTACAATTTTAAAAATTTAATATATCAAATTAACTATTAAAGCTACAAAAAATATTCTAGTAAAATATCCGAGTTTTAACGTACATAATTACATATCTAAATACTGGATAACGTACAAAAAAATCATACATCTCTTAAAGGCATTAATATATACGAACTATGAACTATCCCATCAACGTTCGCTTGCCAATAGAGAATATAAAAAAAAAATCATACATCTCTTAAAGGCATTAATATATACGAATTATGAATTATCCCATCAATGTTTGCTTGCCAATAGAGAATATCAATGAGAGTGAAACGATCCAATCCGTAAAAATTTAAAATTTTTCAAATTTAGATTATTATTATTACAAATAATAATCTTCAACAGTCAAAACACAACAATGCGGAACTCACAATCAATCAACCAGAAAACATCATTCAATAAATCTCATACTTTATTGAAATACTAAACTAATTTCAATTCAAATCCAATAACAATAACTCCAGAATTCGCTAACAACCTAACAATTCTAATAACAATATCCAATCAACCGAGACACTAGATCATCTTTTCTTCCCGGCCATGATTCTACGATCACATTTTGTCTCGACCTGCATCACATGGTTAAAAGAGATGCGTGAGTATTATCACAAATACTCAGTGAGACGGTCATCCCATCTACTTGGCTATACACACATGCATAAACAAAAGATACAATACCAAGATGAGCAATCAACAATACAAACACAACAATCAATCGCAAGTTCGCCCAAACAGGCCATGCGTCGATCGACATAACCACCATGTGTCGATCGATGCATAATGTATCGATCGACATCCCAGAATCGAACCTATCCTCTCATGGTTCGATCCCAGAACGCATCTCATCGATATCATGCACAAAACCTCACCAAAAAACACGAAATCCAACCAATAACAACAATCAAATGCATCCTATCAATTCTTTTACCCAGATAAGTCATGGTCACGCACTCACCTTAGATCTAGAAGGAAAAAGAATGAAAAGCACGAAGAACGGATCTCCAAATCCGGGTTTCCTTCCTCAACCACAAACAACACAGATCCACACACGATCCAATAGTCTCACAAATCAAAGAGCAAGCTTTGAGGATCGAGAATTCAAGGAAAAATCAACAATGATTCCTTCACAACACTCAATCCTCTCTGAAAATTTTTCTGGAAACTCTCAACCCAAAAAACGCGGCTACAACCTATTTATAGGAAAGCCCTAGGATTTCTCCTAAATCAGTCTGCAAACCGATGGTTCGGTTCAATTTAATCTTACGTCGATCGATACACCACTTGTGTCGATCGACGCACGCACCAAAATCTTTAATTTTAGTTCGCGGTTGTTACAGAGAGATTATGTAATTTGATAACTGTAGGAATTGATGCCTTTCTTAATTTGCTATTGATAAAATGAAAACATTGTTCTTATAGAATAATGGGTTACGTCGCCTCTCCTCTAATTTCAAACCATGGTTTTGGTACAGGTTGACACAAATATGGTGGGAATGAAAGTGGAAAGTGGAAAGTGGAGAGTTGAGAGTTTGGGATAGATGAGAAAAAAGGACGTTAGCAAAATTTGAACACATCATAATAAAAATAGATATATATATATATATATATATATATATGATAAAAATCTATAGGAATTACAACGAAATATATCTTTAAGCGAGTTAAACCAAAAAGAGAAAAATATAACGACAGCGAACGATACCACAATTAATTATTCATTGTTTTCTTTGAATATTATCCGAAACGGAGACTTTTTTGTAATGAACGTGTTACGTGTCATCGTATGAGGATTCACATGCATGCAATATGATTTTTGGGGCTTAAACTAACCATATTTCGGATTCTAATGGCATGACCAATTCACAATGGAGAATATCACCCGACACTTTGATTTTCCTCCTATCAAAGTAGTCAAAATATGCACCATCGTTTTATCCGTTAAAGTAAATATGCACTTTTACACTTAATATGTTTACCCAAAAAAGAAACTTGTACTAATACACTTATTAATGTGTTAAACTCCCTATAAAATACTCCCTCCATTTTAAAATAGTTATCATTTTAATCTTAATTTTTTTATTTCATATTACTTGTCATTCTGCAATTTCAATACACATTTATGACTAATTTTTCTATTTTTATCCCTATCTTTCAGCTTATTAACTACTCATATCAAATAAATATTATATTAATTAGGCGTAAAACAAAATTTTAATATGTTTTTTTAATTTATTTGAAAAGCTCCAGAATGACAATTATTTTGAAACGGACGAAGTAATAAATATCCCGTATATATTAATTGAGAAGTAATTTTTGAGAAATTGATTATGTGTCATCTCCACAATCACTTTCCCAAAACAAATTATGACATGGCTAAACAAAAAATGTGACATGACAAATTTGAATAGGAATTTTATAAATTAAATTTAAATTAATTAATCATAACAAAATTATTTAGAAAATCTTTCCATAAATAAATTTACCTTTATTTCTTTAAGTAGATTTATAACATTTTATTTTCGTTATTCAGATTAAAATTTGTTATAATTATTTTTGTCACAAATAAAGTTTGAGGACATAAATATTTTTATAATAAAGATTTACCAAATTATTTAATATTATGTTTTGTGACAAAATATTCCAAAATTTATAAAATCCATGTATATATATTTTCCTAAATAAACGTTTTTAAACATAAAATATTTGAAAATAAAAAAATATGAGTTATAGATAATGAAAAATGATATTTCAAAAATGGTATTTATAAAAAAAAATTTCAAAAATCAATTTAACAATGACATATTATGTTTAATGTTAATAAAAACACTAAGAAAAATTCGATATGAAATAAAAAAATGCGTTGAGTGAATGAAATTAATTTTTAAATTTAATATTTTCCTAATTATCCCATAAAATTCTTTGTAAAGAAAATTAAATATTTTTAAAAAATTAATTTGTGAGAGATTGATTATGTGTCATCTCCATATTTACGTATATAAAATAAAAAAATTAGATTAATAAAATGGTAAAACTAAACTTTTAAAAATTCATATTATTAATAAAAAAAATTTACGACAAAATATCAATAATAATATCTATAGTAAAAATAAAAAATGCATATTTTCACATATTTAAAATATAATTTAAAAAAATATTATAAATAAATTATTCGCATGTACATGGAAGAATTGCGGGAGAACCACCTATTATACTATTAAAATGATAACGAACGTGATGTTATGGACCGAAGAAAGTAAGCGACAAAGGTGAATGGAATGAGAATTTTCGTTGACTATGATGATAGAATAATAGTAGAAATAATTTGTCTGTTGGCTAACAAACATGCATCGATTCTCTCACAAGCGTAACGTTCGTGCATGGGGACAAAAGTAAATAAATACTCTTTTAGTTCAGATTCGGACCTTCCAATATTAACCCAATTTAATAAGTTTACTGATAAGACATGCATTTCAATTTACTAAAAATACAATCATATGTTTTGATGAAGAATCGCTTTTACAGTTTTCCGCACGAATTTAAAAACTTTTTAAGTTCTCTATTATTAAAAAAGATATATTCTTTTTTTTAGAAAGAAAAATATATATATATATATATATTTTTTAAAAACTTAAAGAAAGATATATTCATGAATTACAATCTTACAATCTGTTCTTTTGTCTTGTTGGAGAGAACTATAGGGATCAAGGAAGTCGCGTCAGTTACAAAACTAGTAAATTATTAATTTAATTTATGAAATTTAATTACAAATTTTGGTTTTTTGTACATAAGTTTTTTTGTAAATGACATTTAAATTTACATTTATACTTTTTCCCGTTTTTGGAATATAGTATTTAATTATTTAACTGGGAATCTATCATCAATGCACCACTTCTATATATTCCCTCTATTTTAATACTCCATAAATAATGTTTTAATTAATGCTTACAAAGAGAACTATATACCATAAGATTCTTTTATTTTCTTTACTTATACTATTGTAATTTTTAAAGATTTTCCAAATCATGTTGAAAAGTATTTATTAAAGTTATACTATATTTCTAATTATTACATAATATCATAATATTAGATATTAGTTTAACACCTTTATTTAAATATTATATCTTTCTTATTAAATGATATTGATGCATATTTTTTTTAATCAAATGATATTCATGCATATCTTTTTAACATATAATATTTAATAAAAAAAATTAAAATTGATTAAAATATGTAATTTAATAGATTGTTTGTTTATGAAAGAAAATATTTCAGTTTTTCAAAGATCATTTGTTTTTCTTAAGAAAAAATAAAAAAGATCATTTTGAGTCGATTGACCAGTATTTTGTCACGACATCAGAATATTCAAAACAATGTCAAAATAATTTATGCAAAAACCTGAAATTCCGTCACTTTTTATTTATATATATTATTTTAGTAGTTCAAATTCCAAAGGCATATTCTAATACTCATAGTTAAGTTCTTAAAAAGGATAGACTACTAACTAGTATATGAACTTTTTGACATATCCCCGTTTTTTTTTTTTTTTCCAAATCCCTACGCACTATTAGTATAGAACCCACAAGATATGCACGCCAAAGAAAAGAAAAGAACTAAAAAAAAAAAAACTCACAAGTTGTAGATGTATTTATTGATGAAACATGTGCTAAAGCCTTTATTTTAATAGTTTAATCTAAAGAACCAATTGTTTTCAACGAAATTATTGCGTTTGTGATTAGAGTTCTTTACGGAGACAGCATTATGGGTAATAATTATAGGAAAAACATGTGATAAAAATGATTTTTAAGGAAATCTTTTTTTTTTTTGCAGGTGATTTTAACAAATAGCATGAGTTATGTATAAATAGTACAAACCACAATGGTACGTATTCCAATTTTAAATATATTGTTGTGAACGTATATTATGTGTGTTTGAACGTTGGTGATGACCCAACAATAACACTAACATAAACTATGTTTACAATTTTTCTTGGTCATTATATCTCTAATTTAAAACTATCATTATTTTTTAATTATCAATTATAAATTCAAAACACAATTTAAACAAAAAATCAATAAAAACATGAAAATATATGTTTTTAAATAGGGGAGGGACAAAACCTAAACCGAACCATAATTAAGTATTTCGGTTCGATTTCGGTTTCATCTATAAAACCGTTTGGTTGTTATTTTAAAATTATTTTGGTTTCGATTTCGGTTTAAAACTATAAAATCGTTTGAGTTTTTGGTTTTTTCAAAAAACTTTAGTTTTATAGTTTTGTTAAGTTACTTAGTTATCTAATAAGTAACACATAATTATAAAGTGTTATTTCTTATAAAGTTTTCATTTTTTTCATGTTGTTTTTTTTATTATCTTCTCGATTCACGGTGCATAAATCTCTCTTTCATTTTCTCCTTCTCTTTGTTTGTATTGGTAAAACATCTCTAATCATCTGTTCGTCTTCGTAATTTCTTTGCATGCTTCAAATTCATATGTTTCATATAATAATATTGGTGTATATATTTATTGTAGATGATACTATCTTTTAGATTTTTTAATGTTTTTTTTATTTATGTTTGTTTTAACTTTTTGATAATTTTTATTTGATATATTGTTTTTCTTTCTAATATCATGAAATAAACCGAAATAATTCGAAACCAATCCAAATCGAAATATAAACGGTTTATATATAGTTTGAGTATTTATTATACTGATAAACCGAAAAACTGAACCGTAACCAAACCAAAATACAAACGGTTTTTATATGATTTAAGTTTTTGTAAAATCGATAAACGAAAAAACCGAAAAAACTAAACTATAATCGGACCGAAAACCGAAATGCCACCTCTATTTTTAAAAGAGAAAATACAAATTTCGCATAAGAACACAAATATAAAATTTAAATTAGCAGTCAAATTTAAAAAACTTTTCTGAGGATGTGTCAGAATATAATTTTCTTTTTACTGTCTAAAGTCAAATTTAAAAGTGTACGTACATACTAGTAGCAATTAACCAATTATAGGCCCACCAGAAGATACTTTATCCCTTTGTAAAAGAGAGAGATCGAGAATTTAATTTTCCTCTACTAGTTTTGATTGGAAACTTTTCTACTGAAAAAAGAAAAGAGTAAAAAAAAATGACGACTTTTTGCAGTGGGCCCAAAGTATTTGAGAAGGTTTTTTTTTCTTCTTAATCAAATAAATTCCCTTTTCATTGTCTCCATATCCACTTTTTCATGGTAATTTCATATTTTAATAGGCAATATGTACTCAAATTTCATAGGTATGCCGTATATATCCATACCCACTTTTTCATTGTAACCTTTTCATTGTCTTGATAACCATTTTTTTCATTGCCTCCATACCTACTTTATATTGTATATTAAGACTAGGCAAATTATCCATTAAATTTAATCCGATTTGATATTCGTTTCGATCCAATTCAAAAAATCTGGATATCCGTTTTGAATCAAAGTAAAACAAATAATAAAATTTAGTATCCGTCTAAACCAAAATAAATCACAAATACTAGTTTTAAAAATCTGAATATCCGATCCAATCCGTATATTACTTATATATACATATAATATGGTAGATTTATAAAGTATAAATATTTTTTTATTTTAAATATATTTAACAAATATATTTATAGTAAAAATAGATAGATACTAACTTTATTTGAAATATATTTCTTAAATAAAACATATACTCCATTTATACAATTTCATTTTTCACCGTTTTAATCTTTCACTTTTTATTTTTTACAATTTATAGAATAAAATTAGACTTATTTTATATATTTATTAATTAATTAGTTTAAATCTTATAGTAAAACTTAAAAAGAAAATTATGGTGTTTAAAATTTTTTTTTGTTTAAAACGAATATCCGCATATATCCAAAAAAAAATCCGGATATATGTCATCCCAGATATTCTAAATTTTTCGAAGCAAAGCAAATCGGAAAATTGGATATCCGTAAAAAACAAATCGAATCACAAATACTGTATTTTCTCCGGATATCCGATCCGCGTCCAGGCCTATTGTCTATAAAAAGAAATTACTTTCCTAATTAAAGTTTTAACATTGTTGTAGTTAGGGTTAGACACATGCGAAAATGTGGGTATGGATACATACACGTAGCCACGAGTATCTATCCGACACTACATATATCCGAACCCAAAAATTATGTTACCCTAATACGCGACGTTGGGAACTGATGATGATCGATTCAATTCTTTCGAATACATTGCTTATCTCTAACTAATCTTTTGTTTTTCGGATCAAAATCTCTAACAAATCAAAGGATGGAATAAATAATTTAATTGGCTAAGAGGGAAGTATAGTTTCGTCTCAAAAGTTCCAATTCTAAGCTTAATTTTGCAGTATATATATATATATTCACTATATATAGTATCATTTTTCAGTAATTACTCTAAGCCACTATACACATTTGTAACTAATATTTTACATTACCTAAATCATTTGGCTTAAAATGATTATACGCTATGCGGCTTTAGGTAATAATTAATATTGAGTCTGACTAACTTTTTGGCTTACTTATAAGGGAATTTTTCAATGTATAGAAAAAGAATAATTTTGATAGTAGTAAGTAACTGATTGTTTTACTGTTTTAAAAGTTGTCATACATATTATTATCACAAAGAAACAAAACTGGAAGTGACGAGTACATCTTTTTCTATCAAATATACAAATGAAATCAGAGAAAATAAACAATTTTGGTAAAATATACAAAGACTACACAACATGACAAAGCACAACAACAATAGCCTATTTGATTTTTCCTTTCTTTCTATGAGGACAAGTCTATTAAAGCTGGCCCTATTTTAAAAATAGAGAATTCTCTCTAGTAGTTGCCTTCATCCCTTTGGTTTGCTGCGACCATTTTAAATCAGCCGACCAAAAACTATAAAATCACGAATTGTTATAATAAATAAAACCGATGAAAAACCCAATCGTTAGATCTTATGTTAGGTCAAAAGTGCCACGACTGCGATGGAATTCCGATCTTCACAACTCTTTTGTTCAAGCTGTTGAACAACTCGGTGGAGAAAATAGTAAGTGGCTTTTTTCTTCTTTTAGAAAATTATATTTGTGTTTTCTCTCAAATTAGTTAAAAGTTTTCACAATTTTCTGAATTTAGTACTACATTTTTTAAATTAAGTTATCAATCATGAAACTTTTACTTTTAAAGTTAAGAAATCTCTTTATTTATCGTTCAATTTCAAGATAAAGGAATTTGCTTGATGTTATTATCTATAAAATTGCAGGAGCAACTCCTAAGATGGTTTTGCAGTTAATGGATGTGAGAGGACTCACAATATCACATGTGAAGAGTCATCTCCAGGTCCTAACATTTATATACGTATACAGAACATATATATATATATATATATGTATATAATATTATAATTTGTATGTGTACATATGAATAGTGATCATACTTTACATTATTTTCTGGTTGGATATTGAACCAAAAATCTGTTATATCTGCAATAGATGTATAGGAGCATGAAGCTGGAAGAATCCATGCAAGGTAAGTAATTATCATTTATATATATATATATATTGAATTAGTGGTAATTAACGATTATTTTTTTGTAATTAACGATTATTTAGTTACAATTTTTTATGTCATCTACATTGTAATTATAAATTATATAAATATATATGGCAGAAGAAATATTAGCAAGGAGAAGCGTTAGAGTGACAGGACAAGTGACTTGGTGGCAATTTCAGCAGTATCTTCATAACTATCAACGCCTTCGAGGCAATGTCAACTTTTTCCAAAATCAACTAAGGTCCACGTACTTATTAATATTAATCAATATAAAGTCAATTATATCGTGTTTAACGTGAAACATAACTATAATTTTTTAAAATTTATAACTTCTTGTAGGTTAGAAGAGGAAATGTATGAAAAAATAATAACATTTGGAGAATCAAGTAACGAACACTACAAGGAAGTGCCAAGCGATTATTTTACTTGCATGTCTCTCTATGAATCTTCAAGGGTAATGATTCTTTTCCCATGCATTTCTTTCACTATAATCATCATGACGATGATATTTACATATTAATACTCGATATGTTAATATATATATCGCATATACAAGATCATCATGCCACACATATATATAGATATCATTTGTATATTATAACAACAATAACATGAGAAAGATTTTAATGTTATGTTATCATCCATGACTCCATGTGTCCATCTCATTTGACGAATATATATATATATATATATATATATATATTTAACATTAGAAATAGCAGTTTCAAAAAAAAAAACATTAGAATTTTTTTTTTTTTGATAATCGGGGGTGTCCGGACAGGATTAGTGTAGCCGTTGAGTAACCCACTCACCGGGTTTCATTAGCAATAACTTTATGCTATTGTTTATGACAGGCCCGACTAAGAGAAACTAGAGATGATGATGATGATGATAATGGCGATGATGTTGTTGGTATTGATGATGAAGGTAATGTTGTTGACGATGCTCATGATGCCGATGATGTTACTTTGTCACTTAACTCGACAAAAGTTTCACAAGGTGAAGAAGAATTGTCCCTTGAGCTCACTCTTGGTCTCAAAGCCTAACAAACTTTGATTTTTGTGGAAACTGTTGGAGGTATCTTTTAAATGTGTGTATCAAAAAAATTATATATAAAAAATTGAAAATTTCTTATATTTAACCAGAAAATGTTATCTCGTGATTCATGTTATTGTCGCCACTCTTACCAACTGAGTTTAAACCTCATAATGCATGTGTTGTTGTACCAATTTGTTTTGGGTGAAGATTGTGTATTATTAAATATTTTCTTGAATAATAAAAAAACCCAACTCATATTGCATGATGTTTTTACTCGTTGGTAATCTGATATAACATTTTTTTTTTTATCAATTGTGATATTGTCTATATATTTAACTATATGAGGACATATATATATAACAAGTTATGTATTTTTATGGAAATCATTATCCAACTCCTGAATTTATATGAGGTTTCTCAAAATAATATGGTAGTTTGAGACTATGTTTTAAAGTTTATTTATTCTAAAATATTCTCATAAAACATTTTTATATTATAACGTGGTTGGTCCGTGGTAAATTTATGATGAATAATCTACTATGAAATGATTTTATGTTTACATGAAACAAAGATAATACGTGAAAAGATCATATAAAATCACATGGAAAATATCTCTTCAAAAAAAATTTTAGGGTAAATAGATAAATTCATTAATTTGCTTGGTTAACGAACCGACCATTAGACCATTAGACCATCGATCGATGACCGAAGAGTGGTTTAAGAAAATGTGAGTGTACTGGACAAAAAACGATGGTAGTTAAAGCCTAAACTTACTTTATAAAAAAAAAAGAGCCTAAACTTTCCTTTTCGTTTTTTGGTCAAAGAGCCTAATTTTTTATTTATTTTTTGTGTGTGTGTGTGTGTGTGTTATGACACATAATGTTTCATTTGTATTCTTGTTCTTTTATTTTTTAGTATTCAGTGTTGATATATATACATCATATAAAATTCTCAATAAAATAATGTAAGTTTTACTGAGGGCAGGACCATTTTTGTTAAGGTTTATAATTCATCTGAAATACATATTTATACAAAGTTACAAAGATGAATATGTTGTCTTTGATGTTTTAGATTTGTTAAGAAAATCAGAATATATGGTATCACAGTTTACAATGATCAAATCAAATATTAATTATCATTTCAGTAAGTTAAAATAATCATATAATATACAAATGAACTTATTTTTGTACCTAACACCTAAACAGTTGTTTTATTATATAATTTAAAATATAAAAATTAAATCCTTTGTAGATACATTTCAAAAAATAAATTATAGGTCCACATATTACTTAACATTATTTTATTAAATAAAAATTAACTAAAATAATGATATTAAGCTACAAGTCCAGGCTTTAGGCCATATATTAGTTGGGGTAATTATTATAGGTTACATATAAAAATATTGTCAACATATAATTTTAGTTTTTACATTTACTTCATTAAAAAAGTAAAATCTGGTGGTATTAATTAATATTCCAAAAATTATCATCCACATTACTATCATGAGAACAAATTTGAAGGTGTCAAATAATATATATTTTCTGCAAAAGGAAAATTTTAAATTGATTTTTTAGAAGAATTAATAGTAAAATAAGAAAATCACAAGTCAGAACAAAAGTATTTAGTAGCATTAAATATGTTATTCTTAGGTTATTTTTGGGTATTACATATTAATCTTTTTCTCCATAGAAATCGCTATAAATATTTTAAATCGGTGAAACATAATCGGTACTTTTTCTAGAAAACAATAAGCAAATTGCGAGTTTATCTGGAAAACCCAAAAACAATGAAAAAATCGGTTGTTAGACCTTACACTAGGTCGGAAGTGCCGCGACAACGATGGACTACCGATCTTCACCGCTATTTTGTCCAGATCGTCGAACATCTCGGTGGCGAAAGAAGTAAGCGATTATTTTTCTTTTTAAAAAAAAACAATTAAATAAATTTTCTGAAATGAATTCAAGACATGTTTAAAAAAAAAAAATCGCTATTGAAATCGATAAATCTAATCTTTTATGTTATCCATTCTTATACTTCTCCTCTTTCAATTTTCCGATTACTCTATCTTATATCATTTTAAATATTTCACTCTATTTTTTTTTTTTTGTGGACAAAGTTTCTCTTATCATATTATCCATAAAATTGCAGACGCAACACCTAAGAAGATTTTTCTGTTAATGAGTGAGATGAGAAGACTCAAAATATCACATGTGAAAAGTCATCTCCAGGTTTTTATAAATATATGCACATTATCAGATATATATGCATAGATGTATAGTCTCATAATTTATACTTATTATCTAAGCTGACGTATATATTGAATCAAATATATCTCTTTACCTGAACTAGATGTATAGGAACAAGAAGAAGGCAGAGTCCATACAAGGTAAATAAATATCATATACACATTGAGTAATGTTATGTAAATATGTTTAAATTGTAAATTTCAAATTTGCATAGCCCAATATATATATATATTTTTTTTTTGAAACCTCAGCCCAAAATATTGATGTTAAACAGAACTCATATATTTAAGGGTGGATTGAAAGCGGATATCCTAACTTTGTTTAAAATATCCATGATTCGATCTATTTTGTCTGGATCGAGACTTGTCTGATCCATATAAGCTCTACAACTAGTTAAATATTCATTGAAATTTGAATATTCAACCAAATATCCATTAAACTTTGAGCTTTCAACTGAATTTCTGATTACTCTGTTTTTTTTTTTTTTTTTTTGGTAAAAACTAAAAGTTTGAAATCAAAATTTATTATAAGCAAATTGCAATATATTTCTGATTTCTGTTGTTCTATTGGATTTTAGTATTTGCTTTGTTGTGTATAAGTAGAATTTACGGTTATATGGTTTTTTTTAATCGAATCGATTATGGAAAACATATTTATTATGAAAAACAGATTTAAGTGGATATTAATGATTTTTCAAATATGTATACACACACGTGCATTTTTTTTATTGCAGAAGAGAAAATGGCACGGCAAAGGAGTTGGCTGCAATCTCAACAATACCTTCGTGTCTATGAACGGATTCGAAACAATACCAACTTTATCCAAAACCAAAATCAACAAAGGTTCATGAAATAATTAATTAAAAATGACCTTATGAATTCTTTTAATCGTTTTTATATTTTTTTTGGTTTTGATATGAATTAATTACCTATTTAAAAAAAATTCTTGTAGGCTATATAGCAATATAAATGAAAAGATAACCGCATTTATAAAATCAACTAAGGAAGTATCTTGCAAGTCTCTCTTTCAATCTTCAAGAGTAAAATTTCCTTTCCTTTGCATTTCTTACATTATATTCATGCATGATCATCAAAATGTAATTTGATGCATATGAACTAGATATTATTTCTCAATTTTTTTTTCTTATATTCTTTGCTTTGGTTGCTTCTGATGAGATTTTGTTTCACAAAAATAGAGAAGACCTATATACAGCTGGTCATTTGATACTGAAACCTAAATTTGTCAAGCATGCCTATGAAATTCATAAGCATATGAAAAAAATTCACAGTAGTTTAAACATGAAAATAATTTTGATGTTTTTTATATAAAAAAAATAACATCATATAATATGTTTATGGCAGATCGGACAAAATGATGGTGCTCTAAAGGAAGAAGTTTCGAAGGGTGAAGAAGATATGTCCCTTGAACTCACTCTTGGTCTCAAGTTCTAAGAGGGCTTCGGTTTCTATCTCTTTCAAGCTTGCTCTCTGTTATATATGTAATACTTATCCAATATATATATTTAATGGGATAAGTAAAATAAAAAATGGAACAGTATATATATATATATATATTATAATATGGTATTTGCTTTTATAAGATGTTGCTAGGTGATTTCTCATCCATTTATAAAATATTTCCCTCTCACCAATTAAAAAATGTTATTTATCAGTCTACTTAAAAATTGCTTTATTTTTGTTATAAATCTGGTTTGAAATTCTCAAGAAACGTATGCAACTTATATTATAAGCTTTTGAATTGTGACTATAAACAGACAAATTTTAGCAAAAAAAAAAAAAGACTATAAACAGATAAATGGTTATGCAGAAATGCACAACACTACAATAAAAATTGGTCACAAATGACCAAAAAAAAAAACTTAACAGAAAAGAGATGTTTTGAAGCATAATATAAACTCAAGAAACATTTAGATGCAGAACAAGTTTTGTTATATGTCCGAAAAAATTTCAAAATAAAATGAAAAACATTGTATGATACTTAAATCAACGAGAACTCAACTCCGTGATGACATTGCTCATTGACATTGTACCATTTTCAGATTGAGATTGAATCCTAGCGTAAGCAGGAGCCTTAGGTAAAGGGATGATGATAGTCTCACTGCAAAACCAAACTATTACAGAGCTCATGGTTGGTCTATTTGCCGCATTCTCTTGAACACACAACAAACCAATCTGAATCAACTTTATGATCTCGTTTATCGGATTCTCGCTTAAGTGAGGATCGATTACAATCTCAGGCTTTCCTTCGACCCATCTCTTCCATGCCTACACCAAGAAAAAATATATTCTTACTTTCCCTACAAATGTTACAAGATTAAAAACAAATGGAGCAAAATTGTTATGTGTAGAAGCTTACAAAAGCTGGAAGTCCTTCTCCTTCAAAGCTATTGTTTCTTCTACCACTTATCATCTCTAGAAGCACAACACCGAAGCTATAAACGTCAGATTTAGCTGAGATCTGTCCGTAATGCAGGTATTCGGGAGCCATGTATCCACTACATATACACAACCAATAATACTAATTGATGAATGTTTATCCAAAAATGTCTTAAAGACTCTGTTATAAAAACAGAGCATTTTTATATGTGTCTTTAAGGTTTATATATACTGAATTTCATAGACTTCCAATTCAAAACCAACGGGTAATGAGTGGATTGACTCATATTTATTATTTAATGTTTCATCTTAATCCAAATATGAGATTCCTCCCTAACACGCCCTCTAAAGAGATCGATTTCACACATTTTTCTTGGGATCAATTATACATGCGTGGGTTTACTTGCTCTAATACCATGTTAATGTTCATATGTGTACATCTCATAAAATTGTGTAGTAAGTGGATTAGTCTATGCTCCTTATATATTAGATCACTTTAGATTTCATTTTCATTTTATGCGAGATTCCTAACGATATACATTTTCTTACCGGGTTCCAGCTATTCGTTTTGTTTCAGCTCGAGTCTCATCATTGTCGAACAACCTCGCTGTCCCAAAATCTGCGACTTTAGGATTCATCTCAGCATCTAAAAGGATGTTGCCCGCCTTCAAGTCTCTGTGAATAATCTTCAGCTGAGAATCTTCATGGAGATAAACAAGACCTCGAGCAACGCCTTCTATAATTCTGAACCTCACATCCCATGTAAGAAGCGAACGTTTCTCTTCATCTGCACATTCCAAAGAAAACACTCTTTTGCTAAAGTTTTAGAGAAATATTGTAACCAAAACAAAGCGTCTCACGAAAACTCACCGAAGATAAAATGATCAAGGCTTGAATTAGGGACAAGCTCGTAGACAAGTATCTCTTCATCTCCTTCATTACAGAATCCAAGAAGCTTAACAAGATTCTTATGTTGGAGTCTTGTCAAGAGTGAGACCTCATTCCTAAACTCAATATCTCCTTGACCAGAACTGCTAACTAATCTCTTCACCGCTATTTCTAGCCCGTTCGCTAACATTCCCTAAAACCAGTTATGGTGCTACATAATCATTAACACATCTAAAAGATTTGATTAAGACTAATGATCATAAGTTTATGAATGTTCATACCTTGTAGACAGTTCCAAATCCACCTTGACCAAGCTTATTTTCCGGGGAGAATTCATTAGTTGCGGTTTGTATCATACCAAGACTAAACCGCAACATAGATTGTTCATCAGAAACAGAGCACTCTGCAACATACCAACATCAAAAATCAAACCATTATTATGCAACAATTAAGCTTCACTGAAGCAAGCTAATAACTTACCATTGTTGATTTCTTTGTATGACTTCCTCCTCCGAGCAAAGAAGATAATTAAACCAACAAACACAAAGAGATTAATGACTGTTGGAACCACAATTATCGCGATAGTTCCATCCCAAATCCTTCTTCCTACAAAAAAAATTTAACATCAATCATTTATAACCAACAAGAGAAGATTATATAACTTAACTAAATCATAGCTCACCTTTCTTCTCATTTCTAGGTTGTATGTTAGCATCTCCTTGAGGAACACTCGAAACACGACTAATCATAGAGACTTTAGTCATATTCTCAGAAGAACCAGAAATAGGGTAAAGATCCCACCGGAAATAACAGCTTGGAAGCCGACCCGCACCGCCTTGGCTTCCCCAATTATTGTTTTGAAAGTTCAACACACACTGCCTAAGACATCTCCTGCACTCACTAGACAAAATGTCAGGAGTGCATTGCATCATCATGTAAACATCTGCAAATTCTGTGAACTCTGCTCTTATAACACTATAGAACTTGTGCACAACAGTGGAATTCTCAGGAGCCAAAGTAGCTGACTCCATTGTGAGGTTAACCAATGCTTCCCATTCTCGTCGAAAAAGTATTATGCTCTTTGGTTCCTCTATGTTCAAAGGATTATCTGACAAAGTAGCTGGCCAAAGCTCGAGTTTCCGCAAAACAGAGTGATTAGCGTAACGTACAAGGCAAGAAACATTGTCAATGTCTCTGGTAGTCCACCTGAACGTGTTCATTACATTCGGACATCTGTTTTGCGATTCTTGAGCCGCTTGTTCCACGCAATTCACACAAGCTTGATTCTTGTAGCCTCGTCCACAAAGTGCAAGACCGTAGATTTTGTTGGAGCCTTCTCCAATTGAAGTGTTGAAGAAACCGTTGGTAGTGGTTACGTTACTTGCAAGAGAAGAAAAGAGAGAGTTTAGGTTTTCACTGTAAGTGCTGTTTACGGCGAATAAACTGCCTTCACAAGCAGCGTTAATGGTGTCGAAAGTTTGAAAGAGAATAAAGCAAGAGAAGAAGATAAGATTAAGAACACAATTTTTTCTCATTTTTTTTTGGGGTCATATCGTTATGGCCAAGAAATGGATGATATATTTATAGGAATTGCAATTTTTCCTAGTTCGTAATTGGCAACGGTGGGTAAGTAATAGTCCAAACTCCAAACTAGTGGAGGAGGTCTTCGTCGAAAGAGTCTTATTATTATTTTTTTGAAATATTAAAAGAATATTATTATTAAAACATTTAAAACTTGTAAGAATATTATTATTAAAACATTTAAAACTTGTAAAACCATGGGCTCTTCTCTCACTCTCTCTCTCTCTCTCTCTATATATACCAAGTTGTGGTTTTTCATAATGTATAATTTAGAGTTTATTTGAAAAATGATTGATTGACAAATCGTAAACGAATTTTGAATTTGAGCATGTTTTCTACAAAAATATGAAATTTGAGTACATATTGTCTACTGAAATGTATTGTCTACTGTGAATCTAATTAGAATATTTAACACCTTAATGGTTAATTACATATTTTCTATTGAAATGTATGAGATGACGTCGCAGTAAATTATACAAGATCTGCCATGACGTTCTGTCATTTTAATTATATGCCAAAAAAAGTTTTAGTTGGTCTGCTTGGCCAAGGTGTACTTAAAATAATATGTATTTAATGTTCTAGATTGCATCCCAAACGAAGCAACGTCATAATTTCAATGGAGTGGACTGACTCTTTTTTTTTTTTTTCAAAGGAGTGGACTGACTTTTCTTTTTTCTTTTTCCTTTTCATTGCTTTAACTTATGAAAAGGTTTCTTTTTTTTGTCGTGTACCGGGAAACAATTGCCCCCCGTAATTTATTTAAAATGTAGCAAAAAAAAAAAAAATTACAATCAGATCTGTTGCGGAATCGAAACTCCACCAGAATCCTCTAACATAATTAAATCAACAACATCCGGAGTCAACTCCAAAAACTGATAACTTATGAAAGAGTTTGGCTAATTATTAATTAAGGCCTTTGGGAATTTTTTATATATATTTAATAGTGTGAAAATAGTATAAACACTTTCAAATCATGTTCTAGAACACGGCCGCTATGATTGCATAAGCGGTAGATAGGCGTTCGACAGCAAAAATGTATAACTATTAATAATGAATAATGCGGAAAATATTTTTGTATTGATTTAGAGTCACAAAAATGGTTTGTCGAAAGAAAAGAAACAAAATGTAAAAAAATCATTTTATCTTTCATTAAAATTAAAAAAAAACAAAACAAAATTTAACCAGATTTGGATTTGAAGTCTCTACAGTAAAGGCAATAAAAAAACTATATAACCATCAAGCCATTGATACTATCATATAAAGGTATATATTACTGAAAATCCTTGTAAGTATCCCGATCAATTCTCTGGTAACTAATTAGGTGTTAAGTCCGTATCTAGCATTCAATTAACAATTTAACGATATTCTGAACATTGCTTTCAACGTTATACCCATCACTTAATTACAAAAAACGTCATATTGGCTAGACCCATCTCCAACTCATTTTATTTGTCTTCTCAATAGAGTAATTTTAAAGTAGAATTAGGTTTCTTCCACCCCATTCCATTTTTGTTCTATCTTTTTCCTCTCAAACAAAAATTTCAAGTACATTATTTTACATAATTATTAATTTTTATGTGTCAAAATTACACCTCTACACACTTAATTTATGTTTAACAATAACTCAATAAACTTACAATGTTATTTTAATTAAAAAATCAATTATATAAATAAAATTATATTATACAACATAAATATATAAATATTAGAGAAAACGAAAAAAAATATTTCTTTAAACATCTCATCAGTATATGTCAATATGTGTCCAACAAATAATTGTTAACCCAATTTGAAATGAAAAAATAATTTTTTATTCTTATTCTATATCAATCTTTTTTTTTTCCTTCTCTAAATTGGATACTACACTGTTTCGACTTTGAGAAATGGAGCTTCTCTTTCAACTTGAGTTCAACATCCACCAGCCCACGCCAACTCGCAGAAGCCCAAAACTCGAAGAGTCCAGTTACTGAAAACGCAGCGTATCAAACTGCTCAGACCAGCTTCTCTTAAACCGGCAGTTGAACCGGAAATTAGTATTACCAAGAGAACCGAAGAGTTGTAAAGTCAACGATGAGCAGCCATATATAAAAAAAATTACTATTGGTTTATTACAAAAATATAACTCAACGTGAATCACACGAGAAAGAAAAGAAATATCATATTATAGTGAGGTCCCAATTGGATGTTTATATATGTGTAACACATGAGCTGGAGATGTGAATCTCAAACCAAGCAATCAAATGGCTTCTAGGCACCAAAATTATTATCTTCTTCCTCTTCTCTTCATTTTCATCGTCATCTCTTCATTATATGTTTTTCCTGCTTCAGCTACATTTTCACACAAACTAGAATCCGCCATTACCATCAGAAAAGTCAACCGCAAAGGACCTTACCTCGGCTTGGTGACGGTCTTTGAGACCGAGGAAGATGCTTTTCTAAGCATTGTCGATTTCAGAGCCGATCCTTCTCACCCTTTCTTGGACCTCTCTGGTACATATATATCTTATTGAGCTTAATCACCATTTGAATCGGTTTCTCTTGTTGATGATAAATCTATTTGAGACAGGTTGATAGAAACACTAGCAACATAGTACCATCTTTTTTTTCAGATGAGATAAAATTCATGTGTTTTTTGGTCTTAATAACATTGTGTGTTTTAATTTTTTTTTTTTTGGCTTTGTGACGGTTTAATTCAATGGACTTCTAACTCAAAATTGATCGGCAAAAACAAAAATGATTCGTTTTCATTATCAATTGCTCTAGATCATTTCTTTAAGTCACTTCTGATTTTGTGAGTAAATAAACACAGGAAGACGTTTTCGGATTGGGAAAATTCACGGAAAGAAGGTTGTGTATGTGAGATGTGGAATCGGAATGGTGAGCTGATTTAGAATTTCATGTGCCAAAACAATTTTGGTTAAAATCATGACAAATATAGTTAGTAATATATTAATATAAGTGCATATAAATAATTTTTAAATCCCTAAACTTTTTTTGAAAAAAACAGAGATGGTATATGTTTTTAAGAAAAACAAAATGTGCAGGTGAACGCAGCAGCTGCTACACAGCAAATGATAGATGTGTTCGATGTGAAAGGAATCGTGCATTTTGGGATTGCGGGAAATATAAACAACTCGATGTCCATAGGAGATGTGAGCATTCCTAAGCAAATCATGAATGCTGGATTGTGGGATTGGCTGGTAAATAAAAACACAACAAGTTTGATTTTTTTTTTGGTCAACAACAAGTTTGATATTAATATATAAATTGATTCTTCTTTGTATTGTCTAATGATTTGGTAAAAACAGAATCCAGGCAAAACAAAGGGAGACGAGGATCCAGCATACTTAGATATCGGAAACTATAATGTTCCAAAAGGAGGTGGCAATAATATGTTAGGGAGTCTTGGATATAGTTATGAGGAACTATATTCAATCAATAATGGTCACACCAATTCACCTCAAAAAGTGTTTTGGATCAATACAAATAAAAAATGGCTTCATCTCGCAGCTGATCTAGAGGTTATTGAGAAGTACATATTGATTATATATATTATCATTTTTAATTGTTAAGTTTTGTGAGGCTTCCAACTTAAAAAATCAATCGGTAATGACTGGATTAGTATATATTACTTTAGGTTTTATCATATTTCAAATGCGGAATGGCTAACACACTCCCCCGAGATAATGACTTTTTCAGTCCATCTCAAACTGAATTTCACTTTAGGATTGCTAATATGTCATACATGTAAACTAGGGATATGTTACCATGTTAAAATTTGTGGACATTCGACTCGAACTTAATCGGGCAACTAAAGAATTTACCAATGTTTCTTATATATTAGTTTAGATCTCATCACATCTCCAATTTATGATTTCTAACAATAATCTCATGTTTTTTTCTATGGTTACAGAGGATAGAGCTCAAACAGTGTGTCAATTCAAGTTTGTGTCTTCCAAAGAAACCAAAATTGGTGGTTGGATTAAAAGCAGCCACTGCTAACATTTTTGTGGACAATGCGGCCTACCGAAAATTCTTATACAATACTTTTGGAGTTTCATCCTCAGATATGGAGAGTTCTTCAGTGGCTATGGTATTTATGTTTATACACTTTGGTTTCATTACTTTATCTTCATTTTCAAGTTTAGGTAATTGATAATTTGTTTACTTTTTTTTCACTAGACGTGCGTGTCAAATGGATGTCCCATAATAGTAATAAGGGGACTATCAGATTTAGCTGGAGCACAAAAAGGAGATAATGTTGTTAACAAGTTTGGATCTTTGGCTGCTACTAATGCTGCTAAAGCTGTTTTAGAGTTCCTTAAGAAGCTGCCACAAGCTTAGAACCCTAATTATTCTTATTTGGAACGTTTTTATTATGAATGTTTTAATTTGTATTATCTTTGATCAAATAATGGGTTTGATTCATATCTCAGATAATAGCTGAATAGCGGAATAGTCGAATGATCTAATAGCGGAAACACTTGATCTAAATAATTCATATCTCAGATAATTCACAGTCTCACCTTTCATAACTTTACTACATTAGAATTACATGTCTCTAGATAACACAATACAATAATTCTACCTTAACTAAACAAAATTTTGGTTAACTGGTTTTACCTAACAAACACTAACTCCTTGAAGACCTTGCTCATAGTACCATTTTCATATTGGGATTGATACCTAGTGAAAGCAGGAGCCTTTAGGTAGAGCAATTGTAATAGTTTCAGTACCAAGCCAAACTATTATAGAGCATTGGTCTCTTTGTTGCATTCTCTTGAAGACACAACAAACCAATCTGGATCGATTTGGTGATACCGTTTCTGTTTACGGAATAAAACCAAGGAGATTGATATCTAACCAAAAAGATCTTCTTGTATATTTTTGATAAATTTGTGTATATCTGTGATTAGGAAGGTCTTGTATAGTTTGTGTGGAAAAGCACCATGAGTTCTTCAATGATTGACCAAATCAATTATCAATTTTCGTTATAAAATAAGAACTTCGCATTTGATTCTCTACCATTTCAACTTTTTTAATAATTACAACTTTGTCATTTGTCATTTTCTGCTTTTGCATCCTCAAATATTTCAAGCCTTACACGTGATTGGTATACGAAGATTTTCAAACTTCTGAAACCATTTTGTGGTCTTTCGATTTGACTTTAAGCCTTGACCTAAAAATTCATATCATTTTGTCGTTTACCATAATGTTTGGAAACGGAAACGACGACGTTGTCGCCAATGTCGAAGTCCCACTTAAGAAAAATGAAGTGTCCGTGTCGTTTACGTTAAGCTGAATTTAAGAGAGGGAAGAAAAATCTTTACTTTGTGCCTACGTCTCAATGTAAAAGTCAGGGTTTCTCGCTAATGAAAACGATCTCTATTTTTTTCACGAATTAAAAAACTCTTTATTTAAAGTGGTTTTAATAATAAGATGTCAATTGTTTTATAAAGATGGAAAAATCTCTTCTCTTTCACGTCTCTTGTTTTCTTGTTTTCCTTTTCTTAACCATCAATGGCGTTCACACTAGCTACTTACTCTGCGGCGACGAAAACTTCTCTCCAAATACAACCTACGGAGAAAACCTCGAAGATCTCTTGCCTACTCTTGCTTCAAACGTTATTACAAAACGCGGTTTCTACAACGCTTCGCTAGGCGGAGTTTACGCTCTTGCTCTTTGCCGAAAAGACTACGAGGATCGTGCTTGTCGTCGTTGCGTCGAGAGAGTAAGTAGAAACCTGTTAACTCAATGTCAAGGCAATAATGAAGCATATCATTGGGATTCCGAAAACGATCAAAACGTTTCTTGTCTTGTACGTTACTCAGCTAGCCCTACATTTGGTATACTAAAGCTTGATCCACTCGTGAGTGTTCCTCACGCGAGTGTTCCTAAAACTATGAATCTGCCACGTTTCACACAAGAGTTTATCGCGATGGCTAATCGAACGCTCAAGGTTGCATCCAAGGCTGATGAGTCTTCGGTTTTGAAGTACTATGGAGTCTCAAGTGCAGAGTTTACAGATTCTCCTGAGGTTTATATGTTGATGCAATGCACACCTGATTTATCTTCCAGTGATTGTAATCATTGTTTGAGAGAGAGTGTTAGGTATAATCTAGAAGATTACTGGGGAAAAATCGGAGGAACAATTATTCGTCCTAGTTGCCATTTCCGATGGGATTTGTACTCTTTCATAGGAGCTTTCGATAATCTACAGAGAGTTTCCGCACCTCCTCGGCCTCCTCCAGAAGATGCTCAGATCAAGAAAGGTACTAAAATGGAAAGTAATTTTGCGGAAATGTTGAATTGACTTTACTGGCATAGAACTTAACTGTTTTTGGGGGTTCTTCAGGAAGAATTTTTCAACCATGGAGCGTTGTGGTTATCGTGGTTCCTACGCTCATTAATCTCCTTGTGTTTGTTGCTTTTGTGCTTGCTTATCGACGAATGAGAAGGAGGATTTATGCTGAGATCAATAGTGAGTGTATATTTAGAATGTTTGAGTAAATGTTTGAAAAAGTTTTTGGAGTTATGTTTTGAAGGAAAATGGATTTATGTATGTGCAGAAAATTCTGATTCTGATGGTCAATCTATGTCAAGATTTAATCTTGGCACGATCTTGATTGCAACCGATGAGTTCTCAACGGAGAATAAGCTTGGACAAGGCGGATTTGGATCTGTCTACAAGGTAAGAACTTTAATATAAAACAAAACTTGTATAAATCTATGCAAAATCTTTAGATGGGTCAGTGAATTCATATAGAGCACAAATCGGTTTTCAGGGGATTTTACCGAGTGGGCAAGAGATCGCGGTAAAGAGATTAGCTAGAGGTTCAGGGCAAGGAGATTTAGAGTTTAAGAATGAGGTCTTACTCTTGACAACACTCCAACATAGGAATCTAGTTAAGCTTCTTGGGTTTTGTAACGAAGGAGATGAAGAAATTCTTGTCTACGAGCTTGTCCCTAATTCAAGTCTTGATCATTTTATCTTCGGTAAGCCTTTCGCAAGACGAATATTGTAATGTGTCAATACTCTTACCATTTTAAAGAAAAACGTTGTTCTTTGAAAATCTTTAGATGAAGACAAGCGTTGGTTACTTACTTGGGATGTGAGGTACAAAATCATAGAGGGAGTTGCAAGAGGACTTCTTTATCTCCATGAAGATTCTCAGTTGAGGATTATTCATCGAGATTTAAAGGCGAGTAACATTCTCTTAGACGCTGAGATGAATCCTAAAGTTGCAGACTTTGGGATGGCGAGGTTGTTTAACATGGATGAGACTCGAGGAGAGACTAGCAGAGTAGTTGGAACCTAGTAAGTATGCTCTGTTTCATACATGGATGCTCTGTTTTTGTAACAGAATCTTTCAGATAAGACATATGCTCTGTTTTTTACAGAATGTTTTAGACAAAACATACAATGATCCTTGGAATCAGCATCACCATTAATCCGAATTTTATTCTTGCAGTGGATATATGGCTCCCGAGTATGTAAAACATGGACAATTCTCAGTTAAATCGGATGTTTATAGCTTCGGTGTTATGCTTTTAGAGATGATAAGTGGCGAAAGAAACAAGAACTTCGAAGCAGAAGGACTTCCAGCTTTTGTAAGATTCTTTGATCACATTTTCATTCTTTTTCGATATAAGAAACGTATAGGAACATTTTCTTCTTATTCAGGCATGGAAGAGATGGATCGAAGGATTTCCTGAGAGTATAATCGATCCTTACTTAAGCGAGAATCCGATAAACGAGATCGTAAAGTTGATCCAGATTGGTTTGTTGTGTGTTCAAGAGAAAGCAGCAAATAGACCAACCATGAGCTCTGTAATAGTTTGGCTTGCAAGAGACGGTACTTTGACAATACCTAAACCTACAGAAGCTGCTTTCGTCACCGTTCCTTTCTCGGCGAAACTTACAAATAGATCTATGAATAAACCTAAAGACAAATATTCTGCGATTTCAGTCGACGATGTTTCGATCACTGTGCTATTTCCTCGATGAATCTTCCATTTTATCTGTCCTTTAAGAGTTTGTTAGGGCACAAGTTAACTTCATCTGCATTCAAGACAAACACTCCAGTGTTGGTAGCGTAAGATACAAGAAAGTTCTTATGAACTAGTTTGCGATGGGTATTCGGATAATTCGGTTCGGTTTGGTTATTTCGGTATGGAAATTTTGTCACTGAATTTATATCAGTTCGGTTCGAATTGATTTTGATTGATGTATGTAAGTAAATAAATTTCGTTATTCATTTTGTTGGATAAAATTTATTGCAACTGTATACTTTTATCGATAATATGTAGTTTTATAGAATTTATGTTTACTCAGTTGGATTAAATTCGTGTTCGGATCGGTTTAGTTGGTGAGATTATTCAAATACCATTCAATTCTTATTAGATTTCGGTTTGGTTTTTTCGGTTTGACAGTTTTGGTTCGTTAAAAATTAAAATATTCACCTCCTATAACTTATACTCAAGATCAGGACCAAGATTCATGAGATTCATGTTTCATTGAACGATTTTTCACTCATTTTTGGTTGGAGATTCCATCAAAATATATATATATCTCTTTGAATTTAAAAGAATTATGTGATTGATTGTACAAACAAATCAAATAATGAATGAATACATCATCTATACATAAAAGAATAAAGAATGATCTCTTTGTTAAAAACCTAGAAAAGCTTGCTTGCGAGTTCGTCAGCCTTAACCTGAGAGAGATTCGATTTCTTCGCGAGCTCTCTCAATTCTGACAAGCTTCTCCCTAGCTTCAACGCGATTTTTGTCTCAAACACTTGTCCGTTCTCTCTCTTCTCTGTCGATTTCATCGATTCTTCTAATAGAGAGAAGAATCCAGCAGAGTTTCTATACATTTCAAACACCATTCCCACTTGACCACCATGCTCTAAAGTGTTCACAACCGCAGCCAAAGAAGCACAAGTCATTGCCACAATTCCAGCTAAACCGGAATCTTGACCGATAAAAACAGAGCTCACTGCTGATACTCCGGTTAAAACTGGTCCAGAGATAGCCAAGAACCGGTTTAACTTCAACGCCAAGTTACCTAATCTCTCATACTCTTCTGCATCTCTGTTCTTAACCACATTAGCTACTTCTCTCATTTCCATCTCCAGCTCTTTACTCCATCCGTTCGAAATACCGGTTTTAGGGTTTCTCTGTTTCTTTTCAGGCCACCAAGTCGCCGGTTTAAACTCTTCCGGAAACTTCTCAAGCATTGTTCCGATCAGAGGAAGAGGATAAGCTTTGTCTAGAGACAACACTTTCCTTATCGCCTCCTTCACATCTTCTTCATCGATTTCCTCGTTTCCTCTCAAAAACATCTCGATTTCGATTCTCAGCTTCTTGAACAGCCTTGTCGCGTTCCTCTGTTCTTCAGCGAGCTGCGAGGGCTGAATCTTGCTCATCAAGGCAGCGATACCCGTCGCAGAGGTAAGCAAAACCGTCGAAGCTATCTTCACGGCGGTTACAGAATCTCCTCCGTGACCGTTAACCGAGGCCATTCCGGCCATTAAAGCGGCAGTGAGAGTGATCATGTTGACGGAATTGAGCAAAAGAGAGTTCCAATTGTTGCGTTGATCTCCAATGTTCTTGTGCATTTCAATCCTATCCATAACTTCTTCAAGAACCGCATTGAGACGTGACCGTTGAATCGAATCAGAGTCTCTTCTCTGTTTCAACGAAAGAGGAAGACTTTCTGTGAACTCAAAGCTCTGTTCGTGAACCGATAAAGTCTGCTTCTTTATCGGTATTTTCGGAATCGAGACATTAAATTTCGGTAGTTTCGGGATCGAAACTGCGGCTTTAGGTCTTGTGCAAGAAGAAGACGAAAGAACTAATCTTGAAACCTGTAATGAAGCCATTGATGATATAAATTGAAGAAAAGAAACAACAATTAGTAGGATTCTTCTTTCACTCTGATTTTAAACCGGTTCTTGATTCGGTTTTCGTTACGTTAGTTTCTTAATCTCTCTTGAGTTTTTGTGATTGTGTTGAGGAGATAGATATCTAATGATGTATATATAGATTTTAGATTATAGGCAAGAAAAATAGAAAATTAGAGGAATTGAATTGACCAAAGAGAGAATTGAATTTGACCAAAGACCAATAATTCTCATGCTTTGATAGATTCTCCTGTGACGGTTTCTTGGTCTAACCGTAAAGCCTCCCAACTTTACCCGCCATCTCTCGTAGAACGAGTCTCAAACCGAAGTAAACCGGATTTGTTTTGTTGGGATCAAACCGGTTCGGTTTTGTTTGTAGGATCGTACAAAATTGATTTAGTCAACAGAGAATCAATCAAAGAGAAGAAGTGAAGAAAAATGGGATCTTTACCGAAGAAGACACTGCAGCGATACTTGTCTCAGCTTCAGGAACATCCTTTAAGAACAAAGGTTCGATCTTTTTCTTCTCTTCTTCTTCTTCTTCTTTTTGATTTTGATTGATGGTTGAGTTGTAGTTTGGGGGTAGTTGGTTGCTTTATGATTTGGGTTTAGCTTTCATCGATTGAGAGACAATTATGTTGTTTTGGATTGAAAGTTTGTGTTTTTATGACCAAACCCAGTTTGATAATTGGATTAACTTTGAGAATCTTTGTGAATTAGATCGTTGACTTTTTTTTTTATGAATAGCTAAAATTCCTGTGAATCATTTCTGGGTTTTTGTCTTTCATTGAAGTGAATTTAGCATCAATATATGTGAGATTTTCAGGTAATTACTGCTGGTGCATTGTCCGGCGTTAGTGATGTTGTTTCGCAGAAACTATCTGGCATTCAGAAGATTCAGCTGAGAAGGGTTCTTCTTAAAGTGGTAAAGCTTGAATCTTTCTCTTCTAGGAACCTCAATTTTCAATCCAATCCTAGCTTCGTTCGATGCCTTGAGTTCATTGTATTCTCCAACAGATATTTGCGGGTGGTTTTCTCGGACCAGCTGGGCATTTCTTTCATACTTTTCTAGATAAGCTTTTTAAAGGGAAGAAGGACACAAAGACTGTTGCAAAGAAGGTGAATTTGCAATACTCTTCGATGATTTGTATGTTAAAGATTGATCGAGGTTTATGCTAAATGGTCTGTTATGGCAGGTACTTGTGGAACAACTGACATTGTCACCGTTGAACCATTTGCTTTTCATGATCTATTATGGAGTAGTCATTGAAAGTAAGATCCATTACTAGTCTCCATTCGTAAAACCCGAAAAGTTGGGGATGGTATTATGAGTTCTGATAACAGTTCTGCAATGTTGAGTGAAACAGGAACTCCATGGAATCTTGTTAAGCACAGGATCAAGAAGACTTACCCTACAGTCCAGATTACAGCATGGACGGTTAGTGATACATATCAGTTTAGTTCATGTCCTTTGTTATAAAGAGTTTGATTCACAAGTGCCGGATGTTTTTATTGTGACTATTATCCGGTTACTTTTCTTATGTCTACTCATTTGATTCTTTGTGCTGTAAACTACTTTTAATCACAGTTTTTCCCCGTCGTTGGATGGATAAACTACAAGTATGTGCCACTGCACTTCCGGGTCATCTTGCACAGCCTTGTCGCATTCTTTTGGTAAGACAATAAATTATTTGCTGCAGCTTCTGCAAATCTGAAATTGCAGATATCTTTATAGTTCTGTAGATCAAAAAGTATTGAGTTTCTTTGGATCTGGACGCATGAATTGGTGGATAGTGAACTTGATTTTAAAATTGTTTTCTTCTTTTCTGAACACGTAAAGAGTTTCCAAATGAAATGAGCAGAATTTTCTCTATCAATGTTTCCGTTCCTGTAGTAATTGTTACTCAATTTTAAACTTTCTTGGCAAACTCAACATTTTTCTTGTTCTTTTGTTTTTTCAGGGGGATTTTCCTGACACTGCGAGCAAGGTCAACGACACTGGCTTTGGCTAAGGCTAAGTGAATAGGGAAACACATCGATCGAGAGAGACATCAATCATCGGGCTCATAGTAATCTTAATACTCTGTAAGTTAAAGCATATCAAACAGCTGAAACCAAATAAAAATCTGTATTAAGGTGTGATTACATTCTAGGATAGCAATGGATAGCAATGTTTTTAAGTTATTACAAACCATTTCAGATATTGTCTAAAACACATTCACAAACATCATATAAAAGAAGAGAACGGATCTTTCTTAAGCAGCTTGGGCGAATCCGACTCTTGTTTTTCCGTAATCAAACACAGTGTGGTATCGTCCCATGAAGATATCACCCAAGATCCTGCATTTTACGCATGGATTACAAAAATTTAGAGTAAACCCACTTGAGTTTTTTTGGTTAGTAGATTTGGGATTTTGTAAATGAGAGTTACCAGAGAGGTCCACGAGGCGGTGGGATATCCATGGCGGTGAAACCGCTGGTGCACTGAGCCTGAACTCCGTCACCAATCTTGAATATATACTGATCCATAAGAAAAAGGAAAACAGACTTTAATCTTTTCCTTCTAATGATATTGGTAAGCTGAAATGTAAGGAGAAACTGATGAGAGAAGTTACATCTTGAGGTGTGAGATCAAAGCTTTTGCCACCGATCGTGAATGTGACTATAGGCATCGACGAAACCCTCTCACAGTCCACTGCTGATTGTTGGTTTTTGTTTGGTATGTGGTCACAAAGCTAAAGAATTAAAAGAGATTAGAGTTTTTACATGTTTATGTCCAAAATAGTGCTTCAAAGACTTCTCACTAAACTCACCTCAGCAGCATAAGCGAGTATGTGTTCTTGTGTTTCGTTCTGAGTCAATTCGCTCTGCATCCACACAGCTGCCATCTCACAGGCGCTGCACATCGCTGCGTCTAGAAGACCCGATGTTCCATCATCTACAACCGACTGAATCCCCATACTGCAAACAAACATGAATCAGTTTTAAGTTTTTTGCTGTCTAATGACCAGAGCTCTCTGACATTTTTTTTTTGTACTGACCTCACACTGTGCTCCCCATCAAAACCGCAGAGTCCTATCTGTGAGCATACCTTTCTTGGATCCGCCTGTAAGTCAAATAATGCAGAATTCAAGATTGTATTGTTTATAAATAGATAAGTTTGAAGAACGTTTTGGCATGAGCGGTGATTTCAACCTGAGCTAGAAGGGAATTCAACATGGTTTTTCCGTACTGATCCACCACGGTTTTGCATTCGCGGCTTACGATTCCTACTGCTCCAATGGCATGATTGATCATCGTGATGATAGTCTACACAAACAAAAAGCAAATAAAACTATTCAGCATGTTTCAGGTGGTAAATAGTGCACAATTAACAGAATTTTATAGCGAAATCTTTTTCTTACCGATGGACCGGTGAGCAGAGAAGTTCCAGAATCAGCAATGGCAGAACAACCATTAGCACAATATCCTGAATGACATAAAAATATAGATGTCAAATTATACCTTAAGGACTCATTCATGTTGAAACTGAAACATTTCAAATGCTTTTACTTACCGGTTGGTTTGCCAGCAATGAGGAGATCACCCATATCAAATTGCCAGTAACCTTTATGTGTAACGGGAACATAAGTATGCTCTCCTTTGAAGTGCTTAGGGTCGACTCCTCCAAAAACAATCTCACCACCTTGTTGATCTTGCGGGTTACGGTTAAGCCAGAACGAAAAAATGGGGTCCTTAACAAGACCTTTGGCCAACATGTTATACCTATATATATCACATCATTTAGATTCATCATTTTAGATTGCACAACAAAAGTCTAAAATTAGATGATGGAAAGTGTTTTCATACCAGACCGGAGTTGAATTTCCAACAGCAATCTCTTTGAATCCTAACCCGAGGATACCATCAAACTTTGCTACCAAGAAGGTAATACCAGGCTCACTAGTAGCCTCTATGAATTCCTGTGGTCAAACAAGTATCAGTCAAAAAGTAAAACTCTCAAGATTCTGAGATATGAAAGCAGATTAATCGGGTTTTACCTGTTCCTTAATAACAAGATCACCAACTTTAACATCATCATTGCTAAAGTAACCAGAGATAGCACCTGTCCCATAGCGGATTGACGCGGGTTTTCCTGTAAATGTCAATAACTTTTAGTATCATAAAATTCTGGAAACATATCAGAACAACAAAGCACCAAAGCTCAAGAATCGAATAACAAGATAAAATAGAGAGAACAAACCGTTCTTTCTGTATGTCGATGACTGACTAGCCTTGTACTTGGAGTGAAAATAACAGGCAACCTGAAAAACAAACATTAACCAGAGATAAGATTTTATATTTAGTATGCATTTCTAAGAACAAATCGACCACTATTGCGTACCGATAAGTGGCATTTAGTAGATGGAACCCAAAGATTGGAGCTTCCGGTATCAAAGATTGCAGTAAACTTCTGAGGTGGAGTACCAATGGTAATGTCACCATAGTATTGAGCATCCAAATAGTTTTTCAGAGGAACAGTATCCTCATTTTCATCGTTCAAGCGAAAATAACCTTTATACGACCAAGAACCTTGGTTTTTCACAACAAGCTGAGAAGCTAGCCTGTTGGCCGGATCAAATTTCTTCTTCTTTAATCCAATTCTAATTGTTCCATCATTATTTTTCTCACACCAAGTTGTCGATATAAGGATTAAACATGAAAGCAAGAACACGAGCAACAAGGATTGGAACCGAGTTCCCATTTTACCTATCATCAATAACAACAATCTTACATCAATTTAAAAGATGAAAGACTATACATGCAAGATTATAAAATTTAAATGCTAATATGAAGATTATCTACTAATCAGATTTCTCAACAAAAAGATCCAAGATTCAAGATTGGTGAATTGCAGGGCAAAAATCCTCAGATCCTTGGAGTTTTTTTTTTTTGGATAATGAGATCCTTGGACTTATATACGTATATTACACAATAAGTTAGAAACAGAAAATCTTAAAAGTGTTAATAAATTGAAACTGCCGTAGTTCATAACTCTAGCATGATCTTTTACTTACACCTAAAACCAAACAAGTTTTCATTAAATTTCTGATTTATCAACTTTAAAAATAAATAGAAATATTTAGTCTTATACTACTTCTATAAAACAAAATCCAAGGGAAGCCAAGTTGTAATATTATTGATTGAAGCAATTGGTAAAAAAAGGTTAAGACTAAGCAGTGACTTAGTCAAGATATAAGCCCCACACAAGAATCAAACAAACCTAAGATTCTACAATATCGAATCATTTAATATTAAATGGAATAAAACCTTCAAAGTGGAAAAACCAAAAAAAAAGTTGCAAAATTTAAATGAAAACAGAGGAAAAACAGAAATCGAGCTGATAAATTGAATGATTCGAAAGGAAATGTTGAAGAAGTAAAAGAACACTCACCGAGAAAATGTGGAGATTTTGAAAAGCTTTAAGAAGAGAAAGAAAACCAAAGTTTTAACGAGACAAAGAAGAATGGTGTAGGGATTTATATTTATACGTAAAAAAACTTTAAAAAAGAAAAACTGTAAAGAAATTTATAGAAATTAATATCCAATATTCACTGTCAATAGTAATTGATAACTAATTTTACTTGTTGCTTGCAAATGGAAATATATGAAGGAATTAATTAAATTTGTAATTGTGTAATTGATTCATAAGCAAGCGTCACGTTTATGAAACCTTGTTTACGTTGCGTGGGCCCGGACAGATCAGCAGAATCTGTTATGTTTTTTAAAGGGAAAGTTTAAGTTTTCACTTTAATTTGTTCATCTCTATACTATATTTTATTTTCATTTGGACCCCAAATGTTTTCTTAAATTATGTAAAAACAATAGTACTTTGCATAAACTGTTGGATGATTCAAATAATGAGGACATAGTTTTTTTTAGGATACCTTTAAGACTTCTAGGGTCATCTGTTCTCTAAGGTCATTCTATTTTAAATGTGCAAAGAATAACTTTTAAATGTATTACTAGCTTCTACTCAAATAGACATGCAACTTTCTGATTTTTATTTAAATTTTAGAATAATTAAGAAAACCAAAACATTTTAAAATAATTAAGAAAACCAAAACATTTTAAAATGGCCATGAGATTTTTATTTTGGTTAAATGAGTTTTAGATTTTTTAATTCTACTTTTATATGCTAATTGTAAATTTGGTAATAAATTAAATTTTTTTTTTTGGTAACTCAAGGTAAATTTCATGCCTATAGAGGGACACAGACTAGTCTCTGGGGGAGATGCAGTCAATGGATAGACCCTTTCTTCGGATATGCAAATGGACCGAAAGCAAAAACCTATATCCATGAGGATGTCCAAAGCAATGTATTTTAGTTTCGCGTAGCAGGTGATCGAACTCGTAACGTGTTAGCGTCACAAACCCATCTCTTTACCATTTGACTACAAGGTTCGGACAATCAATTAATATTTGAATGGCTGATTTATGGTTGCGAAGATATTCGCTGGATTTATGATTCACGTTGATGAACCTATGCGTGGTTCCAGCTTAGCAATACTCCTTTCTTACACAGTAACGTCCTTAAATCAACTTCTTCACCATTATGATCCCATTTCTATTTTCATCCATTTACATTACAGAATAAATTATTCAAAAACAAATATTTAAATAGTATATACATTTACCTTTCACAAGAAATGTGTTAAAAATTAAAGTGATTATTTTGTTGCACAAATAAAGAAAAAGATTTGTTTGATTGGTGTTTGCTGCGAATGGAAAATATAAGGTTGCTTTGATGTGGAGCACAAGCAAACGCCTTCACGTTGTTGACACTGCGTGGGACCCATAAACGCAAAAACGTTTCGTTAAAGTTTCAACTTTTCATATTTAATCCTTAAGGTTTATTTAGTTTCACTCTGACCCCCTTATTAGTGTGTTAACAGTTTTTTTTTTTTTTTATTGTGTGCAAAGCGTGTTAACAGTTATCTCCCACTTTTTGAACCAATCGTGTAAACTGTAATTTAACTCGGATTCTATTTGGGCCACTTTCCTAAAAACTAGCCCAATTCAATTATTCGATTTTAAATATTGCATGTTTAATCAAGTTTGCAAGAAATGTTAAATTCCACTTAAACTTTTTTTAATAACCGGGGTGAACCCTAAGCCAATATCCAAACTAATTTTCGAAATCTATCCGAATCAGGATTTTCTTACCACTTAAAACTTCTACAATTATCAAGCAAAACAGTAAATGAAATTTCATCGTATGAGTATAAATTTGTTTTGTGGTCAAGACCAATCGGACCATCTTTTGCATCATGGCGAAACTATATTTGGCCACTAACATTTTAGTATATAACCGTTGTTAATTATCTCCTATTGATTTTAAAAGGAACTTGATCTATTACTTTTGGAAAATTTAGGCAATTTATATTCCTGAACAAAATTGTCGACCATACACAAGCAACGAGAAAAAAATTGCTCTCAAGATCTCTCTAATTGTTCGGGAATGAAAAAAAAAAAAAAAAAAAAAAAAAAAAGGCCGAGACTACAACGCAAAAAAAATGCAAACAAGTTCAAAAAAAAAAACCGACCCATAGAAAAGAACCCTAACTAAAACATATAAAATAATGTCATTGTCTATTGTCAACGTTACTCGTCGTAACGTTACTGTTATTAGTGTTGCCATTCTGATGATTATTTGAACCATTGATAATAGACGTGATTGCTGCGGCTAGAGCGGCTGCAAAGTTCGGATTCGAGGCAATAGCGGCAGTAGCGGCGCTAACGCTCTCGCCAGCGTTTAGAGACTGAGATAAACCCGAGAACTTGGACTGTTGTTGGTTATAATACATGGCCTGTCCCATCATTTGAGGTAAAACCGATTGGTTTAGCGCCGCAGCGAAATCAGACCGTTGAGAGAATTGCATCAACGGGTTGTTGTTGGTTGCATTGTTACCGCTGGATGAGTCAGTGAGGTCTAATGTAATGGTTGGGAATGGTGCTGAGGCTGAGATAGTGGCCATGCTTGAGGAACAAGGCAACATGGTTCGTGCCAAGAGGTTTGTTGGGTTCATTAGACCGTCTTGGCCTGACATTGTGGAGCCAGAGAGGAGCATGCTTGCGGCTGCGGTTGTGGTTGAAGCCATGGTCATAGCAGCTGGAGGTAATGGATGGTTATGGTTTCCTTCATAGGTTGTTATGAGAATAGATCTATCTTCTGCGCAGCGTTGCACCTGTTGAGGTCATTAGTTAGTTAGAAATACATTAAAATTCAACATATTGTACATGTGATTAAACCCTAAAGCATATTAGATGTTTGAAATGTTTATAACTACATATATATATGTTGCAATGAGACAATCGGTCCTTATAACTTGGTCTGATTTATTAAGGTTCATGGATTTTCAGTTCAAAATCAATCAATAATGAATGGATAACACAATGTCTATGTAAAGTAAATATATATATATATATATATGTATTTTGTAAATGGGATTGTGAATCAAAGTTAAACTTAATCTTAGAACTTTAAATTTCTGAGGTAAGAACTTGTGTACTATCTAGACCAGAATGGTTTAAGTAACTCACTTGCTTGCGAACAGGGCATCCAACGGCCATTGTGCAGCGGTAATAAGCTCGAGGGCACGGGTTTCCTTTCGCCATTTTTTGTCCGTATTTTCGCCATTGACAGCCATCCGTTAACTGCAAAACCTCAATGGGGTTAATATATTGACCTCCAATACATTTACAATAGAAAAATCTTTAAACACTAGCTAGAAAGGGGAACTATTGTTACCATGGGAGCTTCGGACCGAGCACGAACCGAGACACGAGCTTTACGCATGGTTGCTTCAGCGGCCGATTGATCAATGACATTGCCATTGCCATTTCCATTGCCATTGCAATTGCTGGAGGATGCATGGTGTTTTGGAAGTTTGTTAGGGTTTCCCCAGCCGTTAAATTCAGTATCCGGGCTTTCTTCCCTTACAAGCAATCTCTTTCCGCCCTGACGTGAGTTAGAATTCTCTAAAAGCGAAGGCGGAGATCCTGACCGAACCGCGGTCATTTCTTCAGAAGATGCTTCAGCAGAGGACGGTCCCAAATCCATGAATTGTCTAGGAAGCATTCCAGGTGCTTCATGTCGTTTCTTTTCTTTCTCTTTGCTCGCAACCGTAGCCTGGTTAAAACAAAGTTTAAAACCATAACTAATTGTTTTTGGGACGAGTTTGATCGATATTTTTTGATTTAGCTAAGAGATTAAGAAGGATTAGAGTGTCAATTACCAAGTGATGATGATCTTCTTGTTGTCTCATGACAGCAACAAGTTGCATTTGTAAGGAGTTGAAGTTGTTGGTTGTTTGACTTAGCATTTCCTTTAGTCTTTGATTATCTTCCTTCGACTTTCTTAGCTCTTCTCGAAGTTGTGCATTCTTCATTTTAATAAACACAACCATAATATATATCAGGTTAAAAAATATTTCATTCAAATAAAAAGAAACGTAAATCTCTCTAAAAGATAAAAAACATTGAACTAAAACACTAGTATTAAAATTAAAAAAGTCTATTTTATGGATTCAATACGAGAAAATTGAAGATAGGTCATTAATTTTTTTTTAAAAAGCTCATGAAGATTAAATATAAATATACCAGTAGTGTTTAAATTTGATTTCCGGTAAATAACTTGAATAATGATCTTTTCATTTCATTTGGAATGAAATGGTGAAAAATAATCATGTTTTAGAAGGTTGAGTTTATAACAAAACTTGTTTATCTTATTAACTGAAAAAGAGAGAAGTTACAAGCTATTTTTATCAATTACATGCATCCTAACTGTTTAAATTCGAGAGAAAACACAAGAATATAAGTTTCAACAAAAAAAAAAAACATTAATAACTATATTAATATAGACCACGATGTTACATGTTTTGACAATTAAACCAGCTATTTATAATTTTCATTTTCTTTTCAGTTATTTAAAAGATGAGGGTTTAATAAGTGTACCTCACACTTTGTACGTTTCTCTTCCATATCCACAGACAATCCATCATCCACCGTTGACTCGTCGCTTCCCGTATTGGCAGTGAGAAGATTAAGTCCAATCTATAAACAAATAAAATTTAAATTATTAAGAAACAAATTTTCCGAACACTAATACAAACAATTTAATTACGTTTTCCGGTGTAACGGGTTGATTATAACTAATTAATATAATCCGTTGTACTTTTGATGTGTAAGAAAAACAAATCAAGATTAAAAAAATAGAGAAATTTAATGAACTACTTACATTGATATCCGTAGAACGATCTTCATGATCATCAACACGTGAATTCTCTCTTTTGACATGAACACTATGAGTCTCATCATCGACGATAATATTCTGATCATCACGTGAAACCCTATCTCTCTTCTCCGCCGATCCGAAAAAGTCAACTTCATCCATCACCACACGATGCTGTGGCTGCTCATCGGATAGATGTGGCTGCTTCGTATTGTCACGTGGACCTTCAAGACTCACCGGGAACCGAAACATATCTCTCTCTATAGATAGACTTGTTAGATTTTGCTAGATGTTATATTTCGAAACCCTAGTACAAAAAGAGGATACGATGTTACTTTCCGGACAATAAAAGGTACATATATCTTTTTATCGGGAGTGTGTGTGTGAAATGTGTGTGATTGTTCCGTACCATATCTAATCCTCCATATATAGAGAGGTGAAGAAGAAGATATCTTAGAAGAGAGAGAAAGAAAGATACTTTGTTTGAGTAAGTGGTTAGAGACGAGGATAGAGAAGAGACCTTATTACCGAATCAAATGCTTCGGCTACAAAAAGGGTTTGACATGGACTCAGATATTGTCAATTTTTTTTACTTTAAAACATATATAATTCTATCCTCTTTCTAAATAATAATAGGATTAGTGTGAAAGACAATGTTGTTGTGTGTCTATATTTGTTTTATAATTACAAGTTTTGGATTCTCGTGGAAAGATATTTGTGGAGATTTTGGTTTGGTTCGTTTTGCGTCAGTGTAGACGTCATTTGTCTACCAGCTAACATTGACCTACACTATTAATTTTTAAGTATTATCGAACAGATCATGCGATGAGATCCAACTAACTACATGCAGTTTCTGATTTTTTCTTACGGACGTGTTGTTTTTCAGGTTCAACAAAAAAATAATAATCTTTTTCAAGTATAAGATATTTTATTTTGTACTTTTTTACACATAGTTAAGTTGAAAGGAATAGGAAAAAACAAAGATGAACGTACTTAAACAGAATTGATACAAGATAATTTAGAGCAAAATGAATTCAGTTTTGTTCTTTCCTATATACTAGAGAATTTTTATTTCCTTATGTATTCTTAATTCTTCTAACGAACATCGTACATATATCTTCTTTTATATTTTCAATTTAACTGATAATAATAAAGCAGAGTCCATTTTCCTTTAAACTATTTTTTAGTATTTTTTACTAGCTAAAGTTACTATAGTTTATTCAGGACTATGTAATGTTTTACTATCCCTTATTCCCACTCCTTGCAGTTTTCCTATTTTTAGAATTGAGTTGACTTTTTCTAGTACGAACATTTTTTTCAACTCTTGGATTCATGGGAAAAATATTAGAAAATAACAGATTGTTAACAGAAAAGTTTAATTTATACTAGCTAACAGCAAATTAACAAAAGTATTGATGTCACTACACTCTGAATAAAGTTTTGTGTATTGTTGAACACCCTTTTATTGCGAAATTATTCTAGTATTATTTGGATTACAAAGAAAATATTGACCAATTTACTGAAAAATCTCACCTACGAATGTTGTTTTTCTAAAATTAGCACTTTAATCTACGATTTGTTTTTTCCCAGAGACTTTGTCCTAATTAGTAAAACTTTGAAATCCTTGATTGATCAAGTCAATATGAGCTTTACAAAAAAAAACTATTTTTAGGCAGCATTTTTCAATTATTGTTATTGTTATAGATGAAACAAGATTTCACTATTTTTTGGACTAAAATAGTATTTTTCTTTAAATTTTTTTTTTCTTTCCCTTTTTCTATAAGAAAACTTTTGACTCGTTCATAGAATTAATTAGATCAGAAAATAGAAATGAATCCCACCGCTCGCAATTCAATCGGCGCTTCCCACGTGATTGATACAATTAAAACCTTTTTCTTTTCTTTCTTTACATTTGTCGGAAATGTTTTTCTTTTGTCACATAAACATATATATATTTGTTTCAGTCCAAAAAAAAACTTAAAAATGTACGAAAGTTCTTGAATTTTGTTGAGAATACGAAGTAGTTTTGTTTTGATAACCTACGATGTATTATGATTACATATATGTATATGTGGATGAAGAGTAAAACCATAATACTAATATAAAGAGGATTTCTGAATCGAAATCAACACTTAATATGGCTAGAATAAACTTCCAATATGTAACAACCAATAGAAATATTACAGCGTTTTATATTTCCTCTTTTCACTATAATATCTTTCTGAATTTTCCAAAAAATATTTTTAAAAACTAGTATGATTGAAACTATTAATACACAACGTTTCTATAATCATGTTGATTTTGATTACTATGCCATTTAATATTTCACGACTTTGATCAATATTAGGTTTGCATAGAGTCTATTTTTCGTCGTAATTAGATAAGTGGTGTGTTAAATAGACAATAGTTGAGCTAAGTCAACGAGATTAATGGGATACCTCCTCATATCAATCCCGACCGGTGACCGGCTGTGGGACCCACTAAGTTTTCTATAAATAAACTGATGTTTACCGGTAAACCTATTGACTATCACACCGTGGGACTCGCTCACTCTTTGACTTCAAAGACGGAGAATTGTCTCTTTTATAATTCTTGGAAGAAAAATAATGAAATTTCGCCGAATTTAGTTTTCTTGTTTTGACTCGTTTTTGTTTTTGATGTTGTAACCAGTGGATTTCGGATTCAATTACAAACAAATCTTCGAGTCATGAGGATTATTTTTTCTTTCATTTTCTTACCTCTACTTTCTTTGCTCTTTTTGTGTAAAGCAATCAAAAGTATTAGATAATATGCATTTTTTTATATAGACAATTGAGGATTATGCATAATTTGTTATAGGTCACATTCATAAGCGAGCTATTATAAATGTGGTATTTATTTGATAAGGAAATATCAATAACACACTTACAACTTAAATATATGTCTCTAACTAGATAAGAAAATGTTGTAACTACTAAGCGGAATGATTCAAGTACTCATGATTCTTTTCATTATTGAAATCGTTCAAATGTAACCAAAAAAATCAAGTAAAATAAAAGATTTTTTTTCTTTAAAACATCCTACAAGACCAAACGAACCGAATATTGAGAGATTCTTTTTTCACACATGGGAGAAGGATGCAGGAGGTTTTGACCCTTTTATCCCCTCCCCCGCGAAATGGTTGGTATATCATAGGATTATAAACATTTTTATTCTTAGTTATATTAGATTTTCGAAACTAATATTAGATTATAAACTATTGAAAATGTGAGTAGGTGTGGCTAATTGTTTATGATTCAAAAATATTACTAATTATATGTTAAATAAAATATTGTTCAATATTAAGAACATCAAACTATTACGTAGACCTATTAATCAACACTTGTATTCATTAATTATACAATTTAAAGTGATCATATTACCATCAGATGTCTAAATCCAATTAAATAATTTTAATGTCTTGATAAAAACCATTTGAATTTGACAAATTGCAAGTGTCTATAAAACATATGTGTGTGTTTTAAGACGTTTAAAGGACCGTCGAAATGATTAAAAGTAATTGGTAAAGCATTGACGAGCTGTTTTAAAAACTTAGTTGCTTCTAACAATTAGGATAAAGGAGCTTCCGATTAACAATCCATCTTATCTGTTATCATGTTTTGTATTTTAATTATGTTTTAAGTTCGAACTCTTTGACAACAAATTTTTGGCATTTTTGAATTGTAATCGTATTTTAAATTATTATAAGTACGTCTGTCCCAAAGAGAAAGATAAAGACTACGTTTTTTTCCCCACAAATTGTAGCTTAAGTATTCTGGATGTGTACATATATGTGTTAAATTTATAAATTTCTTGGAAGATATACTCGTCGCTAAGCATTATGATTTATGAATAGTCAAAGAATACAGCTGGGTGACGTTTGGATTTAAATATCGTTTAATTTTGCAAATAAATCAGTACCTACAATATCGTTTCCTTAAAAAATGAAAAGTTAGTACAAAGCATGATATCATATAACCGACAGGAAGGTTTCATGTCCTCCTATATATTATACAATTTATATAGTATTAATAATTGGTTCAAAGATTTTTAATCAATCCTTTTAAAAAAAAAGATTTTTAATCAATCATCACATTAGTAAGGGGAAATATAGTGGTAGCTTGCATTAATTACTCAAATAAATCATATATTTACAATAATCTTAGAATTTTTTAGATTAATTTGAAACCCTAGGGTGTAATAAGCCAATGGCGGGTTATCTCTTAGCTCAACACACAGTACCGTAATACCGTTTGATGTTATATTATGTTACAGTGTATAAACACAGATTTATATTATATTCAGTTTCTTATCTTTTTCCCCGACAAAATTCAGTTTCATATCAATACTCAAAGACTGATTATTCTAGCAATTGGTTAGATTATTTGAACATTGAATCTAGACCTAATGATTCCTAGAAAGATATATGCTGGACATAAAATACTACATATAACCCATATATTATAATCTTATACATTTGACGATTTGCAATTTTTATTCTTTATGCGGCAAATTGAACGCCGAATGAAGCATGTCAACTATCATGATTCATGACTCATGACACAATGATTTGGCAATAAACTATTTAACTATTCAACAAAAAGAAAAACTATTTAACTTAGCCTCGAATACAAAATCGTAAATTAAGGGTGTGATTAGTGTACTCTAGAGTAAATTACTAAAATGTACAAACTATAAAAGTAGAAAAGAGAGGAAAAAAGTAAAATTTGGAGGACAGTATTCTTTTCTCCATGAATTACATATTTATTATTTAGAGAAGAAAATTAGCTAATTTTTCTTCGTAAAAAAACTTGGATGAAACTTTTTGACACTATATATTATATAATTTACTTGATTGGTGTAAAAAAGGAAAAACTCGAAATAACGAGTCTTTTACTCTGTTATTTTTCTCTACATTAGTCACCTACCTAAATAATAAGTATTTTAGGCTGACAAAATTACACAGATTGAATCTTTTAATAGTGATATATTGATAAAAATTTAAAAAAATAAAAAGTAAGAAGTGAAAACGTAAGTAAATTCTTTGCTTTTATAGTTAGTTATGCATAATCCATTATCTACAAGAGATCATGTGATGAGATGGAATGGTTCTTCCAATATCGGATCACAGAGAAAATTTAGTCCAGATTCAGCCGAAACCTAATGAACTCCAATTATACAGCCGTATGGAATACAATAGTTCAACTTATCACTAATGATTCTCACGATTTCATTTTTGTATTTAGCATGAGATATGTGTTTATGACTATAGTGTATTCAGTTTGGCGAGAAAAAAATGGTAAAAAGCACGGTGAATTGCCCACTCCCATTTCTCGGCTAATTCAAAGTATCGACAAGCAAATTAGAATTCAGTTGTCTTCACTCCGTGGCAACGAGAGATATACCGCTGGTTTGGTGACTTAGTTTGTCAACAGTCTTTCTCTTTTAGCTTTTTTCTTCTTCTTTTGTCATTGAGAATTGATATATTAGATTAAAGGTTTGGTACAACACATTTACATATTAAAAACCGAATCGAGCACAATCATAGGCCAAGGAGAGCAAAAACTCTACGTAGTGTAAGAGTTACCTTCCAACTAAAAAAAATTCCAAAAACCATGTAGGAGGGCCAATGGCTAAATATGATTGTATCCGATTCTAAGAAATCACACTATCCGCAATCCTATGAGCACAATCTTTTTTCTTTTAGTTTTTTTTCTAATCAAATGTTTTAAAAAAACTCGAAAAAAAAAATCATATATATTATAAAAACACTAGATTAAAGACCCGCATATATGCGGATTCTGTAATTTGATCTCTTATAACTTTGTGGAAAAAAATATTTAGATGTACGAAAAAATTGAATCACCCGTTAAAGTAAAAGTGACAACGTCGTTGAAAAACTACTAATTGAGAAGAATAATATTTATTTATTAATTTTGATGCTTTTGTTATATGATTTAGAATTAATTTTATCACATCTTATCATATTATTTGTTATTCATATTTAAATTAGGTGTACTTTTTATTTTATTGTTCTTATTTTACTACTTAAAAATCTATTTTTCAAAATGGTAGATAAATTTATTTCTATATTTGTATTTGAACTATTTTTACCACAAATCAAACAGGAAAAAAAAAGAGACAAAATTAAGTCACCTCCATAAAATAAAATTAAGATTGTCAACAAAACTACTTATAGAGAAATCTATCAAATATTTATCTATTTTTATTCTCATATTTATTTCTTATATTATTTGATATTGAATTAATTATTTCATATAAATCCAAATAATTAAAATTTCTTAATTCTATTTAATTACGTTTAGATTTTTTTAATCCTATTTAAATTAGATTTACTTTTCATTATCTCAATTAAATTATACCACATATTTCCAAATAATTAGATTTTCCTAATTCTATTTAAATTAATTTTAGATTTTTAATTTTATTTAAATTAAGTTTACTTTTCACAATTTTACTAATAGAGATTTTATTATAAAACTTTTGACATATGGTTAAATCTAATTAAAAAATTACACTTATATACACGTGTTAAAATCTAATAAACCGACTTAACACGTGTCACGATCATGTTAATTACAATATTTGTCGCATCAAGCTTTATTATAATAAAATTACTAAGGTTTTATAATCAACTCAAAAACAAAAAACGCAAGCGAAAACGTGAAAATATGGTGCATCTTTCATTATTTCTTGGCTTGGAACAAAAATGGTCTGGTTCGGTTTTCGGTATATCATTCACCAACATGGTATACCAAAGTGATTTTTGGTTTGGTTGGGTTTTCTAAGTCTGTTAAATCGTTATTTTGCAGCTTCTTCAGAAATTTGCAAAGTGTAAGATTTGAAATCGAGTCGTTTATAATCGTGCTTGAAACCAATGGAGCTATGATCATCAGATCTTCTTCTATGCTTAACTCCACCAAAGCCTTTAACTTTCTCATCAACAATTTATCATCTCATGGCGATCACCACCAAGTCCTCTCCACATTCTCTTCTATGCTCTCTTGTAGAATCTTTCCTGACACTTCCACTTTCCCTAGTCTTCTCAAAGCCTGCGCTTCACTTCAACTCCTCTCTTTTGGTCTCTCGATTCACCAACAGGTTCTCGTCAATGGGTTCTCTTCTGATTCCTATACTTCGTCTTCACTGGTCAATCTCTACGCGAAATCCGGGTTCTTGGATAATGCTCGGAAAGTGTTCGACGAAATGCGTGAGAGAGATGTAGTCCATTGGAATGCAATGATCGGTTGTTACTCACGCGCCGGGATCATTGGAGAAGCGTTTTCTTTGGTGGGCGAGATGAGATATCAGGGGATCGAACCTTGTCCGGTTACGTTGTTGGAAATGCTAAGTGGGGTTTCAGAGATTACGCAGGTACAGTGTTTACATGCCTTTGCTGTGATTCATGGGGTTGAATGTGATATAGCTGCGATGAATTCGATGTTGAATTTGTACTGCAAGTGCGATGGTGTCAGAGATGGAAAGGAGTTATTTGATCAGATGGAGAAACGAGATATGGTTTCATGGAACACAATGATTTCAGGATTTGCTTTGGTTGGTAATATGACTGAAATCTTAAAGCTTTTGTACAGAATGAGAGATGATGGTTTAAGACCTGACCAGCAGACATTTGGAGCATCGCTTTCGGTCAGTGGAACAATGTGTGATCTTGAAATGGGAAGAATGTTACACTGCCAAATCGTGAAAACTGGTTTTGATATGGACATGCATCTCAGGACGGCTTTGATAACGATGTATCTAAAGTGTGGAGAGGAGAATGCTGCATTTCGAGTTCTCGAAACCATGTCCAGTAAGGATGCTGTTTGCTGGAATGTCATGATATCAGGACTTGTGCGGTTGGGTAGAGCGGAAAAGGCGCTGACTGTTTTCTCGGAAATGTTGCATTCAGGTTCAGACCTATCGAGTGAAGCAATAGCTAGTGTTGTAGCATGTTGTGCTCAACTGGGTTCCTTCGATCTCGGTGCTTCAGTCCATGGTTATGTACTGAGGCAAGAATATAAACTAGACACTCCTGCATTAAATTCTCTTATTACAATGTATGCAAAGTGCGGCTATTTGGACAAAAGTTTAGTTCTTTTTGAACGGATGACTGAAAAAGACTTAGTTTCGTGGAATGCAATTATCTCTGGACATGCCCAAAACGGAGATCTGTGCAAGGCCTTGTTATTGTTTGAAGAAATGAAGTTCAAAACCGTGCAACGGGTTGATTCATTGACAGTTGTCTCGCTTTTACAAGCCTGTTCATTCGTTGGTGCTCTTCGGGCTGGGAGACTGATCCACTGTATAGTAATTAGAAGTTATATCAGGCCATGCACCTTGGTTGATACAGCTCTGGTTGATATGTACTTGAAATGTGGCTACTTAGAAGCTGCACAAAGGTGTTTCGATTCGATCTTGCAGAAAGATTTTGTTTCATGGGGCACACTCATTGCAGGATATGGTTTCCATGGTAAAGGGGACATTGCTTTGGAAACTTACTCAGAGTTTCTTCGCTATGGAATGGAGCCGAACCCCGTGATTTTTCTTGCAGTTCTCTCATCCTGCAGCCATAATGGAATGGTCCAGCATGGATTGGAGATATTCAACTCAATGGTTAGAGATTTCGGTGTTGAACCCAATCACGAACACCTAGCTTGTGTGGTTGATCTTCTATGCCGAGCTAAAAGAGTAGAAGAAGCGTTCAACTTCTACAAAGAAAACTTTACAAAACCATCGATCGATGTTTTGGGTATCATACTCGATGCTTGCCGTGCAAATGGGAAAACAGAGGTCGAAGATATAATTTGTCAGGATATCATCGAGTTGAAGCCAGTAGACGCTGGCCATTACGTTAGGCTTGCACATTCTTTTACCGTGATGAAGAGATGGGACGATGTGAGTGAATCGTGGAATCAAATGAGGTCTCTCGGCCTGAAAAAGCTCCCGGGATGGAGCAAGATCGAGATGAACGGGAGAATCGCAACGTTCTTCATGAACCATACTTCACATTCAGATGAAACAATGTCTGTGTTGAAACTTCTTAGCAGGGAAATGGCGCAGTTTGATTCAGAAAATCTTTTTGATCAATCCAATAATGTAAAGATGGCTCAAGTGTCTCACATTTATATGACATAAATCACATAAGAGTAATCATAATTGCATAGCATTGCTAAAAATAGAATCCAATAATGCGAAAAGTTATGGAGGATCCATTACTTGGGGGAGATTTCAAGGAGATCAGTTACCGAAGAATCTTATCAGATTTAAACAAACAGAAGAAGAAACCTTTAATTTGCAGAGAGATAGAAACAGAGAGAGATGACCAGAAGGCAGAAGAAGACGGCGAAAGTGGTTACGGGGGTAATGGGGCTGTGCATCGTTGCCTACATCGCTGGACCGTCTCTGTATTGGCATCTCAACGAGACCATTGCAGACTCTATCCACTCCTCTTGCCCTCCTTGTCTCTGTGACTGTTCTTCTCAGCCTCTCCTCTCCATCCCCGACGGTAATCATCAGCATCGTCATCTCCTTCCTTTCTTCTTTGATGGTCACAGAAAAACCCGATGTAATGCGTTTAATTTATTGTTTCTTCTGCAGGATTGAGCAATCACAGTTTCTTGGGTGAGTTTTTTCTGGCAATACCTATTCAAATAGAGTTGGTAAAAATGGTAAAATGTTGCAAACTCATGAGTTTTTCTCTCATTGTCAAGATTGTATGAGACACGATGACGCAAGTGAAGAGAACGAGAGCAGTTTCACAGAAATGGTCGCTGAAGAGCTGAAGCTAAGAGAAGCACAAGCTCAAGAAGACGAATGGCGCGCAGATAGGTTGCTGTTGGATGCTAAGAAAGCGGCGTCTCAGTATCAGAAAGAGGCTGATAAGTGCAGCATGGGAATGGAGACTTGTGAGCAAGCAAGGGAGAAAGCAGAGGCAACTCTAGATGAACAGAGAAGACTGTCTTACATGTGGGAGCTTAGAGCTCGGCAAGGAGGGTGGAAAGAAGGAAATATCGTTGTTGCTTCAGATGTTCTCTAGAACCAATGAAATATTTTATTGTTTCAATATATCTGAAACTCTTCAATGGAGATTTTGAGTTAACACAACGTGAAATTTTATCCATTTGACAGGTTCTGAAAGGGTTTTATTTTGAAACCCTACTTTGTAGTGACCTTGACATTAGTCCGGTCTAGGATAACGTTGAGGATCTTTCCGGGTACATAGATTCTCTTCTTGATTGATTGTCCGTCTAGATATTTCTCGAGTTTCTTGTCCTGTGTAGCTAGAATAAAAGCATCATCTTCAGAACATCCTTCTTCAACCTCTATGGTGCCTCTTGTTTTTCCGTTTATCTGAACCGGAAGAACAATAGTTGTGTCTTTTAAGTAATCCGGGTTTGCCTGCATAACGGCTAAAACAGTCAATACCGCAAAGCACTTTCCTCTGCTGTGTTTATATGTTCAGTTACTGGCTGTGTACCTTAGGGAAGCTTTGGTAAGCCAGAGAATTCTGATGGTCTAACCGCAACCAAAGCTCTTCAGCCATGTGAGGTGCGTAAGGTGAGAGCAAAAGAACAAAAGGCTCAATGATTCCTCTAGGTTGATTATTCCACTGTTAACATGAGAGCAAACAAAGAGTTTATATCAGTACTTGGAAGCGAAAAGATGAAGCTGACCGGTAAAAGAGTCTAAGATTAACCTTATATGCGGCGTTAACAAACTCCATCATCCCTGAAATGCCCGTATTGAATCGTGTGCTCTCAATCTCCTCTGTCACCTGTAAATTTTGCACATCTAACTTAAGTAGGATGTATTCAACCGCAAAGGGATCATATCAGGGCAGAGCTGACCTTAGCTATGCATTTATGAAGAGAACGGAGTTGTTCAAGGGTCGGTTCATCATCAGTCACTACGGTTCCATCTTTGAAAGAACCATCAGACTGAGGCAAACCGATGATTAATCTCCATGTTCTTGCCAAAAAACGATGCACGCCTTCGATCCCACTTGTGTTCCAGGTTTTTGAGTCCCTAGTAGAAGGAAATGCAGCAGCATAAACACAGAGACTGATTAAAACGGAGAAACAAAATTTGGGATAATAGTTTACCTAAATGGTCCCATGAACATCTCATACAAACGTAGAGAATCTGCACCATACTCTAACACAACATCATCAGGATTTACGACATTTCCTCTACTTTTGCTCATTTTATAAGCGCGTGGAATGAGACGAATGCTAGGTTCCTCCTTCAGAACAAAATGATCTCCAGACTTCATAACCTATACAATTATCGATTATTCAAACAGATGGGTGAAACACCATCAGTTTTAGTTAGTGAACGAGAAAAAAGATTCATACTTTTTCTTCTGGGATTGCCACTTGTTGATATTCATTTAACCGTTCTTCAATGTCTGCAGATACATAATTCCCTTCTTGGTCTTTCCAAGCTGTATACTGGACCTGCATCCTAAAACTATGAGAAACAGAGTAATTTGGAAAATTTTAAGAAGACAGGTAAAAACGACTTACTTCCCCGAGGATGATGCCTTGGTTTATGACACACTTGAAAGGTTCTTTCGTCGACACAACACCAATGTCATAAAGCACCTAAGATAACACAGTAACAGAATTTGCGGTTAGATCACGAGATAGCTTAAAGAAAGGGAGGTTTCAAAGGACACAGACCTTGTGCCAAAACCTAGAGTATAGTAAGTGCAAAACAGCATGTTCAGCTCCACCGACATATACATCTACTTGGTTCCAGTATCTGCCACAAGAAAAACACTTAAAAGAATCTGCCCAAAAGCAACAAAATTTTACTTAATTGGAAGATAAATTGATTGTATTTTGTTAACGGCTCTCACTTTTCTTTTTCCTTGTCAACTAATGCTTCAGTGTTTTTTGGGTCCATGAATCTTAGATAGTACCTGGAGATAAGAGACTACCATGAATCAACAAAAGTGGAAAATCAGGTAATTTTTTTTACTTTCTCAGTCAGTATAAAGCTCAACATTCTTAGTCAACGCACCGGGTAATGTATTAAACAAGTTACTGGATTGATCATCCAAGAACCATTACTAGTCGACAGTGTCAAGGATTCTCAATTGGGCGATACATTTTGTGTAACGAGGAGATTATAAAGAAGAATCAATAATGGTAAAGAACTTATAAATAACATTTACCAGCAAGACCCAGCCCACTGTGGCATAGTGCTTGTTTCTCTTTTCGCAGGTTTTCCTGTTGTAGGATCTACGGTGTTCACCTGCAAAGTCATCAATATTAGCCAAAATGTCCATCACCATTTTAAGTATCCAGAAACTTATGATATTAATTGCAAAACATACCCATGAAACTGCTTTAGACAGTGGTGGTTCCCCTGTTCCAGTGGGAGTAAAATCATTTAACTCAGGTAAAGTGAGTGGCAGTTCAGATTCTGAAACCGCAATAGTTTCACCAGATTCATCCAAAATCAAGATCGGGATAGGTTCACCCCAGTAACGTTGCCGTGCAAATAGCCAATCTCTCAACTTGTAATTTACCTGTCAAAAACCTTTTAAGTAAGAAACGAGAACAAAAGTTTTACTTAATCCAAATGAGAAAGACATGAAGATGACGAACCTTTTTCTTTCCATTGCCGGTTCTCTCGGCCCATTCAATAACTTTTAAAGCAGCTTCTTTGCTAGATAGTTGATTTATGTCAAGTCCTGTTTCTAAACTTGATGAATTTTCAATTATGCCCAATCCGGGATAAACCTGCTTAGCATCATCACTTGAATTCGCCTCATTCGTCACTACCCATTTGATCGGAATATTATACTTCAACGCAAACTCATTATCCCGAGTGTCGTGAGCTGGGACAGCCATGATTGCTCCGGTTCCATAACTGTCACATATGATAAAGTTCTCTGCTTCACACATGGAATTCTAAGCAATGTATGTTGTTAGACCGAACTTACCTTGCTAGAACATAATCAGCTACCCATATGGGAATAGCATCCCCATTAGCTGGATTTTTCGCATAACATCCAGTAAATACGCCGGTTTTTTCCTTCTGAAGTTCTGTTCTCTCAAGATCACTTTTCCTCGAGGCAAAATCTTTGTATTCCTCAACCTGCAAACATAAGGGAGGACTCGTGAATTTCATGAAAGACAAAATGTATAATCGAAAGAAAAGACAAAAGAACTTACTTGTTGTTTCTGTTCAGCCGATACAAAGTAAGACAACAAATGATGCTCTGGTGCCACAACCATATAACTGAAAAAAGAAGAACCGGTCATATATGACAAGCAAGATTAAGAATTTATATTTTGAATCATAAATATAATTAATCTATTGAGCAGCATACGTTGCTCCAAAAAGTGTATCTGGCCTCGTGGTGTAAACTGTAATCTTTTTGTCAGTTTCTCGGCCTTCGCCATCAAGAATTGAAAAGTTCAGTTCAGCTCCTTCAGATCTCCCTATCCAGTTTCTCTGCATTTCCTTTATACTTTCAGGCCACTCAAGCTCGTCCAAATCTTCTAGAAGACGATCAGCATACGCAGTAATCTTCAGCATCCATTGCCTCATCGGCTGCTTGGTAATAAACAATGTCACTGTAAAATTCATGAGAACTTTCAAAACAGAGGAATACGGATTTCAAAAGGGAAAAAAAGACATAATATTCCATGATGGCAATATTACCTTTCTTATAACTGGGTGGCCGCCACGCTCACTAACACCATCCACCACTTCCTCATTGGCCAAAACAGTACCAAGAGCCGGGCACCAATTGACGGGTACTTCAGCCTGAATATGCAACAAAGAGCTCTTTCAAAGAACTTTTCTACACACAAATGCACAATTTTAAATTTTGAATCTAGACAATGATTGTTTTGACCTGATATGCCAAACCTCTCTTATAAAGCTGAAGAAAGATCCATTGTGTCCATTTATAATAGTCCGGCTCTGTTGTAGAAATTTCACGGTCCCAGTCGTATGAGAAGCCCAGCGATTTGAGCTGCAAAAAAAAAAAAAGGAAACACAATCAGGACACAAGAAATCCGCCGATCTTAGTCTCGTGGTAGACCTAAGCAAACAGTCCAGATCAATGATTCCATTAACATCTGAACACTAATAAGAACGGCATACAAGCATAATTTTCCACCAACCCAACCGATATCTAAAAGCTCTTACATCAACAACTGGCAAACAAAATACTGACTTTTCTAGGATATTGTTAAGTTGAAAGCAGTACACTACCTGCAAACGAAAACGATCGATGTTCTTCAATGTTGTTGCTTTTGGATGCGTTCCTGTCTACAGTGTAGATTACAAAACAGCGATAAGAACCTCAAAAACTTATCAACAAAAGCATCCATAATGATTTGAGAAACAAAAAGAACAAAAATGGACCTCAATAGCATATTGTTCTGCAGGTAACCCAAAAGCATCCCAACCCATAGGATGCAAAACATTGTAACCTTGCATTCGTCTAAGCCTCGCAAGTATATCCGTTGCTGTATAACCCAGTGGATGTCCCACATGTAATCCTGCTCCACTGAACAAGAAGAAGAACAAATCACAACAACACACACAAAACTTCATCTTTTACCACAAAACCCAAAACTCTCAAATCTATCATCTATAGCAAAATCCCAACCAATGATGCTTCTGAAAAATCACAAAGTTGATAACTTTATACTGAAATGACCTCTCAATTAACCAAAATTTGTGAACTTTTTCCTACTAAGCATACATAAATTAGTTATAGGAGGAAGAAGAAGACCTTGGATACGGAAACATGTCAAGAACATAGAACTTAGGTTTCGAAGTATCGACATCGTCAGGTGTCCGGAAAGTACGGTTCTTTTCCCAGTAGCGTTGCCACTTGGGCTCAATTTCGTGAAATGGATAGACCCTTTTCGATTCGGTCGCCGTTTCTAACACCGGAGCTTCTTTTTTCCGGTTACTCTGTTCCTCCGTCGCTGAACTCCTGACTCCGCCGGGAAAAGTGCGACGACACCGAAATCGGAGACCGGAAAACGTCTGCTTTAGAGGAGATTGAAGCGTGAGGGAGCCTGAGAGACGTACATGGCAGCAACAGTGTGATAACACAAATGGGTCAGCTCGAAATTGGAGGATTTGATGAGAGCTCATTGTTATGTTTTCTGTGTGGTGGTTTCGATTTGGCCGGAGACGAATGTTTCGGTTTGGATAATTAGATAAGTGTGAGCTATTTCAAACTTGTGAGAATCAATTAAAACGATAGTTAGCGAAACGGTACCGTTTTCTGACTTCATACAGAAAATCCGAAATCCGACCTGAACAAATAATTTTTTCCATCGTACAATTTCATATCCAAACTTTTATTTGTGGCTTATTTCAACACAAACTCAAAATTAATTCAAATTTTATACTTGATCCAATGTTCGTTGTGTCGAAATCTACATTGACCGAAACACAGTTAGTCAACGTTAACGGTTTATTGAGATGGATGACACGCTAACTAATTACGTAGACTTAAAAAATAAAATAAAAAATGACCATTATCAACCTCAACTATTATAAACTTGCGGTTTTATACCTCAGCTTGTTTTTTTTTTTTAACAAAAAATATAGAAATTGATATTTCCACGAACAAACTACCTAAACAGAAGTTAAGTTTATTGAGATAAAAAGGTATGCTAAAAGAATATATACACACTTGGAATCTTGTTTATTCATAAAACGATCTTACTTGTGAAAGATGATACATTTTGGAATAAAAGTTGAAAATACACCACAACAAAAATGATAATATTCTAAGAAAAGAAACCCGAAACATTAGTACTTCTACAATAAAACCAACAAACAAACCTTCTTCTTCTTCTTCTCTGTATGTACATAATAAAGTAGGAATATGTACATTATATTCATACTTTCGTCTCTTACATTAAGTAGATTCTTTACCGTTATTTAATAACGGCCAAAGACGGCGAAGATTCGCCGCTGATTCTGCTAGGAGCTGGAGTGTTTCTCCGCGATTGGCGTTTCGTTGGCACTATAATGACTTCTTCCTCCAATTTTCCGACCATGTCATCTTCGTCATCATCGTCGCAACTTTTGAAAACCGGATGAATATAAGCATCTTGCAAGTAACCTTTCAGGTTTAGATTTGGTTCTCTAGCTTTTTCCAATGTATCTTTCATCATAGCTTCCTGTAAATGTTTTAAACATTTCGTCATTTTCGGGCTCATAAAACCGATTGTGGAGTCCTAATATATGGTAGGAGTAAAGGTGAAAATCCTACAGATATGTAGAAGAAACTGACCTGTAAGGGGTAACGGATAAAGGCGGGCTCATAACGGCCTTTACAGAAGCGGTGAAAAGCAATGGTAAGCACGGGAAGAACAATGAGAAACGGTGCAGCAGAAGCGGCATGTTTTGTGGCCAACAAACCCATCAAAAGCAACTGAGATATAATCAATGCCGCTATAACCCGTCCATGAACATCTGGCCAAAACGCTGCAGCGCTCTCATACTCTTGATTGTACACATTTATGATCTGAGAATAACAAGTTCAAGTTTGCAAAATTTCCCACAAGCTCTTAAGAAACAGACTGTTTGTGCGAGGAAGAAACTTATTATACCTGATGACGGTACACGATGTAAGCAAGTCCGAAGAAGATTAAAATGAAAGGAAGAAGCATTGGTGTGACGGGAGCGTAGACAAGACCGAGAAGGAAGTAAAGCTGTATCTGAGGCTCTCCCGTGTTGAAACCGATGCTTCCCGGGTTCATTGCTTCCTCTCTGTCTTTATCTGTTTTCACCAAGAAAGTGTTTTTGAGGTGGTATATAATGAGAGGTTTAAGCCTTAGAATCTCTCCTGCAACTCCTGCCCAACCATCAATCATTATATATGTGATAAAAAAGGTTGCTTTCATCGGTATTGCCACACCAATGGTCTTAGGAATTCTGCATAAACAGAGAAAGGAGAGCCCTTAGAAAAAGCCCGTAACCCGAAAAGAATGAAAATTTATAGAGTGAGAGACAGTGAGAAATGCGTACTGATTTGGCGATTGATTGAGGAAAGAGCTGAGCTGCTCAAACGCAGCTCCAGCAATAACATTTGCAAGAAAGACGTTTACTAAGTTGAAAATGTAATATCTAGACGCTGATCGTCTTTCTAAGGACGAAATTGAATTAAAGCCTTCAAATTTGGACATGGTCATGAGTATGGATGGCAGAAAGATGAGGAAAAGCTTCAGCGCAAGACCGGCCAGCAAACCTTGTATCACCGACTTTATGAATTTACTGCGAATAAAAAAGAAAATCAATCGGTTCATTCAATGTTATGAAGAATGAAACAATGTTTGGGAAGAAGAGAACTCACTCTTCAATAATGACTCTCAAGAACGGTGCAACTTTCTCGATTCCCTGAATAGTAGCAAGAGATTGTACAAAGGCGATCGGGATGATGAAAAAGAAGGTAAGGAAGAAGAAGGCTATATTCATAACCAATCTTTTTACAGTCAAAGAAACATATGGAATTGCAAGGTTTGGCCAGTATACATCGCGTGGCTCAGGCGCCCACTCAGTTAGCCATTCGGTTGGGTTTTTGGTTTGTTGCGTCTGAGCGCAGACAGCAGCAGCCCAACGGGTTTTGAAGGAAACAAAAGATGCTGGCATGATTGACTTTTGATCATTCACCACATTCTCCCTTTCTTCAGCAATCTATAAACAATGAAGATTTCGAAACAAAAAAAAGGAACATTAAGTAATAAAATGCCACGGAAATAGGAAACCGGAAGGCCAAAAAGGTTACCTCTTTCGATGTTTTCTCAACTTCAGCAAAGTAATGTTCGATTGTGTCAACTTTTTCTCCACACAAGCCAAGGCATCCAAGCTGAGTTTGTTAAAGAGAAGCGAGAAGACGGTTATTACTTAACATAAGAGCAAGAGCTAGCAGAAGAAAACAACATCATAATTATCACTTTAAGTACCTTAGCCATAGGTCTGATCTGAGAGTTATTTCTAGAGTATTTGAGCTGATAGTAGTCAAGCCAATTCTGCAGCTTCTTCCTCTTATTAACCAAGTCGGCGAGCTTGTTTGCATTGTATACAACCTAACCGAAAAACAAATGTAAATTAGATATTTGTCCCCTGAAGAAATGCATATGAAAAGGTTAAGTAATCTTTATGATAAAATCTTACCTGATGTGTGAGGTAGTGATCTGGGTGATTGACTAGGAAAAAATGCTCCACAAGCTCACTTACAGATTCGTCTGGGTCCGGAGGTACATTTCTAACCAGAACCTGCCAAAAATCCATAACATATTAGATCGGTACGAGCGGTTTTACACGACTTATGCTGTGTTCTGAGTTTACAGTGAACTGGTCAGGTCGACGAGCTTCTGATGCAACAAACTGAAGCCTCATGTTAGCAACTGTCTCATATTCCTTCAACAGGATATAACAAGTCCAGATTGTGAAGGCATAAGCCATTATGATATGAGTCCAAAACCTGGAAAAATAAATCAAATCCGAGATTATATACTTATAAGTTATAACCAACATTTTCAAGCACAAAAACATTTAACAAACCTAGGTGAACGCTCCGGGATATTTGAAATCGACAGTTTGTCAATATCACTTGAAGTTACATTCTTGAACTGCCTAGCCAATTCCAACTCGTTGTTCGTCCAATTGACCGGTACAAGAACTGCCCACGCAAGTATTGCTATTGGAGCAAAAATCTTAAGCCTGCAAAACAAAGGTAACCAAAATAAGAATATTCACAACCAAATGACTAAAATCTTATGAACAGAATTAGCCTCAAACATAATCTATATATTCAAATCTTGAGCACATACTCTAAATCTATAATTTACACTTAATAAATGTTTATGCATTATGAGATTGAATTCAACTTATTTTCCTCTTCCTGATACTACTAAATATAGTCTAGAAAACACAGTGACACATTTTTGGCCTCGAAATCGTTATATACCCGAGCCAGTAAATCCGGAGATACACAACAGAGTCTAAACCGGCATGATCAATGAGCTCACGCTCAGGCATCTTTAGAGCTTCAGGCATCCAATTCAAGAACTTGAGGTATGATCTCAAGTCAAGATTCACAAACCGAGTCGCGAACGCGCCGCCACTTGAAGGGCTACTTCTTAACCCTTTGAGGTACCATTTCGAGAAGTAAACCCTGTCGTTGAATGGCTGAAGCCTTAAAACAGCAAAGATTATGAAGAAAATGAATGCAGTGAGGATGTTTATCCCTGCTGCTACACCTATGTCTTGAAGTGTTGCCATGATCTCTTGTTACTCCAAATCTCAGAACTTAACCTGAACAAATAATACAAAAGGAAGAGTCATGAAAATGGAAGATTTTGATGATATGAAAGATTCAAATCTGATTACAAACAAAGAACACACATCAAAATCGAACCTTTTGGAGACTGCAGCAAACTAGAATCAAGATTTATACAGAACATTTGAGAACAAACCCAGTTCTGATTACTGTCGAAAGAATTGAAATTAACACGAGATCCGAATATGTCAGAAACCAGAATTAAGATCTCGGGCATAAAAACGCAAAACAAATGAAGTTACAAAAGCAGAATTGAAACCGTAGAAGTAAAACAGAGCATTAAAAAGATTTTTTTTTTTTTGCTTGAAAATCAAATAAACTTTCCCAAAATGTACTCCACAAAGAGAACTGAAATCAAGACAATTTAAAGAAACAAATCAAAAAGGGAGAGAGAGAGAGAGAGAGTGGAACCTTAGAGTAGGGAGTGAGAGAAGGCAGTGAAAGGATTGCCTCGAGATTCATATGAGAGCTTTAAGCATTGATGATGAAGTAACACGAAAGCCACGCGGGAAACCCACCACCACCAGAGAGAGGAGAAAGAAAAAAAAACAGAGATTTTTATTATTATAAATCTTTCTAATTATTGTTGTGTTTCTGGGTTTGAGATATTATTAGAGTTTCTTTGATTTGTGTGAGTGGTAATGGAGGGTTTTCTATAGGTATTTTTGATAGAGATTTAAGAGACCTGTCCCAGGCTCTAGTAAAGTTTCTGTCGGATTTCGTAACTGTAAACGAAGAAGAATAAGAAGAAGATGAGAAGATTTTTTTTTTTTTTTTTAACTTTTTCAGATAATAGTAATTTTGTACTTTTATAATTGTCCAAAGTTTGTTTTTTTCAGGAGCATTTGAGATTTTTTTTTTTTTTTTTTGAGATTTATTGATCCGAAAAATAAACAGTTATTAAAAAAATTTGTCAGCTTTTTCGTCCAAAAAAAATCTTCAGATCTTGACATACCGACATGAGTTTCTTTGAACCTGGTCTTAGATTAAATAAAATGATTAAAAAAAAAAATCATTTTTTGTCGTCGACTTGAAAAACATCTAATTGCTGCAAGTTGTTTTATTTAATTTAAAAATTTTAGAAGAGATAAATAAAATTTATGTGGTCATCACTGGGAACTAAATCAATTTTTTTAAGTTTTTTTTTCCTTTCACTTTTTATTTTCCATCAACCATCCTGTTTTCATAATCTTTCATAAAAAAATGATTGAAAAACGTTTTAAAGACATGCGCCAAAGTGTTAAATGCAAATACGAAAATATCTACTGTATAGTTATTCTATATCGTTACAGTTCAAAGTAAATTGTTTTAAAATTATTAATCACTCAACTACTTCTTCGTTTCTCTATTTAGAATGTTTCAGAAACATTTTTTTGTTTCAATATAGAATATATCATCATATTTCTATATAGTTGTTACTTTTATTGAATATTTTATTGAATATTATGTAGCCAATAATATTATGCAATTTTTTTTAATAATTGGCTAAATTTTTTTTAATTAATATATTTATTTATAATTTTTAAAAGAATTTTTTTTAAATTACCGTGCCTGTTGCTAAAACATTATATATAGAAAAATGAAAAGAGTATATTTTTTAACTATATTTTTGTTTTTGGTGAATATATATTATAACTAGTTTCTAACCACATACAATTTTTTTAACGGATAAATAATTTATATGATTATTAGTCAAATAACTAATCTACAAAATATGAGTAAGAATAGATAAAATGGAATAGAAAAAAATGCAGAGAAATCATTTATCATAAATAGTAGTATAGCTTTAACAAAATATTCATAAAAGTTTTATTCCATAACTTAGTTTAATGGTAGTTGTGCATCCGCTGAAAATAGAAATAAACCAAAAATTAAGTCCCGTTCTCTGCTAATATAAAGATTAAACTAATGAGAAAGAAAAAAAAAATAACCTAATGATCCGGCAAATTGTGATCCAATATTTGCATACGTTTATTATTTATTCTCATCGCAATAATTGGATCAAGAAGTGAAAAGTGTTTTTATCAGAATTGATTGTATATCTAATTTAACAGTTGTTGCCACGCTGTCAAGATCCTAACGGCTAGATGAACATGGGACATCTGTAACTGTCGTAAATGCCGTGATTAAACGGGAGCGTGAAGTCCACGCACCAATAGAAATCGAAGAAAGGAAGATAAGATATGCGTTTTTCACACGTGGGTGTGGGTAATTAGTTATGTTACGCACGCGCAGAGCGTGTGATTGGCAGATTTAAGTGTTTGGACTTTGACCTACACGTGGGGTGTATATAATTATTATTACTACTGCTTTTCCTTGTTTATTTATTATGTGACATGATTATGAGGCGACGTTGGTAAAGTGGGTAAAGGTAAGGTGTTTCAATCAGAACCCACTAAAATTAGAATAATGGAATCAGGCAAATAACAGAAGGAGAAAAGCTTTATTGTGTTTGATTGGTAATTAAATTTATCTGTTGGATATTTAACTCCAATATCTTCACTTTTAACCTTGAACAATATCGTTGAACATATAACAATCACCTTCGAAATGGACACATTAGAAACCCATGATCCATAGTATAAGGATTGGGCAAAAAGTCCGTTAGATCCGCTTCGATTCGCTATTTGTTCTAATCCGATCCGTCGAATCTGAATATCCGTAAATTTTTTAAGCAAAGCAACTACTAAATTAAAGTATCTGTTAAAAAAAAGCAAATTACAAATATCATTTTAGAAAAATCGAATATTCGATCCGATCCGTTACATATATTATAAAATAAATTATATATCTAATGTATATATGATTAGTTATTGTTTTTTGGTTATTATAGATGTGCAAGCAAGAGGAATTGTAGTGAATCCATTCATTTTTGCAAAATATTTAATTTTTTATTATGACTAAATAACAAAATAAATAAATGATAATTAAAATATTTAACGGATCGGATAGGATATCCACGGATATCTAAAAAAATCGAATATTCGATTTATAACGGATCGAATCGGATATTCGCGGATATCTTAAAAAAGTCGGATATCCGAAAATATACGGATCAAATCGGATCGAAAAATCAACTATCCGTCTAGGACGGAGCAGATCACGGATACCGGATTTTTTTTGGATATTCGCTCCGTGTCCGGGCCTAAATAGTATAGACATTTTGAGTGTCTACCAAAAGAGCTTCTCCCAATATCACGAATCCCGAAGACCTTAACAATCCATCTAGGTCCTTTATTATCCATCCAAACACATGATATGTCGTACTTAGGTTATAGCCATTATCACAACCGGTTGTACAATTTTATTTAAAAATTGGTCGTTTGGTAGGGATAACCGACATTGATTCTTAGAAAACCGCAAGTCTATATTTGGTATGCTTGGGATCATAACATCATAGTGATATTGAAAGCATCCATAATTGTAATCGTAGCTAGACAAGGAAGAGCATTATGGTTTACAATATAGAGCGGACGGTAAAATCTAAATATCATTTTAACTTTACTTTGTCACAAGACTCACAACCAACCATTCATTAACATCGATCACTATTAGCTAGCTTTAGCCTTTATATCGTGAGTAGGTTGAATATGTTAAAATTTATACGAAAACTTGTTTTATTTTGAAATATCAAAATTGAAAAGAAAAAAAAAAATCAATTCATAAAGTTGATGTTAATTAAGAGATATTTATACAAAGACAACAATATGTGGTGTCATTTTAGATATATACAACAATATGTGTTGTCTTTATAGTTGCAAATATCTATTTATCCACATCCTAGATATTTTCATAATGTGTGAACCTAATATATTCTCTTATATACGACCAAAACTAACATATGTAAAAAAACAATATGCTTATTCTACAAACTATTCTTCATCTAGAATCTATGGAGTCATCTTCTTCTTCTTCTCTCCTTCTTCATCACTCTTACTTCAATCCAAAATTCGGAAAAAGACCTTTGCTTTCTTATCCATTAATGCGGAATTCGCGAAATCTCAAACCAAGTCGCATTTGTTCTAACAAGATGTATGTTCCCGGTATGTAAAACGTAACAAATTACCTGCGAAATGTGATTTTGATCCATACACAATTTTCTATATAAATCAATGTTTTAATATTTTTCTAATATTTGGTTATGATTAAATTAGGGTTTGGAGAAGCTTCACCGGAGGCTAAAGCAGCGAGGCATCTTCATGACTTTTTTACTTACGTTGCAGTGAGGATAGTGTCTGCTCAGCTTGAGGTCAAATTTTGGTGAAAATTTTGTATCTAATTTAAGATTATAATAATTACTATGATTTATGTTAATTAAAGTACAGAGTTATAATCCTGAGGCGTATATGGAGTTAAGAGAATTTTTAGACACAAACTCTGTAAGTGATGGCGATAAGTTTTGTGCTGCTCTCATGCGTCGATCTTCACGTCACATGAACTTAGGTATTAAATTGGTTTATATAAAAATATTATACGGAACAAAATTCGTTTTCTTCTTAAGTGGTTTTATTTACACGGAATCACTTTGCTTTTTCCAAAACAATTTTTTCGTGTTTAGATTTAAACGATTTTTTAGCTAAATTGTCATCATTTTGTAAAATAATATTTTTCATGGAAAAAAATCATAGGTAAAGGGTTCTTTTGCATTGTTTGACACAAATGTTTTTCGCTTTCACTAATTACAATAATTGATCTGATAATAAGCTTTTTTCTTTTTTTTTTCATGACCCATGCAAGCTCTTCGAATTTTAGAGGTAACTTAAGCATATTCTTTTCTCCTTGACACTTGAATAATATTATTCATTTATACTGTTTTAACCTTTTGTTACCGTACGTAGGTACGCTCTGCTTATTGTAAGAACGATTTTGAATGGGACAATTTGAAGCGCCTCTCCTTCAAGGTTCTGTCTTCTCACTATATATTTTTATACATACATTACACATATGAGTGTAAGTATGTAACAAAAACATATTCTTTTGTGAAAATGCAGAATGTGGATGGATTCAACACAAAACTCATGCGTGAATACGTCTTGGAGACTAGCCATGTCGAAAAAACCGATTCGGATAAGTGAAAGCTCTTAATCTCTTCAAATCACATTCACATTATATATAGTACCGAGAGAATACACACATAAAACCGTTTGTACATACATACATATGTATACAGACCATTGTGCCTTCTGTTGATCTCAGGTTTTGATGACTTAATAATCCTAAACCCTTTTCTTTTAAATCAAGAATCGAATCGGTCGTTTGATCAAAACCAATTTGCTTTTCGGAGTTACTTAGAGACGGGAATGGATACCAGGAGAGGCATGGATTTTTCCCGACGCAAAATAGGATTGAGAATAGTCTTCGATATTCTCTAACCTGTTCATTAATCGAATAAGATGGGTTAAGGATCTGAAAAAACAGGGCAACTGCAAAGTTCATTTTACCTATAGACATAGTTAACCATAATGCCTGCACTTTGATGAAGGCCTTTCTCTGATCGATCTGCCATCCAATTTATTCTTTCAACCATCTACATTTTAACATAACAAGACAAGAAATGTTTATCAATCTACACTCTACAGAGATCGCAATCACTCTGTTTGTCTAAAACCTTATCGCGTTCATTGGACTTACCGCCCCATTTTGCAAGTGGAAGTTAGCAACAGAGTCTAATGCTTTTCCTCTCTTCTTCTCTTGCAAAAGGTACCTATCAAGATCAAGACAAAACTTTAGAGTTTATGCCTTCATGATTCTGAACCATAAGATATCCAAGAATGAACATACCTAGCACATAACCGCATAAGAATAGGTTCTAAAGCTGGCAATGTACGAGGCGAAGTAGCCCAATCACAGCTCGTTACTGATAGCAAATTCAGTAGAACTTCCATGCCGTTATCACCGGAAGAAGAATCGCTGTGTAAACAAGATTATTGAGTTGATGCTTTGATCTTAATTTTGTGTATAAATGATAAGAATGTACATGAAGAATTTGATCAATTCATCTCTTTAAAAGCATTGATTAAAAAAGCTTCTTACTCTGATAGACTCATTAGAGCTTGTTCCTCTTCTGGCAGCAATACTTTCTCGCTAAAAGTAGATGAAGGCGAATTACTCTGTGTACTGCGTTCACCTTCAGCAAATCTTGACTGAGATGATAACTTTGAGAGGAGCCATTGCATGAATCCAGGAATGGGGCTAAGTGTTGCAAATGTCTGCAACAAAACACACAGTTTTATTGAGCAAGCAGATGATACCTTTCTCCGGTATCCAAATTTTCATACAAATTAGTACTCACAGAAACATGTGGCATGTCTTTTTTCACCAACTTAATCACTCGTTTGATCAATAATTTCCCGAGGTTTATCCCAGCCAAGCCAGGCTACAAATACATAAGAGGCAAAACGCCTTAAGATTTAATCACACCAAATGAATGGAAAAAAAACAATATGAGAATTGACGAGAACAAATGCAAGATTTACAGATATGCAGGAAGAGTAATAACAAACCTGAGTTGAAGAAATCGAGTAAAATAATGCGCATGTTGCTTGGTTCTCTGGAATGGGAGGATTGTCCCACAAAACTTCCTGCCATGGTACAAGTTAACTTTTAGACACATAACTACACGGCATAAGGATCGAGGGAATAGGTTAACCTGAATTGTCTGAGCAATGGTTTCCATAAGAGCAACTTCGATAAAAATAAGTGGCTCACCTGAAAGTAACAATGCAAGATGGTCAAAGAGTGTTGTCAACTTACAATTAAAGAAAAATGCAATCCAGAGAAACTAACTAACCAGGAATAGCTGGATGAAAATATCCAAAGCATCGACGGCCTATTCCCAATCTTCTTTTAAGATCCAAGAGGTTGCTGATAGGATGCACCGCCTTATGAATAACGCGTTATTTGATAGAAAACAAAATTGTTATAACCATTTGAAATAGCTGAGATTTAGTGCAATGGAAACTACTAATGCAATACCTCGTACGCGACAATTTTCTCAAGCAATGAAGCCGGATCATCCCAAGTAATCTGATGAAGCTCTAAAGTGGCAGGACTAAGCCACATACCGAGTTTCTCCTTTAGATAGGAATCTAATGTTCGCAAAGATGGCGTGCTTTCTTTTCTATACATTAGAAAGAACCATCAGTGTCTGATGCATATTTGATTTTCCAGTCACATAACAAGAGGATGAGAAACATTACGTGAGCATTGATAGAAGATCAGCACGGAGGATGGACAAAAATCTCAATCCTCCTGGATGTGTATTCAACCTCTCAAATAGAATTTCATATGTTGGCTTAAGAGCATGTCTAAGATTCCACTCAATGCGATAGAAAACAGAAGCTAAAGCTTCCTTCTTCAGAGAATTAAGCTCTTCATTGTCACCTAAAGAGTTATCGCTCATCAATGGAGAGAATTTATCGAAGAATACAATCAAAATGACAAACACTTACTGTCTGAATTTTCAAGTCCGAGATATTGCTTAGCGAGTTTTCGGACTTGCTGTCTGTTAACATCATATTCTTTGGCTAATACAACCAGCAGCTTCTCACGGTCTTCAAGCGAAAGGCTTGAATAACCCTATAAGCATTTTAACCATGAATTATCAAAAGGAAAAGTTAAACACGTCGAATCAAGAAGCAATGTGAGATAGTTTTACCTCTTGAAAATCATTAAGAGTAATGTCCGAACCACCGCTTTTACTCGCTGAGATAGCTGAGTGCATTGTTTCACAAACTACATCATATATCCTAAAGATAACACAAGAACATCAAAAACAGAAATTCCAGTTTAGCCTTGTTCAAAGATCAAGTGCACAAAATCAAAATTTACCTTCTTGTGGTACCAAAAGCACTGGAAATTCCACTTCCTTGAGTTGGATTTGTCACAATGTGATCTCTAGAATGATTCTCTTGAGGATTTGATGGGATCTCTTTCTATACAAAAAAAAAGAAAGAAAGTCAAAACCATTACTTTATAGACAAATTTGGTCTTATTTTTATATTCATATCTTCTTACAAACATTCAAGAAAACAATATACACTAGATTCAAGCTCAAGAAGCAAAAAGCCCTCTTTTTTTTTTTTGGTTACAGCTCGATTAAAGACCAAATCAATTCCTTTTTCTCATCAAAAGATATGAAATTTTCATTGATTGGGTGAATTTGGGCATAAATCACATAATTATCAAAACAATTCGTAATGAAATTCAGACAAAGAGGGGTTTCAAATAAAATCTTACAGGGAATTGAGAGAGGGAAAATTTGGTGGGATCGTTGGACCTCATTCTAGCCCGCATAAGAATCGCCAGATTCTTCTTGCTCATCTCTGTTTCATTTTGATTATCATCGTTAAAGTTTTCAATCACGAAAAGCAGACAACTTTATCGAATAAACCCAACAAAAAAAGGAAAGTACTTTATGGAACCCAGAAAAAGAAAACAAACGATTCGAATTGAAATGACAGGAACCTTAAAAATCTTGCGGTTCAAGGATCGCGAAAAATAGCGAGAAGAAAAAAGAACTCAGATTGTCTTCCAATTAGTGAAACACTGAAACGGTGTCGCTGCTCTATAAATAAATTGGAGCTTTATAGAAAAAAAGTGGTTCACATATGCGAAATTGAATTCAAATCCTATTTATTAAGTATTAAATGAGAAGATATTCACAAAAAACAGTTTAGATGACAGGCAAAAAAAAAAATTAAGAGAAATATTAATTAAAATAACCAATCAAAGCATTCTAATTACTTTAATAAACCATGTTAGAAATCTCTACATATTTATATTAAATTTTTATAACATAAACTCACAAATACATGTGTTACAAATTTAAATCCAACTAAAATATAACTTTTTAATGTTTTAATATGCTATATAACATAATATTTTAACGATAAATAATTTACTGATGTCAATTAGTTTATAAAAATTGTATTAGTGTTCATTTGGATATCATATGTGATTGATCATACAATTATTTTATTTTATATATGTATCAATATTATTCTAATTAAAATTATAATTTTATTACAAGCATATAATTTTTATAAATCAAACAGTAATGCTTTAATTTTGAAATATCATTATTTTTACTTTTTATTATTTATTATTTTTATTTGAAAATACTTTTACATATTAACGCGATAATTTTGTTTTGTTTTGGTAACTTAAATAAGTTTAAGAGAATCTATTATCTCAAACATATTGGATTTACATAAAAAACGCTTACATTCAATCTAAGTGTCATACAAATTAAATTTTATAAAATAAAATATATTTATTTATATGTGAAATATACCATTTAACTTTTTTTGTTGTTTTTACTTTTTCTGTATATTAACAAAAAATAATGATTTTTTTGTTTTCGAATAATCTACTCCCGCATTTGAAATAGGTCTAAAATCTAGTATTATGTGGAGTTATTCATTATCGGACCTCCTTTTTGTTGCGTTCTCTAACATTTAGCTATTTAAAAGGTTTGACTTAGATGAAAATGGATCGGAACATGGAATGCGGCCTTGAGGGTTTTGTTGGTGCGCAGAAACTCTTCATAGGTCTTGAGGGTTTACCAAATATGTTAGCCATATGCGAGGTCCATATTTCTGCCGGGAAGAAAATTGAAGGTCTTGACAATGCTCAACCAGAAAGCTTAGCAACTGAGGGAGATAAGAAATGAACTTTTAAAGAAAAGCTCACCAAGAAGAATGGAGGAGATGCATAATTAAAGTTCTTGTATATTTATTCTGAACGAATAATTCATTGAGCCCCAGAAGGAACTCTTTTTCAAAATTTAGGTAGTATTTAGTATTTACCAATGTATGGATTAGGCTAATGGTTAACCAGTTGTGGTTTAATATTGACAAAAAAAACATATAAAACATAAGTATTGAAAATCAATTTTATGTTTGTATTTTCGGAAAATGGCATTAGCATATGTTTGATCAAAATATTCAATTTTATTATATTTATGCACAATACATATATTTTTTGTACGTTTATAGGTATTAGAAATCATATATTTTATCATATATTAGAAGTCATAGGTATTAGGAGTACATTTAAATATTAAAAGTTGATAAAAATGATCAGTCAAATTATTTAACCATTTAATCGTACATTTAGCGCGTGAAACAACCCAACCCGTAAAAATTAAAAAATTTCCAGATTATTATTATCACAAATAATAATCTTCAACGGGTCAACACAACACGCGGAAACAATACAACAATTAAACCAATCACTACATTCAGTAAATCTCATACTTTACTAAATTACTAAACAATTCCAGTTCAGTTCAACAATTCCAATACAAAATAATAACCAATCCAACAATCCAGAAATCACTAGCAACCTAACAATCCTAACAATATGAGCCACGAAACCGAGACGCTAGATTATCTCCTCTTCTCGGCCACGATTCCACGATCACACCTGGTCTTTACATGCATCACATGGTTATACGAGATACGTGAGTATTATCACAAATACTCAGTGAGACGGTTATCCCATCTACTAGGTTATACACACATGCATAAGAAATTGATACAATACCAGAGTGAACAATCAACAACGCAAGACACGAACAATCAACACAAGTTCGCCCAAAACAGGCATGCGTCGATCGACACAACCACCATTGTCAACACACAACCTCGGTGTCGATCGATGCACTGCATCGTGTGTCGATCGACGCAACATCACAGATCCCAGAATCGAACCTATCCTCTCATGGATCGATTCTGGATCGAATCACATCGATCCCTGCACACAAATACACTCAAGTCCACACGAAATCCACTAAATAACATCCTATCAATCCTTTTACCCAGATAAGCCATGGTCACGCACTTACCTGAGATCTGGAAGGAAAGGATGAGAAAAACCACGAAGAACACGGATCTCCAATCCGAAATCCTCCTCCAACGCAGTCAACAAGCACTCCAAAAACGATCCCAGAGCCTCCCAAACGAATCTCCTTTCACAAATCTCTCTGGAAACTCTCTGGAATTTTTCTGAAATTTTTTTGGAAACTCTAAAGTCCCAAAAACGCGGCCAACCCCTATTTATAGGGAAGCCCTAGGGTTTCACCATAAACCGGCCCACAAACCGACACTTAAATCGAACCGATTCAGTTCGATTTAACCTTGCGTCGATCGACGCACACCACCTGCGTTGATCGACGCACGACCAAAAATCATAATCTTTGGTTCGCGGTCGTTACAGCGCGGGTCAAAATCTAGTAATAGATTGGCAATATAACACAAACAGCAATATTATACGACTACATTTAGTTTTCTTTAAATGTTTTTTCTCACTACCGTATTTCCTTTTGTTATACTTTGTATTTACTTTATAGTTAGAGGAAATTGGTGACTCAATAAAAGGGATAATAAAAAAAAACATACGGGATAATAAAAATAAATCAATTTAGCATACAGAATCACATTGAAATCTGAATAAATCAAATTAGATTTACGAATGACACATCAAAGATCTTCCAATCACACAAACCCAACAAATAACTCAGTAATTAACTACTTTCTAGTCGTCCATCTCACGTTTGTCATTCATTTTTTAGTAAGGATACGTTATAGCTTATTAGAAGGGAAATGACAAATATTGTCAAAAAGTTTTCGTTTTCAATTATAAAATTATAACGTTAAGAATAATATTCATTCTAGATCAAAATTCAAATTTGTCGGCAATAAATCTCTCCTAATGTTGTTTTAAAGAAAAAACTCTCTTAATCAGGTACTTAAAACGAAGTTTGCTTGTAGAACAAAATTTGTAATTTGAAGTTTTAGAATTCTACTGGTTTGATTTTTTTGTTTTACCTTTAGAACTGAAAACAACTTTTACTTCAACCGTGATTTCGGTTTGGACGCACAATTGAAGAGGAACCTCGAAGTAAACCCGTAGCTTCGGTTAAGTTTGTCATAATCCCGGTTTGCAAAAAACACAGAGTCAGTCAAGGATCTGATGTTTTTATTTTCTTGAATTGACCAGAGGTAAAATGTGTTCATGATTTGAATCTCTCTCTCTCTTAGAAACAAGCACTCCACAGTGAAACAATCCCACAGGTACCTTAAACTATTTAAGGTAATCCCACGAATTTATGGCTATACAGATCTTGGCACCTTTCTCTAGTTCTTGTTTCTCTCTTTTTCACAACATCAAAACGACGACAAAGACAAAACTCTAATTAACTAAAATCTGCACGAAAAGAGCTACAAGTTAACTTACCATTCACTCATAAAGAGACTCTTAGACGCAATCATCTTTTTCGGCGCTTGGCTTCCACCTGAACAGACGTTGTTGTTAGCACCAGAACTAGTTGTTTCAAGGAAAAACGGGGACAAAACAAAAATCATTGGTAACAGAAGCGGAAAAAGAAAGAAAGAAAGACAAAACTTACCTTTAGATCATCGAGTGGCAATGAAGCAAACCCGTTCTGAGATCTTTTGACATCCTCATCAGAGCTGCATTCAGTACATGCAAAGTGTTCCAGCTTCTTGGCTTCTTCAATCGTCATGCCTACACAAGCTGGGTGATACCTACAATGACATGTAGTAGTAACTCTTACAATCTAATCAAAAGAGCATAGTATGCAAAAAGCACTTCGATTACTCTTACATCAAAGGGAAACTTACAGACAAAAAAATTGTTTTCACAAAGCTCAATCAGAAAATACTTAGCATTTCCTATGCGATAGCCATATAAGAGGATCGAGTAAAATCCAGCAGGGATATTAATGGTTATCAGCGAGCGATGTCACAGGTATGCTTTCCAACCAAATGACCCAAAAACAGCTTATTGAAATTAGAATAATGAACATTAGCATTTACCAGTCCTTGCACCCTTCGCATTGCACCATCAGATCATCTGGATTATACGGCATTTCACATTTGCAGTACCTTCAGAGTCAAGTAAAATCCATAAGAAAAGATAGATAAAAAAACTCATGTAGATTACAGGAGAGAAAAAAAGGCATTTTTATTGCTATATCTACTTACACAGCAACTCGATCAGGGGTAAATGCACCAGTAGCAGCTTTATACTCAAATCTACAATAATAATCTTCAGTTCCAACATTTTCAAGCTTTGTATAGTCTTTAAAGGTGTGAACTATGCATTTTCCTTCAATGGTGTGTGCACTCTGAACATCATAATGATCAGACAAGAAGAGCTCTTTAGCTCCATGAAACTGTCTCCTTCCCCCGAGTGATTCCTCAGGACGGTAATACCATCGACAATGCACTTTCACATTGTTCCTCGCATCCGCTTCAATCTTCTCAACACGCGCCACATAGGGAGGCTTACCAGCATCCGAAGGACGCATTAACACACAATCTCCCACTGCAAAAAAACCCACCTCAACAATCACATTTCCATGTTAATCATTGCCAAAATTAACTATTACAAAAGCAATACTGTTCCCTTTCTTTCGACCTAGTCACACCAATTAAGCCCAAAGCATACATTTTTCCCAATACAACACAGTAACTATGTAGCAGTCACATATTACAGTGCACACAGCTTCATTGAATCAACATCAAGCATACAACTAACATAACACAGTGTTACAGACTCAATTTACATCAAAAAATTCAATTGGTTATAGAAATATACAGAAGAGTGTTGAATAATTAGATATGGAAAGTACCTCTCACAATTTTGTTGGTGCCTTTGATAGTATACGAGTCGATATCTTTCCTTCCTGGTTTGTTGTTCTTCGAAGGAGCTACACCAGGTCGAGTTTTCGCCATGAAATCTAGAGTTTTTCCACCGATTTGCGAGCTGGATTGAGCTGGGTTTGATCTGTTTTTTCGCTCGTTTTCCGTTACCGTCGCTCGAAATGTACGAAGATATGGAATTTTTTGCGGAAGCTCGAGATCGATGAGAAGAGGAAGAAGAAGAAGAAGAGAAAAAAAACAAATCTCAGAGGAAGGAAGAGATAAATCTGGAACCCTAGATTCCTTCTAGGAGCAGATGAAGTTTTACTGTAAAGGAGATTAGTTTTTTCCATTTTCATTTATTTATTTATTTTCCCAACTTTCTAATACAAGCCAATTAATACAAGTTTGACTAAATTGATAAAATTATTTTCTTAGTATAAGACATGGTAGAAGAAATGATCTTTGTATTTTTTTAAAATTTGTTTTTACATCGATTTAAACAACAAACTAATGTCCAACAAATAATGTTGATGTTGATAACTATTTATGAATTTAGCAAATCCACAAGATTAATTTTATCCCAATCAAAATTCCATATATAAAATCGATGCATTATTCGCGAATCCTGAAATTAAGATTATTTTTGTTTAATTTCTTAGTTACGTTGCATAATTTGGATTGTGTATTTGTTTCGAACAATTTTTATTTTTTTTATTGGTGGAACAAGATATTTTTACAAACTAAATTATATCATATAGATCATATGAATATTCTTATATACTTTTAAAGCAAATTAAAGAGTAGAAATTTGCGCTATTGCACATCACTAGAACTTAACACACATTAACAAGTTATTGTAAAAGGTAAATTCTTTTGGTTTAATGTTATTGTAAAAGGTAAATTTGTCGAAAATAACATGAAAAATGCTAGTTCCTCCTCGCACCTACATGTATATCAACATTGCAACATAATGTTGTACTTTTACCGAACTTATACATTTCAATTTTTCAATGAGCTTACAATACTTATACTAATTATCATTTTTTTTTTTTTGTGAACTAGTCATATGTTGGCACAAGAATAACGCAAAAATATACATATAAGATACGATTACACTTTTACCAAACTAATCATATAGTACATACTGTGGAATCGTCTTTGACCCAATGGTCGATCAAAAGTTTATTAATGTTTTTACATCCGGAGGTCTGGAGTTCGAATCCTAGAAATTACGATTTATTATTATATATACATATTAATGGAGACAAGCTTGCAAAAGATTTTTAGCGTAGGACAAAATAAAATCGTTTGGCATAAATCAAAACGGTAGACTTGTCCGTTGTAAAATTGTCAATATAACAATTCTCATAATTTGTAATAGAATGAATAATAATAAAAATCCAGCTTTAAAAAAAAATCATTTCCTACATAAAATTGTTCCCAAAAACCTGTATAATTTAAAAATATTATTTTCGACAAATTGAGAAATATATACCACAACTCTTTTCTTTCCCATATGAGAGACCTCCCATTTATGCTGTGCCTATACAGGCAACTGTGCGTATACAGGCAAATAACTTACACAGACCAACATTTTCTGGTTACACTAACAGTTACCAAAATCTCATAATTAATGCATAATGCTTATAGATATGCTTATAGATAGACGAAAAAAGTGCTAGAAATTTCTAGAATTTCTGAAGAACGACCGAGTTGGCTAGACCAGCTTGTTCAATGGTCTGAGAGAGATCAGTCAAGGGCGTTGGTGGGAATCCCATTGTCTGAAGCTGGTAGTTAGCTGGAGCTCCAGGTCGAGATGAGTCAATGAAGGCACGAATGTCGTTAACCGTGTGATGGTGATTGAACTTACCCACAAGGCGAGTCCCATCCGCTAGTCTAATCTGGATCGATGTGGTTGGAATGGTTTCATCTACTACAAAAGTTGGGGATGGTGTTGCTGCTAAACCGGTTAGGTTGGTTTGGACGGGAATGGCGTCGGAATCTGGAGCCATTGCAGAGCTACTTCCGCTGCTGTCGTTACTACCACCTAGAGTTCTTCCAACTCCCTGAAACGAAACCCTACGCTTCCCTCGTTCCTATGATGAGAAACAAGACCAGTAACTTGATAAAGAACTTACATTTTCATGATGAAGCAAAACATATAAAAGGAGATCAGGACAGAAAGAGGACTCACCGGGCATTTCTCTTCCCTTCGCATCAGATTGACATGTACCGGGGCTCTTTTATCTGCAGGCTCAAGCTCTTTCGGGCACTCAGACTTCCGAATGCTCTACAAGAATCGAAACAGAACAAAACAAGAACACAAACTGAATCAATTGCACAAAACAGTTTCACATGAACCTCAGTTCACCTATTTATTAATTCACCTCGAGAAAAGAAGCATTCTCTGGATCATCCAACTTCCTCAAAGGACCATCATCAATGGTGAATCCATTAGACCAGAAAACAATGTTGTGAACTACAGGCTCAGGCTGTTGAATTCCAGTCGGCACTTGTTCTCCGGAAAGCAATCTCCCGGTTCCAGTGAAACTCCTAGAACTTGTAGGAGGCTCAAGAGGTCCTTCCACAGCTCCTAGTTGTCTAGCTTGATTGAATATCTCATCAACATCATCTTTTTTAGAAGGATCCTGAACAAGCATACCACTGCAAGAAGAATCACATATAAACAATTCAAACATTATTAAAACAGTTTCAACATTTCCATTAACCATAAATTGAGTTTACTAAGTTAGGTTACTATTAAAGTGTTATCTTCAATTTTTTGATCCAACTGAACAATTTGTAGCCAGTTTCAGCATTTACATGAACCCTAAAATTAAGATACCACTGAGCTAGATTACAATAACTATGTTCCTTCTACCTCGATCCAGAGTACTATAATCAAATTGAACAATTTAAAAACTGGATAATGAAAAACAATCGTGCGAATCATCTAATTCGATTACTCCAGATCCAAACATAGACTACGAAATGATTTTTTTTATAAATCATTATTAGTAGCATCAAAATCCAAAGAAGTCGACTGAATCGCTTTCATATCGAGTATTAGCTATAGGACGAGTGACTGACTGACCTTTTCTCGCCGCCGGTGTAGTACTCCTGAGGACCGTCGGAATCACTGTCGGAGTCAGGTCCAGACCTTCGATTAAGATCGGAAAGAGTACGGACTCCACCAGCTCGATTACTCGATGGCCTCGCTGGTTTCTTATCCTTCGAAGACATTTTTCCTCTCTCCGTTATGTGCAGAACGGAAAACGATTCTGAGGGAGAGAGAGAGAGAGAGCAGAGACAGTCGAATGATGAATAAAAAATGAAGAAGATATCGAACGAACGCTAGAGAGACGCTCACTAGTCACTTTGTTTTTACGCGCTAATTAGGCGCGTCGACTTTTCTTTTTGTTTCTCTCATCTTCCTATTAAAGTTACTCACGCGCGCGCGTGAATTAGTTTCTGGTGGCATAATCATGATGAGTTAACTTAGCTAAGTACGAATAGATTTTTTTTTTGGTACTTTGGTTTTGACATTTTTAGCAAAGTTACTTTGTATGACGATTCGATCTATTTTTATATTTTATCCTTATAATAAAGTATGTAGAACTGTATAATATTTTCTTCTGAGGTGAAAAATAATATATTCTTGTGTCTTTTTTTTTTTATTAAATTAATTATGAACAATTAAAATATGAACAAAGATTAGAAACTGAATCATGGTTTACACAATTAAAAAAAAATTCGGTTCAGATTCGGTTTTTGAAAGAAATATCTTTTGTTTTCGCCCGGTTTGTATAGGATTAGGACCAGACCGGTAAAAACGTATAATTTAGTTTTTGTATTTCGCGGTCACACTCAATTGCACTGTCAAAACCGGACCGAACCGGTCTAGTCTAGCCTACCGACATCTCTAGATAAGAAAGATGACATGCTTCTCGAAACATGACGATCGATGGGTGATAAAATCTTAGAATAATAAGAGAACTTATAAGAAAAGGAATCTTCTGCTGGGGAAATATCTGTGTGGTCTCTAATAGAAGTTTAAAGTCACCATCGAATTTAGTATCTATAAAAGTTTCTTTTAAATTTTAAACCAAAAAAGACCATACATTCCCCTCTAAAATGATCATCATCACCTCTTCTTCTTTGGTTCTTCTGCTCCTGAGTACTCTTTGATTAAGGCTTCAACATCTTTCCAGAATAAACCCTCAACAAGAACTCCATCTTTAGTAAGCCTGAATGATACACACAAATAAACAATATTAGGCTATGCAACGGATATGGTGTGAAAGAGAGAGAGAGAGAGAGTGACCATTGAGTGACACTTTTGGTGAACTGGACTGGCTTCCCAGCTGAGATTGATTTCGGATCAGCACTTTCGATTCTGAGAGTGTACTGATCAGAAAATCTTGGTAACTTGGAAGATACCACCAAACCAGTGCTGGTGAATGATCCCTGCAACATATTAAACATCAGAATTTCAAGTCAGGAAATGATGAGCGAAACAACCCCTTTAATACATGTCTGATTCGTAGCAAAACAAATGAAAGTGAGCATATATATATATTAACCAGAGAACATTAGAAAAATGAATAATCTGGTAAAACCCATTTAGCACAACATATCAAATGGTTTCTAGCAAAACAAAATGAAGAATTTTTTGTTGCCTATACTTGACCTCACCAATAAACACAAATTAAATGAGAGAAGCCGCTTAACGGACGAGCTGTTGAGACAATAAGGAACAACACCAACATTACATTTCCGAATGATCTTGAATGTCTCATCAACTCTCCAGAAACAAGAGACCACCAATCACAAAAATACCAACAAAATACAAGAACTTCTACAACTCGAGTTATCACGACTTGAACGAATCAAACAAAACATAACGGAAATGTTGGGTAGAATTGGCATTGTGAAAGGGAAATGTAGTTTTCCGGAAAGCTCAAATGTAAAACACCAAGATGTATTGCAAACTCTACAACACATGCGAAGCTAGGAAAAGCACAATTCTAACTCTTTACAAAACAGAAGGAAATCAAGACATAACTCTAGTACGAAAAAGCGAATGCATGGAAATATGTACATTATGGTGCACCAAAATCACAGAAACTATAGTAGTTGCGTTACAGACAAAACAAGAATGCAGCCCAAAAGCACACAACACTATCCAAATTTAGCTCTCAAAGAACCATCTTTTTGCAACAGTCAGAGAACAAACCTCAAGAGGATAAGTGAACAATATTGCATTCTTCTCCTTAGTGTACATAATCAGCTGCATTACCGCACTCAACACCACATACTTGCCATAGTCAAGAAATATCCAAAATGATCGAACCATATCAAGGAATCAATTATATATATTTAATTTCCAGTTTCCATTATCTTCAATTTCATCTTAATTCTAGAAGAAACCACAAACTGAGAGGAGAATCAAATGGGAATTAAAACCAAGAAAGGATATAATCCGATGCAAACGATCAAAAAGTCTCTGTTCTCAGGAAACTTCTTATTGTAGAACTGAGCAACAAGAGCAACGACGATAGTAATCGTTCCCAACGCCAATTTGAAGTTGCTTAACCTCACATCCTCCTTGAAACCTCGGCTCGTAACGATCTAACACAGCAAAAAAAGGAAAAGAATCACAATATGATCAGAGAATAAGGAGAAATCGATTGGGGAACATTTGTGAGGATTGTCGAGGTTTTTCGTCTATGGCTTACCTCGGAAACGGATTCGTCGAGGATGTGTTTGACAGAGTTGTGATCTAACAGGTTAATCTTCTTAACGTTCTTAGTATTGGTGGATTCTGTCTTCTTCTCGGCTTCCATGGCGGATTGATTTTGGGTCGAGAAAATCGCAGATCTGTAAGGATGATTCTTGGAAATTAGAGTGCAAATTGCAAAAGACTGGTGTTTTGTTTGGTTGCTATGGGAGCTAGTAGAAGACGGTTTCGGTCAAATGATAGTTTCGTTACGACGTCGTTTCTTGCATATAATGAGTATTTAACATTTATTATACGTTTTATGGCTAAAAATGGTTACATTGGGAAGAATATGCACCATAAGTGTATGATTATGATCCAACAAATGGTTCATTCTGTTGCATACTCTGCAAAAATAATCACAAAAAGTTCACCAAAAGAACCATTTTTTAGAAGTAGAGGGCTTTGGGGATTGATCATGTTCATCCTTTTTTCTGTTCTCCAATCCTTGCTTCAGTGACTCTAGTCTTTTCCTGTGACATCCACACAAAAAACAAAAAAAACCTTGGCTTTAAGCGAAAGAAGCAGACCCAAATTAACAGTTAATAGCTCAAGTAAAACAGCTAGTATTTGGGAAGTGTTTTTTATGCGTTCATCTAGTATCTTGCAGCATATATATTCCAGTATGAGCATTGTCATTATTATATAAAGTTAAGAATTGTTACAGTACTTGGTATCCGTCATCCGACCGTGCAAACTCCATCTCTGGCGAAATCCTTCAATTCCTTCAGCTCCACTTGCCAGAATCAAGTGCCTGATTATAAAAAAAAAGAAAAAAAAAAATCTGTTTTAGTGAAGATTTAGATTAAGAACAGAGTTTCAATATGTTAGATTTACATGATTACATGGTAGCGCAGATCCGGAGACAAACTCTTCTCATAAAGATTATCCAAAACAAAATATACTACTGAAGCTTTGAATCTGCAATTGTCTCTGGATCACAGCAATGTTAAGAAAGAGTACCTCTCTAGTGATGTAGCTTCAGCTTCAAGCTGAGTAATCCTTTCCTTAGCGAGCTCAATAGGCATAGAAGATCCTAACTTATGTTCGCTCTCTTGAAGTCTTAGTCTCAATATCTTGTCCTAGAGAAGGATTATAAGAAAACGAAAAAACTTAGGGAATTGGATATGAAAAAGCTTTACAGATATATAATCTTAGTATATGGTTAATGTGGAGAAAGACAACATTACCCTTTTTTCAGCACATTGTCGATACAAGGCAAGCTCATCTTGGCAAAATGGTTCAATATCATTGATTTGCAAGCCTAAAACCAGAACAAATCAATTATCACTGACAAAAGGAAAGGTATGATACAAACCAAACCCAGGATACAAAGACTTACATAGGAATAGATTCCTCAAAATTCCATCGCACAATTCAACACCTTCAAGCACATGTGAAGCAATTTCAGGAGGGATGACAGGAGATGGAGGACCCATCATTAGGTCGTCACCGACCAGAATGGTCTCCTCCATCATTGGTTGTGAATCAACTGGAAATTTGAAATCACCGATATTACTTTTTCATATACAAGCAAAAAGGAACTTGCTAATGCCAGGATTCAAAAACTTCTATCACCAGGCTACCTCAAATTCAATTTTCCAAAAACAAAGATTCAATTTCAATTCAAATTTGGGGTTCTAACAAGGTATACTAAGAAATTTTACATGATATAAAAAACTTCATAGCCTATGCGTTTGTAAGATTGGATTTCATTTCATGATCATTAAGCTGCCAAACAATATCAGTTTCTTCAGAAAGCATTCTGATTCATTAATTCCCAAAATGCAGCACAAAGATATGTGACAGAAGAACAAATTCGCAATGTTTCAATCACTTACCATCCATGACTGCTCCGTATCAAAACAATCCAAGAACTGAAGAACAGACCAAACGTGAGAACCCTGAAAATGATACCATAAACATCAAACGGAGAGAGAAACTGAAAAAAAAAAAGTCTCACTTAGGCGTTTCGTCGAACAGTTGATAGGCATTAGAAGTACATACAGCGGATACAGATTCTTCGAGGATACGGTTGATAGAGATGTGGTCTAACAAGTTATAGACTGCTCAACGTACTTATTACTCGTAGATTAGTATCTCATTCTCTTCAATGGGGAAAGAGAGCAGGATTTTGTAAGAGAACGCAAAGACGAAAAGATTCTGTTGTTTAGGAAAATGAGCAAGAAGACATTTCGATCAAAGTACTCAAGTCTAATTTTGTTACGATGTCGTTTCATGATGATAGATATTGGGTTGGGCCTTTACTGGGCTTCAGAAGAACTAAAAAATTATTTAAGATATATATTCAATAGATACAATACAACAATAGATTGATGCAGGGAAAGGATCTTGTGTCTGTCTAAGTTGTCTCTCTAACTATGGTGTATCAAATGAATATTGTCTCTGCTTGCCAATGCAATTGTCACTCAAAATCTAGCAGAGGTTTCCTCGAACGCGTAGCGTTGTTTTGCTCTCTCTGTTCTCTAACACTAAGAAGAGCTTTGCGTCGAGCTTCAGCGCTTTCCAAGTACTCTTGAATTGGAGGGAGAGTGATTTGTTGTTGTTTTCCACCGGCTTTTGCTCGACGAATCAACTGTCCAACAATATACAAGGTTAATGACTTGCAGTCGAGTAAGATTTGAGTGTAGAAGACGAAATATGGTTATTAACCTTTGAAGCCCATGTTCGTTCTGCTCCTTGACATACATCTCGAATATCCCTGCCTGACATTCTGCATAACCAATTATTCGGTATGGATTCATAAAAACTAATTAGAAAGTTTCGAACTTTAGCATGATATATTGATATATGGACACAAAGTTAGAAACTTTACGATTCTGTGGCTTGGGCAAGCTGGACTAGCTCAGTCTTTGAGAGTTGTTTAGCGTATTGGGCGATGATTTCTTGACGGGTTTGTAAGTCCGGTAAACCAAACGTGATCATGGAATCAAACCGGCTAAACATATACAAAAGGAAAGAAAAACACAGGGACACTGGTCAAGACACTGCAGCCACACGTAGAACTGGTCAAAGAGGTTTTATTGCTTACCTGATCAAAGCGGGATCAAGATCTTGTTTTCGGTTGGTTGCAGCAATTACAACCACTTTTTTGTCCTGTTCAAACCCATCAATCTGCAAAAAGATAGAAACAGCCAAACAGGTTCATCATTTCGGCATTTTCTAGTCTCTACTTGGTATGTGATATTGTGGCAATTTTGTGTGTATTACCTGCCTTAGTAGTACAGATAAAACTCTACGAGTTGCTTCATGCATCTCACTATCACGAGAAATAGCAAAGGCATCAATCTGAAATGTGAAAAGAGAGGGGAACTTGTAAATCATACACAAATCGATATAGAATAAGCTTGAAACTGTAAAAGAAACATCATTTCTTCACCTCATCAAGAAATATAATTGCACCATCAGAGAGCTCATTTGCTTTTGAAAACACAGCCCCAAGAAGCCGCTCGCTTTCACCATAATACTTGGACAGTACAGCTTCAAGCGGCACATACAGCAACGGAATGCCCTGGCAATAAATCGCAAATAGTTAGAGCTCAAGACTCAAAGAATCGTTATGTTCAAACGGGTTTGCAAGTTGTCGACTACTCACCGCCTGATTAGCAATAACACGCGCACAAGATGTCTTCCCAGTTCCTATGGTTAGAATTTACAGACATCAGAATAAATCTTTGGTTTCTAAAAAGAAGGACGAATTGCTTGGTGCACGAACCTGGTGGGCCCTCAAATAGCACAGCCCGGGGTCTATTTGATTCAAACTTGGACCGAGTTCCACGGACTATGTCATCATATACTTCAGGACTATGAAGGGCCATCAATATCGTATCTTCTATCTCTCTGCATCATGATAGAAGCTAATATAGCAAATGATGGGATACAAGAGCAAATATGTAACCAAAGCTTACCCCTTTTGCTGATCATATCCAGCAATATTGTCCCATGATATCTCATCCACAGTATCAACCCCAAGAGGTTTGTTAACCCCATAAATTCTCACACCCATTGCTTCCAATTGAGAAATAGATTCGTCCGAAGATGGGTCACGTGATCCATTTCTTCCTCTACCTCCCTTATTTTGTCCAGCTTTTGTACCAGCTACTTGCAAAGCTGAAACAAACGCCTCGAGTTCTTGAGTAGTCAAGCTTCCCTTCTTTATGAACTCAACTTCCTAAAACATTTTGCAGCATAAGATGTTATCAATCAAGAAAACCAAAATCATTTGAGGAAGAGCGAGTAAATATCCGAAAGAGAAACGGAACGTAACTGCTTTATCAGAGGTAATTAAGGAACCAAAGATAAGAATGCACAAGTCTTCATCTGCTTCATCCTCACTCCCTCCTGGTTCCTTCTTGTTTTCCACACTCCGAAGTGTTACTTGCCATGCGACAGGACTGAAGTAACAAGAAAGTACCGGTTTAATTGTCAATTATACATCACTCTTACAAAAGTGGTTCTTGGAAAAAGTTAGAGAGAATTACTTGTCCCAAGCACGCAATAACATGTCTGAACCACCAGTTTGATCTGAGACTTTCACACCTAGTTGTGATCCAATGTTTGCTATTAATTGCGCGACTTCGCAAGTAGAAGGAACTTGGAACTTCAAGGTAATCTACAACACAAAACACTCTTAAAAAGATCCTTCCTTTAACACATTTCCAAATCACATTTAACATCGAAATTATCGAACCTAGAGATGAAACAAAAAAGAGAGATCAATGCAGAAACCTTTTGACCTCTGACAGCAACATTAAACCGTGGATAAAAATCCGTTCGAGTTCCTTTACTTTTGATTAGTTCTTCAATTCGAGCACGTTCTTTCTTGGCAATGTCTACATAGTTTGGTGGAGGATCTACTGGGGCAGCTGGCTTGTTATTAGCCTGCAACATCGTATTAAGTTATGAGTTATATATAAGGACTAATTCATCCAAAATTCGTTTATTTTTTCTCTTGTGTGTTACCAAACCTCTTCAGATTCAGCATACGCTACTCCTATTGTTCCAACGCTTAAGAGAGCACCCAAAACTGCAGGTCCCATGGAAAAGCAAGGAGAATCGTTTTGTGTGCTACAAGTTCTCAAGACTTCATTTACTTTTGAATTACTCTGCTCCAAGGTTCCTGCAAAATCATAGACAAACCCGTACTAATAAGCAATGAAAGTCGAGATTTTTATGTAAGAGATCATAAGAAATTCCTCAAAAGCTCCAATTTTTATACCAATTGAACGAATTCGATCGAAACCCACCAAGAAAATCAGAGGATCATCACTAAATTATTATTAAAAAAGTCACAAATGCTTGAATTGGTAAAACAAACGGTGAAGTGTACCGCGATAGAAACAGCGACGAATCTCTTGTGCTCGTGGGTGTGAAGGAACCATGGATTTAGGATGAGAGAGAGATCCGCGCCATGCTCGAGTTGCTCGAAACAATTTGTCTAGAACCGCCATTGGAGTGATTTCTCAAAGGTTTCTCCAACACAAAACTCGTAAGAGCTTGCTTCAGAGAGGGTTTATGAGGTTTTTGGGGATCTGACCGTAGCAAATAGTTTAAGGTGTTGTTTCAACCTTCCAGAGAAAACCAACCGGTTCTGTTCACAGAGAACCGGTTTAAGTGAGTCTATATGGTATGTGCCGGTTAATTAGCTAACTATTCAATCAATTGATTTTTTTTTTTTTACCATTGGAATGTTCAATCCGAATTTCATGTTCGGTTTAAGCACACTCCCTACTCTCCACACAAAATGATTCCCAAATCCCTCGGGGACTTGATGTTCTTTCAGTTTATAGACGAATTTTCCCAAGAAGAAAATCTCGATAAATAACACACAAACAAATACAGTAGTAAGCTTCCAAAATTTGGTGTTGGTCCCAATTTGCCATGCTTAGTGTGTTTGACATTCATGAAACCCAATTGGTACACATAGAAACAGCAATAGTACTACACATCTTCCAAGTAACATTACATTAGTCATTAGAAAGAGATCCCATACACTTCCCAAAGTTACGAGTAAATTAAAATGTTAAACCAACAAAAACAAGCTGTAACCCGAAGTAGGACCAGGTTTCTAACCGGATATTGGTATCCCAAAACCATATTATTAAGAGCAGCAACCAAAACACTACCATTCCTTGAAAACTCTTCTTCAACATCATCTTTTAGTTTCATCGTCACGATCCAAAATACGGTACAAATTAGTGGAATCAGGCTTCGACGGTTTCTCCATTAGCTTCGGCTTGCTTATTCTTGTAGTCCTTAACCGCTGCTCTGATAGCGTCTTCTGCAAGCATGCTGCATTGTAGCTTCACTGGAGGCAACGATAGATGCTTCGCGATTTGCCTACAAAGTTAATTTACCACATTGAGTACTATTCTCCAAAAACATAACCATCAAAATCTTTATCAATAAATTATCAAAGAGTTTAAGCTTATTGAAGCTTATGCAAGCTTATTGAAGCCTATGCAACCACACTAATAAACCAATATCATCATCATCATGTCTCATTAGACTAAATCCAATCATTTATAATAAAAAAATGGCACTTACGAGTTCTTTATGGTAAGGACTTTCTCCATGGATTTGCCCTTGACCCATTCAGAAGCTGAAAATAAGATAAAAAAACCAAAATTAAGGAAAATCACAAAAACTAATGAAATCAAAAGCTATTTCGTTGGAAAAGAAACAACCATTTGACTTTTAAAAACTACGAACAATTAAAAACTTAATATCCCCATAGCATTTTAACTATGCACTACAAGAAAACAAGTTACAATTAAATGACAAATTCGGATCCACAACTTAAAAATCTCTGATTCCGCAATTTGAAGAATAATCACACACAACCAAGAACCATAAAAGTGAATTCATTCATACATTTTCCAGTTTGATGAAACAATTGTAATCTAAATGTTCACAAATAAAGACTAACACATATCAAATATATTCGTTCAATAAACAAAATTTCAAACAGCCTTCTTGAGGTATTGGGGCTCATTGGGCCTATGATTAATGTAAATTACATATGTTAATATTAGGTTAAAAGTTGTAACGTGTATATAAGACATTGCCTTCTTTTAAGATCAATAAGAAACCTTTTACAACTTCTACGGCTTCTTGACATGGTATCAGAGTCAATGACCTAATTAGGTTTATTGGTTATCGATCTTCTCCTTCCTCTCCGAACAACCTCTGTTTCAGATCTCTGTTTTTCTTTCTTTCGCAAATTTTGACCTTTTCTTCATCGATCTGTCTTCGTTGAAGCTTTCTCTATGGTGTCAAACTCTCCTCCGACTCTTGACGAGTCTCCAACCACAACAAATAAATCTAAATTTCGTGTTGAATATGTGAGAAGAACTATATATCCATATGACCTAACTTCCAGTGATAATGCTGGAACGTTAATCTCTCAACCACTTTTACGTGGACCTAACTACGATGAGTGGTCCACAAATCTTCGTTTTGCTCTTCAAGCACGCAAGAAATTCGGCTTTGCTAATGGCTCAATCCCTCGTCCTGATGAAGATTCAGAGGATTATGAAGATTGGTGTGCGAACAATGCTCTTGTAATTTCATGGATCAAGCTCACGATCGTTGAGTCACTGCGATCCTCGATCTCACACAGTGATGATGCTAATGCCCATGGTTACACATCGAAAAATGTTTTTCGGTGAAAAATGGACAAAGGGTTCAAAGACTCAAGACAGAACTTGTAAATTATCAACAAAAAGACTTGCAATTCAGGCATATTACGACCAACTTACAAAATTGTGGTCTAGTTTGTCTGATTATCAACACGCTAAAACTCCGGATGAGATCCAAAAAGAACGTGAAGAAGATAAGCTTCATCAATTCCTCATGGGATTAGATGAATCGATCTATGGAGCTGTGAAATCGAATTTGCTGTCTCGTGATCCATTGCCTACGCTTGATGAGGCACACAATGTACTCACTCAAAATGAAGAATCAAAACTCGCTGCACGGGTCAATGAAGAATGCATCGATGGAATCAGTTTTGCTGTTCAAACATCATCGTGGTGTTCCTGAAAACAAAGGAAATCAGCCGTTTATATGCACATATTACGGCAAGTCGGGTCACTTGGCTAAAAATTGTTTCCGTAAGATTGGTTATCCACAGTGGTTTGGTGAGAAGAATAAAAGCAAATATGGCTCAGCTTATTCTCATGGTCCATTGGGAAACAATGGAACTGATCGTGGGATTCTAACTGCTACTATGAATCCAACGAAAGGACGTGCTTCAGCTTCTGCCTCAGCGCCTGCTTCAGCACCTACTTCAGCTCGCGTTAATCTTGTCGCAGGTCACGATGCCTTCTGTTCAAACCTCATAGACTCTGATCGTGTCGGAATTAGTGGTCTAAGTGATGCACAATGGAAGACTTTGGTAAGAATGCTTGAGGAACAAAAAACAGCTTCGAATGATCGTCTTACGAGTAAATACTTCCATGAATCTTGGATTATTGATTCAGGTGCTTCCAATCACATGACAGGAAGCCTTGATTTTTTTACTCATATTTCTGATATGGCACCGATTATGATAAAGCTTCCGGATGGAAAGCTTATGATTTCGAATAAACATGGAAAAGTGAATTTGGGATCATTGTTTTTACTACGAGATATTTTCTTTGTTGATGGGCTTCAGTGTCACCTTATTTCAGTATCACAGTTGACAAGAGACAGTGGATGTGTGTTTCAGATAACTGATAAGTTGTGTGTTGTTCAGGACCGCAACACGAGGATACTGATTGGGGCGGGTGAACAACATAATGGACTTTATTTCTTTAGAGGAATGGCTACTGCTGCAGTAATGCAAGAGATGAATAATCAACCTATGGACCTCTGACATTGTCGTATGGGACACCCTTTTTCTAAAGCTTTAGAGATGTTGAAGTTATCTGATTTTAGTAGTAGTGGTTTTGATTCTAAGACGTGTGATATTTGTATCCGCACAAAGCAAACAAGAGATTCTTTTCCTTTGAGTATTAATAAAACAAGTCGAGCTTTTGAAATGATTCATTGCGACCTTTGGGGTCCGTATAGAACTACGTCCATATGCGGATCTCGATATTTCTTAACGATACTTGATGATTTCTCTAGAGTAGTTTGGGTGCATCTTCTTCCATCTAAACAAGATGTTCCGAAACATCTAAAGAATTTCATTGCCCTTGTTGGAAGACAATTCTCTACCCATGTTAAAACTATTCGCAGTGGTAACGGGTCTGAGAAAAATATCATTCATAAAACCTCTTGCGTCGAAACACCACAACAAAACGATCGTGTTGAACAAAAGCATCGTCACATACTTAATATTGCAAGAGCACTTCAATTTTAAGCTCATCTTCCTACTGAATTTTGGGAATATTGTACACTTGCATGCGCATACTTGATCAATCGTACTCCTACTAAACTGCTACAAGGCAAGACTCCATTCGAATTGGTTTACAATCATCCACCTCCTCTGCAACATTTGCGTATTTTTGGATGTCTCTGTTATGTTCACAATCAAAAACACGGTGGTGATAAGTTTGCTTCTCATAGTAATCCCTCCGTGTTTCTTGGTTATCCGTTTGCTAAGAAAGGATGACAAGTGTACAACATTGAAACTGGTGTGGTCTCTGTTTCTCGGGATGTTGTTTTCTATGAAAAAGTCTTTCCCTTCTCAAAAACAGAGCCATCGTCTTCTTTTTCTCTACCTCAGATAGTTTTGATTCGTGTTTTAGACGATGAAGATGAATTTTTTAATTCTCTAGACTCGTTCGACCACGAACAACATTGTTCCATCAATCCCAGTTGATATCTCTGCAACTATTGCAGGCACTGCTACAAATATCTCTACAGCTGATTCAGACACTGCTACAGTTGATTCTGGCACTGCTACAACAGACCAGTCACTACTACAGCTGACTCAGACACTGCTACAACTGATTATGGCACTGTTACAACAGACCTAGTCACTACTACAACTGATCCACACACTGCTACAACTAATTCTGGCACGTTTACAACTGACTCAGTCACTGCTACAGCTGAATCAGGATCCGCAAATTCAGGTTCTCCATTGCCTGAGATGTCAGCTAAGGAACTTGGTTGTGGTATGCATAAAAGAGAACCTCCAATAAAACTAGCAGACCATATCACTACTCTTCTCCATGAACCATTCACATCGGTTACTCCTTACCCATTGGACAACTACTTATCCAGCTCACAGTTTTCGAAAAATCATCAAGCATATATCTTAGCAGTCATTACTGCAATTGAGCCTCAATTCCTTAAAGAGGTTGTTGAAATTGATGTTTGGTGTGATGCTGACAGATGAAATTGTTGCATTGGAAGACAATGGCACTTGGACATTGGTTGATATTTTTCCCGGAAAGAAATATTTGGGATGTAAGTGGGTGTATTGTGTTAAGTTTAAAGCTGATGGTACTATCGAAAGACACAAGGCTCGTCTTGTGGTTCTTAGCAACAATCAAACCGAAGGACTTGACTACAACGAAACCTTCGCACCGGTTGCTAAGATGGTTACGGTACGTGTTTTCCTTAAACTTGTAGCTTCTAAAAATTAGAAAATCCATCAAATGGGCATTCATAATGCATTCCTTCACGGCGATCTTGACGAAAAGGTACACATGCAATTTCCACCAGGATTCCGATCCTTAGATCATGATAAAAACAAGGTTTGTCGGTTGCATAAATCCCTCTACGGTCTTAAGCAAGCACCTAGGTGTTCGTTTGGGAAGTTAGCAATAGCTTTGAAAGACTATGGTTTTGAACAGAACTACTATGATTATTCCCTATTCACGCTACAACAAGGAGATAAACAACTACAGGTTCTTGTGTATGTCGATGATCTGATTATTTCTGGCACTTCTATTGAGATAATCAATGGATTTAAAGAATATTTGAGCTCTTGTTTTCACATGAAAGATTTGGGTGTTCTGAAGTATTTTTTGGGAATCGAAATCGCTCGTAGTCCTTCAGATATCTACTTGTGTCAAAGGAAATACACACTCTTGATATCATCTCTAAAACTGGCCTGATGGGACTTATTTTCCATTGGAACAAAATCACAAGTTTGCGTTGGCAAAAAATGAACCACTTTCTGATTCTTTTAGCTATCGTCGATTGATTGGAAAACTGATTTATCTTTCTACGACACGTCCGGAGTTGTCCTATTTCATACACATACTCTCTCAGTTTATGGCAAATCCAAAGTCTGCACATTGGGACGCCGCACTTTGAGTTGTTCGTTACTTGAAAAATGATCCTGGTCAAGGTATTCTTCTAAGCTCTTACTCGGATTTAACTTTTACTGCGTGGTGTGATTCTGATTGGACTGGATGTCTTTTGACTCGTCGTTCTCTAACTTGTTGGTTTATTCAACTTGGTGGCTCTCCGTTGTCTTAGAAAACACATAAGCAAGATGTGGTTTCTCTTTCTTCTGCTTAAGCAGAATACCGCGCCATGGCTGATACAGTTCAGGAACTTATGTGGCTACGTGAGATTCTTCCAACACTTGGTATTGCTTGTTCTGATTCGACTACTCTTCACTCTGACAGTCATTGTGCAATTCAACTTGCTGTAAATCCTGTTTTTCATGCTCGAACAAAACACATAGAGAAGGATTGTCATTTTATTCGTGACGAGATCATTCGTGGCACTATCACTACCAAACATCTGTCCACAAAGACACAACTAGCAGATATTATGACCAACGCGTTGGGTTGAAAGAAGTTTGCGGAGTTTCTTCTCAAGCTGGGTGTTATTAGCATACACACTCCAGCTTGAGGGGGGTATTGAGGGCTTATTGGGTCTATGATTAATGTAAATTACATATGTTAATATTAGGTTAAGAGTTGTAACGTGTATATAAGGCATTGCCTTCTTCTAAGATCAATAAGAAACCTTTTACAACTTCTACGGCTTCTTGACATGAGGCAAACTTACCGAGGGAAGAAGTGCAATGGCCGAACCACAACCAAAGGTTTTGAATCGAGCATCAGTGATCTGACTGGAACTATCGATCTTAACTTGAAGTTTCATTACATCTCCACAAGAAGGAGCTCCGACTAATCCGGTACCAACGTTAGGATCATTCTTATCGAATGATCCAACGTTTAGAGGATTCTCATAATGGTCGATAACATTCGAATGGTACAATCGAGAAGTGGAAGAGATCGGTGAGAAATTTCGTTGTGAAGAAAGCCCTAACACAGCCTTTTTAACAGTTTGCCTTAGCATCATGATCGTGAGATCTCTATCGATCGAGTTGTCTCTCGTTTCTTGTGAATCTTTTTAGGGGTTTCTTTAGCAAAATATAGGTTTTGATCTATATAAGCGATGTGATCTGTTTGATTTGGCAATTGAAGTTATCAAATATCTTTTTAGATATCTTTCTATATTGCAAGGTTAACAGTTTTACGGAAAATATCTTTTTTCAATGTCGGTACTCAACAGAGGTTTGGTCCTCGATTACTTCTAAGCTTTTGGATGTGGATTTCACTACGATTTGGGATCCGATAGTGGTGTTACTAACATCATCTCGAAACAAGTGTGACTTGTTTCTCTTACGCTATGCTTTTCAAACCACCGTCTACAACCTATGGCGAAAGAGAAATCAACGCAAGCATGGGGAAGCAGATAGACCATCAACAATTTTAGCCAAGATCATCTAAAAAGCAGTCAAAAATAGAATAAATACAATCAATCAAGCGGGAGGTTTCAACCGTACGAGAGCGATGGAGCGATGGCTTGCAACCAAAAATCCATAACCGTTATAGAGCTTTGTAAAACTTTTGGCTTATCACATTTAAATTTCTGCAAATGATACATTTGCTGTACCATACTTTGTTTGAATATAATTTTAAATCCATACCAAAAAAAATAAAAAAACAATTTTACGGAAAATATCACTTTGTACTTTGATAGATTTTTTTTTTTTTTTTTTTTGGTAATATACGAAGATATTCTTTGGAAAATGTTGAAAGAAGGATGTTGGAGAAAAATATGGAATGTATACACATAAACTAAAAAAATACAAATATATTACATATAAATCATAATATATGTTACTTTGAATAACCAAACATATATATATACATCTTTCTTTGTAATTACTCTTTAATTAGGTTCTGTAATCAAACTGTTAGCCTTGGCGCGCTTCACCATGTAGTCTCTAACTGCTGCTTTGATTGTTGTCTTTACTACAATGTAGCTTCACAGGTGGTAAAGATAGATGCTTCGCTATTTCGCTGCAAACGTTAATTACCACAACAAAAGTATTAATATTAACTTTTTAGAATTTTTAAAGCTTTTTAAGGGAAATGTGATTGTGAAATTATAAGGAAATATAATCAGAATCGTCACTTACGTGTTCTTGATGGTGAGGACTTCGTTCATCGTTTTGCCTTTGACCCATTCCGTAGCTGAAAAAGCAATGAATTAAATAAAAAAAAGAATTATGCGTTTGCAATTATTATGTTTAGTTGATTTAACATATACCGAGGGAAGAAGAGGCAATAGCTGAGCCAAAACCAAAAGTCTTGAAACGAGCGTCGATGATTTGACCAGAATCATCATCGACCCTGATCTGTAGCTTCATTACGTCCCCACAGGCCGGTGGCCCGACCAATCCTGTTCCAACGTTGGGATCATTCTTATCGAATGATCCAACGTTGCGGGGATTCTCATAATGGTCTATTACATTCTCATGGCACTTTCGAGCCACGACAGGGTAATTAGGCGTAGAATTTCTTGAAGAAAGCCCTATAATAGCTCTTTTCGCAATTTGCATTATTAGCATCATCGATTTGATAGACTAAGCAATATTGGATCGATAATTTTATGAAATTTGAAAGAAAAACAGTTTAGGTTAGGATTATATATAGAATACAGTGAAAGAATGTTTCAGAAGAAGCCGTCTCTCTGCTACCGTGAAATTACTTGGCATTTACGTTACACGAGTTCCGACATGGTCATTGGTCATTTTAGAGACATGTTTACTTTTAATTATTGAAAATATCTAAGTAAACACTTTTAATACTTCTTTTACATTTTCTTTGTTAACGTACTTTAGATTAACATGAAATTGTACAATGAGTATATCACCTAATCTTTACATTAAATAAATTCGAAATAATTTTTTTTTTAATATGAACAATGGTTTCAATTATTCAACAGTTGAAAATAGATCGTAGAAATTTCCTTGGTTCAGGGGTTTGATCAAAGATTTATTAATAGTTCTACACCAGTAGGTCTGGTGTTCGAATATTAATGCATATTAGTGGATACAAGTTTACATGAGATCTTCTGGAACAAAATATAATCGTTTAGCGTGGATCAAGGCGAAAGACTTATCTGTTGTAAAATCGTCGATATAACAGTTCTCTTCATTTGTAATAGAATAATAATAAATCTAGACGATTAAAAAAAACAGTTGAAAATAGATATATATCTATAACTATAATTAAATTTTGGAAATATTTAAAGTTTTAAACACGATAAAAAAAAACGATGTTTTCAATACTAAAAACATGGAAAGGATTAGGTAAAAAACGCTCTTCAGCTTGATCCCTAGTCAGAAGTCACAAACGCACTACTCTTCTCTTTTCGGTTGCAAACGCACAACCTAAACTGCAGTAATGTCTATGTGGCCTCTTCACAATAAAGGAATATGGGCAATGAAGACCACAATTATGACAAACTGGTCGAGAGTTACCATGGTTTCTAACTATTTCAGCATCTTCATATGTTATCTTCCCAATATGGCTCCCGAAGAAATTTGCCGTCGCACAGATCGAACGTATGGAGAGTGACACAACAAGAGTCACACGTATAGAACCATTTCTCTTTATATAACTTTAATTCACATCTCTCACACCAATATTGGAGATTTGTTTTCTCTTTTTCGCCGTACCAAAGAACAAGTGGGTGTCTATCGTATTTGTAATGTGCCATAAAAGGATATGTAGCACATGCAAGACATAAGAAAAACTTGCACTCGACACATTCTAGGAAAACGTTTGAACAATTACAGCCATTCCTTATGCATTTACCTCGGCTCAAATTGAAGAAGAGACCATGTGGATGGATGCCATGGAATAAGGGGTCATAAAGGGAAGCACACCTGATGTCAAGCTCAAATTCACAACCTTCTTCACGGCATTTGTACTGAAAGCCACTACTAATTCTGTCACAACCACTGCAACTGAATATGCCTCCATATGTAAAATTGATCGACTCCTTGATGGACTCGAAAGGAAATGGGCGAAGGAAAAGTGGGTGTTTGTGTAGCGGATGGTATTTTTTTGCGAGGAAGAAAAGCACACACTTCGTGTAGAGCAAACTCACATTGCATACAGCTATAAAAACTATCTGAAACAATCATTGGAAGACAACATGTTAGCAGAGAGTTGGAGAGAGCCCCAATACTCTACTAGTACAAGAGGGACAGGCCTAGGGCCCAAAAGAGGAAGCCGACTACGAGGAAGTTGGCTCAGATTTGGATCAGTACAAGGATAAAGGAAGCTAAGGACACGTCAGAGATCAAGGACAAGGACTGACAACGGCAACATCTATTTATGTTTTGGCAAGTAGTGCATTTTACTTTATCAAGAGATTTGATCACTTTTGTGTGAGAGAGAGAAAGGAGAGACATGGCCTCCTCTAAGATCCCTGCCTTTTGTATTTTCCGTTTGAACATGTTGGAGTTATTCAAAGAACAAGTTTGCAACTTTATTGATTTCTTAAGGGTTTTACATAGATGTCAAGAACACTCCTAACACAACATGCTTCACAATACTTGTTATCATCTCGGTAATTCATCTTCAAGTGAAACCTCAGATAGTGTTGATCATGACTAAAATGTTGTATTGTCTCCTCGTCAATCCTCACAAATGACTCAGCGTTTTCGTCTTCATCGTCTTCTTCTGGTATATCTTCGAGATCTTTTCCATCCCAAACATCATCTCTCGTTGCACATTTTGAATGGACAGCATACTCACACCCTTTATTGCAAAAGTATTGCCCGTGATTCTTGTCCACCGGTTTGCGACAAACTCCACAAGATAAATGGCCACTAGAAGAACAAGAAGAACGAAAAGAGAGACGATGTAAGTGACGGGTGATCTTAATGACACGGGGTAAGTAGATGCATTCTCTGTGGACCATGTAGTTACAAAGGAGGCAAGTATAGACAAAATTATAGACCGTCTCTAGAGAGAAACCACAAGCATCACAGAGAGAAGGGAGTCTTCTAGAAAAGAGGGTAAGGGTGTGGTCATGGCTTTTTAGGTGTGTGACTGTGAGAGGTGGTAGCTTTTTGACACAAGCAAAGTTTAGGCTGAAATTGCATGTGGAACAATAGTAGTACAAGTCTGTACGACGACCTTGACAACAATTGCATTTGTCATAATCTTCATCGTCTAATTCAGGAGAATGGGATGAGCCAGAATCGGATGAGACATTGCTGTCATCTCCGGAATCGTTTGAAACATCGGATTTATTATTCTCCTTTTCATTTAACATGGTAATATCAATTTCATCATTTGATTCAAGCCAGGGACAAGTCGCATGGACTTCCAAACTGCAAGTACTACAATAATCATACAAGTCATGGGTTTCTGAGAGCCCGCCTCTGCAGTAGAAGCACACAGATAGTGGAGGATCAGATCGTGAGCTGAGTTTGTGAGGTTTAGCCATATCAGATAGACGGCATTGTAAGAGAATAGAAATAATCTTTTAGAATGAATGTCAGAGAATGGCTGGCCAGCGACATGCCCTATGGAATTCCAAATTGCAAGTATTACAATAGTAATAGTACTTACATGTTTCCAAGGGGCCGCTTTTGCACTCGAAGCAAAGAGAGAGCGAAGGATCAGATCGCCGGCAGAGTTTGTGAGGTTTAGCCATATCAGATAGACGACATGTTGGTGTAGAAGAAGGAGAATAGAAATCCTTTGTTTGCATGGTTTTTTGTTAGTAGGAAATGAAGAAGCAAATGGGAGGGTAACTTGAAAGTTTCAAGATCAATATCTTTCTCCCCTTCCTTTATTTCTTTTTATCATCTCTAAAAGACCAACTCTATTATTAAAGCCAAGCCACTCATGGTGTAAATAGTAACCGCTGAATTTGATGAATTTTTAAAGATTTTTTGCGGAATTTGCTGAATAATATCAAACTTAAATAGTAACAACGGAATATGCTGAATTTGCTGAATTTTTTTAAAAAGTAATTAATTAAATAAATTAATAGATTAATAAAAAATTAATATGCATAATTTATGATATAATATTTTGCTAATAAAATTGAATTATTTCATAATAAACCTAGTTTTTAAAATATTACAATTTTTTCTAGGAATAAAATTTTTTTTTTAAAATTAATCTATATTCCCTCCGTTTCAAAATGTAAAATGTTTCTAAAAAATATCATTTAATATCTATCTAATAAAAATAATTTGATTAATCACACAAAAAACGGCAAAATACTAGTGATCATATACTATTCAATAAAATTAAAAAGTAGCTAATATTGTCATTTAATATCTATCTTAAAAGTGAAACATTTTTTAAAAATTATCTTGTTTATTTTCTTGACGTGAACCAATATTTCTCTCTTCAATAATGTTATTGTTCTTGAAGAAGAAATATATTTTTTTACAATTTTTGTCTTTTTGTCCAAATTTATCAGATTATGCAAATTCTTCAAATTAACCAAATGGTAACAAAAAAAGGTTATTCTTCGTATTCTTCAAATTAATCGGTTATCATTTCGTGCCTCAACTACTTTAATAATACCTTAGTTTTTCTTTATCTCATGTTGGGATTTCCAGCTGTAATCACACCACTTTATTTTTTTTTAATATTCCCCTGGCTTCAAAATCTGAAATATTTTAATGGTTTTTTTTTTCATACTTTTATGTAAATATTATAAATTAAACTGATTTTTTGTAATTATATATAGTTTCTAATTTTTTAATGATTAACTGAATTGTTTTCAATTAAACGCACTTCATATTTTTTGCCGAGATAAACATCAATACCGGGACAATGTTTGTCTTCAGAGATTCATTATTTATGGGAAAAATAGGTTTTCAAAAAAAAATTATTCTATAAAGATTAATTTTTTTAGTGTTTTCAATATATTTTTATCATTTAATGCTAATAGATTGTGAATTTTAACAAAATTATTGAAATACCATTGGTCAAATTTTTTTGAAAATTGTTTCGTGAAAAATAATACATTTATAATAGAAATTTTTTTAAAAAAATATGTGTGAAAAAAACTTAAAAGATTCATCTTTAGAGAATGGAGGAAATATTAATAAGTTTTGAGTTAAATGACTTTACCTTCAAGCTCAACCATAGCTTTCTTGGTAACAGGCTTGAATTGACGGTAGTACCATCAACCGTCCATTTTTCAACAGAAGCAGCCAAATTCATAACCTACAAAAAAATTACAAATAATGGTTAAAAACCAAAAAAAAAAAATTAAAACATAATAACTAATCAAAAACTCTAAAATTAATGGGTATGATTAGTGCCACATAGGGGGTTTTGTTTAGTTATTATGTTTTAATTTTCTTTTTGGTTATATTTGCCAATTTCCCTATAGATAATCTTTGTTTTTTGGGTCAAAAGATATGTGATATATATATTTTTGAATGGTGACGGAAATCACCGCATTACAACTTGTAGTATCTCTTTTGTAACCAATCAGTAAAGTAACACTACAAAAAATAATACCACTAGTTTTTTTTGTATTTTCATCTTTTTCACTATTTGTACTGCTTGCGTACTATCATCTTTGTACTGCTATATGTACTATCAAAAAAATTGTACTGCTATGTGTTACCAATCGGAATAAATCTTAGCATGTTATATTCTAACATTTGTTAACTATGTTAACCCTCGAACGGAACAATGTTAACAAATAGTGAAGATGATTTTGTTGTTGATCAAAAACAAAAGGAACTTTATTTAAGCATTTATTTTAGATGGGACAATTTCGTCCAAAAGCTAAGCATTTGGTTACTTGTTTCCTCTATGTTGCAAACAGATATATAACTTGTCCTTCTCAAAAAAAAGAAAAAAAAACAAACAAATAGTGAAGATGATTTTGTTGATCAAAAGAAAAAGAAAGGAACTTTATTTAAGTAGCCATCTCGTTTCAGTCTCACCACAATAAACGAAGATACATGATGATAATTTGTTGGTTGACTTAATAACTCAAGAGTAACGAACCTCTCTAATAATACAAAAAACTTTACAAAGAAGACAACAAAGTGAGCGAACGTTTTAGGCTTGAGCACCGAGTTCGAGCAGTAAGGTGTGATTTAGTGCATCAGATCCCGGTCCCTTGAATTGAATCGGTCCTAACAACGAGAACAAGAGAGTTAAACATGGAAAACCCAAAAGAATGAAATAAATCGCTTCTTTATGCAGATACATGTGTATGTAAACTAACCAGGACTAATGTATCGATTCTTCAAAGCCCATTCTTCCCGCTGCGAAGCAAATTTCTTGAACGGTGCGCCTGAAATTTATCAGATGTCATGAGTGAGTAAAGAGAAAGACCGAGCCAGAATCATGAAAACAATATAAGGTATGAGCTAAAGACTTGACCTTCAAGTTCAACCATAGCTTTCTTGATAACAGGCTTGAATTTACCATGTCTTCTCTCAACATCCATCAATGAGGTGAGCGCGGTACCCCCAACCGTCCATTTTTCAACAGGAGCAGCCAAATTCCCAACCTACAAAAAATCACAAATAATGAAAATATAAATAATCTTGAAATAGTTTACTCACTAGAGAGGTAACAGTTTCTGATATTTGCAAGAAATGGAGAAGAAGTTTAAACCGATGAAATTAATCCAGTCTTTCCGCTCTGGAGAAGTGATCCAGCACCGTAACCCAATGCGTAGCAGTAAGTTGCATCGAAATTAGTAGGCAATCCGCATCTTCCCTCATACCTAAAACACATGAGAATAAGATTATGTTGGTTAACTAACATGTATGTTTTAGGCTATTTAATTACCCGAAGAAGTGTGATTTCCCCATGAACTCGCGTTTATATGTTCCTTCCTTCTTCTTTTTCTCCAACTCGGTTTCAACCATTTGTATTAGCATTTTCTCTGTTTCTATTTTAGACACCTGAAAAGGATATTAACATATAGATGCAAGATATTAACTTCGGTTTAGTTTCAGTTACGCACTTATTCGGATATGAAAACAGTTTATTTCCTCCATGGTTCGAGTTTTTAAATCAGTTATTTTTGGCACGATTCAAATCAATTAAACAAGATGGTACCAACAAAACCAAACCTGGACATTTCCATGTGGATCTCTCTCAAGTACTAGTTGTTCCTGAATTGTTTGAGGAAGAAACTCAAAAAGCTTTACAGTCTCCTCTCTAAGCTTCTTCTTCCATTGTCCTGCTTCATCAACATTTCCTTGGGCTAAGATTTCATTCAGTTCTGAAATAAGCTCTTGGACCTGTAAAATGGACAATCATAAGTGGTAAGTTGAAGAATACAAAAACATGATGAAAAGAGAAGTAATCTTATTGGAGAATTTGAGATTCATCTAATCATACCTCAGGGATAAAATCAATTAGACCTTCAGGAACAAGAATGACACCGTAATTATAACCATTTTCAGCGCGTTTACAGATCACATCAACAATGTAATCCGTAACATTTTTCAACGTAAGCTTCTTCTCGAAAACCTGCATGATATTGGTCCTTTCTAGTTCAGAAACCATAGTTGAATATTATTAGCAAACGGGAGACTACGAACGAAGCTTGAGCTACACAAAGGTACCTCTTCTCCAATAATGGTAATGTTTGGGTGGGTTTGCAAAGCGCATTCAAGTGTAATGTGAGAAGCAGCACGGCCCATAAGACGCACAACTGTAGAGATTATTAATTAGCAAATGAATGAAAATCATAGTTTGTATAAAGCTAATTCATTTGCTTAAGATAAAATCACTTACAGTGATAGTATTTTCCCGTGGAACGTGCATCGATCATAACATTTCCAATCATTTCTGAGTATATCTTCATGAAAATAATCACACAAAAAAAAACCTTTGCTGAGGTCGTCTAGATGAAGACATAACTAAGTGATGCATTGTTTCGATATTTATTTATAACTTACTTACCTTGCAAGCGGTATCAAATCCGAAACTCGCGGGCACTTCTTTGCTCTTCAAATCGCCATCAATCGTCTTTGGACACCCAATAACCCGAGTTTTCATGTTTTTACCTCTGAAAGCCAAATGCGAAATATATACCAAATCACTAAAATGCAAAACGAGAAGTTGATCTCATTCATTTTTAACAATTTATAAACGAGCCAATAACCAGAAGACCATCCAAAATCACTCTTCAAAAATACCTAAAGTTTTCAGCAAGGAGACAAGCGTTAGTATTGGAGTCATCTCCACCAATAACCAGAAGACCATCCAAGTCCATCTTTGTTACAGTCTCTTCAGCTTGTTGAAACTGCAATGCGTAGCAAAAACTGATGCTATAGCTAAGTGTCACTTATGAAACATCGACACTGTCAAAATCTTGACAAGCACAAAGAAAAAACATTTTTACCTGCTCAGGAGTTTCTATCTTGTCTCTTCCACTGCATATCATATCGAACCCACCCTGCAAAAGAGCAAAATAGAAATTACTAACACGAACATGAATCTTTATTATCTTCATGATCTGCACATCTGGATAAGCAACCCTTGGACGAGGGAAACTCTCCTTCTTCCCCAAGGAAGAGCTTTGTTGAGCTTGAGCCAAGTATCGGAGTAGCATATGGCTTTTCACATATTTTGCGCTGGAAAGAAAAGTCCTGAAGAAAGGGTATATGAGAGTTTATTTTCAAGAAGGCCAAAATTTTACAAAATATTGTTACAGTCTATGAATGTGAGGTGTATTCTTCCAACACTGGTGCTTGGAAAAACATTGATGCCTTATGTTCCGACGCATTCTCATCTCATACAGGTGTGATCCTCATTGAGGACTTGGAAGGGAGATTTGAAGTTATTTGCCTCAATATCTATAGACAAGATAATAGAGGCGAAGTATCTTATCAATCTGTGTGGATCTCTCTCAGTAGTTGTTCAAGCAACAGTCCCGGAAGAATACACGTCACATTCATTGATGCAAGCGTAACAATATTCTGTAAAGATTCAACCTTTTCGAAAGTAAACTTTTTCATGTACCTCTCTTCAAGAATTCTCTTTCCAGCGCAAAATATGCGGAAAACTCTAGTCGCTGATGACTGAGCCATTAGCTACTCCAAAATTGCTCAAACTCAATTGAAGCTTTCCCTTGGAGACAAAAGAGAGTTCAAGTGTTGCTTATCTAGATCTGCAGATCACAGCTTTCTACGTCTTTGTTTGATTACTGCAACAAACCACTCATCAAAGATCTACAAAGCTTCTTTCAGTGAACCTACCAATATTTTTATGAAAATCCTATAAATCACAATAAACCGAATAACAGTCGATTTCTATGTTTCCTGAACAGGAAAGAAAATAAACCGACAAAAACGTCAAAGATTTCTTTGAAAATCCTATAAACTAAAAATAAATTTGAATGATGATTGGTTTCCATTCTGTTTCTACATTTGACAAACAGAAAAAATTCCGAAAAACCGAATTGGGACACACATTTGACAATCCAAACCATATTCAACCTAGACAGAGATAACCACAAAAACAGAAAAATATCAATGGAAGAGTTTCTTCTCCATTTCTATAACAAGATACATTATCAACACATACCTGGTTTCTATAAGGATAGACAAAATCAGAAGTAAGCTCAACATATTTGCCTTTCATAATTCCTGCTGGACCACCACGAAAACCAAACAAACTACTTCCTTTCGCGTATTCCTGCAAATAATCTATCACAACAACAAAAACAATCTCAATTCAAAAAAACTTGAAAACTCTGAAAAACGAAAAAAAGATTGCACCAAAAGGACATCATTGTCTAACCAAAAATTCCACAAATAACATTGTGTCCTCCAGGTGCTTGCCCACCAGACAACACAACACCAATTCTAAGCTTTTGTTCCAATGAAATTGCATTAGATTGGTCAGGAACCAATAAAGCCGATGGTTGTCCATATAGATTTGGGAACAACTTCGCAATCTCCTCTGCAACAACAACAACAACATCAAAATCAGATTGACCCAATACCCAAAAACCAAAAAAAACAAATCTTTTTTCATATTCATCATCATCAAATTGTCAAGAATCAAGCTTTAAGGAAATCGGGATTGATTGACCTGAATTTCCGGCGGCAGAGCTCGGAGGTCCGTCAACGATCTTAAAGGGGCTTTTAAGGACGGAAGGAAGAGGAAGCGAGTGGTCGATGCGACTCGCTTGGACTTCGCTGTACACAGAAGTACCACGACCACTCGCCGGAGGATTAATTTGGATTCCGGCAACGGTGTCGTCTCCGGGCAAATCGAAAGGTGGTGCCATTTTGTGGAAGTTTGGATTGTGTTCCTAAAAAGTCTCCGAAATGTCAAAGTGAATGTGGATAAGTTTATGGATAAGTTTTTCTCAAAGTGAATAATGATATTTTACAAGCTTTCGAATATTCTCATAATATGCTAAAATTTGGATCATTATTGTTTTTTGGGTTTAATCTCGAATTTATAAATTTTTAAGAATTCTCATTTTATTGGATTTTGTAAAAATTGAGGCCTTCAAAATCTGATATTTTTTAAATCATGAATATTGATGTTGTCAAATTGATGAAAATGCAGCTTTGTATTTTCGTATTATGGAGTTTTAAGTTTGATACGTAACCTAAAATATTAGGTGTAACGGGTTTGATTGGAGACCTAAAATTGTTATAAAATAATTTTTAAAATGTGAAAAGTAACTGAAAAAAAGGTATAAATAAATCTGAATGTAATTCTTTTGGTAAAAAAAATTATACCATATTTGTGATGAATAACTGTAAAAACGATATACCTTGTAATGTATCTGATACAAAAAAAAAAAAAAAATTTTGATAAATTCTAACGGTTGTCTGATTAGTTCCGGTAGGAACACACAGCGTGCTACAGAGTGGATTTTTCTCTGAGAGGCCACCATACTGTCTGATCCGAGTTTGGAATGTCTTCCGACTATTGCTAGGGGTAGTCAAGCCGCCTGCATTTCTGACTATCAGGTAAACCAATTGGGCCAAGACCCAATTGACAGACTTTCCAACAAGATGTTGTTAACAGCGAGTGAGAGAAATCGAAATCCAAGTTGTGAAAGTTTCACCTTTTCATCCGAGTCCATCCTACCAATAACCCATTTTCATCCAAGCTCATCCTACCACTAACCCACCACTTTCTGCTACAAATTTACCAATTAAAACTTTATATTTTGTAAGGGGGATCAAAGTTGCATTAGTTTGGGACTTGTAAACTAATAATACTATGGTTGTAGTATTGTAGACTTTTAAAACATAAAATTTGAATTATCAATGTTTTCTTAAATGGTTTTTTTTGTTTGTGTTTGTAGTTATTTAAATCAACTAGGTGTCTTGGTTGAAAGTTTACCATTTTTGCGACTATTAACCAACAAAATGATAAGTTTAATCGATTCATACTAGACGGGTTCTCTTAAAAATGGATAAAACAGAGAATTCGATCAAAGCCCTTTTGATTGATACTTGAGTGAAAAACAGATTGCTCCTTATATAGAAGGAGACTTGATTACATGGAAGCAAATAAACGATTAACTCCTAAAATCAAGCTCGAGCATAAGACTCGGCCTTCACAACTTATTCCACTAACACATTCCTACAGACTCGGACCACGTCTCCACCTTGACTTATTCCACGCTTTGATCAACTCCAACATTCCTTCCCCCAAACTAAATGTACTTGACATTATAGTTTGTCTTTCAGCTCCTGAACCCCAAGCAACTTCCTCATCTTCTGGAACGTTTCAAGTTTTAATGGCTTTGTCATCACATTTGCTACTTGATCTTGAGTTCCAACATGAACCAAACTGACTTCTTCTTCCTTAACCAAATCCCGGAGAAAATGAAACCTAACTTTGATGTGCTTAGTTCGGCCATGAAACACTGGATTTCTTGACAACTTGATCGATGAGCTATTGTCACAGAGTATTGTCATGCACTTCTCTTTCGCTTGACTAAACACACTTAGTATCTTATTCATCCATAAGCATTGTGTTGCACATACTGAGGCAGCTACATACTCCGCTTCTGTCGTGGATAAAGTTACTACTGGTTGTTTCTTTGAGCTCCAAGCAACAGCTGCATCATTCATAAGAAAGACATAGCCTGAAGTACTCTTACCACTGTCAATATCACCAGCAAAGTCGCTGTCCGTGTATGCTCTTAAGCAGCCTTCCCCACCATCTTTATAAAGTAAACCCATACTCAAAGTCCCCTTAATGTATCTCAGAACTCTTTTGACTGCGACAAGATGAGCCATCTTTGGCTGCATCATAAATGTACTTAGAAAACATACCGAAAACATGATGTCTGGTCTCGTGGCTGAGAGGTACATAAGGCTCCCGATCAATTGTTTGTACAATGAAGGATCTGCATCTTCACCTTCCATGTCCTTCCACAGCTTAGTTCCAGGAACTATAGGATTGTTCACTGGATTACAATCATCCATTCCGAAACGACCAAGCATCTCTGTAGCATATTTCTTTTGGCATAAGAAAATACCCCTTTCGCTTTGCTCCACTTCGACTCCCAGGAAATAACACATCTTCCCTAGATCTGTCATCTCAAATTCACACTTCATGGAGGCTTTGAATTCTTCGCACATGTTGGAATCATTCTCAGTGAATATCAAGTCATCAACGTATAAGCTTACTATGAGAATCTTACCTCCTGCTTTGACTTTAACGAATAAGGTGTGCTCATATTCACTTTTGCTGAACCCTTCTCTCATGAAATATTCCTCTATCTTGTTGTACCAGGCCCGTGGAGCTTGCTTAAGCCCATAAAGAGCCTTTTTAGCCTATAAACCTTGTGCTCTTCTCCTTCTTTCACGTATCCCTGCGGTTGCTCCACATACACGGTTTCTTTTAAAACACCATGAAAAAAGGCACTCTTCACATCAAGCTGGAACACACTCCACTTTCTCTTCGCAGCTTCAGCCAAAAGCATTCGAATTGTGTCCCAACGAGCCACATGTGCGAAAACCTCATCATAGTCAACTCCGTGAACTTGTGAATACCCTTTTGCAATAAGTCTTGCTTTGAACTTGTCAACTTCTCCTTTCTCAGTTATCTTAGTTTTGTATACCCACTTGACACCGATCTTCTTCATTCCCTCTGGTAATTTGACTAGCTCCCAAGTTTCATTTTTCTCAATTGAAGCTAGCTCTGCCTCTATCGCTTCTCTCCATTTTTCTTCTTCTGCAGCCTCCCAATATGTAAACGGATCATCTTGTGCAGTATATAACACGAGATACTGCAGCTCATCATCTTCACTAATCTCATCTCCGCTCACATAATCTTGTAAGTACCTTGGCGGAGCTCTCTGTCTTGTTTGCGTTTGTTCTCGATTTCGAAGCTCGCTTTGCTCTCCAAGGTCTGCTCTTGTAGTGAGATTTTCTGCTGTCTCTCCCACAGAATAATCTGTTTGTGGGACTGGTTCTTCCTCTTCGTCAATGACCAGAACCTCATTCACTTCATTGTTGTGACTCTTCTCCCAATCCTAACTTTGTTCTTCATCATAGATGACATCCCGACTCACGATCACTTGATTTGTTGTTGGATCAAGCATCTTGTAAGCCTTAGACCCTTCGCTTATCCCCAGAAACACACACTTATTTCCTCTGTCGTCGAGCTTGACTCGTTTTTGGCTTGGAATATGAGCAAAACCAACACAGCCGAAAACCCTGAAGTGCTCGATGTTAGGTTTATCACCAGTCCAACACTCTTGCAGAGTCATCTCCTTCACCGCAGATGTCGGGCACCGATTCAGTATGTGCGTTGTCCAATTCACTGCTTCTCCCCATAAACTTTTTGGCAGTCTTCTCTTCAAAAGCAAGCATCGCACCATTTTCATGATGGTCCTGTTTTTCCGCTCTGCTACGCCATTCTACTGCGTAGTGAATGCGGCTGTGACTTGCCTTTTGATTCCGTGGAGCGTACAGAAATCATTGAATTCTGTGGAGGTGAATTCGCCGCCACGATCGCTGCGTAGTCCTCCTATCTTTGTTCTCGTTTCATTCTCCACCATTGTCTTAAAGCTTTTGAACAGAGAAAACGCTTCGTTCTTCGCTTTCAGGAGATAGACCCATGTCTTTCTACTGAAATCATCAGTAAATGTGAGAATATACCGTTTTTTTCCGATCGTGTTAGGTGAAATCAGGCCGCACAAATCTGTGTGCACGAGTTGTAGCTTCTCCGTCTCTCTCCAACTTGCTTGTTTCGGGAATGTCTCTCTATGCTACTTTCCTTTAATGCACACTTCGCACACACCATCGATCTTCTCAATTTCATGAAGTCCCACCACCATCTTCTTCTTCGATAAGTTATGTAAGTTCTGATTGCTTAAGTGACCGAAGAGTTTGTGCCATAGCTTGGAGTCACTCTCAGCAACTTGAAGACATGATTCCGAAGGTGGCTCGGCCAGTAGGACGAACATTCTGTTTGTTGTCATAGACGTACTTATGATGAGACCCCACTCATCGTGATACACCTTGCAGCATCCTTCTTTTATCAAAATCGCCAGCTTCCTCTCTTGCAATTGCCCGATGCTAAGAAGGCTTGTTGTCAGCTCCAGGACATAGTACACATTGGGAATAATGTGACTTCTCTCTTTTAACACCAGCTTTATACTCCCTTGGCCTTGAACCCTCATCCTTGAATTGTTGCCCAGTTTCACCGTATGCATAGGTTTTTCTTCCAAGTTGGTGAACTAACTCCGATCTCCAGTCAAATGGTTTGAACATCCCGAATCGAGAAACCATACGCAATCTCTTTGACTGCAATTTTCTTCAATAAATGCCATGAGCAGCATCTCTTCTTTCTCATCAAGTTCAGCATAATTGGCTTTGCTATCCCAGGTGGGACACTCTGACTGGTAGTGCCCGAGCTTATGACATTTGAAGCATTCAATGGTGGCTCGATTACTCTTTCCTCGACCTCTTCCACCTCTGTAGCCTCCTCTTGAAACGCCACGTCCTCTTCCCTCATACGAGACTTTCAGAACCTGCTCCTCCTCTGTGTCTCCTTTCATTCGGTGCTCTTGCACCAATAGGCTACTTTGCAGTTCATCTAGTGTCATTGTGTCCAAGTTGTTGGATTCCTCAATGGAACACACGACATAATTGAATCTTGGTGTTAAAGATCTCAAGATCTTCTCTGATATGGTGCTCTCCTTAAGCGTGTCTCCATACGCTCTCATCTTCTTCGCTATCGACAGTGTTCTCGCGAAGAAGCCATTGATGGTTTCTCCTTCCTTCATCTGCAACATCTCGTACTCCTTACGCAATCCCTGAAGTTGTGCTCTCTTCACCTTGGTTGATCCTTGAAACTTTTGTTTCATGCTTTCCCAAATCTGCTTGCTCGTCTCGGAATTGAGAATCGTGTCAAGAATTTCTCTATCTATGGATTGATAGAGAAAGTTCTTGAGTTTCAGATCTCTCAAAGTCTGCTCAGCAATCACCTTTTGTTGGGCCTCTGTTGGTGTGACTCCTTCACACCTGTTAATCCCATTCTCAATGAGATCCCAGTATTCCTTCGATCGGATGAAGTTCTCCATTAGACGAGCCCAATGATCGTAGTAACCATCGAATCGTGGAATGGCTGGAGCTACAAAACCTTTCGCGCTACTGCTATCTCCCATTTCACTCTCTTTCTTTCTTTTCTCGATACTCTCAAGTCTCTCTCTCTCTCTCGTTTAGTGATAAAGCTCTGATACCAAATCTTAAAAATGGATAAAACAGAGAATTCAATCAAAGCCCTTTTGATTGATACTTGAGTGAAAAACAGATTGCTCCTTATATAGAAGGAGACTTGATTACATGGAAGCAAATAAACGATTAACTCCTAAAATCAAGCTCGAGCGTAAGACTCGGCCTTCACAACTTATTCCACTAACACATTCCTACAGACTCGGACCACGTCTCCACCTTGACTTATTTCACGCTTTGATCAACTCCAACAGTAACGTGATTTATTTTTAATTAATAAAAATGGCAAGGAAGATGCGGTAGATAATATTAATCATATATAAACCTAGCTAGAAAGTATGGACCATAATGGCAACATGTGGTTTAACTGTCAGCTTAACAAGTTGGTAATGTACTTACTAAGCTATATTTAGATCACTACTAATCAAGTTTTATATAGTTTTCCCCCGTTTTAAAGTTCACTTTTTAGTTTAACAGGTTAATTAAATTCCATAATCAAAATAAAAACTCATTTGGATATTGTCACATGACAAAATCCCTAAAAGACTCGATTCTAAAACCTACAAAGACACGTAACTCTTCACGAAAGTGATTCCATCCAGCTGTGTAACATCTTTTGGGGTTAATCTCCAATTATTGCATACTATTTTCTTAGTTCACGAGATAACTTGTTCTCAAATACATTAAATTCAATTTCTAACATAGGAGTTAGGTTTTTCTCATCTTGCTTATAAACTTATATTTAGATGCGATGCATTTACGATGAATTAAAGACATATATTTATTAGTGGAGAAAGAATTTTCATCTTTAGGGTTTTTTTAATATTAATTTTAACCGTCCATCAAAATAGATATCTATTAAGAATTAACTCCATTATTTTTAATATAATTGATCACCAAATATATTATAAAATAATATTATTTCAATAAAAAATGGATAATTGAATATCACATAATAATAGAAAAATAAAATATTATTAAATATTCCTTACACCAATACAAGAATAGTATGTTGTCAAAATTTCTAAAACCTCAAAGCAAAAAAGGAGAGGTATAAAAGCCAGCAAGATAAAGCATGTTCTTGTCTTCATTGCAACAACCATACGTTATCTCTAATACTGTATAGTTTGTATATAACAATTTTTAACCGGTCTTTACATTTAAATTGTAAAGCCTGAAAACAAAAGTTGCATCATATAGGTTCTAGATACACAATCATGTATGGCACATAACAACTATTTAAAGTAAAAAATGTTCTTTGAGGAAATGAAAAAACCAAAGTGAACTAGAGTTCATCAATAGCCATGTGAAACTCACACTTAGCTGCACTTGATCCTTTTTTTCTTCTTTCTAATTTGCTTTTTCCTCAACCCTGCTATTTTTTTTTTCAACCCCGAAAATGTGCTTTAAAGTGGAGAAACAAAGTTTATAAACGAATCAACAACACTAGAAATGTTACCTCTACGAACAAAATTTTTTCTCTATGTGTTTCAATTCGGAAAAATTAGAGAAAAGAATTACCAAAATTTTTGCTCGGTTTTACACTTTTACTAGTGTAAGTGGCGTTACAACCTCTGCAAATCTTTAAACATAGGAGTTCGATTCTACTTTCTCGCAAAATGTTAGAGAAAATAGGTCGAATGCTCTATTGACAAGAATTTTTTTCTTTCTAAACTCTTGTTTATAAATACTTTTTCATCATAACCAGGTCTAAACAATTGTCCCAAAAATTTGTCAATCGATTCTATGAACCAAAATGTTTTTCTTATCTATTTTTAATTGGATCAGATCATGTATTTATTACATATAGAACACCTTTTTCATAACCAAAAACTTTACAAAATAAAGTTTAGATATCCATCTACAACAACAACAAAAATAAAGTAGTCGTGATTCGTGAAGATGGTCTACATCACATCATAATCAAATTAATCACCCCTATACTTCCAAAACACACACAAATACATGCATTTAGCTCTCTTTTCTTCTTAGTTTTCTTTTCAAATATCCTCAATCATACCTAATCTTCTCTATAATTCCCAACTTTTCATTTTATTTTTTTTTTGTTGTGAAACAAACCAACTTTTGATTTGATGTATGTATTTTAAAGACAATGTATTTTTCTAACAATTTTTAGATATCAATTAAGTAACGCTATTCATTATTTTATTGGTTTGAAATCATGAATACATTTGATATCATGAATTATAAATACCAAAAAAATAGTTCAAACTTCAATATAAACTCCCCAGTCTTGAAAAAGAAATACACAAAATATTTTTATGTTGTCAACTAACCAGAAATAGTAGATATTGATTTCAAAGATAAAAAATTGGTTTGACACAAATATGAATAACGTTGAAGACCTGTTAGTCTAAAATCAAAATTAAAAGAATCTCTTTTGTTGAGTATTTAAGTGAATTAATAGATCAAGACATAATAATGATGAACATGACCCACATTTTAAAAAAATGATTAAATTAGATCTTCTTTTATTTATTTATTTGTGTGTTAAACATCCTCATCCTCAAAACTCCTGACTATAATGTGACTCAAACATTCAACATGAAAATCAAAAACAGAATACAAGAAGAAACAGAGAAATATAACAAGAAACAGAACAAAAAACCAGAACACCAAACAAAAGAAGCAAGAATCTGCAGAGCTTTGTGTTGCAGCAACAACAAAGCAAGACTCAGCATTTCTTCTTCGGTGGAATCAGACAAGCAACCTAGATTTTCCGACCAGCAGCACGGTTCGCTTTCTAGCCTATCACATTACATGGTTCAGGAGAAGCTTGAACAGATGATCAGAGAGACACAAGAAGCTACACATCAAGAGAAGATCAGACAAAAAAAGATGAGAAGAAGAAGAAGAAAAGAGAGTAGCATCAGTAGTACTAAGTTCATTGTAATGATGGCGATGGAGAAATGTTCTTATGATCCAAGAGAAGATTTCAGAGATTCCATGGTTGAGATGATTGTAGCAAACAAGATCAAAGAAGCAGAGGAACTTAGAAGTCTCTTGGAGTATTATCTATCGATGAATCCTCGCGAGTATCGGTATGTAATTCTCGAGATCTTTTACGAGGTTTGTGCTGATTTGTTCTTGTGCTCGTAACTAAAAGAGAACAAGAATCAGTTTGGTTATTTCAAACGTTTGTGTAAGATAGCTTGGTTTGTAACGAACCGGCTTTTCTGAGTAATAACTAGACTGATTCATAAATCCAAATCGACGTACAATTTCGGCAACCAAAACGATATGTTGACAACCCGACCCGAACTATTTTGTTAAGCTTGAAATTACATATCTATGTATATATTCATTTCCGAGAGTAACATCCATCACAAGTTCATAACTCTCCAACAGGTATATAACAGTTACAACACTATATTAACACACAGACATATGATGGTTCTATGTATGTTACTATATGGATGTGATGTGAGTATTGATGATTTTAAGGGTTTAAGAGGGGGCTGCCTTCTTTGATGAGCACAAAGACGCTTCCGGCATCACCCCTCGAGATCCGAAGGTCTTTGTCGAGATAAGTAGTGAGAAGCCACGACTGCGCGTTGTCTCCAGGCAAAGAGAATTTCAAAGGTGGTTGGCTTGAAATGGTTCTAGCAACTGAAGAGGCCGTGTCTTGGACCGATGTAAGTAACCCTTTAATAGGGTTGAGATCGATTTTCTGTCCAAGAACCTCGACGAATTCCGGGATTTCAATCGAATCCGTTAGTTGAGGAGTCCCGATAACGCCTTGCTCGAACTTGATCTACAACAAACAAACAAAAAAAACTCAATCAGGTTATGTAAATAAACATTTGAGATTTGGGGTGTTTTACTCGATGAGTGATTACTAACCTGAACGCGTTTCGGACTTCGGATTTCGAACTTGGCATTGGTGCTAAAGGATGTTGTGGCAAGTGGACCAGCGAAACGAACAGAGTTTTGAACGGTGAAGCTCTCGGAATCAATGGTCTGAGAGATCTCATCCACTTTAACCAACGGTTCAATTCTACGTGAGAGCAATGGGAACAAACCCACGAACGATGTGTAGCTGCACAAAGATTACCATTAAAGATAAGTTGTTGATTCATAACAATAACATGACACAAAGATGCTGACTTTAGCGGCTAAATATAAACAAAGACTCATTTGATGCAATCATAATCACACATATATTTCAAATTCATATCAATTAAATCAACAATTTTATTCCCATTTATTCAAATCAGATGTTGCAAATCTCTTTATTTGTTACTTACGCGAGAATCCATTTGCCGTTGAGTAGAAACAGAGCTTCGTTAGGAGCTGGGGTAGGGTTCTTCGACTCAAGCTGAGTTATAAGCTCACCGATTTCTCCTCTCGTCTCGCTCGATGCGCTTAAACCTCGATCTGTTCCGTACAACGAATCCGCTAACAATCTCTTTAGCCTCTCCGTCTCTTCCACCGATCCGATTGCTTCTTCTGCTGCTTTCTCAGCCACCGATACAGATCCTCCTCCTCCTCCTCCTCCTCTCTCCACCGCGTCTGGACCCCATTCGTCATCAGCGTCTATAGCTCGGACTCTGAAATCCGGCCGATGAATAGCGATTTCCGACCGTCGATTGATTGGATTTACAGGCACTAGAATCGGAGATTTTGATTGGGATTTAGAGTTTGATGAGGTAGGAACTAGGGTTTTGCAGGGAAATTGGCTGAACAAAGGTACTGTCGCCATTTTTGTGTGTGTGAATGAATGAAAACAAACAAAACTCCAAGGAAGGAAGCTCGCTCACACGAATTAGCAAATTCCAAGTCCTTTATTTATTTTTTTATAATCGTTTTGTATGGATGTCAAATGACATATATACCCCTCTTCTCATATAAAGACAAAAGGGATGGAATAGGTATTTCGAATAGAAAAGAAGAGTACCGCTAAGATTTTTACGCGTGGATGGTTAACGTAACCGATCGAGAATCGACATGGCCTCGTGTGAAGCGAGGATTATTTTCGGTTATTGACCTGAAAAAATTGCCGAATTTATGGAAGATTTTTCGATACGAAATCCATAAATTTGTGGGAGATTTTTAATTGTTATATTTTGAAATTTTTGTGCCAATATTTTGTGTGGGGAAGTAATTTGTCTTCTGTAAGAAAAGCCATGCAAATGGTGTGACGGATCTAGAAGGTTCGGAAGTGTACTAACTATGCTTTTTTGGTCGCTTTTTGTGTTCTTGGATCGTCGGATTTTTTGGACGGTCGAGATTCGTTACAATGCTAAATATTTACACTACTACACAGCGTTTTGAATCGCTATCAATTACCGCGTTTAGCGTTCTGAGATTAATGGGCCTATATAGTGAACTTAATGGGTCTTGCCCTAACCCAAAAAGGCCAATTTAATAATATTCCAATTTCCAACAAGAGAAAACATACACATCGTAAATTAAATTTTCGTATGTAACACTCTCGTGAATCTCTAGGCACAACCTCACTGAAGTCACGTGCAACTAAACTTCCACCAACCGTACGATTCAATTATTCAATAAATGTCGAGGATCTCGATGATCGGACGGTTACAGAGGGGACACGAGCCTCGGTTAAGCCAAATCTCTCGAGAGCAAACTCTGCAAAAAGTGTGTCCACATGGGATAAACGCGGCTCCTTTCTTCCTTCCCATGCACACGCAACACACCGAATCATTACCTTTATTATTAACCGTACTCGACGCCGTTAATCTCTCCGTTTCATTCCCTTCCACGACGACGACTCTCTCCGCCGTTTCTTCAAGCAATCTCATTAACGATACTCTTAACGGCGTCAAATTCCCAGTCTCAGACGCTGTTTCCTCCGTTGGACGGTAATGTCTCTCCGCCGCTAACGCCGTTGCTAAGTTCATACCCGGGTTTAACTGATCCGACCCGGAAACGAATCGGGTTTCGAATGGTTCGTCTTGTTCTTGTTCTTCTTCTTCTCTTGCGCGAGTGTTGTGATTGGTTAATCGGAGACCCCAGCTGGGCCCACAGCATCCGATTCGTTTGAATCCTAGTCGTTCTTTAAGAGTCCGTTTTCTTCTACTGGTTCGATCGTGACCGTCCATTTGGAGTCGGAGCAAATCGAGAAATGTCGTCGTCTCCGGTGTCCCGGAGTTAGACTGATTAGTTTCGATACCGAGCTGACTCATTGTGGACTCAGTTTACAGAATGTAGAAAGAGATTCGCTGATAAGGAGAAAAGGATTACGAGAAAAATAAAAAAGAATGGATTGCGAAGGGAACCTCCGCCATTGAGGAGCCCAATAGAGAGAGAGAGAGACTGAGTAAGTGACTGTCACGGAGTCTCTCGCAGTCGCAGGGGTTTTAAAGCATTTCAGTTTCTTCCAAATTACGATTCGATTGAATATTATATTTATCGTTTTTACTGAAATTTCTTTTTTATTTTCCCACCACTAGCTTCAGTGAGTTGTAGTTGAAAATTGATGTTTTGGTTTTTTCATACCGATTAAAAAATAATTAATTGTAAGTTATTAATGTATTATTTTTTAATATTAAATATTTTTCAATATTTATTAACCAATAGTAATTCAGAATTTAAATATTTTTAATTAATATTTTTTGAAGTTTGCAAAAAAAATCATTTAATAATCTAAAACATCAATTTTTATGGAACAAAAAAAACTCAAAACATCAATTTTCATGGAACGGAGAGAGTAATATTTTGGCTATACAGAATAGCATAAGTAAAAATTTCGAACTTGGCTAATATTTTTAAAAGATTTTCATTTGAATACAAAAATTAATGAAAAAAACTTGTTCTACATGGTTAGCATTTAAAAGGAGTCTTATCTATTACACAACCTCCGATCCGTTTTCTCATTCACAAAGCCTAACAGTTTTTATTTATGTACTTTGGAAATGAAATGGTTTTTATTCAATGATCTCTAAGTATAAAGCTAATAACTTTTAGGCATTCAACACATAACGTTATACGTTTTGTTTTTGAGTATACTACGACCTCTTAGAAAATGAAAATGTAAGTGGTGAATGCCTTAGATTGGAAATGTTGAAAAGCTCCATGAATCTCTGGTCTGAGATTCTAGCTTTTGAAGCTGCAAATCTTTGGTACTCGTCGAAGATGGAAGACAAGCACCATCTCTGTATCTTCCTCACACAACCCACAAGACATCCTGTCCGATGCTGCAACCGAGGGAGAAGATATTAGCATTCTTTCGGTCATAAAGAAAAAACAGTGACTCGGGCTTTTTGCAGAGGAAGAGACATTTCAGTTTACCTTCCCACTTTTGCAATGGATTAAGACAGGATGATTCTCCGTATCTGGTTTTAAAAAAGGCAATTACTCATACTTAGATGGTTTTGATGATCAAAACATTTAAGAGGTTTTACAGAGACAAGAGAGGTGTACCTAGAAGTACTTGTAATGCTTCTCGAATTACCTCGTCCGGGATATTAACAAAGGGTTCCTGAAAACAGAGAAGAATCATCAGTATCAACAACCATAAAATTATGTTATGGGCTCATCTCTACATAACTCTACCTCATCACATGCTAAACAAGATTAAACGACAGACACAACAACCTAGAAGAAGCATATGAAGAAATACAAATGGATGGGCTCATGCATCTAAATGATGAAACCTTATGATCCATTCTTATGAGATTCAGAAGTTAAAAGATATAACAAGAAGGAAAGACTAATCATTCCATCACTATAAGAGATATTGGTGCTATGAACTTGAACCAACACTATAAACCTCACACTATGCAACTGAGAACAGACCATTCAAAACTTCAAATACATCGATAAGCATTCGCTTCAATCCAACATGGAAGCAAAGCAAAGAGAGCCAAAAAAACAATTGACAAGATTTCAAGATCATCAATACTCACCTTGCATCTTTCAATTCCAAACTGAAACACTTGGATCCCATTTGATTTTGCAAATTCTCTATTCACCTCTGGATATGGCTCCGGGCACAAATATCTACACCAATAGTCCAAACAAAAAATGGATCAAAAGATTAGAGACAAACACAGGGGAACTTTTATTGACCAGTTCACAATATCTCAAAACATGGGGAGATTTCTTCTGAGTTCCAATCTCTAATGCTTGATTATGAAATAATAGAAACAACAGCAAAAACTCTATAAGCCCTAGCTCGTATTTCTCTAATATTCAAGTATTCTAAATTCTTCAAATCGATTCTTCTAAAATGGCAATTACTTACGGTTTTCTAATGAATACTCTAGAATCAAATCGAAGCCAACCCTAATCAAGCATGACAATATGAGGATTAAGCGAATGAAATCAGAGAAATTACATGATGGATCGGAGTCGCAAAGACTGGAGAAAGCTGAAACTGACAGGTTCAGGAAAGCCTGAACGGAAAATCCCATTATCCACCATAGCGAAATTCAGAGGCGGCACGAAAAGCTCACCACCGCCTCTTTCCGTCTCGCTGTCAATCGACGTCGGAGGTGAATTCTCCGATTGTGGTACGGTGTGAACATCGCCGTCGTAACTCTCCAACGTCATGGATGGTATTATTGAGCGCGAGAAACGGAAACGGAAACGGAAACGGAAACGAAAAAAGAGCTTCGATTGAAATTTCCAGAAAATTGATAGATTATATTTTTAGAGATTCATAAGAAAGATTGGATTCTTTGGGAATGTTGAAAAGGAATCATGAAGAATATTCCTCTCACAACTATTGCTTAATGCGTAAAGCCAACCTACTTTTACTATCTCGTACTTCCTCAGGTTCATAGTATTAGTTATCATTCTAGCTTACTTTTCTTTTTCCATATTACTAATTGTTTTATTTTTTCAATACATATTTATAATTAATTTTTATTTTTTATTTTTATTTTTTAATTTATTATTTACATATATCAAATAAAATAATGTATTAATTAGATATAAAATAAAAAATTTAATTATTTTCTTAATTTACGTAAAACAACCTATAATGACAAGCATTATAAAACAGAGGAAATATAAAATTAAATATAAAATTAGTAAAATGAAATTAGATTATTATTTTTTCTTTCCAACTTTCCATTTTTATTATTTGTTTATTAAGTTTGTCTTTTGTCCAAAAAAAAAAGAGTCAAGAAAAAATAGTTTTTTTTTGTCGTAACGAATTAATTTATGGTAAGATTAGGTCTTCGGTTATTTTTGTTTTAGTGAATTAAATCGCCATCGGAAAAAAATACAAGAAAATGTTTCTAAATTGTGGTAAGGGTTCTCGACCGTCATATGGAAAAGTGTTTAGCATGGTTGAGATTTGCTCAGTAAATGTTTAATGCGTCTATTCGTTAATTGGCAAGGCTACAAAAATTTGGTTGGGGAGATGATTTGCCGCGGAGACCTATGATTTATGAACAAAGCGATTTCCTTTAACATGTAATTAAGAATTCAGATTTGATTGATAATAATGGATGATTGATCAAGAGTCAGCTTCATATCTTGTTCACTCTAGCAAATGTAAATCGTATTAAAGTTATATGTCTATGTTCCTTGACAAAAAAGACTATTGGATATGGTCGTTTACTATCTAGAAAAGTTATGTGTCTTCGATCTATCATCTTCCTAGACCGGAACCAACATTTCACAATAATTTAGCGATTCAAAATATGTAAATTATTATTTTAAACGAAATATTGATACTTAGTAATTAAAAATATATGCTTATGAAAGGAGGAAACATCTTTTATCTTATTATATTTTTGGGATATTCAAAATACATTAACTGTCTCATATCATCACCTAGCTCTTGACGACGTCTTCCTTGGTTCATAGATTAATGCTGCACAAAGATCATATTGGCAGTTAGAAAACTCAAGTTCTAAACCAAAAATTCCCCATTTTGTAAAAAAACAGTTAAAAATAATACGAATCAGAAAAAATATCGACCGGAGATCTCAAGTTGCATTTAAACGATGACTTAATTAAATCACATATTTTAAAAATGTTCTAATCATTGACTTAAATAAAAAGAGATATAAATATCTAAAAATACCTTTCACAAGATGTTTCGGGATCGAAAGGCACAACTATAGGAACTTGACATTGTTCAGACATGCCTGTAAGTTTTCCATATGGAACCGATTCTACATCTTCGTGAAAACACTTGCACATGAATTGACGAGTCTCTATCGTCTGTGCAAATTTGTTTATTTCGAGTAAAGCTTTGCAACAAGCACTTGTTGGCTTATTGCTCGGTATTTGGAGAACTTTGTGCAAACATGGTTTCACCGATTCTTTTGCCTTCTCGCAAGGCATGCTGTACACCATTTTTACATTGAGAATTGAGGATATACCGACTATTAAAACAATACAAAAGATGAAAACTGATTTGCTCATGTTTGGTTGATTCTGATTAGGAGTTTATTGTGTGGTTGTTTGGTTCATATATGAAGGTATATATTTATAAGAAATGTACACACTTATATGCATATATAGATTGATAGAGAGTCTAAGAAGAATATAATTAATGTAGCTTTATTTGTCATAATTAATGTGACTTTTATTTAATAAAATATCACAAAAGTGCTAATACATGGATTAAGACAAACACCAAAAAAAGGCAAAAAGGCTGTTAAATCACCAATGCAGTTAATGGTTTAGACTTAAGAGATATAAAAGTCCTAGTACAATTAGTCAAATTGATTAATTATCCTCTTAAAGAGAACAAAAAGAACCTATTATTACAAAAAAAATATATAATATATATGTCAAGAGATCTGGAAAAAATATAGCACATTAATTATGTATTTAGTAATTTGTAAATAAACCATGGTGAGCTACACAATTTGTTTATATGTTACACTAAAATGGTTTTTTGTAAATAAATTATTTTACGTTTACCTTTTTTTTATCAACTGTAAAAGGAAGGATGCAACACGAAGACTTCCCACGAGGTTACCCATCTTATTACTACTTTCGCCCAATAACACTTAACTGCGGAGTCAACTATATTTATTAGTTGGTAAATAAATAATTAAATCAGTTGGAAGAAAAGATATTTCATTCTTAGTTAAATAATGCATTTCAAAACTATAAGTTTTAGTCAGCAAGCAAAAATAATATTACTAGTTAAAAACCTATAAATTTGTTGACTTGTAATTTTGAATAGGTTTAAGATAATTTTGATCCGGTTAAAGATTTTATGTTGTTTTTATTAGTTTGTTAGATGGTCGATTGAAAATGACTTATTGGTCGTTACTAAATAGTTCTAAACAACATAAAACTCACTCACAACAATGACCATATTTTTTTAAATTTTTTTTTGGTTCCGATAGATATTGGATGGATTCTCTTAACGGTGAAAATGGATTGTGCTCCTATCAAGAAGCATATTTTAAACACAAATTCCGGTAATAATTGAAAATAATCAATATTCTATAAATCTAAACTTGATTACAGTTTTTGAAAAAATAAATAATACTCCACCCAATCATAATAGATGATGTTTTAGAAATTTTTTTTTGTTTTATAATAGATAATGTTTTAATTTTGTATGTAAAATTAATTATGTTTTGGTTGTTTTTGACTATTTAAATTATATAGATTGTTTTTTAATTGATTGAATTATTTTAAAATTGATAATAAAATATATTTTATTTTGAAAAAATAGAAAAATAAATGATTTGTTAATCTATATGTAACAACTTTAAAAATTAAGTAATATAATACTTAAGAAATAATAATTTCATGTGCTGGGGTTTTAATTAAAAAAAAATGAAATGAGAGCAGACGTGTTTTGTTTCGTCTATAATGAAATGTCAACACATAAAGTTAGATTCCTTAAATACCATAATAAATCAATCTTTATATTAACCATTTTTTGAAGATATGTGGCTCCTCTACAGTACACAATACGACTGTTCACATTTTTTATTATCGTCCAACTATAAATGAACGACACATGGTGAAGATAATCAAGTGTAAGAGACATAAAAATTTATCAAACCCAAAATCCTAATATAATACGCGACTATTTTACAAATATCTTACATTAGTTTAAATACTCCCACCCCTTAATTTCCGCTTGTGATTCGATTTATCCAAAGTCGAAAATTCCGAAACTACCCCTCCAATGGAAGAATCATCATCATCATCGAAGCTCCGATCTGACCCGATCCACAAACCAGCGGAGTCTCCGGGGACCAAATTCTCGTTCCCTAGACTCCTTCTCTGGTTCGATCAGTCGAATCGCGTTAAAACTCTGCTTTCATGGTCCGTCTTCTTCCTCCTCGCAGTCATCGTCCCAATGATCTCTCACTTCGTCCTGATCTGCTCCGATTGTGATTTCAAACACCACCGTCCGTACGACGGTTTGGTGCAACTCTCTTTATCGATCTTCGCCGGAATCTCGTTCGTTAGTCTCTCTGATTGGTCCAAAAAATACGGTGTTCGAAAGTTTCTCTACCTCGATAAGCTCAAAGACGTCAGCGACAAAGTTAGACTCGGATACGAAGCTGAAATCCAGGTAAAATGCTTCGCTAATTTTAATATTAGTATAATCCAATTTCATGATTTTTTTGGTTAAATTCGCAACTAGTCGAATGAGCTCTTTTTAAAAGTTTTTAAGGACAAAAGTTTTTATAATTTTTGTATGAATATTACAATTTCTAAAATTTATTATTTTAACGGAGCGGATCGTATAACCCAACTATATATATACCAAATGTCCAGAGACACAGACAAAACGAAAATATATCAATCCGGACGAAGTGGAACGGATATGACATTGATATCTGTTAGGCGCCCACTTTTAATCTAAATCATCTTTTAGTTTACTTTCTTTAATGTCTCTCCTCTGTTTCTTGTTGCAGAGATCAATGAAGCTACTAGCTATCTTCGTCTTACCATCGCTAACGCTTCAAGCAATCTATCGAATCTGGTGGTATGCATCTGGCTCTAACCAAATCCCTTACATTATCAACCCAATACTAAGCCATTCCTTAGCCTGCACACTCCAGCTCTCCTCTTGGCTCTACCGTACATCACTCTTCATCATCGCTTGTATCTTCTACCAAATCATTTGCCATCTCCAAATACTCCGCCTCGATGAATTCGCCCGTTGCTTCTCCTCTGAGATCACTGATTTTAGTTCCACACTCGCCGACCATCTCAAAATCCGGCGTGAATTGAAGATTATTAGTCACCGTTTCAGGCGATTCATTCTATTGTCATTGATTTTCGTCACTGCCACTCAGTTCACGGCCTTGCTTACCACAATGAGAGCTAGTGTTCCATTTAACATCTATGAAGTTGGCGAGCTCGCAGTAAGAATTTCTCTTTCGCTTTTATAATCGAGTCGCGAAATGTTGATTCATGTTCTTGTCTGAAAAGCTCTGTTTTTTTTCTTTCAGTTATGCTCTATAAGTTTGGTGTCAGGGCTTTTCATTTGCTTGAAAAGTGCAACACATATGACTAACAAAGCTCAATCCGTAACGAGCATCGCGACAAAGTGGAACGTTTGCGCCACTTTAGATACGTTGGATGATCTTAATGACGGAGAGACTCCTCAATGTACAACGTCTAGACAACATGTTCAGATTTTATCGCGCCGTCGTAATGTTATTCAATCATCTGATGATGATGACGAAGGTGAAGGAGACAGTGATCTTGACAATACCGTGATACATCCAATCTACGCCCGCGCGATTTCTTTCCAGAAACGTCAAGCTCTAGGTAAAGAAATTATTTCATTTAGACTATGTTTGGAACAATTTTTCTTCACCGTTTTAACTAATTCAGTTTCTTCTTGTGTATATAGTGACTTATCTAGAGAACAACAAAGCCGGGATTACTGTTTACGGATTCTTAGTAGACAAAACATGGTTGCGTATGATCTTCAGCTTCGAGCTTGCTCTTATTCTATGGCTGCTCAAAAGAATCGGTACTATTATTGTTTGTGCTAAATATCTATATTCTCATTTCATCGCCTTCTCTTGTTTAAGGCATGACCAAAAATTTTTTGTTCATGTTTTTGTTTTTTGGCAGTGAACATAACATGAAAACGAATTGGTTACTTTCAAAACACTGGACAAGATCAGTTGCAGAGATGATTTTTCCACAATGGCGATATAACATGTTTTTGTTTGTTGTAGATCGTCTATAGATCAATGTATGTTAATTGATTCTGCGTTGCACTATAGAGAGTTTACTAAACTTGTACTTATTTGTCCATTTTTGTTTTAGATTTTTTTTGATTATTTGTTGAGTGATGTGAAGATAAGAGTGATTTGCCCATTTTTATTTAGTTATTTTTGTGATTATACGTTGAATGATGTGAAGATATTAATAAAAGTCTGTATGTGTGGTTCTAATGCATTGCATAATTTGCATCATGAAGATTTTACTAAAATTGCAGTTAGGGATAAAAACAAATTTATCTAAATTACATATGAATGAATCTGAACTAGATATTTTGCAAAAGGGCCGCTTCTAATCAAGTTTTCAAATTTAACGACGAAGATAATCCTAAACTCAAAAATCACGTTGTTTTGGATTTAAAGAGATACACACCGTGTCGTTCGTTCAAAAGATTTTAAAAACGACGTTGTAATTTGGTTCCCCTCGACAAGCGCCAAACCAGTTAAAATCCCCTTTTTTGGAAATATCCTCTCTCTCTCTCTCTCTAAACTATTCAGTCTCCATTTCAAATTTCATAAACCAATCTCTCTCTCTAGTCTCTCTCTCCGATAATCATCTTCTTCTTCTTCTTCTCGGTGATGGAGACTTCTTCAGCGATCTCGATTCATACTTGTTTGAAAGAGCATCAGAAGATCTACAAGGAATGGTTCAACATCGCCGATTCAGGTTTTCTTAATCGTTCTTCCGATTTGATTTACGTTTCTTAGATATAGTTTATTTTCTGTTGCTGATTAATTTTGGTTTTTGCTTCTCTGAAATTTGCAGATGGAGATGGTCGTGTTTCTGGGAACGATGCTACAAAGTTCTTCGCGATGTCAAAACTTTCTCGCCAGGAACTCAAACAGGTACAAATCGAAGATTCGTGTAATATGAGATTTGGTTTAAGATGATTTTTGCTGATTTTCACGAACTCGTTGAGCGTTTTCTTCTTTTACGATTCCTTACTTGAAAAACTTGCAAGTATATGAAGAAGAGGATTTTGAAGTGTTTAATCTAGGGTCTGACTGGAATCATTTGCATTTGTTCTAAAGGTTTGGGCGATTGCGGATTCGAAGCGTCAAGGATTTCTCGGTTTGGCGGAATTCATTACTGCGATGAAGGTATTGTTGTTGTGTCAATTGCATATCTGATTGAGTCAATTGAAAATCTTCTGTTAAATGAGTCTTTTACTCATTTGATCTTTTTGTTGCTCAGCTCGTCTCATTGGCACAAGAGGGACATGAAATCAATTCAGAGCTTCTGAAAGGTGCAAGTAAGTAAGAGCATTATGGTGAAAGAGAGTAGCATCAACTGTTTTTAGATATAGCAATTAGGTTGGATTTTGCTGTTAGTCATTGGCTAATCAATATATATGGGTTTTTTTTTTGTAGTTGACATGAAGAGTGTGGAACTTCCAGTGTTGGAAGGACTGGAAAACGTGGTATCTGTAAGGCTCTTTCTTATCTCTTTTTGTTTTTATGAATCTTTACATGATTTGGTTGTGTAATCTTACTATTGTGTTATGTAAATGTTTCCAGAAGCAGAGGTCATCAAAACCATACGCAGATGTCGAAGACAATGGTTAGAATAGTATTGCTTCATTTCTCCAAAGTTTTCTTTCATGATGGTGCTTTCAGTGTGTAAATAATTGTTGAATTGCTGGTTAAACTTGCAGTAGTTACCCAGCCACAAGTCACGGCAAAAACTCCCTGGTTCAAATCAAAATCTATTATAAAGGTTTGCTACTCATGTTTTAATCATTGGAAATGTGAGTCTTCGAAATAATTGAGTTGTGTGTTGTAAGTTGTAACAAGTATTCTGCCACTTTTCATATCCAGCCACAGGTAAATGTGGTGACAATTGTTGATGGCTTGAAAAGATTGTACAATGAAAAGCTAAAGCCTTTGGAAGTCGCTTATCGTTTCAACGATTTTGCATCTCCAGTATTGGTGAGTGAACTCAGAAGCAGTTTTGAGGTTTTGTTTATTCTATTTTGAGTTATGAGTTGCATATCTTATATCTATATCACCATGAGAGATGAACTCATTTTGTACTTATGATATATTTTGTTTGTTCATATGCAGACTAGTAGTGATTTTGATGCCAAACCCATGGTAATGCTTTTGGGTCAATATTCCACTGGAAAAACAACGTTTATAAAACACTTGCTTGGATGTGACTATCCAGGTAAATTGCTCTGTCTTCTTTAACTCATAGCTATACAATCAATCTTCAGTTATGTATCTGATTTCACCATTTTCCTCTTGTTATCAGGAGCTCACATTGGTCCAGAGCCAACAACAGATAGGTTTGTGGTTGCAATGGTATGTCGATGTGTCTTGATTTGATTGTAGTTAGATGATCGCTAATTACTTGTGTAAACTCATTCAAGTCTTATGGTTTCATTTTCTTCCAGAGCGGGCCAGATGAGCGGACTATACCTGGAAATACCATGGCTGTTCAAGCTGACATGCCATTTAACGGGCTAACAAGTTTCGGAGGTGCTTTCCTATCAAAGTTTGAGTGTTCTCAGATGCCGCATCCGGTGAGTAATTAGGCATCACTTAACTGTTTCTTTCTCATTGTTTCGGTCTTTCATTCTGTTGGTTTATATGAACTTTGTCTTGCTGCTTGTGTTGTATAGGTCTTGGACCAAATTACTATTGTAGACACTCCTGGAGTTCTTTCAGGAGAGAAACAAAGGATGCAAAGAAGCTATGACTTCACTGGTGTCATCTCATGGTTTGCATCTAAATGTGATATGATCCTCCTTCTCTTTGATCCCCACAAGCTTGACATCAGCGATGAATTCAAACGCGTTATAACATCTCTACGTGGTAACGAAGACAAGATACGTGTTGTCTTAAACAAAGCTGACCAAGTTGATACTCAACAGGTAATATATTCGTTTGGTTGCATCAATAAGCTAAAGTCATTTTTACTTGTTTTCTGAATCAATCCAAAACTTCTGTTTGTAGCTAATGAGAGTGTATGGAGCATTGATGTGGTCGCTTGGTAAAGTTCTGAACACACCAGAGGTTGTACGTGTGTATATCGGGTATGTCTTCGAATACAACATGAATCGTTAATGAATTTCATTTAGTTACACGATAGTTTGATATGTTCTTTGGTTTAAACTTGTCCAGGTCCTTCAATGACAAACCCATAAACGAAGCTGCAGTTGGACCGATAGGTAAAGAACTCTTTGAGAAAGAACAATGCGATCTTCTTGCAGACTTAATGGACATACCGAAGAAAGCATGTGACAGAAAGGTATGATTTTGATGAGTAACAAATCTCAATTCAAGATTTGGAAGCTGAAAAAGAAACTTGGACATTTTTGTGTGTGTTTTCTTTGTAGATTAATGAGTTTGTGAAGCGAGCTCGAGCTGCAAAGATCAATGCATACATAATGAGCCACCTTAAGAAGGAAATGCCAGCAGTGATGGGAAAATCCAAAGCGCAGCAACGTCTCATGGACAATCTCCAAGAAGAATTCGGAAAGGTTAGTAAATGTTTTCTCTCTTTTAACTTTTTCCAAATGTTTTTCATTATTGAATTCTTACTGAATGAAACAGGTGCAACGAGAGTATCATCTACCAGCTGGAGATTTCCCAAGTGTGGAGCATTTTAAAGAAGTATTGGGAGGCTATAGCATTGACAAATTCGAGAAACTGAAGCCTAAGATGATTCAAGCAGTGGATGATATGTTGGGATACGATATTCCAGATCTCTTGAAGAAATTAAGAAATCCCTACGAATAACTAATGAAATTCAGGTGCTTATGAAATTTGAGAGAATATTTGGGATTTTATGTATTGTATTTTTCAGTAAACTGATTCTTCCTTTTATATTCCACTCACTTGCCTCTTGAGGTTTTTTTGGTCACATCAATATGAGGTTTAACTGTTCAAATCCAATTGAAAAACGAGGACAAATAAACCAGTGGTTTGATTTATGTAAATTGACAGTTATGACATATACTAATGCATATTATTGACAATTATATATAACCTCAAAACGCTTTGACCAAAACGCAAAATCCCAATCATAGAGAGAGCGGAAGCAAAAGGAAGGATAGAAAATGGAGAAGAAGATACCGAGAAGACTCGAAGGTAAAGTCGCGATTGTGACCGCTTCGACGCAAGGGATCGGTTTCGGTATCATCGAGCGTCTCGGCCTCGAAGGCGCTTCCGTCATCGTCTCTTCCCGCAAACAGGTTTCACAAATCTCCCTCCTCAGTTTTTCTTTCAATATCATTTCTTCTTATCTTCTGGTTTTGATTAATTGAAGATCTTCCCAAACGTTTTTGACTCACGGATCTTTGCTTTTGAATTGTTGGAATTCTTGATTTTGATTTGTTTACGGATTTGCTATTCATTCGGATTCGCAATTTCGCAGTTTTGGAATTGAATTGAAGTTTAAAAAACTGGTAGCTTTTGTTTATCCAGTTTTGTTGACTAATTTATATGTGTAGGCAAATGTTGAGGAAGCAGTAGAAAAACTCAAATCTCAAGGGATTGATGCATATGGAATCGTTTGCCATGTTTCCAATGCTCAACATCGCAAGAATCTTGTCGAAAAGACTGTTCAGGTAAGAGTATTCTGTGAGATTTTTGGTTCGTAGCTAAATCATACTGTAAAAGATATTGCAATTTGCAACTCCAAGAGCCCATTCTATGTTAAAGTTGATCATGAACAGCTTCAAGGTCTCACTTTCCCACGCTTTCGATGATTTTAACTTAAGAGAGATTACAATGTTTTCTTACTACGTTCTAATTGGAATTTTGGTTTCAGAAATATGGGAAGATAGATATCGTGGTCTGTAACGCAGCTGCGAATCCATCTACAGACCCAATCTTGTCTAGCAAAGAAGTTGTCCTCGACAAGCTATGGGAAATCAATGTCAAATCCTCTATACTTCTCCTTCAGGTAAAGCTTTCCTTGTAATTTGTTTCATTAGTTTACAACATTCGCAATAATGCAAAATCCCGATAGATCAATTTCGATTTGATTCTGTCTACTTGTCTATGTTCACTTTACCAGGATGTGGCTCTTCACCTAGAGAAAGGTTCTTCAGTTATCTTCATAACTTCCATTGCTGGATTTCAACCACAAGGAGCCATGGCTATGTATGGGGTCACTAAGACAGCGCTTCTCGGACTAACCAAGGTATGTATGGTATCCGTAATTATCAGTGTTTCTATCTCATGACTAAACGATGATGATGATTACATTGAACATCATGTTTCAGGCACTTGCTGCTGAGATGGGGCCAGACACACGTGTAAACGCGGTTGCACCCGGTTTTGTGCCCACACACTTTGCATCTTTCATCACTGGAAACTCCGAAGTGGTAATGTTATAAGAACGAAACTGTTAGATTTTTGAGGTTATTATTGTTTCTCGAGTGATGGAATAATAACCATACAACACTTGTGGATATATGCTCAGAGGGAAGGCATCGAAGAGAAGACTCTGCTTAACAGGTTGGGAACAACGGGAGACATGGCTGCGGCGGTGGCTTTCTTAGCATCAGAAGATGCTTCTTACATCACCGGAGAAACTTTGGTCGTCGCCGGAGGAATGCCTTCAAGGCTTTAAAAGTTATAAACATTTTCCCCTATCAAGAATAGTTTCAGTTTTCTACAAAATAAGGTAATTAAGAAATAAAGTTAATTAATATTGGGAGGCCATTGGTTATGTTTTGTTGGTCTTGTAACAGATAATTTCGTACGATTCAATCAAAGATTAGAAGAAGTTAGGCTTCGATTTCAGCCGAAGATTGATGCGAAATTCTCAACACGAACATCATTGATCTTGCTCAAATACATTGTTTAGCAAAATCAGAATTTAAATTCAACAAGTACAATAGTTAGCAAAAGCCAAAAAAGATAAAGTAAAAGAATCCATCCATGAATATTAAAGATCTCTAGAAATGAAGTAAAAGAGCCAACTACCAAGCATTTCTTCGTTCTTTCTTGATCGAAAGAGATCGAAAACTCGTAAACACATCAGACATGTTGACCTCGAGCAGAGCATCATTCATGACATCTCTTAGATTCTTCTCATCAGCCGCATCATAGAAACATCCACGTCTCTTCGAGTCCCTTAAGAGCTTTGTCCAAATCGAACCACTCAGCGAAAGAGTTGTCTCGTTCCCAATCACCCATAAACAATGCCTTGCACGAGTGAGTGCTACATTAGCTCTTTGAATGTTACAAAGAAACCCTATTTTACCATTACCGTTACTTCTAACGGTCGATATGATAATAACATCTTCTTCTCCTCCTTGAAACCCATCAACCGACCGAACATTCAAAGTGAAAAGCTGATCATTTGATACTGACTCGTACTTATCTCCGATCTTCTCTTGTATTGCTCTAATTTGACCTTTATATGGTGATATAACCCCAATGCTCATCTTTGTCTTTGTCTCACTTGACACTGTTTCAAAAATCATGCAAATGAAAAAAAAAATATGAAAGGGACTAAGGTAGTGACCAAAATAAATAAATTAAAAGGTGAGGATCGAATTCCACCATCTAGAAAAAAACATTTGTGGACACTTTAAATGGAAAAAATACGCGATTTTCTACATGTTTTGGAGATCAGTTCGCCCGAGATCTACCCGGTTTTATAGAAAAATATGAACTAGAATATATATACTTGATACCTTTGAAAAGATTGGATATGATCTCAGAAACCACAGCAACTTCAACCATATTCTTGGGACTATGACCATCACCAAACTCCTCTTCCCCAAGTCCCACGTTGATAAACGAGAAAGAACCAAACATGTTTCCTTGAAGAAACCTCTTTTGATAGAAACTTTCTCTAACATTTGGAGCATCCAAGATTTTCCCATCGTAAAACTCCACGTTTGGGAAACGACTTATAGATGGATGCATACGGTATTGCACATTAAGCAAATGTTTGTTGTGACCAAGCAAAACCAATCTCTCAAACAAGCTTCTACCAAACTTAGCCTTCTCACATACCTACACATTCATTTTTCCAATTTTCAACTATAAACATATTAAGACACGAATGCGAATGCAAACAAAGAATTGAGGTCTATGTAAGTACCTCGCTTTGCACCATTGCTGGTAGTTGAAGCTCATCTCCTATTAGAACAGCATGGTGCAAGCCATGAAGTTGCAATGCAGCAGCTGTTTCACATTCCTTAAGTTGAGCCGCCTCGTCAACTACAAGCAACTTTATGAATCCTGTCCGTTCTGCGGTCATTTCTGCAGCACCCGAGGCAGTACAGAAGATTATGTGCGCATTTTGCAAGCAAAACCTCATTCTATCCTCGCTTTCCAACAAGTCTGGAATCCCAAAACGTTCTGGAAGCAAACGTAGAGGCTCAAGGCAATCAACAATGATGGCTTTGTAGAAGCTATCGAATATGTCGCTTCCATTCTCAAAAGGTATGTAAGAATTCTGCTTCAAGAAACATCTGACACGATGAAGAGCTTGACAGGCTACGATCATTTTCTTCACATGATCAGATGATATAAAAGACTTAGGAAGATGTGTATACAAATCCACCATATTCTTCTCTAATTCTTCACTTAGGCTATCAAACTTTTCCTTTACAAACTCTCCAAATGTAAGAATCTTTGGTTTCTTCTTACCTTCTTCTTCCTTCTCCTTTCTTTCACTTAACAAGAGATAGTTCTTGTAATTAGACTCTGTGTTCTGAAGAAAGTTTATGACTGACTCCAAACCCTGTTTCCATCCGGTCAATGGCGATAACATTTTACCCAATCTACTGATACGATGATCGAGAAACACATCGAGAAGATCTTCATTTCTGCTGTCAATCCCCATTCTGACTCGGTTTCCGGCTAAAACTATATTCCCAAGCGAATGTTCTGAAGCGCCTCGATGCAACTTCAAGAGCCTCGATGCAATTTCTACCACAGCTGTGTTTGTAGGAGCACACACAACTGTTTTGCTGCTAAGTTTGAGAAGAGCAAAGAGAAGAGTAGCGACCGTCTTTGTCTTACCGGTACCAGGTGGTCCCCAAATCAGTTTCACACTAGTCTTGTCAATGAGATTTCTTGTCTCCAAGCAACTCAAAATCGCAGATTCTTGAGAAGAGTTCAAGTTCGATGAACGTATCATTTCCGATACATCATTTCCCCAATTCCTACAAGAAACATGTTGTTCTGTATCCTGAAACACAATAAAGACCACAATTAGTACTCATCTTCAACAGAGAATACATATGCAAGAATCATTTCTGATTACATACCGCGGTATTTGCTTGCAGGACACTCTTGATGAGACTCAAGTTGGCACCTCCGTTATGCAAAGCGTTCCAAATACGAGTGTTTGTAGTTAAAGTCATTAGAAAAACACCGGAACGAAACGAGATTTCTTCATCAGTGGACATAGATGTAGACAAAAGAAGAGAGAAATGTAGCTCATCTTCAACAGAGTATACATATGCAAGAATCAGTGGATTCAAGTCATCAACGCGTCTCGGCCTAGCTGATACAGTGAGAGCAATAAGATCTCCGCATTTCGGCTCGTAATAGTCTGCTTTCTTTCCTTCTGCAACACTCATCAGTGAGATATCGAAATTGTTCGAACTTTTTCTCTTGTTTGAAACCATTGTCCTTATCTTCATGGAACGTATGTAAAAGAAAGGAGCTTTCGACAAAGAATTGAAGCTTGAGAACAACTCTGTACGTGTTTCCTCTAGTAGATGAGGAACAAACCAGTTAAGGTATTCATTAACTGACCTAAACCTCTCTGGTATGTTCTTGATCTGTTCCTTGAAGATATCTTTGTTAAGAATATCATGGATTGTCCAAGAGAAGACTTGATCAACAAGACTTATCTTCTCACTTCTCTCCATGTTACAGAATCTTCCTGCAACATAATAACAAAGAAATGTGAGTTATACATGTTCATACTTGATAACAGGTCATATATCTACATAGAGAAGTAACTTGGATTACAAGGCAAACGAAATAGAGCGATAAGTAGGAAGCAATTATGCGGAAGAATCAACAAAGAGAAGACAATGAAGAAGAAGAAGAATAAAAATCTGGCTTATCAGTTTGGTTTACTTAAAGGAAGATGGAAGGCGAAAGGGTCAACTAGAATTGGGAAGGGAATATGTATTGTCAACAATTTCCAAGAAAATATTGTTACTTATAAATTTATATTTTTCTTTCTCATTGCATGTAGACAGACATGAAAATTTGAGGCATTTTACATTATTTTTCTTTTATTTTTAAAATTGTCATTGGTATTTTTTGGTTTACGAGAAGTTGATTCACAGAAGGAAGAAGAAAGGTCAGGAAGTTGGAGAACAAAGCATTCATGGTGGACGCCATTTGCTTGCTTCTAGTGGTCATAATCATCATCATTATATGAATCTAACCATATCATCAATTCAATTTATACTAGTACATTTTATTTTAAATGAAAAATATTCGAATTCCTCTAAATACTAAGGTGTCGAAACACAATAAATGTTGCAGCATAAATTTTACACATACATCTTCTAATCCCATTTTACGTGGAAGCCTCCTACCCCAGTGGTTGATTAAAAATTCATTAATGTTTCTACACCATGAGATCTGAGGTTCGAATCCCAGAAGATGCGATTATTATTATATTTGCAGATTAATATTGAAAAGCTTGAGATTTTCAGTGCGGGACAAAGTAGAATCGTTTGGCGTAGATCAAGGCGGTAGATTTGTCCATTGTAGAATTGTCGATGTAATAGTTCTCATAATTTGTAATAAAATAATAATAAAAATGCAGTGTTAAAAAAAAAAGTCTAGTACTCATTCTCATAACAATAGATGATTTTAAAGGATTTACCACACAAAAGAAAACTTTAAATTTTTTAGTTTTTCCAAATTAAAACATCATTTATCATGCAATTAAATACAATTCAACCAATAAAAAATCAATCTTCATAATATAAATAGTCAAATTAAATAAAAATACATTTAATTTTATATTAAAATTTAAAAAATCATTTAATTTGAGACATAAAAGCTTCTCTAGAAAAACATCTAATTTAATACAGGGGGAGTAGTAACCTTTATTAGTAAAATGGTAGGAAAAAAAAAATACAAATTTACATTTGAAGCTTTTAATGTACACAAAATGTAACCACATTCGTAAGAGGTAATGGTTTCCATTCCCATCCCTCTATTTCTTCAGTCTTAGGGCCTAACTCTTGACTATACATATTATATATGATTCTATAGAATATAGTAATGAAGCAAAACATACATGTATACGTAATGTTATGTATGTGTGTTTCAGACAGGAATGACATCAGCATTCTGATTCTCGTCACAGGTAATGATAAGGCCTTCCACATAAGTTGGGAGGAGGCAACGCCACCATTTACAGCCGGTGGCGACTGATTCTTCAGGAGGAATGATCATCAGAACATTGTCGTGTCGCCTCACCATTCCCATCACACTTACCGTGCTCCCTTCTTTTATATATCTGGTCACAAAATTCAGCAATCATATCATCAAAATGGCAAGAACAATACATATGATTCTATCTGTGTGTGCATGTAAAGAATGTGTGTGAGAGAGAGAGAGCGAGAGACCAACACTTTTTGGTTCTTCGAAGTGTAAAAAGCAAAAGAAAGATCCTTTTTTTGTAATAAAGCTACTTACTTTGAGAATCTTTCTCTTCTAAGAAGAATTTATCAAAAGCACCAGAAAGATTCTTCCTTTGAACTAAAGCCATTTAGTTTAACAGTCTTTCCATATATGCAAAGGATTAAAAGTACCAAAAGATCCTTCCTTTGAACTAAAAATCAGTGACTTTGGTTCTCACTGACACTACTAAAAAGGGTTTCTTTTGAGGGACTCTCTACACTTAATTTCTATCAGAGTCTAAGAATGTAGATGTGTAGCAGAAAGGAAAATTAAGATGCATACCCTTCTTTGAGACGCATGGCACGAGCATCGTTGGAAATGTTCCGATCCGCCAACCATTGTAGAAAGCTTGGAGATAATTCCTTAGTCTGTGAGGTTACGTTAGCTACTGTTGTCGGTATGACAAATGGAGAAACTTTTGATCCATATCCTGCTTTAACAAGTGCCCGTAATCCGGATTGGAAGTCGGAGATGTAAAAATCCGACACATATTTCTGCCAAATAAACCATGATCATCAAATATTCAAATGAAAGAACAGTTGTATGAGATAAGAGAGACACGACAAAGAATCTAAACCTCGGCATGTTTAGATCCCCATGAAAAGCATCTATGTTTCGAGTTTGCGGATTTGCCACAAAAACCTTTGTACGCATACAATTCCGTATCCACGTAAACACATCTAGGTATCCTATGGTATGACGACTCAAGCGGAATACTTCCACATGTTACAACCTGCAAACAGAGAACGTTTTTCGCTAAGAATTGGTCATTCTAAGATCGGATAAACCAGAGTATACACATTTGAGGTATTACCATATCAAGAATACTAATTTATGTTCCATTGGAATTGTCAAAGTCTTTAGCTAAATTAGTCATCACTAAACTAAGCCAATGATAACTAAAAAGAGCAATGGATATGACATGACATTCTAACTAATCAGATGATTAATTACTTTACTTTATTCATCACATTACCAATTAGCTAAGCTAATACGAAACAAATCATCACAAAAATTTAAGTCTTTTTACTATAATTAGAAAAGACTCAAAAGAAAAGAAAAAACTTACTCCTGTGACCTTAACGAGTTGTCCATCAATGGCACCTCTAAGCACAGCATTTGGATAATTATTGATGAAACCCAACAATCCTCTTCTTCTCCAAACACAATTCCACACAAAAACCACGACTGCCGGAAAAATCGCCGCCGCAATCACCACCATAACCAGTGGCTTCTTAACCGCAACAGATAAAAACGCACCAACTAGTAAACCCATTGCAGCTACTATCAACACTGCCCAAATCACAGGTCTCGGTACTATAAACCGGACCCGAACCGGATCCGAATTCAGAACCGTAACCGCGGATCCGTATTTGGGTTTGGTCGACCTTGAATTACTCGAACGAAGAAGATGATGATCAGTCTGACTTGAGCTTCTTGAACCGGGTCCGATTGAACCGGAGGAATTGAGCGGACCGGATGTGATTAAACCGGTTGGTTGAAGCTGTGAGAGAGGACCTGAGGATTTTCGAATTGGACCCGATTGGGATCCGGATCGAACGGATCCACTGTTGGGATTTAAAGACGAGGCGGAGGTAGGGACACGTGGCGGTTGTGGTGGTTGTTGTTGTCTGGGTGGTCCTCCTCCGCCGCCGACGAAAATCGACGGTGGTCCTTGGAACGAGGTGGGATCAGAGACGGAAATATCGAACATCCTTCCGAGCTCGCCGGAATTTTTGATATCGCCTCCGGTGTAAGGCATAGCACGAGCAGCCATTGTCGGTGGTCGTTCTTTGGGTTGCTCGAGTTTACCGGAAACGTAGAGCCCACTTGGTAATTGATGAGATTGTAATCGACCCGCCATTTTTAGAGAGATGAAGATTGAGAAATGGAGATAATTTATCACTTTTCTCTCTCTAACTTCTCTGGGTGATTCGGAAGAGAGAGAGAATCTGTAGAAGTGTTGAGTGGCAGTGAAGATGGAGAGAAGGAAAGGAGACGAAGGATATGAAATGACGAATTTACCCCTGAATCTTAATATTTTTTGATGACGGGAATTACAAAAATAAAATAATAAAAAGGTTAAAAACAAAACGTCGACGAAGAGGTTTCCAAAAAGAAAAAACTTTAATTGGTTGATGTGCCACATAAGCCCCACATTTCGTTAGTGGACTGTGTTACTTTTATAGTCCCTGAATTTAAAGATTGTTTCAATTTACTCCTTCATATAATTTATTCACTATATCTAAATCCGGTTCTTCTAAGTTCTTATTTAGAAAGAAAAACAAAATTATCCATTACAAATCTATCGAACCTTTGATTAGATAATTTAGAGTGGTTTATACTATTCTCATTGATATTCCAAAAACTATTTGAATACTTGTACGAATTCCAGAAGATTTTAGAAATTAAAATTTTCTTGACATTTTCATTGGTTCATAAAACTTGCAAAACATTTTATAAAATATCGGAACTTTTTTTATATGTTTTCGGAAAAGTGTTCATTATATAATATAAAAGTAAGTTTATAAACAATGAGTTTCTCCACTTGTAGTCAAAGACAAAGTCCTGTTGTGGCATACTAGTTGGTATGTGGATGCTAGAAATCACCTTAAGAATTGACTCGCAAGCGCTGGTAACAACACTAATCGAGATATCATGTTTGGGGCCATTTTTTAAGATTTACAAGATTTATGTTGTCAAGATTCAAATTATAATTACCAATTTTTTAAGTACTCGCTAAAATGGCCATAATATGTAACCTATCGTCGTTGCTCACCATTCATATTTAAATCTGTATATTGCATGTTGTTAATTACTATAAAGTACTCATTAAAACATATAAAGTCATCCCTTATTTGTTTTGAAGAAAATAGCCTCTTGTTTACCATTGTGTTTTTTTTTTTTTTGGGTAAAATGTTTACCATTGTGTTTGATATATGATAGTTGTTTTCTGCATGTGTTCATTTAAAACATTTGTGCTGGTGTCAAGATGTTACAAATACCAAATATATATAGTACATTTAATTGAATTTATGTAGGGGTGACCACGTTAGAGGAAAAAGATGTGGGTATGCTATAATAACCAAAGAAGAGTTAAAGAAGAAAGAGCATGCAAATTCAATTTCAAATCTTCAATTCCTTCACATTTCACATTCATTCATCATGATTCATATGCCCCCTCCATTATTCATCATGGGTCGACAGTTCCAACGTCTCACATCAATTCCAATTTATCTCTTCCCCACACACAAAAAACAGAAAAATGTCTAAGGAACCCCTTTTGAAAGATGAAATTTGAATGGTAAGTAAGTACTAAGTAGGGTCAATTCCTTTGAAATCGTAGTTTAGATTTCTTCATCGAGTTCTTTGGATGATTTCTCTCCAAATTATGTCATCAATAAACCTTGTATCTATATATCACATATTTAATTTCATAATTTAACATTTTACGAAAAAAGAATAAAAAAATATATTTAATTTCATATTTAACTCATGAAATTAAATATCAGTTGGAGTTTTTCTTAGAACAACATGCTTTTTGTGATACTGTTTGCCGTTTAGGAAACGAGATCACTTTGAATAATCTTTACCTGAAATGTGACAATCAAGTAATATATAGGGGGTTATAACTTATTTGCGATATTTTTTGGACTGGTGCTCGTTGTGTTAGATAATAATTCAAGGTTTAGAGACTCTATGATACACGTTTCCTTCCATTTTGTTTCACGTTTCAATATATTTAATTATAAGAATTCTAGGAATTTAGCTCAAAATGCTTTTTGTTATCCTTATACTATATCGTGTGGAAGCTATGCTTATCGATTTAGATTTATGAACCGTGTTAAGTATTATGTTGTTGACAAAAAAGGTTCTAGAAAACAAAATTTATTTTGCATGTTGAGATATTCTACTTTGTTACATTTTTGATTGAAGTGAACTTTCGTTTATCTTGAATATTAGACTTGACATCAGATTAATGTATGATACGCTATAAGAAAGCTAATAATAAAATAGAAAAAATTGCAAGTAAGAACATAAATTGTTTAAACATCTCCAACACGTTCTATTTTCTACTCTAAAACATTAATTCTTTGGAATAAGAAAACTATACAAAACATTGATTTTGTGAAATTTTCCTTTTCAAAATTAGAAAGAACAAAAAAAACACAGGAGTAATACTAATATAGTGTCAAGTGAATATTGTAGAACTTATGAACGAAAATATAAAAATTAAAAATATAATAAGTTTGTAGACTTAATGGAAAAGTATTAGGGATTTGGTCGTAGTCAACAGCAGCCACACGGAAGAAAGCAAGAGCAGAGAAAAGTCTTCTTCTTTTTTGGGGTTGACTTTTGTTTGATTGACAATAGAACACATATAGATACGATTTTTTCAGACAATCTTGAGCAACTTACGGAGAAAATCTATGGCAACCTCGAAGCTCCAAGCTCTCTGGAATCATCCAGCAGGACCTAAAACAAGTGAGTTCATTTGATTTGTTCCATGACTGTTTCTTCAGTTTCGATTTATTTTGCTCTGTGAATTTTGATTAATATGTTTGTTTGGTATACTCTTTTCTCAGAATTATGTTTTGATTATCTGATCAATTCTGAGATTTGAGCTCATGTTATTTCCCTGAACGGATTAATAATTGTAATCAAGCAAGTTTGTTATTTGGTAGCTTTGATCAAAGTTGCCATACAGAAACTTGAATTGTGTAAACTCATTTTCTTGTAAAATTTGCAGTTCATTTCTGGGCGCCGACGTTTAAATGGGGTATAAGCATTGCTAACATTGCAGACTTTCAGAAACCTCCAGAGACACTTTCATATCCTCAACAAATTGGTATCTTCTTATAACTTCTTCATGCTCATGTCAAAATCTCATGGTCATCTTTGTGTACACTTTAGAGCTCACAGCTCTGTATCGCTATGACCTCGGTCTTTTTACAGTTTTCTTCAATGTTTATTACCTTCTCAACACTTTTCTTCTAATGGTTATATGATGCTTTTTTTATCTCGGTTTCGTTGTGTCGCCATGCCTCGGTCTTCTTACGGTTTTGATGTGCTATGTATTGTATCAGTGATCACAGCCACTGGACTTATATGGTCGCGTTACAGCACTGTAATCAGTCCGGTATGTTGGTTTAGTATTCCTGATGGTTATTGAGACAAGTCTTCTCTTTTATGGCAAATCTTGTTGATATGATTTTTGGGATGATTTATATATATTTTCATTTGCTTTGCTCTTGTACTAATTTGCTAGTGGATTTACTGATTTTGTTCTGGTTTTTGCTAACAGAAAAACTGGAATCTCTTTAGCGTTAGTCTTGCTATGGCAGGGACAGGCATATACCAACTTACTCGTAAAGTCAAGTAAGATTTAGAGAACATTTAGTATCTTCTTTACAATTACATGAGTTGTGTGTTAAACTGATTTGTTATTTTAGTGTCAATGGACCAAAAGAGAACACTTCTTTCTTCTAATGAATACAAACTTGTATACTTCTCGAGTAACCATTGTTCGTCAATGATGTATGTTTATCGCTCTTTAGACATTGATATGCTAATGTTTCTTGGTTTACAGACACGACTATGCGACTGAAGTGGAACCCATTGTTGCAAAAGAATGATGAAAATGAAGCCTTTTAAAGAAAAATAATTCTCATAATGCTTTGTAATTGGAGATAATCTTTCTTGTGTTCTTCCAAATCCAGTCCAATATATTGTTATCATGCCAAGGTTTGATTCTCTTTGAATATCCACATCTTTTGGAGGTATTTGATTGTTTCTTAAAATATTCATACTTTTTAAAAATCAAACACCATTTACAATTTGTAAACATTTGTATTTACACATGTATATAATTTAAGCACAACAACAAAGTAATAATACAAAATGATATGTTGGGTTTGTCAATAATTCATTTATCCTATTAAAACCTGCGGATAAATCAGGAGGATAATAAGTGGCTTAGCGTTAGTGCATTGCCTATACGCAATACGACGTCGTTTCCGTTATTATCTTTTCGTTGATATTGATGTCGGAGACTAAAAGCAGACGGAAAGTAGAATCTCCGACAAAAATCGATGGCTACGTCGAAGCTCCAAGCTCTCTGGAATCACCCGGCCGGTCCTAAGACAAGTGAGTCAACTCTTAGATTCTCTTCACATTATTGTTACAAGACTTTCAATTTCTTGTCCTTGTTCTCTACGTGAGAGTTGATAATCAAATTTAGATTCCTCGAGCCATCTACATTTATGGAATCTCGTACGTTTCGCTTCGAATCAAACCTACATTCTCCAATACTCGAGTGATTTTCTTAAACAGATTTTCGAAATGTTCATATTCTAACGATTTATGTAGGAATTTTGATGGTATGATAATAATTGGTTCCAATGTCTGATAATTCCTGAGTTTGATTATATATTATGTTGTTACTCCTTTCTAACAACATGATTAATAATATTTTGTATTTCCTCCAATTGATGATTCTAATTGTAACCAAGCAAAAAAAGTGGATTATTTTGTTTGTAAATTTTCAGTTCATTTCTGGGCTCCAACATTCAAATGGGGTATAAGCATTGCTAACATTGCAGATTTCCAGAAACCTCCAGAGAATATTTCATATATTCAACAAATTGGTACATTATTAGTCTCATTTGTGAATATTATTCCTATTTCTTGGTGTTACAATATCTCAAATCTTCTTACTACAGTTTTTACATTTCAATCTAGTTGTAATCAGCTGTGACATGCACTGGTATGATCTGGTGTCGTTGTAGCACTGTAATCATTCCTGTAAGTTTTGCTTACTTCTCCTTAGTGACATTATTAAAGTGACATTATCTTGCTTTTTGAGTTCGTGGTTTTGTAATGATTTTGTGGTTGGATTATCTGTGTGTGTGTTTTTTTTTGGTTGATTTTGATAGTATTTGTTTTACAGAAAAACTGGAACCTGTTTAGTGTAAATGTTGCTATGGCAGCGACAGGGATATACCAACTTTCTCGTAAAATAAAGTGAGTTCAAAGATGATTATTCAATTTCATATTTTATAGTATTAGGCATCGATTGTGTTTGCATTAATACGTTGTTTTTTTTTTTTGGGGTGATGTTTTCTATCTATGACCAGTCGATTAATATGTTTATTTTTCTTTGTGTATAGGCACGATTACGGATCTGAAAGAGCGGTTAATGTTGAAAATGAATGATGATGATGAAAAGATTCTCCATAAGTATTGTAATTGGACATCTCTTTGAGTTCTTAATTCTTCTTTGGTTGGATAGTGAATGGTAAAACTAAGAGATCTATGATAACGGTCACATGCTTGATAATTAAAATCAGGAGATTAAAAATCTAGATATAAATATAATGTGTCTTAGTCTGAATCAAATTAAACTAAGACATACACACGTTTTATATTAAGTGTACGTTGAATTTTAAATTTAGATTTTATTTTAATTGTCGTTTTGTATTTACAATGCAATTTTTTTTAATATAATTTTTAGCTAATGAATTGGTGAAATCAAATATTATAATGCACTAATAAGAAGTAAAATAAAAAACTTTAATTATTTTTCTTATGTATGAAAAAACCTTATAAAATATTCATAGTGACACAAAAGAAGTATAAAATAAAATAAAATATGATAAACAAATGATAGGAATACTTCGTTTGTTTTTACTGTTAACAAAAAAATTATCTATATAATTTATCTTTGTTTTCTATAAAATAAAATGAAATAATAGGTAAATGATAAAACAAAAAAGTGCTCATGTTTTGAATCAAAGCATCATATAATTTGTAGTATATTTTATTTCTCTTAAAGCTCTTATAATTTAGTTCTTAATCAATGTGTATTAAATCTTAAAATTAACCATTTCTCTCATCTTCAAACCAAATTCCATGAATCGCTTGTACTAATAAATACAACCGAATCTTTTATATATCATTTCCAAATTAAAGACTTTTGCATAGTCATAAAAAAAGCATTTCTTCTTCGAGGGAACAATTCCCGCCAAATCTCTCACTAAAAAGCCCCTTCTCACTCCTCACCATCTTTCTCTCTCTACCTCCCTTCTTCTCTCTCTCTCTTCCTCCATTTACCCAGAAACCCTAGCTTCAAGCATCCATGGCTACGACTCCAAGGTCAAAAACCTTCAAATCCCCTACCAAATCTAACAAAACCCCAACAAACATCTATCGCAAATCGTATCAATCTCCTTCGTCAACATTGCTCACTCCCCAAACCCCAGAAACCCTTACTCCTCTTCGCAGATCCATTCGCCATGTTTCTCGGAAAATCGATCTGGGAAATGAGTCAATCCATGGTCCGGAGACAAAATCAATCGAAGAAACGATGAATCTAATTCGTAAAAGAGAGAAAGCACCCAGAAAACGAACCACTGATGATTTCGAAGGGAAGTTGAAGAAATCCGAAATCATACAAATTCCGAAGAAGAAGAACTGTAAATCGAAAGATTCTTTCTCTCCTAGATCCCCAAATCGATCGGAGACGAAGACGGCGACAAAGAAGAGGAAAATATCTCAAGTGACGAATAAGAGAGTCTATTACAATAAAGTTGTATTCGACGGTGTCGAATTCGAAGTCGGCGATGATGTTTATGTGAAGAGGAAAGAAGAAGCAAACTCAGAAGAAGAAGAAGATCCAGAAATCGAAGATTGTAAGATTTGCTTTCAATCAGATAATAACGTAATGATTGAGTGTGATGATTGTTTAGGTGGGTTTCATTTGAAATGCTTGAAACCGCCATTGAAACAAGTACCAGAAGGTGATTGGATCTGTCAATTCTGTGAGGTTCGTAAGTCAGGTCAAAGTCAGACTCTTACGGTTCCTAAACCACCGGAAGGGATAAAGGTAAAGAGAACATTAAGAGAGAAGCTTCTTTCGAGTGATTTATGGGCTGCTCGTATCGATAAACTGTGGAAAGACGTTAATGGTGTGTATTGGATTCGAGCTCATTGGTATATGATACCTGAAGAGACTGCTTCAGGGAGACAACCGCATAATCTGAAGCGCGAGCTTTATCTGACAAATGATTTTGCGGATGTTGAGATGGAATGTATACTTAGGCATTGTTTTGTGAAGTGTCCGAAGGAGTTTTCGAAGGCGAGTGATGATGGTGATGATGTGTTCTTGTGTGAGTATGAATATGATGTGCATTGGCATAGCTTCAAGCGTTTGGCTGAATTGGTTGATGGAGATTCCGAGAGTGATCAAGAATGGAACTCTAGGAAAGAGGAGGAGGATGAGTGTGATAGTGATGAAGAGAACGAGTTTGACGATGAAGAGAATGTTCGTGGTGATTCAAATCGTAAGAGAGTTACAACGTCTGCAAGAGCTGCGAATTCTTTGAAAGGTCGTTTCTTTGGTCTTGAAAAGGTGGGAGCGAAGCGGATTCCTGAACATGTGAGATGTCATAAGCAGACGGAATTAGAAAAAGCGAAAGCCACTTTGTTGTTGGCGACACGTCCTAAGTCTCTTCCTTGTAGGAACAAAGAAATGGAAGAGATCACTGCGTTTATAAAGGGTTCAATCTCGGATGATCAGTGTTTAGGAAGATGTATGTACATTCATGGTGTTCCCGGGACTGGGAAGACTATTAGTGTGTTATCAGTTATGAAGAACCTCAAGGCTGAGGTTGAAGAGGGAAGCGTAAGCCCGTATTGCTTCGTGGAGATCAATGGTCTCAAGTTAGCTTCACCTGAGAACATATACACCGTGATCTATGAAGCGTTGAGTGGTCATCGTGTCAATTGGAAGAAAGCTTTACATTCTCTGAATGAGAGATTTGCAGAAGGGAAAAGGATTGGGAAAGATTACGAAAAGCCTTGCATACTTCTCATCGATGAGCTTGATCTTCTAGTCACCAGAAACCAGTCGGTTCTATACAACATTCTCGATTGGCCTACCAAGCCTAACTCCAAATTGGTTGTGTTGGGCATAGCAAACACTATGGATCTTCCAGAGAAGCTGCTTCCTCGGATTTCAAGCCGAATGGGAATTCAGAGACTGTGTTTTGGTCCTTATAATCACACTCAGCTACAAGAAATCATATCTACAAGGTTGAAGGGGATCGATGCTTTCGAAAAGCAAGCGATTGAGTTTGCTTCGAGAAAAGTAGCTGCGATTTCAGGAGATGCAAGACGTGCGCTTGAGATATGCAGGCGTGCAGCAGAAGTAGCGGATTACCGTCTAAAGAAAAACAAAACCGCAAAGAATCAGCTGGTGATTATGGCGGATGTCGAAGCAGCAATCCAAGAAATGTTTCAGGCACCACATATTCAAGTAATGAAGAGCGTATCGAAACTGAGTAAGATCTTCTTGACGGCTATGGTTCACGAGCTTTACAAAACAGGAATGGCAGAGACGACATTCGACAGAGTGGCAACGACGGTATCCTCTATTTGCTTAAACAATGGAGAAGCTTTTCCAGGTTGGGACATTCTTCTCAAGATCGGTTGCGATCTCGGTGAATGCAGAATCATTCTATGTGAACCTGGAGAGAGACACAGATTGCAGAAGCTGCAGCTGAATTTTCCAAGTGATGATGTTTCTTTTGCATTGAAGGATAACAAAGATCTTCCATGGTTGGCCAATTACTTGTGAGTTTTTGTTTGTCTTTATTGCAACTTTATTTAAATTCAAGACAATAGTTTTGATTCATATTGATATTGGGATGATTATTTCTGGAATTGTTGTCATGTATCCTTTGTTTGTGAAATCAAATAGTTTTCTATAACATTGTCATTCAATATAACGATAAAATAAACAATACCGAATAAAAATAATCCGCTTGTAAATTGACATATAATTCTTCAAACAAAACTCATGATCAATGGTTTGAAATTAAGTCTATTGAAATGTTTGTCCCACCAAAATCCAATTGTATCACCTTCCTTGAATTTTCTTCCAAAGAGAACATTACCCCAACCATGTAATTTGAAATTCACATCTTGGTCTTCTCTCATTATAAGATATGTTGAAATTTTACGATAATAATCATCAACATTCAAAAGTTCTTCCAAGTTATCATCAACTACTCGTTTGGTTCAAGCCTCACCCCACAAAGGAAACAAATGGGTTTCTAATAAATCTTTAGGCAATGTTATCGAACCACAACTACCATCATCTAAACTTGTCCGATGCTGTCAACTCTATAGGGATGCTCCATGGTTTAGTTCGGTACTACTAAATTGATCAGAAGTCCCAAAAAGTTTCTTCAACAATTGAATTACTCTTTCTGACACACAAAGGATATCACTTCAACCCAATCGAAAAGACATTTATACCCCTCTTGACTCCCTTTATAAAACCAATCACTTCTTCTTCCTCGAAACGGCTAGGGTTTAGGGTTTCAAATCCCATTTAAAATCAGATTAGGAAATTTCCAGAATCTGTGCCTTTTTAAAAATGATTACTGCGTGTAATCTTTTGCTGTTGAGTACTATATGTGTGAACAAGACAAGGGTTCGAATTTAGATCTTGAATTTGTCAAAATCTTCTCACATTTTCGTTTTCCGTATTCTTGATTTGTATTTATTTTTCTTTTAAAGGAGAAGGGAGAGAAGAAGAAAATGGGGAGAGAAAAATGCCATTTTTAGAGACCCTTCTCTTACATTAAACAAAAAAAAGGGCATTTTTTGAGCCAATCTTTGTTCTCAAGTTCATGAGCAGAGTCATGTCTCTTAACGATGCCTATAAGTCTATAACAAAAGTTGATTACTTCACTTTTAACCGGTTTTGAACTTCAATTTAAGCTATACCGGTCATGAATTTAGACCGGTGAATATTATAATGGTCAAGAAAAAACATGTATGTATATATGATCTCTGTAAACAAAGTTGAAGAAGCATCGAATCAGAATGAGAAAGTAATTATACAAGCAACTAAAGGAAGTTGTGAAAAACCGGTCCGTTACTATTTGCAATCAAGAGAAGTTCAAAGTTAAGTCTAGCGTAGTTTTTATCCCACCAAAATCCGATAATATCGCCGGTTTTGAATTTTCTTGATCTTGGAATGCAACTCCAACAATGTAATTTAAAATCTCCATCTTTGGCTTTTTTCATGAACACAGTTGTTGTGATTTTAGTTTCATAGTCAAAAAGATCAACCAACTCGTGGGAGTTATGTTCTAACAATCGCGCACAACGATCATTATTCCACCATGGAAGAATTTTGGTTTCTACTAGCTCTTTCGGAATCGTTATTGTACCATCATCCGAATTTATGTCTGATGTTGTCAAAGTTATCAAGATGTTCCATTTGTTGTTTGGATTGAACGGCACATCATTTTTTCTTCCCATGATTTAGCACACAAAAAAAAGTATATGAATATTTGGATTATAAGATATACGCAAGGTTTGTATTGAAGAAAACGTTTTGTGTTAATATAAGAATAAGTTGTGTTACGTGGGTGATTGAAATTAATGGTAAAAATATATGATTTGTCTTTCATGAATATCATTAGATCCATAAGTTGTGTTGCGTGGGTGATTGTAATTAAGAGTTGTGTGGTCAAATTCAAACATGCCTGCTTTAAATTTGAATGCCAAAAGAACAAAATATGGAGATTTATTTTTAAATATTTGGACTCACTCTATGATTTCTTAAAATACATAATCTTACAAAACCAAAGAGAAATACACATGATTTCTTGTAGGAAACATTACCAACTCACACAGAAACAAAACAACTTGATCAAATAACAACGAATTAGATATCAATTATAAAAGAAATCAACAAGACTCGATCAAACCGGTGTACATAAATATATATTCGAGAAATGAAGTTGCGAAAATCCGCTTCATCAAACTAAACGTTATTCGCAATCATGAGAAGTTGGTAATTAAGTTTAGAGTAAGATCTATCCCACCAAAATCCAATAACATCGCCCACCCTGAAATTTCTTCTTCCAAGAATGTTAATCCAACCATACAATTTGAAACTCCCATCTTGTTCTTTTTTCATGGTAAGAGTTGTTGTGATTTTAGTTTCAATCTCATAAAAATCAACCATTTCGACATAGTTTGGATGTAACACGAAAGGATTACTACGCCACAAAGGAAACAATCGGGTTTCTACTAACTCTTGTGGAAATGTGATTGCATCACTCACTGTGTCTGATTAGGTCAACGTTATCAGGATGTTCCATTTGCTGCTTGGCTTAAACGACGTTCCCATGATTTAGAACACAAAATGTATATGAATTTTTATGTAAGATTTGTATTAAAGAACTTGCTTTGTGTTTTTTGTTATGGATATGTGTGTGTACATACATATATATATATAATAAGATGTGTTATGTGAGTGATTATAGATAAGAGCTTTTAAGTATAAACAGATTTTGTTTGTTCTTCATGAATAATCATATTATCATTTAGATTCCTTATTAATATTGAACATGTTTTCTTTGTAAGAAAGTAATACTGGTTTTGTTTAATATTTTATCATACTGTAACAAATATAGATTTGATAAATAACTGGATTCAAACACATGTTAAAGTAAACAAAAACTTTGACATTTATTTATTTATTTATTTAGCACTAAGATAAATATTCAAATTAAACCTGAATTTTTTTAATTACTTGATTTCATTCCAAAATCACACTTTTTCCAATATTTTTGTATTTGAAATCTGTTGGTGCTTGTAATTATGAGCTTACTAATATAAGCTTGGTAAGATACAAATAATTATATATCTTTCATGAATGTTATTAGAATTTTTACTAACTAAACAAGTTACATATTAAATGTACTTTATTTTTTTTAGCTAAAATATAATATTGTGGCTTACAGAATTTGTATTCCTTAGATTATGATATGTAGCAAAATAAATTGAATTTATATAAAATTTAAAACTATTGATTATTTGTTTTTTTGTTCGAAAGATCTCACATAATCCTTCTTCTTAATATTTTTGTTATTCATTCGATTTAATCTATATCATAATATTATGGAAACGTTATTGCATCACTCGAATCATTTGTGTCTGATTCTGTTAACGTCATCAAGATGTTCCTTTAGCTATTTCGATTAACGTCATCAAGATGTTCCTTTTGGCTGTTTCGATTAAATTTGTATAGTTATTAGATTGCTTAGTTAAATCAAGTGAAGGTTTTATCTTCTTCATTTGTTATCTTTTGTTCTTGATCCTCTTTGGTCTGGTTATACTAAAGAATGGGTTAAGAATTAAGATTAAAACAAAAAGAACCCATCATTTGCTACTAATGTCATTCGTTCAACGAACCAAATTGGTCCAGATTAAACATTTTGAAATCAAGACACGAGAAAAGATTCTTATTTTTTACTAACTCGCATGAGATCATTGAACAAATGATCATTTTTCCCTCAAAACGACAAAGTTTTGAGGGCCTGCATTCTTCTGTATCTTTGAGATCTTCCTCAAAATATCGGCAAAGGCGTTCTTGTCCTGTAAAGGATACAACAAAATGATTAAAACACAACACATATGGTTCTTCAAGAAAGGAATTAGATTTAGAGTCCTAATAAATATTACCTCTTTGGTTTTAAGTCTTGCCTTAAACCTGGAAACAAGGTCCTGTGTAGTGACTTGCTTCTTCTCCATAAGTACAGCGCGGATTTCGTCTTCAGTCACAGGCCCGGTCGCGGCTGAAGCTGAAGTTGATTCAGCTTTCACTGATTTTGCCGGTGTGCTGGATTTGGAAACCGAGGTTGTTTTCTCTTCCTTCACTGAAGATTTCGAATCCTGCTTACAAAACAAACCTGTTTGTTAGAAAGCAAATGACAAGACAAGTGATAACCTCTTTTCCCCCAACAAAGGTGTAAATCTTGATTCGATATCGGTTAAGCCGATAATCCTTCAAATCATAGATTCAGCATTTAAAAACATGTCATAAACACAAGAGAGTGTCTTACATTTTCAGTCTTCACTTTCTTTTGAGTAGAGCTGCTAGACTTTTTAGTATCGCCATCGTTTAGTTTTCTCTTTCCCTTAGAAGGTTTAGCAGAAGGTGTTCCACGAGAAGATCCAGATGGTGCGGGTTTTGGAGGAGAACTATCAACATGTTCTTCTTTGGTCGCATCCTTCTGTTTTGAATTCGGAACTGGATTGAAGTTTGTGTCCTCCTCCTACGAAAATGACATTCAGGATTATTTTCTTGTATCAAAACCAGATTATAGTCGCAAGGACATAACAAATTGAGTGTGCTTGGGAATTGAACAATTTGATTTAGAAACAAAAACCAAAACAAGAGAAGCAAAATATGTCGAGAATTGAAGAGGGCTTACTTCATCTGAATCATCGTCGTCGTCTTCATCAGATTCATCCAAACCATTAGACTTATCGAGCAATTTCTCCATCTCTTTACCAGATTTGCTCAATTTCAATTTTCCCTCTTCGTCTTCATTTTCATCATCCTCATCATCCTGCAATGGAAGTCAAAAGAAAGTTGGGACCTCATATAAAGAAAGAGTCAGCAATCCAGTACTTAGTAATCGTAGAAACTTGGATAACATATAAAACGAGCTTAACCAAAGAAATTACTATATTCAGTTTCACAGAGAATTGTACATTATAAGTAAAGTATTATATAGTGTAAAAGACAGACCTGCTTTATTTCTGGAGGAGCAGGAATTTCAGGCGCCAGAAGATCTTCACGTTCCTCAGGATCAATACCGACTGCTTCATCATCATCGGTGAAAATCTCTTCATGCTCCCAGTCATCCCCTAAAATAAATCAACATATTATCATAATCTACTTGAAAATTTCACATGTTCTGTTAAATACATAACAACAAAGATTACACAACTCACCCTTCTCAATGTCATCATCATCCATGTCAAGATCACCACCCCTTGGACCTTCTTCATCATCATCGTTACTCTTTTTGTTGAGCCCGAGTCTACTTTTCCGTGACGCCTCTTCCTCTTCATCTTCCTCTCCTCTGTCAGAGACATTTCCTTCTTCTTCATCACCTCCCGTTGACTTTTTACGACCCCTACCACCACCTCCACCGCTTCCACCGCTCTCTTTGTCATTTTCCACTTCTCCGAATAAAGCTGGACCATTATTTGCGGCTTTCATCATCCACCTTTGATACCCATCAGCTGTTTTTCTACGATTCTTCATCTTCTCTTCCGCTTCTTCCAATGTAAGTTGCTTATACTGCGCAACCTTGTTGAAGTTATACCTAACACAAGAGAGAAAACAAAAAACAGAAGCTCCAACTTAACAACGTCCTCAAATAGTTTTACAAACTGATTCAGAAGAATCTTGGAAAATAATGTTTCTCCATACCAAGAACCGGCGGGGATAGCGAAAAACTCCTTGTTCTGCATCACTAAGAGATAGTAAGTTGCAGACTGAGAGCCTTCAAGATGACCCTGAAACTGGAATTGGCCAGTTTCATCTTCCAAGATCCAAGGTTTGTTCTTTAACTTTTCCTAGAGAAAAACAATCGATTTCATGCAATTAATAACCATATATACAACCTCAAAGCAATCCATACATAAGAACATGTATTACCCGTTGTGCATCTGTAAACTGACGACCTTGTGGTATATCTTTACGAAGAGACCATTTATTCTCAGAACCTTTCTTGAAATTGGGAAGACCAGTCACAAATCTACCAATGAAGTAGTTCTTATCGGTCGCTGGGCTTGCACGGACATTGTATTCCTAAACAAAATCACCAAACAAACAATTTCTAAACAAGAACAAAACTGGATCAAAGAAGAAAGAAAAGGGCATGAATCTCTAACCCGAATCAATCGCGTGACCATCGTTCCACAATCAAGACACTTGGCTTTATTTTCCGCCATGGTTTTACCACACTTCAAGCACAAGGTCATGTGTTTGCAGGAGCTTCCGTACAAATCAGACTGTGATCCACATCCGACACACGCCGGTTTCAGCGTCAGACAGTAAGACATGATGTTTCCGAGCCCCCTCCTCTAAACATCGTAATATCAGAAAATTAGGGTTCGTCAATTTCAGAAATTCCGATTACGAAAGAATCACAAGAAGCAATCGAACCAAAGATTCTGTGTTGAAATCTAGGGTTTCTATTACCTTCGGGTTCGAGATTTTGATCAGAATTTCTCCGATCGAATTTCAGAGAAGACAGACAAATTTTCTCGGTTTATCGGCAAATCAAAAAGTTTCGTTCGTCGGTTTTTAAGAATTTGGGACTGTACAAAAAAAAAAATGGATATGAGTAAAGAAACAGTATATAGACGGTCACACGTGAATAGTGTTGGAGGTTCAAAAAGCAGGAGAGGCCCAACTTAGGTCGTTAAATTAAAATCAGATTTGGCAAGATAAAATCTAGGTCGTACTTTTAACCCTTTACTATAAATAGATTACAATACGATGTGACAAGACATCTTTTATTCTTTTCGAGAGATTAAAAAGATTAGAACTTTTCCGTTTAGGTCTTTAAGTCCGCTAAGGAATTTTCTGGAAGGCCACCGCCAACCAGAAAATACACTGAAAAGCTACCTCGTTTGTACTAGTTCGTATCGATCTATTAGTCCATGATCTATCCGATTTACTACGCTCATACTAGTTCACAGCGATTTGATAGTCCGGGATCTGTCCGGTTTATCATGTAACGAACTACTCTGTAACTTTTTTTGTCCTGAGCTCATCTTTCAATATACGAAGTTCTCCGATCTCCTATTACTATAGATTCATTGTTCGACTTATTGGTTAAACAAATATTCTGATTTGGCCTGTCAATTACATAATTAGATTTTCCTTTTTTGTCTCAATTTAACACCAATTAAAAAAAAACATAGATTTTCTTCTTGTCTCAATTTAATATTTCATTAAACCATAGATTTTCAATTTAATAGATGTAGTAAGTTGATAAAAAAAGATTTTCTTTTACAATATAAACAATTTCAATATGTGATAAATGGAGTAAATCATATACTATATCATAAATTTAGGTATGTACTCGCATAGGCCGTAACTAAAGTTCATAGTTAAAACTCGAATTGGCCGGTTTGTAACGCCGATTGTTTAGTATGTAATTTGATATTTTCCGGTTAATTTATTCATTGACGAAAGACAATGATGAGTTTGTGTTCGAGAACAAAAGTCACAAATTACCAAATCTAATAAACTCAACAGCAGAAAATAATTGTTGTTGTTCAAATATGCATTTGCACCAACACAATATAGAATAAAAACACAACAATCTTTGAAATGGATAGAGAGATTCGTTCACATGTTTTCGATTATAGCTAAAAAGCTGCATAAACTAAAAACTTCAGTCAAAGCCTTTTCCATATATGGAGAGAGACTCATCATTCATACCAATCACAAAAAAAACCTCTAGATCAGAAGCTTCTCAATTGCATCTTTAAGCTGCTGGATTTGAGATTTCAACTGGCTAGCCTCGTTCGATAAAACAGAGCAAGCGATTACGGGTCTCGTTACACCGCACGCTCTTCCGAGTGCTTGTTTCGACGGCACAAACACATAAGGCACGTTCTGCAGCAAAATCACAAAGACAGAGAGAGGGAACAAAATGGTTAGAGATTTTACTTCTGAACCAAATTGCTGATATATATAGTAAAGATATGTATATGCAGAGCATGTTTTCGACAAAGTAAAAGCAGTGATATATGAACAATATGTTTGAAATCTAAATCGCATTCTTGGGTGATAAAATCAGAAACTACATTCCTCATATTGCATATCTGAATAATCACTGACTAAATTCATCACATAGAATACATTTCTGACATTGGATACAGACTAAATTCATATCTTAAAGTTACATTCGTCTCCTACATTCAGAAACTAAAGATATACTCACAAAACTATAAGATCTCAAAACTGGAATCTAATAATAGACCAAAAAAAAAATCAACATTAAGATGCATACAGTTCCATTTTCTTATCTTTCATACGAAGAAGAAAACACTCTATAAAAACTCAAACCTTATCTTCGGCGAGTAAAGGAAGATGAAGAAGGATCTCGAGAGGCTCAGCATCAGCAGCCATGACGACGAACTCAGAGATCCCACGGTTCAAAGTCTTGGTAGCTTCGTTAGCTCCTTTCTTGAGCTGCTTGTAATTGGTGGCTTGTTGAACGAGATCGAAGATTGTTATCGCTAACTGAGCATCGGCTAATGGATACGCCTTAGGGTTTACTGCATCTGCTACCGTCATCTTCTTCGAGTGTTCTGAGAGAAGCGATGAGGTAGAAGAAGCTAGGGTTTTTAATTTGTTCGTTCTAAAGGGAATTTAGGGTTTTATAAAGGGAACTAAGCGGTGCCTCTGGGTGAATTAGAAGGTTTCAGATCTTTTGTATATTAAAAAAAAAAAAGAATATGGGAGATTTGCAACAAAACACCTGAAATTAAACCATGTTTTGCAGGATAACCCCTGAGCTAGAGGGAAATAAATCTACAAAACTATGCTTCATCAATATAACAATAAGGTGAGAGAATCCATCGTTTTTTCTGTTTTTTCAGATCGTGTTTGCTTCACCGATCCGAATCAAACAGAGAGAAGAAGACGATTAGGTTTTTGAAGTAGAATCATTGGAGTAGAAAGAGGAAATCTACAATGGCGGAGGATCTGGTCCTTGATACAGCGATCAGAGATTGGGTTTTGATTCCTCTCTCCGTTGTGATGGTTCTCATCGGAATTCTTCGATACTTTGTATCTAAGCTCATGCGTTCTTCTCCAGCTCCTGATGCTAAGATGGTTAAAGAAGGGTGAGTCTTCCTCCTTTCTCTGGACACTGATCTATGTGTAGATTTTGGGTTTGTATCATTGTTTTTGTTACCTGATTCGATTCGATTTGTTTTTTCTCTAGGCAAGTTTTAATCAGAGCTCGGAATCTAAAAGCCGGTGCCAATTTCATCCCGCCGAAATCATTCCGAGCTCGGAGATTCTACTTTAGCAACGAGGTATGGTTTTTTTTTTCTAAGATTCTACTCGGAGATTTTGATTTTCACAAGTTTGTGTGATCACTTTGCAGCTTGATTTTGTTGTGGTTTATTCGTGATTTAGCTCAAAGAAACGTAAATTATGTGTTCTTTCAGTACTCTAATTAGCTTGAAGATCTTTGTTTGTCAAAATCTAGCTTAGTTCTGCTTTACTCTGTTAGTGGAAGCTCCAATGCGTAAAGGGTTATGCAATTTTCAACCATGTGAAAATTGCGAAAATCTGTGTAGAATCAGTTACCTTTTGATACCCGAAAATTATTCATTATTGTACTGTTTATGTATTACTAAGCTCGGTATAGTTGATTCTTAGTTGCGTGCGGCTTGGCACGAGTAAAGCTTTTTAACTGTCTCTTTGTTTTAGCTCGAGGGAAATTAAAGTAATCTACTGGTTTATGAGCTCTATAGTTTCTGATTAACTTAGTGTTTGTCCTCATTGGATATGGAATGCTGAGAAATATGTGTGTTTGCTTGCTGCAGGAGAATGGTTTGTTATATGTTCCCAAGGGACAAGCTACAAATCCACAAGCTCAAATGTTTTCTGATCCTAACATGGCCATGGATATGATGAAGAAAAACCTTTCCATGATTATTCCTCAGGTCGATGGAATTTGAAATTTTTTTCATCTTTTTCTTTGCGTTATCGGTAATATATGAAACTGATATTTATCGTTTTGCAGACGCTCACTTTTGCATGGGTCAACTTCTTCTTCTCTGGATTTGTTGCAGGTTTATTTCCTATAAATTTTCTGACATTGTTATTAATTCTTCGTCACTTCATAAACATCATGAATTTGATTTATACCAGGCTGTTTCACTGCTATTGTTTCCTTGATACGCAAAATTTATAATTCCATAGCATCTGACCTTTTCTTCGTTTATCTTACAGCCAAAATACCATTTCCACTGACTCAGAGGTTCAGATCAATGTTACAGAATGGCATCGACTTGAGCACTGTCGATGTTAGCTATGTGAGTAGTCGCTCGTGGTAAGTACCCTAAAAACATAAAGAACTCGATGTTATATCTCGGTCCTCTCCAGATTTTTAATATATGCTAATTATAGCTTGTTTCATGGGATTTTTTTCTTTCACTTTTCAGGTACTTCTTGAACTTGTTTGGGTTAAGAGGCTTATTCAGTCTCATTCTCGGAGATGAAAATGGTTAATTTTCCGCAAACTAATTGATCCACGGTCCTCAAAATCCAAACCTTATAAGTTTTTTTGGTCATAATGGTATACTTTTTGCTTCTTATGCAGCCATTGATGACACTCAACGGATGATGCAAATGGGTGGGTTAGGGTTTGATCCATCAAAGGTAACCAAAATACATAGTTTGTGTTTTAAATTTTTAAACTTTTAAACATTTCCACATATCAATGTTTAAGCCATTCCTAATTAAGAATCATTGCATTACAGAGCTTGAGTGCAGAGAAGGACGGTCTTGACATAATTCAACACGAATGGGCTCTACCTCGATTCGAGCAGCGCGCAGAATCAGTATTAAGAAAACTCGTGAAGTAGAGACAATGACGATATGGTTTTGGTTTTTATTTCACTTGATGTTGAAAAACGCACAAAACTTTGTAGAAACTTTCAAACCGAATCTAGCAGTTATTTCTTCTGTTTGAGCTAGTAGATTCTGCTTCTGTTTCTGTTTTTGGTTTCTGTTTTGTTCTATAACATTGCTCCCTATAAAGTCTACTCAACATATGATCTATATCCGGTTTAATTTGGTACAGTTTGGTTTAGTGTCTGACGAGGATGAAATGCTTCGGTTTAGTTTGGTAATATTTTGGATTTGCGTTTGGCACTTTGGTAATATAGCAACAAAACTTTTATATTAGTAAAACAAGGAATCAATACTAAAATTCAGTCTTAGTTCTCTTCAAACAAAGCATGAAAAGAGAAAAGCCTCCTTATAAACTAGCGAAAACAAGAAAAGAATCGAATGATTCGTTGTAGTATAAAGCTTAGTTTGAACTTTGAATATCACATTGGCACTTGAAAGTAATGGTTCAAAAGAATTAGAAGGAATAAAGAGATAAACAAAGAGGTGACGTGAGAGACTTAAACTTTTAAAAGTATAGAAAAAGATGAAAAAGAAGAAAGCTTAATAAATGACATATGTCCAAGTGTACCACCCTATATAGATAACCAACCAAAGTTTAACATCAAATTGATACTAACAGTTTTAAAAATTACACTGATCTTATAAATGAATTTCAATCTTATCAGAAGATTGAAGATGTTGTTAGTATATGATAAAGATGGGTCGCATTGATTTGTTTTCTACACGCCAAACAAAAACACTTTAAGCATCATAAGTTAGTTTACACTCTTACCTGTATATATGAGACATTAGGCATCATCAAATATGCTTCAAGAATTTTTTATTTTATTTTTAATTTCATTTTATGTTTCCACTTTTTGAATATCAAATCTATAAATACCCTCCTTCCCTTCTCTTGGCTAAACTCACACACAACTCTCTCTCTCTCTCTCGCTATATATACTTCTCTTTTTTTCTTCTTCATATTTTTCTACTTCAGAGTCTCCAAATGGCTGGTGTTGAGGTATTTATTTATTTATTTAGTGAATTGTACAACTTCCAAAACTTCAAAACATATGTAGCTAGCTCATTCATTTCCAAAAAAAACAAGAAAATCAACTATAACTGATATAAGTGTGTGTACTAGTGTGATTATATATTCATCCATTTGATATAATCTTCTTCATATTTCTTTTTTGATTTGAGAGCTCAACTTTATGTTTGTAGAAAATTTATTATTAGTCCATTAGTTGTTTGATCAATAAAATCATCTAAAAAAGGTTAATCATGACTCATTGACGCAAAACTCGATCGGTTTGTTAAACAGGTTGATAAAATAGTGTCTAAGACCGAAGAGAAGATCGCGACTGAGCCATCGACTAATGAAACCGTTCATACAGATGACTCGGCCAGGGTGGTTGAAGTTGAAATCAAAGAAGAAGAAGCACCAAAAGTAGAGAAAGAAATTGAAAAAACCGAGATAACTCCGGTTAAGGAGGAGAAACCGGTTGAAATTCCGGCAGCCGTGGAGGAGAAAGAGGTTAAACCGGCAGCAGAAGAGAAGGCTGTTGAAGTCAAGACAGTGTAATAAGCCTTTTTTAACCATAAGAACATTTTTACTTTTGTTAAATCATACTACATTTTATGAGAAATTAAGGTGATGAGTTTCGCATTATAAGAAGAATATTGAGGTGATACTATTATTAATCTTGTATATTTTCTATGATGAGATTTCAAAATAATGGTATTAAGAGAGTTTGATGTTTGTGTGCTCAAATCTTTCTAATTTCTATGATCAGTTGAAGTTAATTAATTACCCACTAAGGTTTAATCTTTGCTTACATGATTAGATCAGTCCAAAACCAAACAAGCAAAAAAAAAAAAACTGAAAACGAAATGTAATACAAAGACACCATTTATGAAACATTTCCTCATTACCATAGGTTTCAAAATAATTTATCCATAAGTTAAATAAAAAAGCAGAGATTAAGAAAGGTTTCACCTTTCTTTCTTTTGTCATAAACAGAAAAAAACTAAATCTATACACCAAAAGCACCAATCTACAAACCCTAAAGATCAAAAGATAGATAGATAGAGAGAGAGAGTGATTAATTACTTTGATGAATGAGATTCTTCACCAATTACCGAAACTGGAGCTGACATGATCTTGAGCAATGACTCGGAGGCGTTGTTCCATGATCGCAATCGTCGGGTATTTTGGCAAACAGAGACGGTAAAAGCAAGTTTGAGATGTCGGAAGGCGATCATTAGCTTCGTATAATCTATAGAGATAAAGCTTTGATGATAATCCTCTAAATCCTTCTAATGGTATAAACTTAGTCGATGTCCAAAAGAAGAGTATACTCTTCTTTTCCTCCTCTGTCATTTTCTTCAGAATCTACAAAAAAAAAAGTTTCGGTTTAAGAGATTTAAATATAACTCGATTCGAAAAAAAGTTGAAAGATTTGAGGGTTTTACTATGTATAATATTATACCTTCCAGAACCAGTCTATTTGGCGGTCAGTCTCTTTGAATCCGTTGTACTCTGTGTGCGCTTTCCAATCATCTATGCTTATTTGGTTTTCTCCTCCTCGAAGCATCCCATCGAGATCCTCTAGGTATAGTCTATTGAAAAAGGACTTGAGCGGCACACCTGCTGAAAGCATATCTGTAAAACCCCGAGAAAACTGCGATACTTGTTTGGAGATCGATCTGGCATATCGCTGTTTAATGAGGAGATCGACGTATTCTTTCCTGTTCTCGCTATTAACAGCAATGTCATTCCCCTTATCAACTAGGTTAACGGTATACCTTTTCCCCAGCTCCTCGGTTTCCATAACGAATGTCAGACCGAGACCCCCGGCTGAATCGAAAGACACTGGATCCATTTCTAGAATCTCTTTGCAGCTATTGTACATGATTCGATCCGTTTCCTTAATATCTTCCAAAGAAATTTGCTGTTCGGCCAATTGTAGGAAGAAAAGACGGTCGAATAGCACACCCACTTGAACTTTGTGTATCAAAGCTAAGGCAATCACACGACCTGTGAACTCGAAGAAACCTGGATGCAATGGATCCACCTTGGATGCTGTGCCGTAAAACAAACAAGATATCTATTTAGAGTAGTGACATGCTTAGATTTCTTTCTTGCTTCTACGGCCAAATAGCTGTCTAAGTAATTTCGACTCAACAAATACTTCATCTTAGATAATTAAGCAAAGAAAAGAATCACCATGATCAAGTAGGTATGTAAGAATATATGATTCCAATAAGTTTATAACTATCCCCTTCAACATATAGATCCTAAGATGAGAGATCAACAATTGTTTATACTTTTAGTGTATACTCGAGCATTCACATAACCAGAAACAAAACTACAAGCAAGGTAGGCGCTATAATATGCAACACTGACATAATAAATATATTCTCAAAATTCTAAAAAAGCAAGTTGAAAATATATATTACAGTAAGGAACTGTTCAAGCCAGGTCCAAATTTCCTTGTACCTAGACTAGTGATGATGTCATGAGAAAGTCACATAACCTGACACAAAAGCTTACCTGGATTTGGAGAGAACCTTCTAAAATCATCAGGAGATCGAAGGAATAGAGCATTTTGCGGATTAAATATCGCTTGACATACCAAATAGAACCATTCTCGTAGAACACCAGGACCTGTAGCTTCCTCATTCTTGAATTCCATGAACAGTCCACCAAGAAGTGCCTCACGGCTTGCGCCAGATATGTACTCAAACGATTCTGCTAACAAGTTGGACCGATCAATGAGCATTTCGTGCATCTCATCAAACTCTTCTTTCACCTCAGGAAACAACAACATTGCCAAATGCCGTCTAACTTCAAAGTTGGTCGATTCCATATACTCAAGGATCCAATCGTGATCATCGCCTCTTTTTGCAAATTTCAAAATGAGGGTGCAGAACGAAGCTTTCCTGGAATTTAACATACTAGCTACCAGTTCCTTAGCACCTTGATAGATTTTAGAAATTGAACTGATAATCTTCAGAACAGGTAGATATTGAGACCACGATTCAGACATAGACGTTTCACTGTTTCCTGATCCTTTTTTACCCAACCAAGATTCGACTCTACTCATACAACTGTCCATTGTATGCAACAAGATTGTAAACAACCGATGGAGCTGTTCGATCTCTGCCTCCAATGCAATATTCCGCAGAGGTAAAGCAATGGGAAACGAGCAGGGAACTTGGGATTGAATGGCGTTCATCAAGGGTTTCCAAAAGGAAGAGAATTTCTCCACATCAGAGGAACTAGGCCCTGAACTCTGGACTAACTCTTTCACCACAATATCAGCTAACTCGCAAAAGAAAGGGAAAATCTCCTCCACAAAAACATGGAACCTACCAGAATTATCAATCGATTCCAACAGTGTACCCAAGACGCTGCGAGAAGACGAATACAGCTTTTCATCAGGGGAAACTTTCCTAAGCAATCGACAAAAGTCTAACACAGCCGGTACACAATAGGTCTGCTGATTCCTGCGCAAGGCTATGCAATTATTCAAGAAAAGCTTAATAGGACTCTTAGCACATGATTTGTAAGGTTCTGAAGAAGAAGATGCATAGAGCATAACTAGAGCAGCAGGAGCCGAAGAGCTCGAGAAAATCCTAAGATATTTCGCTATCGAATCCTCGTTTTCGACCGGAATCATTGTGAAAAACGTAACTATCTTCTCATTGATGGTTGAAATACCTCCATGAAGATTCTCACCTCTGTACAATCGAGAGACTGTTAACATGATAGCATCAATCGTTTGCCAAGCTACAGGATGCTCAGTGCTCTGCATCCTACCAACGAGGTGAAGCGAAGCGTCTTGTTCGATCGAGTAGTAGCTAAGCAAGTGTTCGAACTGAAGCTGTTTACCTTCATAGATAATCCTTTGCTCAATTACCGGAATCTTCGTTTTCCACTCGATTCTCTGATGAAGCTTCTCCACTGTATCGTTTTTATCGGCGTGGATCACAATCGTTTTACCTCCAGACATCATCCTAACGAAGAGTTGTAACCGAGTCGACTCGGAAGCAACAGCAGCAGAAGAAGAAGAAGAACACTCCTCAGCGGAAGAAGGTAATAACCGATTCTGGCCAGAATTCTCACCGGATCTCCTCGGAATCCACGATTGTTGCAACTCCGAGATATGATCGGCGTCGACCTCTTGTTTCTTCATCTTTTGGAAGAAATCAACGCCGTAATCAGCGTAATCCTCGAATTTCCGTTTATGATTATCGGTTGCAGCCACGGTGGAGAAAGAGGATCGGTGAGAGTTTGTCGAATCTCCGGCGGCTGATAAACGGTTTAGAGTCATCAGAGAGAAACGGAAAACCCCTCTTTTCTCTCTCTCTCTCTCTCTCCCTCTCTATCGACTCTGGTGTTTTTTCGCCGCCGATGGAAATTCTTATCCGATCGATGACCGGAAAATTAACTGTAAACGAAGACGGAGACTGTGTGTATGTATCGGTGAGGAAGAAGGAGGAAGACGATCGGAGGTTTCGTTTTGGGTTTAACAAGCCGTCATTTATTTTTTTCTTTACGCCATTGTTAAACAGAAGCACACAAAAGATATATATTTATAAAATAATTATTAATTAAAATATTCTTTTTTGTTTCTTCCCAATTTGTATTTGTATATGATAATTAGGAAAAAAAATCTAAGGAGTAACTAATTAGGCATGTTAATTAGGCATGTAAATTATTAATTAAAATATTCTTTTTTGTTTCTTCCCAATTTGTATTTGTATATGATAATTAGGAAAAAAAATCTAAGGAGTAACTAATTAGGCATGTTAATTAAGGTTAGAAAGCTACCTAGTCTTCGTTCAATCCAAGAGAATATATAAAAAAAAAAACTTTTGAGGATTTGAGTTTTGAGATAGTCATCGAGTCAAATTATTTTATTTGTTAATTAATTGTTTCTGGAAGCATTGTAAAATTTTAAATAGTTTCTGTAAATAGTTTAATATTATTCATTTTTAAATAAATAGAAAAATATAATAAATTTGTGTTTTATAAAAAAAATTATAGGTTTTTCAAAAGTTCTAACTATTATTTATCAAAATCTATATAAAAATGTAAAAATTCGGATATTTTTTCATTTAAACTTGGTCATATTGATAATATTAATAAAAACGGATTTCACGTTCTCTGTATTTCCTTTTTTCTTTGACTATTGTAGACGTTTTAATTTAGAGGAAAACAAAAATTTGTTACCATAATAAAAGTTTTAAATTTGGAATCTACTTATTTACCAAAAGAATAAAAATACTTCATCCGTTTCATATCATACGTGTAAGGTTGATGTTCTACTTTTTACTGATGTATAATACGTGTTCACACTATTTAAGAAACAAAAGATATATGGACAAAATTAAAGATTTTATTAATATTTATATTATAAATTTCATCAAAAATATGTATTGGAAATACAAAACGATATTTATAATGAAAAAAGAAAATAGAAAACAACATTTAATATGAAACAAATAGAGTATTGTTAAAGTTTTCTATATACATTAACCTTTAATTTTGTAAGAGATTCATTTACTTAGATATGACAATTTTATTTATGTTGTGTTAGTTACGATTATTTTCTTTTTAACTTTTTGAAAGTGCTATATTTTATTTGAATCTTAAATAATTCACATCTCAATCTATGGAGAGACTAAAACTTTGAGTACAAAGAGCTTAGTATTAAGTTATAGCAACAAAGCTTCATAAGAGTTATAATAATATATATTTTAGATTTCATCTCATTTACAAAGCAACAACACTTGCATATTGAAGTACCCCTCTTCTCTAAGGGCATACTTATGTTAGGTTGTTTATAAGTTTGTTACTACTATCTCCTGTGGTAGTCCAAGCTTTGATTGAAGCGATTTCTCCTTCCCGTTTCTCTCCGCCCTGAAAAATTAAACCGCGATGATGATTTGCAGATCGACAATTCTCATAAAGATCGATGTGAAAGTAAAAACACTTGGAACAGGGCCATATGCAAAAGTTATTGCCCTAATGATGATGACTCCATAACACTTTCTAGGGGATGATTATCTTAGCAATCAATACCTATGACAAACTCTTTCTTTGACTCTTTGTGTCCACCCGAATATGAAAAAAGCTCGTCCGCGACAAAAGAGAACAGAGAAAAAAAAACTAAATAAGGATCTAACAACAACTAAACACCATTAACAATGACTAACTTACACTTACCTACTCTAGCTTTAGTTCTTGGCTCTTGCTTATAAGACTAGCTTGAACCCCTTTGACAGGAAATCATCCCTGCGATGAACAACAAAGAGAGATACTAAGCATATCGATATAATCAACTGACACCGATACTAAAGATAACGAAAGACTCAGATTTGCTATCTCTCATATCATATCTTGACAAGAGCAAGAAAACCCCACCTTTTTTTACTGTTCTGCATCATTTTGGCTTCTCTAGCTTCTTTAGCTTGCTGTTCATTCTGGTGCTTAATGTTATTAATATCTCCTTTACATCCCAAAACAAGGCTACTCACAACGAGCTCCGCACTATACGAGCTAGGGCAATCTTTAATTCTAAGAGTACTAAGCTTCTTACTCTCTAGATCAAACCACACTAGCTTCGTATTGTTTATCTCAAGAAGAACCTTGTTCCGGTCCTTGGAATAAACCAAAGGTCTCATATACGCAAACGATTTGACGCTTTTCGGTTTCTGAACCGTGAAAACCTTAGTCCAAGAATCTCTCACATTGTACTCTTTCATCATCCAAACATCAACATATTTCTGATCGTAGTTACACATCAAACAAAGACATCCATCTAAAACACCTATATCCATCTGAATATCGACATCACCGTTAGCAACAGCTTCCGGAAACCGAACAATATCAAATTCCTCCGAGGCGAGATCAAACCGTACAATGATATTAAAGGCAATCAAACCAGGTCTTCGAGGTAAAACCCAATGAAGACTATTACCAGCAAGAACACCATAACCACGACGATATAACAAATGGTAATAGAAGTAGAACAATAGCTGAATCGAAGGCGAAACCGATACGATTCTCTTCCATGAATTCATCTTCAAGCTAAAAACTTTAACCTCATAAGGAAAACTACAACCAAGTTCATCATCTGAATCACGTTTAAACTGAACCATCCTCACAACTTTATAATCATCGTTCACAGAATCGTAACCTAATCCGTAAAACACGTACCCACGAGTCGTCGAACCATCGGGTAGATCAATAGGCGAAGGAGGTAATCGATGGATTTGTCGAGTAGATGGATTGAAAATGGCTAAATCAGTCGGAGAATTCGATAATCCGATTAACCCATTACAGGATCCGAATACTTCAGTCGGACCACCACGTTTCATCGGATGTTCGACATCGGAAACAGTATCGAGTGAATCGAGATCCACCGTGTAAAGATGAAGAGCGCCTCTGAGAAGAATCATGAGGTGATCGTTGGTTTGAAGAACACGATCGAGATGAGATGCGATGAAATCAGGACTATCGATTAGAAGACAAGATGGCTTTGAGAGAGCACGAAATCGAACCAAGCTCTTTGCTGGTAAACGGAGGAATAAATCGTTGACGATATCCATTGGAATAGTCGCCATTTTTGGGGGAAGTTTGATCCGAAAGCTTGAAAGACAGGGTTTTTCACATCTGGGGAAAATAAGATTTGAGATTTGAGATTTGAGATTTTCTCGGGAAAATTTTGGGTGAGGGGAGAAGAAGAAAAGTGTGTCTGAGTGCTTTTTACACAGTGGTTGGAGGAGAGAAGACGGTTAGGTTTTCAGCTGTCCGAAAGATAATGTTTTTTTTTTTTTACTTATTAAAAATCTTTTGTTATTTTCTTGGTCTTCTTAAAATAATAATTATAGACTTTTAATGGATTTGTCAAAAATAATTTCAGTATGGGCTATTAGGCTCATTTCATATTCCTTTGGGCCCTTTTAGGATGAATCCATAATCAGTCAGATTAACCCTTTCTGTTCTGCTTACAAACCCTAGACTCGTCGTTATTTATTTTATTTTCTTTCTGTTCTCGGAATGTAAACTAAAACACCTAACAGAACAAAAAATGTAAATGACTATTTCAAATTAGAACCGAATTTTGTTCTCTTGTGTTGTTCAGCTGCCCCAACTTCAGAGATGAGCGTTCAAACCCCCTTTACGACGAAAAGTTATTTTTTAAATCGAAATATTCAAAGATTGTTTTCGGATACCGAAAAGATTATGAAACAAAGGTTCGGAATTCCCATGGTTAATAAAAAAAAAAGTTACATGAATTTTTTTTCTTATCACCTTCTGTTTTTGGATGCTAGTGGCATATTAAAAAAATATATCGAAATCGTATGTGAAAATGTATAAATTTGCACATGTACGTACATATTAAAACCGATATAGATCTAGACAACAAGATCAATTGATACTTTTATTAATCAAATTAAAAAGACACAATTACAAAGATGAGATGGAAAAGTGAATCAAAGGAGTATAAACTCGCTGATTTACACACACAAACCCATAATCCCTTATTGCATGAGAACGTAACGCTCAATCATTTTAAACAATCCAAGAAAATTAAAAAGAAAACAACAAGGAAACAATGATGCTAGATTCAACGTCCATTCGTAACCATATGATATTCGTTTGTTTTTAGATATGTCATAAGCATTCAACTTAAGCGCATCGGAAACCCTTTGGAGCCTTTCTGCTACAAACATTGAGGAGTACACTGAGATCGATGGGAAGCTTAAGGTTGATACCAAGAACCTTTAACTTGAGAGCGGTGCAGAGGCAAGCCGCAGCTTCAAGGTCAGCTAAGCCTTGGACGAGTGAACAGCATGGTTTTACGGGTGGGCTTCCCAATTTTAGGTCCACTAGCTTGAGGACATTAGCGCAAACACCGAGCTGTAGGCCATTTCTAGGACAAGTCACTGTGGCAGAGGTGTAAGTGAAGAAGAGGAGGTTGAGAGCAAGGAAGAGTGTAAGAGATGTTTTTGGAGCCATTTCTTTGTATTTGTAGAGTGGAAAAGCTTAATTAATTAGAAGTTTTATAGTGTGTTTAGTTTTCTTTGAGATGGGTGGAGAGAAATGAGTAGTGTTTAGTGGGTATTTATAGGGTTTCCACTTTGCATTGGGAGAAATTAGAAGTTGTTGATTTTTCTATGGAATATTGACTAAGATTTTTATAAACTACACCATGGTCACTGTCGAAAGTTAGCTGTCAATCATTCAAATATTTATCTTTCCTAAAAATTTAATATTTAGTTAAACACAATTCATCTAATTAATAGAAATACTCATTTGAAGTATACTATTTTTTCAGTAGGTAACAATACAGATTTGGTAACTATTTGGGCATATATATAGACTATCCGTTTGGGTAATTAAAATCTTTTTAATTATCTAGATTTTTTTAAAATATTTACAACTATATGAACTTACATGTAATAATTCGTAAGTACCAAAAATTACTATAACCCGTTTTTTTTCTTTTCTGTTTGGTGGCTTTGAGCCCGTTAGAGTTAGACCCTCCATTAGATTAACCTTGCATTAAATCTGCGATAATTTACCATTTAATCGAAGTGGCAAGAAAAATTTAACCTTGCATTTCTGTTAACACTTGGCTCCAGCTAATAAACTTAACTAAACATATTTAAAATGGAATGATTGTTCGGGTATACCTTCACGCTAATCCATGTGAAATCTTATCTTTCAACAAATCCCCTACGGACAAAAACTTATCAGCACCATTATTCTAAAACATTATTTAGTATATACATATGTATATATAATCTGACAGAAAGGCAAAGCTATGACTTCATTTATCATTTCTTAAATTTTAATTTCAATTTATACGATTCCGATAGGATGGGCTAATTAATCATTCCGCATAACTAAGGTTACAAGATGGACTAAATAACTTTTCTAAAAAAAATAAAAATAAAGAGTGATGGAGTAATAAGCCCTAGAATGTATAAAAAACAAAAACAAAAAATTCTCAATTGTAATTTAGAGTCATCTCAAATTATATGTTAAGTTTCATAGGTTTCTAATTCAAGACCAATTAGCAATTAGTATAGAGACTCATGTCTTTTATATATTAGTCATCTCCCTTTCCATCTTTTAGATATGAGATCTTTTCTCCACACGTCCCCTCGAGATAATGACTCTTCTATCCATTAATCTTGACAGAATCCATTATGCCCTCCTCTCCCCCGAGATAATGCTCTCTTCTAACTATCTCGAGGAATTGAGTATTTCTTTGGACCATTAATTGACCGGACCTCTTTCTTGGTCGGATTAATGGATCGGCGTATGTGGGTTCTAATACCATATTAAATTTGAGTTATTTATGAACTTCCAACTCAATACTAATTGACTATTAGTAGAAAGACCCATGTCTTTTGTATATTAGTTATGTCCGTTCCCATCTTTTAGATGTGGGATCTTTTCTCCACAAATTATTAGATGCTTCAAAGTTGGTATTGTAAACAAAACATATAATACTTGTAAGAAAAACATCTAATTAATCGTCTTATATTCGTAAATTTATTTGAAAAGTTATGAAATATTTGTGAGTTGTGAGGCCAATTTGAAAGTTTGAAGAGACACCCATATATATATATGTTCAAAATATTAATTTTTTTAGATCCAAATATATTCTATATTAAGGTGTTTTTTTTTTGAGAAAAGCTATAATAAGATGTTATTACGAGAAAATCATGGTGTTATTTCTCTTTCAAGTTATATGTTTCTATGATTTATATTGAATGAGGAATGTTCAAAATCATAAATCATACTGTTTTATCTTTTTGCTGAATATGTATAATTTAAGTTTCGTGTATTAGTGGTATATATGTGTTTGATCATATATTGTTGATCATATATTGTGTGATAAAATAACGTCGAACATGCCAAAATATGGCTCACGGGATTAGTAGCTCGAGGAGAGATCGAGAATTATTTATTCCTTCCAGGAGATTGCGATAATATATGATAATCAACATGCGAAACATTATTTACTATAGAATTGAGTCAATTGACCAACTGGTTGCTTAATTATTTTCTTTTAAATTTTTGTTTCATTAAACAACAACATTAAAATATTCAACTACTGCAAGATATGCGATTATAACGTAATATATGACAAAAACAACAGTTTTCTTAAACTTTTCTAGAATAGTATGAAGATTACTAAAAGATATTATATTCTATGAATTATCATATAAGATAGTTAATTTTCTGGAATTTTTTTTTTATGTTAAGATAGCCTGTGGAAAAAATTTATAAAAAATATGCGATGGTATTTCTTAAACAAATCGTGTATCTTATTGTGCATGTAAAAAAATCTAATATTATTTAGAATCAGTGACGGATCTAAAAACTTTTTTGATCGAAATCATTTATAATTAATATAGTTTTTAATAAAAATAATCAAAAAACTTTTTAAAAATTATATAAAAATGTTATAGGGCATAAATATATAAAAAACAAAAAAAAACAACTGGACTATAGACCAACACATAGATAACAAATAAAAATAAATATTATAAGATATGAGACATTCCATAACTTTAAATTCTTGTGAAGAGGGTTAAACGGTAAAATAAGATAAATTAGTGGCGGTCAAATATGAGATTTATACCAAATAATAAAACAAAACTTGATAAAATACTAAACAAATTAACAAAAAACAAAATTTTATCTTATAAATCCATAGCTTTAGAAGAGAATAATGATAACAAATAAAAATAAATATTATAAAATATGGGACATTCTATAGCTTTAAGTTCTTGTAAGTAAGGTCAAACGGTAAAATAAGATAAATTAATGGAGATCAAACATAGGATTTATACCAAATAATAAAACAGAATTTGATAAAATACTAAACAAATTAACAAAAAAACAAAATTTTACTGGGGTCATGTGACCCCTAACTTCTAAATACCTCCGCCCTCTTTAGAATAATATGTCATTAGATAAAATAATATATTTTTAGATGATTTGCATTTTTAAAATTTTTTTAACTTGAGGGTTTTTAAGTTGCAATTTTATGTAAAATTTTAACAGTAACACCTATAGTATTTTTAGAAAACACTCACAACGAAATAAATTATTTTTTGAATATTAAATAATTTATTATATATAGTAGAAATTCGATAAATTAATAATTTGATAAATTAATAAAAATTTTCAATCCTAAATTGATTTTTCGGTGTAATTAATATTTTTGTAAATTAATAGTTTTACAAATTAATAAAATATCGTTGGCCCGACATTATTAATTTATAGAGTTTTAACTGTAATTTCATTGTTCTGAAATTTATATATAAGTTTTTAATATAACTTTCGTAAATGTTTTTGAAACTCGACAGCTTAACCCAAGATCTCCATTATTGGGCTTCATTGCCAATGCCAACTATAGCCCTTGCGGCCCATTTTATTGATATATCATTTTGTTTTATTTGATTGCAAAATTGAATAATCCAGATTAAAGACAAACAAACAAATTCGTTGGTAGAAGGAAGAAAAAAAGACAAAAAAAACAAAATTAATTTCTTCAATTTCTCTTCACACTTGAAACCCAAAATTTTCGAAATTACAAAATCCCGCCTTCGTCTTCTTCTACAAACCCTAACGACGGTGTATCGGACCACTATCGCCGTCGCCGTAAACTAGACAGGTTTTGCTCAACATCTCGAATCGTCGCTCAATCGGTACTTTCTCTATCATCAATTTCAGTTTCAATTTCAAATCTTGTATGGGTTTCATGGAATTTATCAGATTTTGGTACTCTCTTTCTCACTGTTCTTTAGTAATCTGGAAAATTTTGTTTGAAGAGCGCAAAAATCTAGGTACCGATTTGGTGATGGTTTTTTGTTTTTGTTTTTGTGATTCTCCAGATCCAGATTATTACAAATCCAACATTTTATAGACCAAATTTCGACCGAGAAATGGAAGGTTATATAACCAGAAGAGATGATTTTGTTAGAGGAACAGATCATGGAGGTGGTGGTGGTAATGATTGTGAACTAGATCTACTCTTCCATGTTCATTCTGATATCTCCTCTCTTCTCCATCAGGTGCTTGCTCTACTCTTGAATCCTTGTTGCGTTTGTCTGATTCAACAACTTGTTTGGTATTGGTTAAGGAACCATGTTGTTTCACTCTTCCATGTTTTGTGTCAATCTGTATTAATGAGTTATGATGACTAATGAGTTTTGGAGTTTCAGATTGATGAGCTCGTTGTGAAAGCAGCAAAGCTTACGACTATGAGCAAACAAGGGACAAGTGAAGTTGAATCGTTCAGATCTGTCTTGTTCGATATGTTTTCCTCGCTAAAGGTTGCATTCCTTTTAACCTACTTGTGCTTTGTTTCCTTCTAGTGTTTTAGATATAGAGCTGTAATCTGTTTTAATATATGCAGCCATGGTTTCCTCGATTGCAAAAAGGAATATCCGATTCTCAATTGGTTCCAAATGATCAGGAAGAACAGTCTTTGGTGAGCACTAGCAGTTTATGCCTAAGCGAAGAAGAAGAAGCAGAAGAAGAAGAATTGTTTGATGTTGAGAGTCCTGAGCCTACTGAATTTGAGCCGTTAGTCTCTCCTTCTCCTCTCGTGTCATGGCGTGGTGATCATAACGTCGAAAAGGGTAGACAACTCTTTCTATTGACACCACTACCTGTCTGCAAGTCTGAATTCCTTAAACATCAGAATGCCTCTAAGCTGACATCTAAAAAGATAATCCCAAACGTTGCTGCAAATCAAACGCTCGAAGCTTCCAAAGAAACAAGTAATGGTAATGAGTCGGTGATGACCGCAGGACTTGGTAACTCTTTAGGCCATGTCATGGATACCTCTGAAAATTTGGTAGAGTGTGAGCCGTTGTCTTCACCAGTTCTAAGGAGAAGTATTGAGTCTGAGCTTTTAATGACCCCTTGCTTGAAGATGTCGCCTCCGAAATCTTGTGCACTGCTTAAACCGATTCCTGAATCTACTCAACCGGGAAAGCAAGGGGGTTGTAAGTCTACCTCCTCTGCATTGGGAGCTAGTACTTTCAATGGTCTACAGAGCTCTGGATCCTCTGGTACCGATGAAACAGACGATCTCTGTTCGAAGTATCCCGAGCTTTTGGGAATACATCATGCTCCAATAACTAGAAAAACAGATCTTGAATCCTCGCCGGTTTGGTGGTTTTCTCCTCCTAAAACATGTGTTTTATTAGAGCCTGAGAATGAGAAGAAACCAATGGATGGATCCTCATTTGCTTTACCAAACATTAAACCAGAAACAAAACACACTAAAGGTAAGTTGTTCAATAGTTTGATGTTTTTGTGTCATTTCATTGAGTTTTATCCTATGATTATTTACTTTCTTTCTTTCTCTTAGAGGGAAATGTGTCAGTGGTGGTTGAGAGTACTCCATTGTTGAAACAAGCAGAGAGCGTAATGTCCAAAAACAGAACAACAATGGGTGAGAGTACTCTAAAGAAAGAGCTTTGGACGAGATTCGAAGAAGCATCATTGCGCGATGATAGATTCAGCTCGAGGACTACGACAACAACAACGGTGAGAGGAAATAAAAAGAAAGGTTTTATGGAAATGTTAGAGGAAGTTTGTGGTAGTGAGGAAAGTTAGGAGATAAATTGATGATCAAGGGCATTATTATAACTTCTCCTTTGTTTGTAATTTTGCCAAGTGTATTGTTTGATCTTATTTGAGCATATTTTTTTTTTTATAATTTCAATACATAATTAACTAGCCAAAGAAAAGTACTAACAGTGTATTTATTCTTCGTCTGGACTTTGTCTATTCAATAGATAAAACATGAAACCATTCTTGGTCTAGACTTTGTAATATGATCTTTTACCAAACTGAAATGCTCTCTTAAACACAAAAGCCAACACAAAACGTTATAATAGAATCATATCGAAACTGATCATAAGTTCATAACTAACAGTTTCAAGTTTATTTTTAAGTGTCTATTCTTATTCACGTGAAAGAGTACCAAATGTTGGTCAAAACATGAACTTGTATGTAATTCTAGATTTATTTGTGAAATACCCATTGGCCTAATTGTAGGTCATTGGATTAAGAACTGCTACAATAGTAGTTTCCACCCAAAATCACACAATCACGTACTTTTTTAATTGGTTTGTAAATCCATGCTAACATAAGTATTTCAATTACTTTTTGCAAATTTGTAGGTTTTCCTTCGAATTTTGACTCTCTTTGTATTTAAATTGAAAATCTTCCAAATCCACTGCAAAATAAAATTCTTACGCAAATTCTTGAAATTAAATAACACTTGATTTTGACTAGGATTTAAAAATTAGGGAAATTTGCTAAATTGACTCAGTTTGAAATTGGAAATGTCCCAATAACCTTTATACACATATCTTTTTGTCCCAATAACTTTTGATATTTTCATAACCCAATTTTACCTTTCAATATTAATAAAAATGAATTTTTTAAAATATTTTCGGAAGTAAAAAAAAAACAGAATATTCAAAAAAAAAAATTAAAACTAAATATCAAATTAAAAAAAACAATGTTTGAAAAACTAAAAACTAAATATTCAAAAACACTTGGAAAACATTTTTAAAAAAACTAAATATTCAAAAACACTTGAAAAACATTTGACAAAAAAATTAAAATTGTTTTTGACGGAAAAATATTTTTGGAAAGTAAATATCGAATAAAATGATTTTTGGAAAGTAAATAATTAGTGGTCCTAGATTTAGGGGATTAAAACTAACTTTGGTAGAATATCCTTTCTACCATTTGGTAGAAGATAGAGAAAACGGTAGAAAAAGGTATAATATGTATTCTGCGTATCGTAGAACACAAAGTTATTGGTAGAAATAGTATTTTGCGGTTGGTAGTACTGAAGCAAATTGGTGGAATGTGCAATCTGCAATATGTAGAACTTGAACAATTAGTAGAATACTTCCTTCTATCACTCGTAGATTTATACAAATTCGCAGAACACCTAATCTACTAGTAGATTCGATCATAGTAGAAGGAAAAATAAATAATTTTCTGTCATGATATTTTTTGAAAAAAAATATAAACATGAATCCATATGCCTTGTACATTACTGTTTTGTATTTTTCTGATTTTATAAAATTATAAAAATCATTTATTTGTAATTTCCAATATTAATCAAAGAGGTAATATAGGAAAAAGTTGGTACAAAAAAGACAAGGGTTATTGGGATAAAACCAATTTCAATGTGAGTCAATTTATCAAAATTTCCAAAAAATTATTACGTGAATAACATAGCAAAATATTTTCGTTTGTATTTCATAATTAATTACAATCCACTTAGAAATAAAAGTTTTGGAACTTAACTTTCATAATCTTCTCGAACTAGAGATCAAGGCATCTTAATAGGTCTCATATTCATAACCGTAGACTCTCATTTTTTAGATAGCTAGCTAATAAACTAGTTGAACTTCAGACGCCGGTTTGATCACATTCTAATTTATTTGACTAATATACTTTATATCTCGCCTAAATTTTTGTTTTTTTTTTAACCAAACACTATATTTCTTTTGGTTCCTTCCACCTATTTTTAATAATTTACAAGTTCCCTTGGTATACGGTCTATATACTATACCCGATTTGTTAATATTAGGTCTTAGAAACCAAAAACTCTAACATTGATATTTTCAAGAGGCCTCTTGTCCCCATCTAAACGAGGAAACTTCTATGTCGAGAAATAATAACCTAATTAGATTTGATGTTACATAGGTCCTGCACTCTAAGGAGCTTTCGACCGAATATTATATGTACATACATTTAATTACTCTTGTATAGACTATATAGGTAGTATTTTATAGACAAGGCAACATTTGATATCCTAAGATTAATATTTTAAAAAATCAGAATAGCTAATTTTGTATCAACTCTACGTACTAACCTACTTGCATTTCCCTAATATAGAACTAAACTTTCTCCAACTATCAATTACTTAGCCCTAGTTAAACACTAGATAAACAATCTCTAAATGAAATTATCCATAATCAAATAAATGAACATTCCAAAACACTATAAATACCACTTTTCATCTCCCTTCATATCTATATATACTTCACAACTATAGTAACAAACATATATACATATACCATATAGAGATCACAAAAACACAAGATCGAGATCAACTATGGCTCCAAAAACCTCGATCACGCTTTCTTTATTCCTTGTGATCAACCTTCTTTTCCTCAACCTCATTACCCCGGTTTTCGGAGACAATCCTTGCCCAAGAGACGCTCTCAAACTTTCAACATGCGCAAATGTTCTCAGCATCATTAACTTGAATCTCGGCGCACCGGCTATGAGGCCTTGTTGCTCTATTCTCTTTGGTCTAGTTGATCTCGATGTTGCGCTTTGCCTTTGCACCGCGCTTAAGCTCAGCATTCTCGGCATCACCATCAACACTCCTATTCACCTTAACTTGGCACTCAATGCATGTGGAGGAACCCTTCCCGATGGCTTCCGTTGCCCAACATAGTTACACTGTATTCATATAACTTATAACATCTAAATTCATGTCTAGCAATTAAAGAATAAGATTAAGGCATGTATGGTGATGTGATAAATATATAATACTTTTAAGTCATTATTATATGTATACATATATAATTGTATAGTATTATTGTCTATCTGAACTCCCTAAGTAACTTTTGCTAATAGCATTTTTCAAAGAATAGTCCCAATATCTAAATTTAAATTAATAATCATACTGAAAAATTGATTTAAAATTAGTTTCAATTTCTAAAACACAAACCATAATACTAATTGGGGGCAAATTATACTGATCCATATCTTGGAAGTCTAAGAAAATAAAATACTAATCTATATTTTCAAAATAGGTGTATATAAAACGAAAATGTTTCTCTCAAATAAATAATGTATTTATCTTTTTTTTGTTCTTCCTTTCCATGTTTTTCCTTATCCTAGCTAGTTGACTTGAAAATACGTGGTTCATTGTTCTTATATTCCCTGTGACTTTTACTTACGAATTGACCAGACTCCTTAGGGAAAGTTTGAATTTAGGAGAAAGTCTAAGCCACACGAATACATTGCCATTTTTCTTTGATATACTCTAGCTCACAGCCATCAGATATATACACTCTTTTGACAAATTACTATTTTTTTACAAGTGAGATTTTGTGGATCCTTTTATGAGGTCTCAAACCAATTTTTTTTTAATAAAAATATATGTATATATATATATTTATAAAATTCTAGTTCGGGAAAATATTATTGGTCATACCAAAGACAATTAAAGATTTAAAGTAGTCAAAATTTGATAGTTATATTGTATTTTCAAGTCATCATGCGATTTTTATTTCTTTTGTTTCGTTACTAAGCTATACTGTACTTACTTGACAAATAGTAGTTTTTTTCTGAAAAGATAACCACAGTAATTGTGTACGTGATTGGTGGTTTAAACTATGACAATAGTTCAATATCTAAATCATTTTGTCAAACTAGTTAATATTATTTTGGATCACAGGGATCAGACAAAATACCCCTTGCAAATATGACTCTAACAAAAAATAAAAAAGTCTACTTGTCTCGTTAACGACCTAGTGAAAATAACAGAACTGCTGATGAAACATGGACTAGACGTGTTGAAATATAACAGCGATCTGAAAGTTTTTTGTGTTTTTTTCTTTCCGGTTTGGTCAAATTTGACATGCTTTTCAATTCTTTCTTAAAATTGAGAGTAATGTAAATTATTGAAAGTATTATTCCGTTGAAAAAATAATGATGATAATTAAAGAAATAAAACGAAAAGGATAAAGCCAATAAAAATGTGAAAGCCAGACTTTGTTGTCACAAAATTCCAATTTACCAATCCTCATATACAATCGCCAGCTAATTACAAATAATTACATCTCAATAATATTAAAAGAGAAGTACATTTAGGAAAATATCCAAAATTGATTCCAATATTACTCAAATTGTTATTGCATTATAACTAAATTGATTAAATTGAAAAGGATAATTTTGAACTAATGCAATGACAATTTCAGTAATTTTGAATACAATTTCGGCTATTTTTTAAACTGTATTCGACTGCAAAAGGCGCAGATCCTGCGCGACCCGTTTCGTGACCCGCGAATTTCATTAATGATATTTTTGTTATTTTAGAAACAATTTTATCAATCCGAGATTTTAAAAATTCGAATCCATCTAATTATGACTTGCATCTTCGTTTAGTATATATGGCAATCAATTAATAGTGAAATATAATAATAATTCTAAATTTTAATTGTCATAATTATTTATTTCCTTATTTGCAATCAACCGAAAGGAAATCACAATGTCTTCAAGTAAATCGATTAATGCTATAAGTATGATGTTAATGGCAAGAAATATTAATGGTATATAAAATGTTTTATTTTTAGGTTTTCAATTTATCTCTGCAAATAATGATGTTAGACTTTAAGATTTTTATGTGTTACATCTATGAAATATAACAAATAAGTATCTTTTGATCCAAAAAAAAACTAATAAGCATCTATCTTAATAATTGCAAAATAAATAAACTAATTTTAATATATATTTCCAGACTAAAATTATTCTAAACAAAATATCTAATTAATTTTCAACATTAACTAATTATTGGTGCTATGGAATTTCGAACCAAACTGATATGCTAATTAATTGTAATACTCCAAAAATATCAGAATGATCTTATAGATATTATGGTATATTCCAAAAATATAACAATTTTACATAAATGCTAACTGATTTACCGGATTGCTAGACTGATATTCATAGATCCTCTTTATTTTTGCTTACGAAAATATCTCTCTTTTAATTTGCATTTCCTAAACAGATAAACTGAAACTAATTAATAGCACAAATAAGGATACATTAACCCACCAAAAAAAAAAAACAAATAAAATCTTCCTCTTAAACAAAAGAATATTTTGTATATTATTAATGGAATATGCTAACAAACATAATTTTAAACTTTCCTTATCAATAAAAATTAAACGATTCTCAAAGATTTTATTTTGAAAACCCTAGAACTACGTTCACTAATCACCCTATCCTATATAAAGAACATACAGTAATTGTATCATCAAACGCATGCTCATTTTTTATTCAATTTGTTAAAAAACTGTTCTAATCAATATTTTTCTCATTTTTTTTCCAAGAAAACGAGAAGATTCTATATGTTCTAATGCATTGACCAATTTTGCTAGATTAGCAAGTTCACTGGATCCTTACTTCTTTTATTATTTCATAATTTGTTTGTTTGTGAGCTTTATTTTTTATTTCTTTTGTTTAATAAAGTTTAAACAATCCTCAAATCCAATGTACCCCTTTTTATTGACCCTATCAAACTTAGTATTTGAAAATATGACATAATTTAGCTTCTGTAATCTTAAGTGGTTTGTGGTTAGGAAACCAAGACATCAAACGAACCATTTTTTAATCTACTTTATTTGACTATTAGGATTAGAATATATACATTTGTATAATGATTTACATCACAAATATATTTAGTTTTTCGGAAATTACAATATTTTTTATTCCGAAATCTGAGTTTTTTTCGTGAATCTAAAAATCAAGTTTAAAGCTAGAGTTTCATGAGAAAAGTATTACAAAAATTTGGTTGTTTTTCGACCCAAAAAAATAATGGTTCGTGGATATTCTAATTTTGTTGTTTTTAATTTTGTTGTAAACCAAAAAATAAAAACTAATAAGAACCTACACCATAATTAGCTTTGTTAAAAAAATATCATTGTATACCATAAATAACTATCACAAAATAAAACTATTTACCAAACGAAATGAAAAAAGAAAAACATTTCAACAAAACAGTAAATTGATCTTAAACTAAATTTTTGTCTACACAATTTAATACAACATATAAATTGTCACGGAGAATATCTTTCAGGTAAATGTAGATTCGGAAAATACTTAGCCTAGGTTTTCTGATTTGTTAGTAGAATAGTTATCTTATTTACCAAAAATTTAAATTTGTGTTCGTATTAATTTGATTATTAAAGAATTATTTTTAGCGTAGATTTTGGAACCAAATATATTCTAAGATGTCAATGAACAATAAGTTTAGGTAGTCGAACTTTTAATATTCATTTTAAAGGAATCTAGAAATTAGGCGTATTTTAAAACGGATAGCTGAACTATTTGCATCCTTATATGGTTAGAATGATATTTCTATTATGATTGTGAACTATGTTTTGGATTTCCATTTTTGGATTTCTATGACATGCATTAACATAATATGTAGTCTAGGTGGCTCAATTTTTTTGGTAGATTTGATTGGAGTTGCATTGGATGTTTCCTCATCGGAGTTTGTGGACAATGATATACATTAGAAACTCTATAAATTAATACTCGATAAATTAATAAACTCTATAAATTTTTAATTGACCCTCCTCTAGATGAAGTTACTAAACGTTGATAAATCTTATATTACTACTGATAAATAAATTACCTATTAAAATTATTCATAGTATTAACATAACAAATTCTTTTATTTTTTCAGGTTAGAATCCAATGCTCGAGAGACCTACCCTTCAACATGATCCGCTTTAGGTCTATAAAGTTATAATCTTGGTTATATTTAACCTCTAAATTTTAAGAATCGTTATTTGTTAGTTTTTATATTCTCAATTTGCAATCAATGGGTGAAAAAACTAAAATTTAAGGAATTTTAAGGATTTTTTTTCTAATTTTTAAAATATTTGATAATTATTTTATTTTTATTAAAATTATATGATTTAAAAAAAAACAGACGTTACTGTTCCGTTAGACGGACAAGACTTAGGGTATTAAACTAGTCAAAGAAAATAGGGATAATTGTAAAAATATCATTTTTTGTGTGCGCATTTTAAAAAATGTCACTTAGGGGTGTCTATTTGCAAAAATACCACTAATTATAGATTTATAAAGCCTATATCTTAATATTTTAAACCATAGAAAATGTTTTGACTCCTAAAACCCTATAAACACTCAAAACTAAACCCTAATAGAACATAGTTAACTCAAACATAAATTATATAATGGAAAAATAATTTTGAAAAAATATCATTTTTGCAAAGATTTTTAAAATGTGGTATTTTTAAAAAGTGACACTTGAAAAATGACATTTTTTAAATTTCTCAAGAAAGTAGTTGGGGTATTTGTTTAGGTGTACAAAAAGTTAAGATATTAAAAAGCTTATCAAAATTTAGTTTGGATATTTGTATAGAATTTTCTCTATTACATATGTATGGAAAATAGTTGTTTTAGTAGAACGAAGAGAGAGAAATTGACTCAAAGCTTAAACATATGGTGTAGAAAAATTGTTTTGTAAAGCCAAAAAAGATAAACATTAAATTTTAAATATTGTCAATAGAGAAAGATTTACCTTTTTTTTTAACTTTATTCTTAACGAAAAATTTACTAAAGTAGTAAATAGAGGAAAAAAAGAAACTTTTGCTTTCAACCGAATTAGTATATCATTGTTGCTCATCGGTTACCCCTTTATCAATTATACGATTCCAAATTCGTAGATATCGGTTCACTAACTAGCGTATCAATTAAAAAATTCCAAATTCGTTTATATCGTTTCACAAACCAGCTATATATAAAATATGGATTTAATGTGTTTGTATATGCTCTGTAACAAAAAGACATATGCTCTGTAACAAAAAGAAAAGAAATGCATGTATATGCACAACAAATACATATGTATATCGGTTTCTATCTTGGTGAATTATATCGGTATTGGTATGGTCTTGTGATGGTATATATGATCAGGGAGAGCATAAAATAGAAAGTTTGGTGCTTTAATTGTTTAGATTAGGAGCTGAGTGATTTAGTTATAATAAGCTATGTTCTTACTAATAGAGTTACTAATAGAGGGTCAAATTTTATTCCGTGATAAAGAATAAAGCAAGAGTAATGATTTTTTGGAAAAAATTGTGTATCAAAAGCAATTACCAATACCAAGGAAACACAAATATTTAGAGTTTTAAATGTTAATATCCTGACCATAAGAAGAGTTAAAGCATGAGCAAATTTTTTTTCAAATTCATAAATTGGTGTTTTAATACACGGATTGAACACAACGGACATGAACTCTATCACTAGGAAACATGTGTGGGAAATTATACAAGAGTCAAAAAGCAACGAGTTATTGATATTTTTTTTTAGAGAAGTAAATACACTTTAAAAGTCTTTTGACGGGTTAACCATACATATCTAAATTATATTAAAAAGAAAATCACTTGCATATTCTGGTTTGCTTACAAATTTTATTTTTGGTACTAAAAAGATACTATCAGGTTAAAATAAAACTGACACGAGCGGCAAAAGTTAAGAGCATGAAATTATAATGGTAGAATAAAACATCGACTCCAATGTTACAGAACCACTTATTAGTGATCACAAGAGACACAAATCACTGTAGATGATGCCGAGAAGATAAATTGAAGTAAAGATAGAGAGTTAAAGACATGCAATTGTAGAAGCTATTGAAACATTTTTTGAAGTTGTAACCCGAATGAAGACATGACCCAATTTTGGGAGACATTATATCAATCGTCTTTCATGTCCTTCATTTACTTTATCTAATTGGATTTTCTAATCAAACATAATCGTGTTCCCTTGCAAAACAATACAATTTCGTCTTAAAAATCTAAATTTTCAGTTATATACATCATAATGTTGACTGTTTAAACTAGAAACCGAATGATTTAGTTACTATAAAATTTGTTCTCACTAATAGAGATCAAACTTTGTTCCGTGATAAAGAATAAAGCAAGAGCGATGATTTTTGGAAAAAGTTCTGTATCAAGAGCGATTACCAATACCAAGCAAACACAAATATTTAGAGTTTTAAATGTTAATATACTGATGATAAGAGAGTTAAAGTATGAGCAATATTTTTTTTTGAATTCATATATTGGTGTTTTAATACATGGATTGAACACAATAGACATAAACTCTATCACTAGAAAACATGTGTGGAACATTATACAAGAGTCAAAGAAAGCAATGAACTATTGATTTTTTTGTTGTAGAGAAATACATACAATTTTAAAGTCTTTAAAACGGGTTAAACCATACATATCTTAACTATATTAGAAGCAAAATCAATTGCATATTTTGTTTTTCTTACAAATTTTATTTTTTGTAAAAGTTACTAGTATGTTAAAAATGACACGAGCGGCGAAAGTTAGAGCATGAAATTATAATGGTGGAATGAAACGTCGCCTCAATGTTGCAGAAGAATTTATTACAAGCTGGTCTTTAAAGATGAACCGGTATGCAACTTACTACGTACCTCTTTACTTCTTTAGTTATGTGTTTATAAATATATACACAAATCGAACTAAGATCGTGTTTTAATACATGGACTATATCACTACGACACATGTGTGGGACATTACACAAGTCATTCATATTATAAAAAGACAAAAATAATAAAAATAGTAAGAGTAGAAAACCTAATTTTATATGCATCTAAATTTGGAAGTTTTATTTGGTTTAATTCGGTTATTCTATTAAACCAAATAATTATACCACATAATATAAAGATCTTAAAATATTTTAATTTGGTCAAAAGTTAGACTATTATAAATTTTAATATTTGTAAATATAATAATTCTTTGCAAATTATATAAACGACTATTAATTTGTAAATTCATAGAATTCACTAATTTTTAATAAATATTTTCTTAAATGCAGATTTTGCTTTGAAATTTGATATATTTATTACATTGCAAATAGAAAAGCACAAAGTTTACGAAATTATCAAAATAATATATTTAAAATGATAAATATGAGTAATATAAATACCATAACTATTTATATTAACAAAACACTTTACCAAACAAATAAATCCAATTAGACAAATAAACCAAATTAGTTTAGATAAAATAAAAATGAAAATATTGACTAAACGGAATGCAAAATGAAAAACATTTAAACAAAAACTATAAACTTATTTAAAACTACTCGATTTTTGTCTATATATTTTACTACAACACCGTCAACTATTTATACTCTTAGTGATTGTCTCTATAATAAATATAGTACTTCAAACTACTCTGTTACTACCTACAAGCTAAAATCAAAAACCATCATATTATTTCCAACTAATCAATTCCACCTACAAGCTAAAACATACTTATCTAAAGTTAAAACATATTATATACAACATAATAAAAAAAGTCAAATATAGTTTACAACATATATAACGAATGTTCCCGCACATAGTGCGGATGAGAATCTAGTTCGACTTTAAGTCTAATTTTGGTTTATCACGTTTAAACGTGATTACCACAAATGTACTAAAATTCAATGAAAAGAAAGAATTAATAGGAACATCAAATTCCTACTCTTTCATAATTTTTTTCACCATTTATAAATAATCAATTTTAACTATTGACCACTAAAAAAATGAAATGAATGATGAAGAAAAAGGATGAAGAGAATGAAAAAAAAACAAAAGATTTAGGAATGAGAAGAAATTGTATAAAAAATTTGTTTATCTTGTTCCTTTTCAAATTTAATAGGTAATATTTTTGTTCTACAAATTCTTTAAAGGAGGAAGAATGAAAAAGAATCATAAGTACCAAAATTCTTTATAAAAAATATTTTTTTTTAAGGAATTGAAAGAAATTCAACGTTCTTTTTCATTTTTTTTTAGTGATCACTATTTAGAGCCGTACTCTTTCGATCATTTTCATTTATATATAGGTCTACATAATTAGTTTAGTGATTGTTTTAATGGCGTTGTCGTTTAATAATCCAATATTTTATCTTGGAGTAAATTGTGGCACTGTGCATACTTTAGTGGCAAAAAATGCCTAAAAATTAGACCATCCGTTTTAGGTAAATTAAAGATCATGTAATAAAGTAGATCATCCATTTTAGGTAAAGTATATCATGTAATAAAGTATCCGTTAGGTAGAGGGCCATGTACATAGTGTTCAAGTATTAAAATTACTATCCGAAAAATATATTTTAAAAAGAACGGGTAGGGTAATTCAAGGTTAAAATAAAATATTAATATTTAAAACTATTTTTTGAACTGAAGATAAGGTTGAGTTTGGATGCTTCGTATAAATTCGAAAATTACAGCAAATTATTTTAAATTAAGAATTATCTAAAAATTACTTTAATTTTTTTGAATTTATCTAAAATATCCAAACTCGAATCTAATATTCATACTATTTACTTAGAGTTACTTTAAATTATTTTATGGTAAAAAAATTAAGAATTTTTCTTAGTCAAAAATTAATATTCATATCCGGTTAGGCCTAAGTAACTCTAAGTAATCTAGAGGAACCTTATCGTTTAAGACCAAATTTTTACCATTTTTATTGATTAAAACATTTTGACTATTTTCTGATCAAAATCTATTTGCGACCACCGATTTTTTACGAATCGATTTTGGTCAAGTACTAGTCAGAAATAGTTTTTTTGACCAATTTTAGACCAAAATACTAGTCAAAATTGAAATGTTTTCTTGTAGTGAATGTTTGTAACAAAAAGGTCCCTCTGGATTCAAATGTGCTTAATCTATTTATTTATGTTTCCATTTTTTTTAATCTCTTTCTTTCTTTTAAATGTTTTTCTTTGTTAAATTCTTTCATTATCATTTTTAATCTAATAAATGTTATTTTACGTCTATTGTTGTATCAATGTATAAGAATCCACTTGTTTATTTGAACTTTCAAATAACTAAACCGCCTCTTACTAATATATGCTTTAATATTCACCAAATGTAATCAGCCCTAACATTTTTAAAAAAATGAGTGTAACGATCACAGATAAAAATAACTATACGCCAAAGATGGGTGGGGAATATGAGTCTATAAAGAGGAACAATATATAGATCAAGGCTATAACATTATATTAGCATATTCATTCTTTTAGTTCTTCATTTCTTTAGGCTAATACCTGTATAGACTTATTAGGTTAAGCAGACCAAAATAATACAACAAATATAATGTTTCTCCAGACTAATTAATGTATACATGTGGTTCCTTGTGCATTGATTATGCCACAAAAGAAATCCCTAGCGAGATTAATCGACAACGAATTACTTGAATACTACTAGCCAGCCACTTTTTGTTGGGTTTGGTTTAATATTTTGATTCAACACAAGAAATTTTTGTTTTTAACAATGATTCAACACACGAGAATTTGACCGACAGAAAACAAAAGAAATCAATTTTTGTTATTGTAGCTGGGAAAATTGGAGAAACAAAACCATAGTACCTACATCTAGACACATTAATCTAATTTTTTTTCTTTGTTAACTCTTGGAAAAAGAAATATTTACAAATTCTTAGAGATTGAAATTAGGGAATATGCACTAAATGATTTCAGTTTGTGAAATGATTATGATGTAACATGTATTTGCAAAATACACAATTCCTCTGGCAAGCTGCATGTTTAAAAAAACTTTCAAACAGTTATATCAATTATGACATGAGGTTTTTAACGTACATATTTTTACAAAATACATGTTTAATTCGGGTATATTATATTTTTGGTTCGGTTTCGGTTTGGGGGTTTCGGCTCGGTTTGGTTCTTAAAAAATTTTGATAATTATCCGAAATAATTTGGTTCTTGTTCGGTTCGGTTCCGGATATTTTTTATCCAAACTACCCGAAATAACCCAAAAATATCTAAAATACCGGAAAAATATTTTAAAAACCAGTAACAATTGAAATATTATAACTAAATTGGATACTCTTATCCCAACTATCCGAATATTCCTAAAAATATCCGAACTAACCAAATTACTCGAAAAAATAAAAAAGAACTAATTTGTCAAATTTATCTAAATTATTCGAACATACCCAACCTTAAACTAAAATATCTATGAATTAATTTATTATTCGGATATTCAGGTACCCTTTCGATTCTCAATTCGGTTTGGATTTGGTTCCGATTCTTCGGTTCTAAACATTTAGGACCATCGGATATTTTTTAAAAATTAAATTCGGTTAATTTTGGGTCGGTTCCGGTTCAATATTTCGGTTCCGGTTATTTTGCCCACAATGTTAACCCTTTTCCCCATACATTTTTTTAGAATGGGATCTAAGATTGAGTTTTTAAATAAGAATTTGTTTTTCCAAATAAACTCCCATACATCCAGCAACGCTAAACTTTCTTTAAAAACATATTAAATTGGTTGGAATATATCTACTACTTGCATGTCAGAAATAAATAATATTATAAAGTAATAAACTATTGTTTACGTATTTAGTCTAAAGAGTGGCCATCTCAGTTTCACGGGACAACCTAATTATATCCTCTTGTTTCTTGTCGCACCTAATTATATTGACGAGAAAAAAAATCCCAAAATTTTAATTTTGTTTTGGGTGATTTTAATATCAAGTAATAACGAGGGGCCAGAAAATTCCACCAAATTCCTTACTGGATGAAAATGTCCCTCTAAGAATGTTATATGACCTTTCATATGGCATATCTGTAATTTCAGAGAAAGTAATTTAAATATAATCCGAAGTTTGGTTCAAATCCTACACAGCATACTTAAAGCGATTAGTTTTATTTACATGATAAATAACATTTTTCTTATTTTACGAGAATATCAACCAATTGCGAAGTTTCTGAAGTAAAATGACAGGCCATGTAGAATTTGAAATAAATGTACAATGAGGCCATGATAATAATAATACTAATGTGAATGCATGCACGAATCAATTATTTTCTACATTACACTCTATTCAAACGACGTTCCATATAATTTCGAGTTTCTATGTATTTCTACCCAAAAAGTCGTATTATAATCGAATTTTGTATATGTAGTTATTAACTTATTATAGCATTGACATTATGATATCAGATACTTGATTGAATTACCAAATAGATACAAATTTGCCCTTCCCTCACGTCTCTCTAAACCCTATAAATACAAGCGCACTCGCCTTCTTAATCTTTACCTCTCTCACTCAATAAACACTTCAATAATCCTTAAGAGACCGATCCTATCCTTTGAAAGACAATGGCTGCAAAAACCTCGGCTTGTCTCGTCCTCTTCTTTGCCCTCAACATCCTCTTTTTCACCTTAACAGATGCAACTAATCGTGGCTGTCCCCCAAGTCCTAAGCACAAGAAGCCCATCTCAACTCCTAAACCAAGGTCAGTCCCAGGTAGGGCCCCTATTCGTCCTTCCGTCCCAAGCCCTTCGGTCCCGGTTCCTTCGGTACCAGTTCCTTCGATACCAAGCCCTTCGGTCCCAGTTCCTTCGGTACCAAGCCCTTCGGTTCCAAGTCCTTCGGTCCCAAGTCCTTCGGTTCCAAGCCCTTCGGTACCAAGCCCTTCGGTCCCAGTTCCTTCGGTACCAATCCCATCGGTTCCAAGCCCGAGTACCCCTGGCTCATCCGGAAACTGTCCTATAGATGCCCTCAGGCTCGGTGTATGTGCAAACGTCCTACGCGGCCTACTTAACATACAGTTGGGTCAGTCATCAAGTCAACCATGTTGTTCGGTAATCCAGGGTTTGGTTGACCTCGAGGCTGCAGTTTGTCTATGCACTGCTCTTAGGGCTAACGTTCTTGGAATCAACCTCAACGTTCCTATATCCCTCAGCCTTCTTCTCAATGTTTGTGACAAGGATGTTCCGTCCGGTTTCCGATGTGCTTGAACGATATATCAACTGTGCATACGTACACACAGTTTCCTCTTCAAAATATTATAGTTTGAATAAAATGCATGTTTTTTTTTTATAAAGAATAAAATGCATGTTCCCATGCAAGTTAAGGGTTTAACGTTTAAATCTCTTGTTTAAGTGAGTGTTATTCATAATTTTTTGTAAACTTTCTTTTGGCGCATGTATGTTTTTGTTGTAACTTCTACTTTTAGACAGTTAAATAAAGATTATTCATAGTCGATGTCTTATATTCATATTTTCTTTTCGTTTCCATTTTCGGGTTGGAATGTTTTACATATATAGTTGTCCAATTTGAAAACAAACACGGTGAAAATATTATTCTACTTAATCAAATGTTTGGATTCATCGAAATATTATTCTACAGCTTTAGCTACACGTTCCAAAATTAATTATAATTCATCTTACAAACACGCTCATAATCACTAAACGCAAACACTCAATGCATATGCAAACACGACGCTTGGGTGAAGACTCAATGCATAAACAAATGGGTTATCAACCGCAATTTTAAGCGATTAATGCTACAAGCTAAACACATTATTATAAAGGGAGGTTGGTACAGCGAATATGGCCGATTTGGCTAAACCATCAGCAATACAATTTTGTGTCCTTTGCACATAATCAAAAGACACGATCTTTAGATCGAAAGATAGTTGAAAGATATCTTGAAAGATACCAAAAAGCTCCAGATTCTGGGTTCTGGAATTGATGATCGTGATGAGAGATTTTGTTTCTGCAGGGCTTCCCTTTAAAAACTAAAGTGCTTTAATCCCTTTAAATATCACATATAAATACGACATTCACAAGTAGCCCCATCTATCATACATCAAACGAAACCATTTGAAAGTACCATAATACCTATCATTTATTGTTTGATTATACTGACATGAAATTATTATTGACGTATATATAAATTTGACAATACATAAAACCCACTACTATAAACAAATGTGCAGCCCAATGGTTTCTTACATATTTATATATCCCTAGAATTATTTTTCAATAATCAAATTCCATGATTAAGAAGAAATGTCCTTCACATAATGAAAACAAAGGCAATGTGCCTTAACCACTGAATCAAACAACGATTCACTCTTACTAAAATATCTGAAATGTTAGTACATCCTCAAAAGAAAACAATAGTGACAGCTTTATCTAACTGTCGTACCCCATAAAACCCATATAAATACACATATCCTCTCTTACATTTCTCTTCACCATTCTCTAAAGCAACACTTCTATCTTAAAACTTCATTTCCTACTCAAAGTAGAAATATATATACATTTCGAGAGATGACCTCAAAAATCTCAGCCTCCCTTACCCTTTTCTCACATTCAACATCCTCTTCTTCACCTTGACCAGCGCGTGTGACAGTGGCTGCAGACCTATCTCCAAACCAAAGCCTAAGCCCAATCCCACACCAAACCCTTCCTCCTCAGGAAAGTGTCCTAAAGTCACTATAAAGCTAGGTGTTTGCGCCATTGTCCTAAAGGATCTTCTAAAAATTCAGTTGGGCACGCCGCCAATCAAGCCTTGCTGCTCGCTCATCAACTGTTTGGTTGATCTTCAAGCTGCGGCTTGTCTCTGTACCGCCCTCAAGGCCAATGTCCTAGTCATTAACCTTAACATTCCCGTCTCTCTCAGCCTTCTCCTTAATGTTTGTAGCAAGAAGGTCCCTTCTGGATTTAAGTGCGGTTAATCTATTTATTTACGCTTTGATTTGTTTTAATGTTTTAATTATTCTATTTAAAAAATGTTTTTCTTCTTTATGATTCTTTTTATTTAAGTTTGTGAAATCTGAACATTTGATAGTGAAAGATTAATCAATATGGGGAAATAATATTCATGTAAATTTTCAAAAAATAATAATAATAATACTCTCTCTATTTCACAAAGATGAATTTTCTGAGTTTTTCACGCATATTAAAAAGAATAATTAATTTTCTATTATAAATGTATTAATTTTTACGATAAATAGTTTTAAGAAAATTTAACAAATAGTGTTTTAATAATTTTCTTTGAAACTTACAATCTGTTAACATTAAATGATAAATATGTATTGAAAACATTAAAAAAATTATCTTTGTGAAACAAAGAAAGTAATATTCATGATCTGAAAATAAGAAAGAGACGATAATGATGTCATTCGTTGATCTCCTTTTCAATTCCACGGTTTTTTTAGGACAAAGAGATAAATTGTCATTTAATTTGATTAGTTATTTGGTTATTGATGTTGTATAGTTATATTCTTAAGGATCTTAATATTAAAGCTCAATTTGGTTATTTGACTAGCTCCCAATAATCAATACATGACAAAAACAATAAACAAGACCTTTCATTCGTAAATTTGGACTCTCAAATTGATCGCTCTCTTGTGACTAAAAAATAAAATAAAAAAATTGATCGCTCTCTCTCCTAAAAAGTTGTGATTTATCCTTCACTAGTTTTAAGAGATAAATAAATATATAACTATTTTGATTCATGAAACTACTTTAGTTATTATTTTGCATCTGTTGTATTTGCTTAATTCTAAAATACATACTAAAGTTATTCATGAAGTTAGACATGTAATTGTTTGAATTCATGTTGAGGATTAATTTTTGAACAAACAAAAAATTGATGGTGGGGAAAGAAGGAGTATTTTTTTGGTATACAATCTTACTTCATAACTTAAACTTTAACTGTGCAATTAGAGAGAATTAGCCATCCTTTAAGTTTACTACAAAATAATTGAAACACAATAAAACATAATGCAGATAAATCATCTCGGAAGATGGACAGTAGATCCAAGGCATGCCTCAAATGCATCAAGAAAGTTTTCGCGGCAAAGCAAGAGAGTCCACGAGCCAGAGAGTCCATGATTGGTCACATTCCAATGTGATGTTAAGATCGAACTTCTACCTCGGTAATTGTCAAAACGAACCCGGTTGCTTCTTTTGGTCCCAAAGAGATCGCATAAGAAAGCAAGGCGGTGAAAAAATCCTTAAAAGTTCCCGGCACATAACTCCGGACTACGACCGATGAGAGGGAAGATACAACATTCTCAAAGAAAGGGAAGAAAATACGATAACTCTCAAAGAAAAAGAAGAAATTAGAATTGATCTCTCCCCGAGAGGAAAGGACGGTGAGTAATATCCCTCCACTAGGGAGGAGTTTGGTAAGATAGCCATCCTCGTAAAACCCATGACAAAAATCCAAGCCGAAACGCAAAGGACAAAAATCCCAGCCGAATCGCAAAGGACACTATCACCAGAAGTGGGCTTAGAACTAGAAGATGGACTAAGATGACAAGATCTTGTTGGGCTAGGAAGCCCAAATATTAGGTTGGGGCAAGCCCATATTTGATTATTGTCGAAAGATTTTGAAAACCTCTTTGATGGTGGGGAGCCATGGACAAGCGGAGGAAACAAGGTGAGTAGTCGGAGAAGCATCAGACCGTCACAAAACCACTGCGAAAGGGATGACAGGAAATAGAGAGACCGAGCAGAGTCGATTTCCATGCCAGAGAAGAAACATTGGCCCGCGACAGAGAGTTCGTATTGGCCGGAGAAGAAGACATGAAACTCGGCGAGGAGTGGGTCTCGCAGTCGACGAAACCTGTGATGAAGTCGGAGACTGGGAATGGGGCGAGATAAACGATGAGAATCCAGCGGCGGTGATACCACGAAGCAAATGAAGAGAATCTGTGCCATTGTGAAGATTTGTAAACGGTGCCTCGAAGGAATTAGGGAGAACCTACTAAGCTTGTCTATTAGATGTTTTATGGAAGGGATGAGTTGAATGAGGTTTTGTTTGTCTCGAAAAAGCAAAAAATAATAAAAAGATTGTTGTAAAAAAATATAGATCTGGTTACATAAAATGACCCCTAAATTGATTTGAAATACAAGTGTAACCCACATATCTTATGTTTGAGAAAAATAACCCCTTTACAACTACATCTTTTATGACCAAACAATAAAACGGAGTCATAATGACTGTTTTAACCTAGAGAAGTCTGCTGAGTAACATAGAAGTCTACTAGAGGGGGTTTAGTAGACTACCAAAGCAGTCTACTATATAATTATATTTTAATTTTAAATTTATAAATTAACAAAAAATATTTTGAATTTTTTTTTTGATTGATGACCTTACTATAAACAATTGTGAAGTATGAAAAATAAAATTTCACAAAATTAAACATACTTAAACCTACTTATACAAAGAAGTTTATGAAGACTACTTTTGTTGTTTTAGTAGACTACTACAGTAGTCTACTATATAATTATATTTTAAATTTAAATTTATAAATTAACAAAAAATATTTTGATAAAAAATTTTGATTGATGACCCTACTATAAACAATTGTGAAGTGTAAAAAATAAAATTTCAAAAAATTAAACATACTTAGACAAATTAGGTTATGAATGAAATACATACTATACTAAACAAAGAGTTACCAAATAAGGTACATCATAGGTTGCAAACATGTTTTTACACTTAGGGTTAAAGTTAAAGTTTATCATTTTTATATTTAAAATGTCAAATTTGCATAAAAGTGTTAACTTGTGAGTGAATATATTATACGTTTTGAAAGTTTTGGTATAGGATTTCGAATAATCATTGAAAATAAGCGATTTATGTAAAGTAGACTTCATTTAGAGTATGTGTATTTGTTTGCATCATCGAAGCCCAGTAGGTTTGTGAGAGGATGTGTTTTTGTTTACATCTCTCAGTATGTTTAGTAATCAAAGGTTTTCCAAATCGAAGGTCTTCACTATGTTTATGTGTTTTTATTTTCTTATACGATGTTTGGTTTTGGATACAACAGACTTCTCCTGTAGACTTCTTCAGTAGACTTTTCCCGTAGACTTTTCCCGTAGACTTCTCCAGTGGATTTCTCCAGTAGACTTCTCAATAGAATTCTCCAGTAGACTTCACCAGTAGACTTCTCTAGTAGACTTCTCTGGCAGACTTAAATATGCATTTAGAAGTCTACTAAACATATGGAGGCAAATTTGAATTTTTTAAAAACATTTTAAGAATTTGAATTTCTTAAAATCGTGTAGTTAAGGAGAACCAAATTGAACCAATTTTTTTACCCATACAAATTAACCGAACTTAACCAATTTATTTATCCTACCTATAAAACCACAAAAATGTGGTTAGATGAAAAAAATTTACAACCTAAAATTACAACTTGAAACTCCAAACAAGAGAAGTCCACAACCTTCCGTCTCCATCATCACCGTCGGTTAGACTTCATGCCTTCTTTCCATTCTCTCAACTCTTTTTTATTTTACTATCTCTTACTTGCTATTTCTCTATCTGATTCGAAAATCTAACCCTATTTTTTTTCACTCTTCTTTGCCGATTGCCGCCGCCGGAAAGTACGAAATTCGGTTTAACTTCATCGAAATACAAGGTTTGTGAGAGCTCTCGACTGTCTTCACTATGTTTATGTGCTTTTATTTTTTATACGATTTTTGGTTTTGGATACTGCAGACTTCTCATATTTCTTCAGTAGACTTCTCACATTTCTTCAGTAGACTTCTTCAGACGATGGATATAGATGCAAGAAGTTTCCCATCAAGGCTTTATTCCCAAGAAGACGAGCCTGAAGCGGATAAAAGCATAAACTACTATGCTGGAAATACAAAATTGTTTGATGTTCTAACCCAGTCATTAAGGAAAGATGAAAGGGAAGAGCTTTTATTATCTCTATTGGGTGTGGTGCTACAGTTCCATGATCTCGAGTTTCACTGGGCATCGAGGATGGTTTATTATATATTAACTGCTCCGCTAGAGTGCAAGAAACCCCATGAGATATGGAGTCTGATTGGATGCAAGCCGTTGAGGTTTTCATTGCTTGAGTTTGAGGAAATTACCAGTCTTAATTGCCGCGACGTTCCGAATTTGGAAAACCCAGCTATAGAGGTCACTGAGGAAACGCAACAATTTTGGAGCCTTCTGGGAGTTGATGTCGAAAGGAGTCCAACTGTAAACGAGTTAATAGAAGCGTGTGGTTTATGTGTAGACTGGACACGGTTGGACCGCATCAGGTTGGGATATCTATGCATATACGCCGGTTACATTGAAGCTAAAAAGAAGACAACACCCATCAATGTTAACCTTGCTAGGCTTGTGATGGATATAGATGCCTTCCAGAACTACCCATGGGGTAGGGTTGCATTGAAGTTACTCATCAAGTCAGTGAAGGAGAAAAACTTGTCAGCCCGGTCGTATACCATCGAAGGCTTCGTACATGTTCTCCAAGTATGGGTGTACTCTGCTCTACCGGATTATGCAGTCCTATATGGTGATCCCTTTCCACATAAACCATCTCCACCTCTACTGGCTTTCCGCGGAGCCAGAGGCAAGAAATACTTGAAAGAGAACATATACAAACAGGTCTGATTATTTTATTCTTCTACATATAGTTTGAAATTACTTGTAGACTTCATCTTCTCTTTCTTTGTAGACTTCTCCGGTAAACTTCTCCAGTAGACTTCTCCAGTAGACTTCTCTTCTCCTGTAGACTTCTCCAGTATTCATCGTTTACTAACGCCATTTTTCTTTGTTTTGTTTATTTTGGATCATTTTTATGTTTTTCATGAGTCAGTCCAAGTTATTTTATTGAGTCAAGAGTATTATAGTTAGGAAACTATGATATAACATTTCTCTTTGTTTATTGACTATTTCATTTAAGTGACCATTGTTGCAGAATGAATTCATATCTGACTAATGAAAAATCCAAAGGCTAACTAGTTAACTAGAGACGTCTCTTGTTTCCAGCAAAGTCCACTAAGCTTGAGCTAATTGCACCCTCATTGGAATGAATGGTGTCTATAGAGCTTGATTCTTCGTTCGTACTGGAGAGATGCACCTTGTGTGAAAAAAGTGATGGTACTCATCTCCTTTTTTCTAAGTTATAAATTGTATAAGGTTGAGAATAGTGCAAAGATCCTCATGACCCTGTCTCCTCACAAGGAACAACAGTAGTGAGTCCTCACGAGTCTGTCACCTCACAAGGAACAGTAGTAGTGAGCGCTATTCTAAAGCTGTAACGGAAGCATCCTCACGACCATGTTTCCTCACAAGGAACATAAAAGTGAGAAACACTGTTTTTGAGTTATTGAAAAAATAATTCTGGGGAGAGGAAGAGGACCAAAAGGTTGTATTGGTGATCTGTCATGGTATTGTACGGGAACGAATCTAGAAGGTTCTTGACACTGAGATTATCAATGAGGCTAGCAATGATGAATAGTGGACAGTGTTGCGAAATCTTGGGATGAATTTGGGAATGTCTACGGAGAAGTACATGGTGGTTTGATTTGATTCATCTTTGCACCACATGGATTACGAATTTAGTGGTCAATAAACGCTCCAAAAGAGAAGCTGAGTTTCCACGTTTTCAAACCTCTTTCACAAGTTTAGTCTTCTGTTTTGCTTGAGGGCAAGCAAAAAGCTAAGTCTGGGGGAGTTGATGTATTACGTTTTTGACACATTCTAACCAATGTTTTCAAAGGTTTTTCGAGTCTTTTCTATGTCTTTAGAGTCTTTTCAGGTTTAAACACGTATGGATGGAGTCTAAGGCAAAATAGCAAGGATTAGAAGAAAAGGAGCAGAAAATGGTCAGAAGTTTGGCATTCGTTGAGTCACTTTCCGCCATTGGATCGAGCTGAAATTTGAGCACAAGATAGAGAGTCAAGTTAGCTTTCATTTGGAAGCAATATGAAGTTATTCCAACGGTGGGATCGAAAGTTATGAGAGTTTTAGTGAAGACATGCCTGTCTGCCTTAACCGACCGGTTTGCTGGAAATTAAAGAAATTGTAGATTTTCCTATTTTGACTCGGTTTGAACCAAAAACGTGATTTAGCCTATTAATTCTAGGTTTCAGCCAATTTTTAGATAACCATTGTAATTTATCCATATTTTTTGTTTCTAAGCTTTTGGAGAGAAGATCTCTGAACCCTATTGACAATTTGGAGATGATTTCTGAACCCTCTTGTTTATTTATTGATTTCATATTTTCTTCTATGAATTCTTCTCTTGATTTGATTTCTATCATGTTTGAGTAGTTTTCTAGTTAGGTTTTAGGATTTCAAAGAAATTTATCATTGAATCAGACATAGATAGGGTTTTATCATATGTTGTTTTCACCTATCATTGAACTCACTGCTTAGGCTAAATTGATCACTTAGTCTCTGATCTAAGGTTTAATCTATTCATCAAAAGTGTTATAGATTGCTTGATAGAACATAGGTGAGCAAATTGTCCTTAGCCAACGAAAGCTGATGCTAAGGCAATTTGTGAACATATCAAACCTGATCGTTAATGCTTGTCTAGAATTCTAGGTTTAAACGACAGTTTAGAATTCTAGGTTGCTAGATAAAGTCTCTGATACCACGATAGTGGATTAGTTATATCTTCATGTTTGAGTTCGAAACTGCGCTTAATTGTTCCCTGAATAATTGTCTGGTTCATGATCTCTGATTTCCTACGAATATCCTAAAGCCTAACGCTTTTAATCCATAACTTTACATCGATTTATTTGCTATTTTCGTTTTCAATTTGCAATTCAAAATCATATTTTTGTCTTAGCTTAGTTTCACTCTTGAGATTCGTAGTGTGATACTCGGTCCTCGTGGATTCGATCCCTGCATTACTACAACCATTCGATCCCCGGCAACGGCGCCAAAAACTTGATATCAGAGCTTTTAACCCTATATAACTACTGCAAGTGCACAGCAAATGGTTATATAACTACTTTGGTTATACGTCTTATATGTTAATCGCTCTACGTCTTATATGTCTATTTTGTAGGTGAATGTCCTAAGCTGTGTGATAAAGAATGAGTACGAAGATATGTTCCCAAGGTGGGATGATGATGTTGACGACGAGAAGATAACCAATACAATCTCAGCTCTATATGAACCAGGCTAGAGATGGACTCGTGATCACTAAGCAGTGACGGGTGTGATGGTTTCCGCTAATGATAAAAAAAAGCAGGGTAGGTTGTGTTCAGAATTGTTATAATTGGTTTTAAATGTTCTATCATATGTTAAGGTTTCTATTCATATGAAATTTGCAACAGGTAGTGTGAAGTCTAGGGTGAAAAATGAAAGCATGAGCCTTAGCCTTATTAGCTTACCGGAGAAGAGGAGTCGAGAAGAATTTGACTATGGTTCCACGCCGGATCTACCATCATTCGTGCAGAGCATACAAACACACTTTGATCAGCATTTTAAGGACTTGTCAGAGAAGGTTGATACTGGTTTTAAACGCTGTGAAAAGAAGATCAAACTCCTTTGTGATAAAATCAACAATATTGAGGAACACATGGAGGCTGTGAAAGAGGGAAAGGAAGAGGAAGAGGCTGTGAAAACTGGAAAGAAAGAGCAAACCAAATCCAACCAATTTGCCCCAGCTCCTCATGTGGCGGACTTGATTGAACCGGTTGCTGAAGAGGACAAGATTGTCCCTGATATTGGGGTTAGTACCCAATCTAAACTGACATTTTCACATTTCTTGTTTGGATGATATATTATATATTCTATTTTTATAAAAAATTTGGTATATGATTCGACTTTGATCCTCTACTTGCAGAGTAAAATGTTTAACAAGGAAACACAATTTCAAGATGGCCAGAGTGCGAGTGTTACTGGTGCGGATCCAAGTGTTATGATACAACCTCCTCAAAAACCACAACCGAGTTTACAGCTTCAGAAAGCTAAACAAGAGAAGAAGAAGGCAGCCAAGGAAACACTTAAGGATGATGGTCAGAGTGCGAGTGTCACTGGTGCGGATAAGAGCGTTATGATTCTGTCTCCTCAGAAACCACCTACGAATTATGCTGAGATTGCGAAAGCTAAACAAGAGGATAAGAATCAAGCGGTTATGAAACGAGCAAGGAGTGACAGGCTAAGGAAGCCGGGCCCGGCAAATAAGTCACCGTTCGAATACAAACCCGCTAATTCAAAGGTAGGAAAAGAATATGATCCTTTTGCTACCTTTGATGAAAAAATGACGAGGAGACTTGAAGAGTGGCTGAAGCAACAGCCGTAAGTATAAAAAAATACTTAACTCGTTGTTTAAGCTTGTCAATTGCTGAAATTTCCTTGCTAAACAGGGATTATGAAGAGATCATTTCGTACACTTCTGTAGAGTGGTTTTGGATTCTACGAACGCCGCAAAAATGGCTAAGAGACACGGTAAGCCATGAATCTTCTCTTGTTGACTTCTCTAGTAGACTTCTCCAGTAGACTTCTCTTCTTAAGTAGACTTCTCTTCTCAAATAGACTTCTCTTGTAGACAGACTTCTCTTGTAGACTTCTCTAGTAGACTTCTCTAGTAGACTTCTTATGTAGACTTCTCTTCTTAAGTAGACTTCTCTTCATAAGTAGACTTCTCTTGTAGACAGACTTCTCCTGTAGACTTCTTAAGTAGACTTCTCTTCTTAAGTAGACTTCTCTTCTCAAGTAGACTTCTCTTGTAGACATCTCTAGTAGACTTCTTAAGTAGAATTCTCTTCTTAAGTAGACTTTTCTTCGCAAGTAGACTTCTATTGTAGACAAACTTCTCTTGTAGACTTCTCCAGTAGATTTTTAAGTAGACTTCTCTGGTAGACTTCTATTATGTTTTTGATTTTTTAACATCGATTCTTTTGGTTGTTTTGTTGCAGCACCTGGATGTTGCGTTGAATATGCTGTAGAAACGGTATAAGGATCATCCAGAGTGGTTTAGGAGTGAAAAAATCTGCATCCTCTACACTACTCTAGGCAACATATGGCCTAGTCAGTACAATGACTTTAAAGATTTCGTTCCCAATCCAGACGAGAGTGGAAAAAAGCTACCAGGTGGGTCGTGGGATTACTATACAGGTCTACTCCCCGTGTATGCAAGAGTACAGAAGACGTGAGGGACTGAAGTGGAGGACATTTATTTACCATTAAATGTCAAAAAAGATCATTGGATGGCTTTGTGGATATCACTCCCACAGAGACATATTGTTGTCTGGGACTCTATAGTTTCCCATGCAACGCTCGCGGAAATCAAAGAGAAGGTCGAGCCCATTGCCTTTATGTTACCTTATCTACTTCGGACTTCATGTGAAGTAGAAGATAGACCCAAGTGGCCATACACCCAATTCACGCATGAAAGGTGGCCAGCATCCAAAGTACCACAAAACAAGAAATCTGGGGATTGTGGAGTGTATTGTCTGAAGTACATTGAATGCCATGCTCTCGGCATTCCATTTAGTGCAACTGTATTGTCCGATGCGAAGATAAAGCGTATTAGAGAAAAGCTTGCGGCTGAGATATTCGCCAAGACTGAATTTCGTGGGGCAGACATCAATACATATACTGGTTTGGATGCTTATGACTAATATAGGGCCTCACAATTTCAATATTGTAGATATCTTGCATATATATTGTAGATGTAAGAAAAACTCATCCTTATTTTTTGGCTACCATGGCGGGATGTGATATGTACAAACTTAATGTTAACGAACGTAATCTGATATGTTATTAACTTCTCTCTAAAAACTTATATTGTAGACTTCTCCGATAGACTTCTCTTGTAGACATCTGCTTCTATACATGAATCTTCTCGAGTACACTTCTCTTGCAGACTTCTCTGGTAGATTTCTCCGGTATACTTCTCTTGTAGACATCTGTTTCTGTATATGAATCATCTCGTGTACACTTCTCTTGTAGACTTCTTTTGCAGACTTCTCTGGTAAATTTCTCTGGTAGACTTCTCTTGTAGATAGCTGTTTCTGTACATAAATCTTCTCGTGTACACTTCTCTAGTAGACTTCTCCGGTAGACTTTTCTTGTAGACTTCTCTTGTAGACATCTGCTTCTGTACATGAATCTCCTTTATCTGAACAAAAACCGCCAATAATTCCTTTATCTGAAAACCCTAGGTTGCGAAACAACGCGGCTCCTCTCTTTATCCTCTCTTGCGAAACCAAAACTTAAAATCTCAATCCATCACTTATCATGGCATCTCCGTCACAATCCCCAAATCCTTCACCGGATTCTTCCTCTGCTACCTCTGAAACTCAGTTCCCTAGAAAAGCTAGGGAAGGATATACGATTGACTTCAACGCAGATCCATGTAAGTCTCTTCGACTTCCTCTGTTCAAGATCTTTTCTTTCTGACTTCTAACTCACTGTCTGACCCCTTTTTCTCTTTCCCTTTCTCTATGAACCAACGACAACCACTGAAGCCCCTCAGGAGATCGCTGACTACACGATAGTTGGAGAAAATCTCTTGTAAGTTCCATGAACCAACCCTGTTTCTCTTGAATCCTATAGATCATTGTTACAAACCTACATACTTCTAACTGCATACATGTCGATTCAAACACCAATCTCAAAATTTGCAGCGCTAATCTGAAATCTGTTTCTCTGTTGCGAGATGACCAATCGACAACTATGCCCGAAAACTTTCACGAAACAAAGATAGCTTTTTGTTCTGTGAGCCATTCTCGAAAGAATTTCCAGGTAAACTCTTAGTCAAGATGTCTGCTGGGTTTAGAGTAGTGTGTACCTTTACAATTTTGAAAATGCCAAAATCAAGAATGTCGAATTCTGTCAATATATGTATTGTCCTGTCATGAAATGTCGAATTCTTTGCAAGACAAATTTTCCTTATTTTCAACCTGGTGAAATTAATACTGTCAACCTGTGATGTTCCTTGTATTTTGTTTATTTCTCGTTGTGCAGGTACTACCGCAACTTCCTCGCTCAAAGGAACAGAGCTCGGTTCGAAGAGGAGACGCCGAAAACTGGAGATGAAGGCGAATCATCTCGCCGGAGTCCAAATCAACCACCAAATCCGAAGAAACACAGAGCCGATACCTCGCCGTAGCAAACCGAGAAGAAACCACAAGACTGAAGTTTGAAGTTTTTAAGTTTTGATGTTCAAGTTTTTTTGATGTTCAAGTTTTTTAGTTTGAAATTTGAAGTTTGAAGTTTCTCTCTCTGTAAAAGATTGAAGTTTTTAAGTTTTGATGTTCAAGTCTGCTAGTATATTTCCTGTTTGAAGATTGAAGTTTTTAAGTTTTTTATGAGAAGTTTGCTACTATATCTCACAGAGAAGTCTGCTAGTAGACTTCTCTAGTAGACTTCTCGTGCAGACTTCTCGTGCAGACTTCTCATGTAAATTAAATCTGTAGACTTCTCTATGAAGTCTACTAGTATTGAAGGTAGAGTATTCAATCTCTAACATGTAAACTTTTTTTAAAAAGGAAAATTTAATTTTTAAATTTTGTAACGAAATGATTTCATTGGCTAATTAATAAAGGTGAGGATTACCTAATTCTTTACATCGACCGTTGATTAGAAACAATCTAACGGTCATAAACAATATACAAATACAATCTATCTTTTTTACCTCTTCGTCTCCCTCCGCGTCTGTATATATCTCTTTCGTCTCTCTAAAAACCTCTTACTCTTTCGTCCAAGCTATATACATGTTTGAATCTTAACATGTAGATTTGTTATTTGTTATTTGCTATTTGTTATTTGTTATTTGTTATTTGTTATTTGTTGCTAATTATTGACTTGCACTTTATCAATAACAGCAAGACAATGGCAGCAAGGAAAATCGTACTCGCCCTCCCCGCATTGAGAGCTAACCCACCACTCCGACAACAACCACAACAACCACAAGAACCACAAGAACAAGCAAATGACAATCAAGGAAGTGCTACGGAGCTTGATGTGGAGGAGATCACAGAACTAGAGTATAGACGATCTCTCGCTCACCTTGGCTACTTAATACGCATCGAGGAAGACGAAGAAGACATTGAGTGATCAGAAATGCTATTCTTCTCATGCAAAACAATGCACGCAACTCCACACCAAACTCTACTAAATAAGATTTCATTGTATTTATTTAACAAAAAAAATCATTATGGAGTTGTTTTCACTTGTTATTGACATTATTTGGTACTTCTCGTAATGAAATATTTTTATTTATGATTTCATTGTCTTTTACTAAAACAAAAGATACTGCCGTCATAGAGAAGTCTACCAACAACAGCTAAGTAATACTCAAACAAGAAATTTGATTTATACAATAAATATTGAACCTAAATATGTCAAATTCACACAGAAAGAAACACATTAGATAACACACATGTGGGAGAAAGAAAATCTAAGAAAATCATTATAAATAAGTTTTAAATGCAATTATAAGAAAATTAAATCAGTCGACTTCTCTATGAAGTCTACCAACAACAGCTAATACCACAATTCGGCTTCGTATGCCCCCGTTGGTTGCGCTTTGAAATATTGTATTGAGCATGAATCTTCCATGGTTTAGTACCTTTCATCCTTGCGATTTCTAGCCAAGTTTGCCACCTTGATTTCTTCTTCCGACCCGGACGCGTCTTCACATCAGGAGGCAGACATGGGGTTGATGCTATACATTCATCGACTGGGTTTTGCGGGAAAATGCTTTCCGCGTACGCCCAATACAAAGAATCCCTCCCATATGTTGGGCAAACACCGGTAGCGACATCTTGTTTACTCTCTACCAAAGCGGCAATAGCATGCGAGCAAGGTATCTTTCGATGTTGAAGACACCACATGTACATTTGTTATGGCCCAAATCAACAATACAGTCACGTGCTCCTCCCTTCACATGGAACTGAAGATCATTAATGCGTACCACTTTCATCCGAGACGCGTAATCATCACGAACCGCCAACAAGTATTCAACTGCCCGAGTATGGCGTGTTGTTAGACGTAGAGCATCTTCTCGCCTTATAGGAAACCACCTTCCTAGCTTCTCACGGATAAATTCCAAAAGAAATGTTGTGGGAAATCCTCGAGCTACCTTAAGTGCGGCATTGATAGATTCAGCAATGTTGCTTGTCTTTATGTTATATCTATCTCCCTCGAAGTGAACTCGTGACCATAGCTTTGGATCCGCTTCCTCCAAGTATGTTGCAATTTTTGGCTTCACACGTCGTATCAAATCCATGTATCGGTCATACTCATCAAGCGTATATGCATACGCAGCGTCTTTGACCAAGTACATGAGCTGTTTGCCCCTAAATTTTGTGACAATGTTACACTGAAGATGGTAATAACATATACCTCGTGTTGCCCAAGAGAAAACCGTCTCGCATGCCTTCTTAATGGACGCGTGCTTGTCTGAAACTATGCTCAACGAGTATTGATCAGAAATACAACCTCTGAATTTGGTAGAAAACCATTGCCATGAAGCATCATTCTCAGCATCTATGATTCCAAACGTCACAGGAAAAATCTGGAAATTACCATCTTGGGCGGCCGCCACTAGCAAAACACCTTCATACTTTCCACTTAAATGAGTCCCATTGACCACGATTACTCGTCTAAGATACTAAAAACCAGCTATGGAGGCTCCGAACGATATAAATAGATATTTAAATCTATTGTGAGCATCAACCTCAAGAGCGGTCAATGTTCCCGGATTTGCTTTCTTGATCATATGTAAATAAGATGGGAGATTTTCATATCCATGTTCAGCAGTTCCCCTCACCATTTCTTGGACGTATAACAATGATCTTTATGAAGTGAAATAATCCAGATTCATACCAAACATCACCTTCATTGAATCTTGTATATGCTTTGGCGTAACTCCATCAATTACTCCGACGCGCTCGATAAATAACCTACCAATATACTTTGGAGTAGAGCGTATCCTGTGAGCGACTATGTCCGATAGTGAACATGTATGCTTTTTAATATACTTTGTCACCCAAAAACGGTTTGGTTCATTCGTCACACCAGCTCTGACTTTTCACTTGCATCCTTTAACACGACACGTAACGACTAATAGAGTTTTAGTAGACTTGTATGTTTTGAATGCAAATCTTGACATCACGGCCGTCAATCGCAACTCTCTAAGTAGCTCATCCTTGCTACCAAAACTCTTTCCGACAAGTATACCATCAGACCATGTCGTTTTTGATCTTGCTCTTTCGCCAAAACAACCCTCACTCCCACCAACACCATCAAATGATACATCATCTTCATCCTCATCTTTGACTTTCCCGTATGCACTGTAATCTTCATTGATACCAACACCATCAATTTTTATATCCTCGTCTTGCCCTTCACCATCTTCAACGTCTTGCCCATCACCATATTCAATACCATGATCTTCTTCATTCACACCATTTCCCGTACCATCCCCATAGTCGTCACCATCTCCATCCTCGCATTCCTCAGCATCTACGTCTGTATATTCTTCACAACCACTGTCCAAAATTCCATCACAATCATTGTTGACATCATAATCCTTCTCCAACCGACTCGAGACACAAAGACGTATAACATGCGCTCTACTTAGCTCGATCAAATTCTTAACTTGTCTATCATTTGTGACATGCATTGGAGGAGTATCCGGTGCTATATGTTGCAACATTGATTCCGGTAGTGAATAAGTGATCTCCACCACATCTGATTCCAGCTTATATTCATCTTTTGCCATCTGAAAAAGATCACAATGGGTGCAATCATCACTAAAAAAAGCAGTCTCCCTCTTTTAAAATTATCAACCACAAATTTCCACGCCTTATCTTGAATAGCCCATTCCCCATAGACAACAACTAACTGAACCATTCTCAGTAAAAAAAACCAATAGAAAACACATTAGGTCTCGAACATCTGCTGTAGACTTCTCACATCATAGAGAAGTTTACCAACAACAGCTAAGTAATACTCAAACAAAAAATTTGATTTATACAATAAATATTGAACCTAAATATGTCAAATTCACACAGAAGGAAACACATTAGATAACACACATGTGGGAGAAAAAAAATCTAAAAAATTCATTACAAATAAGTTTTAAATGCAATTATAAAAAAATTAAATCAGTAGACTTCTCTAGACTTCATCGAGAAGTCTACGTAATGGGTTATTTTTCCAATTACGACAAACGCTAGTAGACTTCAGCAGCAGTCTATTAGGTTACTTTTGCATTTGACCAGAATTTGATTAGAATTTGACTTTTTCCAGTAGACTTTAATAAAAAGGTTATTTTTGCAATTGACTAAAGTTTGACTTTTTTCAGTAGACTTCTCTTGCAGTCTACTGAAATGTGTAGACTCCATTCTGAAGTCTACTCAAAAGGCTGGGTTACATTTGCAATTGACCAAATTGTTGACTTCCGAGTAGATTTCGCCAGAAGTCTACTTTGAAAAAAGTTAGTTTTGTGTTTGACCAAACATTTATCGGCAGACTTCTAATGCAGTCTACTATTAATTTAAGAAGTCTACTGATTTATTTAAGAAGTCTACTGATAAATGTTTTTGTTGGTCAATGTTTGAGATTTTGGTCAAACGCAAAACTAACCCGTCCGTACAGAACAGACTTCTGATGCAGTCTACTCAAAAAGTCAACAATGTGGTCAATGCCAGAAATAACCACGTAGTAGACTCTATTTGCAGTCTACTGGAGAAGTCTACTCTTTAAAGTCAAAGTTTTGGTCAGATGCAAGACTAACCCATTTTCAAGTAGACTTTATGTGCAGTCTACGAATGTTTTTTTTGTTATCAAAGGAAAACAAGTAGACTTCACGAGCAGTCTACTTTGAATATTTTTTAAAATAGTCAATTGCAAATCTAACCTTTCGTTGACTAGTAGACTTCTGGTGCAGTCTACCAAATCGGAAAACACGGTTTTTGTTTCTCTATCACACGTAGAGCTCGGTTTTCAGTTCTTTCAAGCACATGAAACTTCTAATATGACCGTTAACAAAGAAGCCCAGCCGTCGTTTATGAAAGAACCATTGAAAATCGATAGATTATGAGAGAAAGAATTTTGAAAACCAAATTTAGTTAGTTTTTAGGATGAAATTGGAGAGGAAATGGGTGATGAAGAAGTTATGAGCTCACAAATGAAGCTGTTATCCATTCCTAAACAGTTGGGGAAGCATTTAGAGCTTGATTTTGGTTGTTCATGGTGGTTTGAAATATTGATGACAATGACATTTTCGTAAATAAGTTAATATATTTGGGTGTTTATTTGATTATTTTGTATGTCTGATTTAAAAAAAAAATTAATTCAAATATAATGGCATTTCCGTAAATAAGTTGAATCTTATGGTTGGTGTGGAGGGTAGATTCTCTCCAATTAATATTCAAGTGATGTTTTTAGGGTTTACAAAGCTGTGCGATAAGCCACCAAACGATAAGATCTCAAGAGTTTTATTAGCTGTTTAGAAAGCTGTTACAAGATATGTTTTTTGTAGAATGTTTCGATCCTCTTTTTGGGTGAGTATAATGAGCTATATATAGCGAAATATCTAAAATGGGCCAGCTAATAAAATGGGTTTGACCCATTAGACAATAAATCTAATTTAGGCCTATTATTTCATTAAGCTCATTTTGCTAATGGGCTAAATGTCATTTTGGGCCTAGATTCAGACTGGACCTTTGTAGACTTATTGTGAATTCGTTAGGGCGTTGCGGAGTTGACCTCGTCGCTATATCGATCTCACAGAGGTGAAATCTGACCTACAGTTGGTTTGATAAAATTTTGAGCAGAGAAAAAAAAGGGGTTACATTTGTAATTGACCACAAATTTGAGGTTATTTCAATAATCATCCCAAAAATATAAGGCAAGAATTTGAGATTTAAGACAGGTGTCACGTGTATAAAGTTATAATTATTTGTGAAATGATTTATGATTTATTATAAAAGGATTCACGAAATCTTCTGCTAGTATATTAAAAATATAGTTTAAAGGTTATGCAGCCATTTTGTATGTTTCTCATTATAGAAAATTGTATGAAGTTAACAAAATAAATGTAGTATAATTTGCATTAAACTTCATTCGTCATTACAGCAGCGAAAATTTAACATTAAACTTCTTTTCATCAACATCATCAAATTTTAACTTTATTATTTTGTTATTTTACCCATTGACTATCTTTTTGTCTAATTACATTATTATCCATAAAATCCACATGCGTATCATTAATATTCATTATTTAACACAAAAAAAAATTAATTTCGGACCAATCTTATCATACCACGTGACCATGATACTTCTCTAAAGTCTCGATCAGCAGAGACGTTTGACGGTGAATCAGCTGAGTATCATAAATAATAATTATTTTTAATATTTGTTTAATCATTATCATGGATAATGATGGTGTAAGGTGTCCATATCAGCGTGTTAACTTTTCTTGTTCGTTTTTTTTTAAGAAGTTCTAAAAATGTATTTTTTCATTGACTTACATAACAGATTTTTGTCCTAACATTCCAGAAAAAAAAAATGATAGTTTCTTTCGGGAGAAAACGTTATCATTTAGGTTTTTTGATAAATACAAATTGTTATTGTTGACTTTAAGAAACACTAACCAGCATTTTCCGGAAATTCAAATGATTTTAAGTCACCCTAAAATGAGTATATGTTCACATGCAACGTTGTTCTAGTTTGGGTTCCATAAATTATATGTAAACATAATTTCTCAAGCTTAGTTGCATTTCTTAATTATAACTGTATATGAAAAAAAAAATTGTATAACAAAAAAAAAAAACTATGCTCCATCCGTTTCAAAATAGTTGTCACTCTAGGCTTAATTTTTTGTTTCATATTATTTGTCATTCTGCAATTTCAATACACATTTATGACTATTTTTTCCATTTTTATCTCTATCTTTCAGCTTATTAATTACTCATATTAAATAAAACATTATATTAACTAGGGGTAAAACAAATTTTTAATATGTTTTCTTAATTTGTGTGAAAAACTTTAGAATGACAATTATTTGGAAACGAAAAAAGTATATGAAAATAATATCGGTTTGGTTGTTAATAACTAAATTTTTTTTATTAAAGAATTTTATTTTAATCTATCTTTTGTATGAATCCTGTTTAAAATGTATATCAATTTTTTAATAACTTAATAATATTAGGGACTATGAAGTTTCATTAATTTATAGAAATATTAAATTATCAAAATATTAATTGGTTAATAAATTCAATTCAGAATTAAATAAATTTATTAATTTATCAAAATAGTATTGTAGAAGTTATAATGTAGTTAAGAATTTCAAATACGAGTGTTTCTTTTCAAATATGACTGTTCTTTGACCCTTTTTATAGGGTAAATGTCCTTTTTCTATTTATTATATATTTGTGGTCCATATATCAGTTCATTAAATATTTTAACCAGTTTGTAGATCACAAAGAATTTAATTTTTTTATCCTGTGCAAATGCAATTATTTTTCAAATGCCACTTTTAAAAATGTCACATTTTCAAAAAAATTTCATAAATGTCATTTTTTTAAAATTATTTATTCATTATATCATTTATGTTTGGATTAAATATGTTGTATTAAATTTTAGTTTTGAGGGTTTACAGAGTTTTAGAGGTCAAAATATTTTTTAGGGTTTATAATTTTAAGATTTAAGTTCTAAAAATTCATAATTAGTGACATTTTTGTAAATGGACAACCCATAATGACATTTTTGCAAATATACATACCAAAAGTGGTATTTTTGCAATTGTCCTTTATTTCAAGAAGACGTAGCTCCTAAAAACCATGTATGTTGTAACGCCCGTGAACCATAAACTAGAATTTTTGGAGGGTGTTGATCTACACCAAGAGGGGAGTCGATCGACACTAGTGACTGCGGTTCGACCGGTTTGATTTTAAATTGTTCGGTTAGCGGTGGTTTGAGTTTGGGAACCCTAGGGCTCGGGTATATAAACGAGCAGTCTCCATTTTGCTGAGAAAACAGAAAAAAGGGTGATCTTTGTGTTGAGAGAGGAAGGAGGAGATTTCTGGTGGAGTTAGTCTTCGAGGATTGTTAAGGCTCGATTAAGGCCGTAGGAGCGAGAAGGGATCGAGGGTTGGCGATATCGAGAGAAGGAGGAAGAAATCAGAGGGTTCATAGGTAGTGAAGGGTCTGATTTCGTGGTTCTTGTCGTTTCCAATTCGAAATCGAGGTGAGTGCGTGACCATGACTTATCTGGGTGGATGGAATGTTATGTTACGTGGTTGTTTGTGTGGATTGGATGATTGATGGTTCTGGAAGATGTTTTCTGTGTGATTTCGTGTTGTTTTGATGTGTTTGTTGATGTTTGTTTTGCAGGAAATTAACATGACTCTGCGGGCGAGTGTCGATCGACACCAGGTGTTGTTCGTTCAGACGAGGAGGCCGCAGCAGCAGATGATCGAGGAGGATCTGAGGGACCAGACTGTGGCGGTCAGCCCAACCGTTTAGACGAGGAAGCCACAACAGCAAATGGTTCCGAGCAAAGGCGGGGAGCATGCACGGGGACAAAAGAGAAAGTGGGAGGACCTTCGGGGTCAAGTCAGAGTGGTCAGGGATGCTCTAGGTGTGGGAGCATGGATCACGGACTAACGAGCTGGCCTAGGAAGGACGAGTCTCGGGACACTCAGATCTGTTATCACTGCAATGGACACATCAAGCCGAAATGTCCTAAGCTGCAGCATATGACGGGGTAGAGGAGGAGACTTGGGAACCAGAGGCTAAGATGAAGGCAAGGTTATGGAAGTGGTTCGAGAAGCAGCTCAAGGATTGAGCTTGTTTTCATGATTCCCAGTTTCAGAGTTTAGTAGTGTTGCTATGTGGTTTTTGGATTATGTATTTTCGTTTGAGGATATAACGATTATTGCATTTTGAACATTTTAAGATGAGTATTTCTTATGGTTTGAGATTTATAAGATGAGTAGTTCTTATGGTTTGACTTGTATTGTCATGAGTTATGTGTTTTGAGGGTTTGAAAATAGAGGTTTTATGAGGATTTAAAACTTGTTTATTTCTGAGAGTATAGGAATAGAAGTTTTATGAAGATTTAGAACTTGTCTATTCTGATAGACCTTGGTGAGGAAGCCTGGGTGATTGAGTTTGGTTAGAGTTGACCTGAGGATTGGTCATAGATGAGATGATATTCCGGGATAGTAAAATGTCATGTTAGAGTCGACCTGAGAATTGGTCATGGATGAGATGATATTCCGGGATAGTGGAATGTCATGTTAAAGTCGACCTGAGGATTGGTCATGGATGAGATGATAATTGGGGATAGTGGAATGTCATAGTGGGACCACGGGAGGTTGTTATGGTCAGAAATGCTTATTAATGTTTAAGAATTGATTGCTCTAGGGGATGAGGATTTTCCCGAATAACTCATTGCGAGATGAGGATTTTTTCTGTAGGGATGAGGATTTCTCTCCACGTAGTCAAGCCCGTGAACCAGAAACTAGAATTTTTGGAGGGTGTCGATCGATACCAAGAGGGGTGTCGATCGACACTAGTGATTGCGGTTCGACCGGTTCGATTTTAAATCATTCGATCAGCGATGGTTTGGGTTTAGGAACCCTAGGGCTCGGGTATATAAATGAGCAGCCTCCGTTTTGCTGAGAAATCAGAGAAAAATAGTGATTTTTTTGTTGAGAGAGGAAGGAGGAGATTTTGGTGGAGTTGGTCTTCGAGGATTGTTAAGGCTCGATTAAGGCCGTAGGAGCGAGAAGGGATTGAGGGTTGGCGATTTCAAGAGAAGGAGAAATCAGAGGGTTCGTAGGTAGTGAAGGGTCTGATTTCTTGGTTCTTGTCGTTTTCAATCCGAAATCGAGGTGAGTGCGTGACCATGACTTATCTGGGTGGATGGAATGTCATGTTACGTGGTTGTTTGTGTGGATTGGATAATTGATGGTTCTGGAGGATGTTTCCTTTGTGATTTTGTGTTGTTTTTGGTGTGTTTGTTGATGTTTGTTTTGCAGGAAATCGACATGATGCAGACTGGGATCGTACTAAAGAGGAGAAGGATCGATTCCGAAGACTATGCGGGCCATTGTCGATCGACCTCAGGAGGTGTCGATCGACACTAGCATTGGTGACGTTGATCGACGCCAGGAGGGTGTCGATGGCGTCGATCGACACCAGGCGTTGTTCATTGTTGTGTGTTTGTTTGATGAGTTGATTGCTTGTGTGTCTTGGTATTCCATCGTGCCTGTGTGTATAGTCGGTGGATAGAATGATCGTCTCACTCGGTATTTATGATAATACTCACGCATCTCGTTTTGCCATGTGATGCAGGTAAAAGCAAAGTGTGATTGTGGAATCATGACAATGAAGAGGAGAATGATCTAGAGTCTTGTTGAGTTGTGGTTTGATATTGTTTAGAATTGCTAAGTTGCTAGTTTATAGAATTGATCGAATTGGTTTTGTTGGTTTAATGAGTTATGAGATTTATTAGATTATTTGTTTGGTTTAGTTGGTTGTGACTTCCGTTGGTTGTTAATGTGTTGAATTGATATTGAGAATTATTATTTATGAGAATAATAATATGATTAAAAAGGAAAAAAAAATCGGGTCGGTTGTTTCATTTGTTTTAACAAAACAAAATTAAATAATTCTTTTTTTAACAAAATATCTGCATGCAATGTCAGATCGTTTGAATGTGGAATATTGATTTAGTGATAAGAAAAGAGAAAATTATATAAAAGTACGACAAAAGTATTGGAATATTTAACATAATTTTTTTAATCGAAATTTAATTTCTAGGGTCTATTAAAAATACACCAAACAACTTTTTACTTTTTTATTGAAATCTCTATAGTGTCCGTGAATCTTAAATTTATACATATCAAATGCAATTAAATAAAATAATACAAATCTATTTAATTTCACGCACAGATATAACAAAATTGGACGATCTGTATTTAGTTGCGATCATACGAGATCCAATTTTTCGTTTCCTTTTTTGGCCAAATGATCCCAAAAAAATTAGAATAAACAACTAATTACAATAATGCAAAATCAAAGGGCAGACAACTCTCAGAAAATCCTTACTGGATTAAATTGTCTTATTAAGAATGTTTTTTTTTTGTCTATTATGTGGTTTAGAAGATCAATTGGTCAACGGATTATCAATATCTGTATATATATAACTAGATTTTTGATCCGCGTCAAACGCCGAATTAAAATATTCAAAAAAGTTTATGATTTTTTATAATATACGAAAAATTATAAATAACAAAGAATAAATTGTATATCTTTCATATTGACGAATATATTTTCTTTTACAAAATTTAATTTACATAACATTTAGATTATATATAATTGTTTTTTATGTAAATTAAATACGTTTGAAACTATTGGTTATTTCAAACTTATTTGAGTTTACCAAAACCAAAAAAAAACATCGTGTTAGTATGTAAAAATATTTTTTTCATATAAAAAAATAATAAAAAGTGAGTGTTGATTTTTCAAAATTTTAAACATTAATTTTTTATTTGTAAAAGTTGTATGTTTATAACAAAAGCGAAAATTTAGTTAGAATAATATGGATACAATTAAGCGATATAAAAGAAAATAAGATTAATTGTATGATTAATCACAAATGGTATCCAAATGAACATTAATACAATTTTATTAAATAATTGATATCAGTCAAATTCATTGTTAAAACATTATGTTATATAATATTTTAAAATATTATAATGTTACATTTTAGTTGGATTCAAATTTATAACACATGTATTTGTGAGTTTATGTTAAAAAATTAGTGTAAATATATAGAAATTTTTAACATGACATATAAACTTAATATTGGAATGTTTTTGATTGCTTTATTTAATTGATGTTTCATTGAAATTTATATTTGCTTGACATCTAAGATTTTTTTATGAATGTCTTTTCAATTAATATATATAGGGTATGATATAAATTTTATGGGTAATTGAACTACAATATAGTTGGGCTCTTCAAATTATATGTATATTGGTCCATATTATTAAATATTTTTAATACTTTTGATTAGATATCTTATAAAATCCTTTTTAAGTTTTAAGTGAGGATTTTTACTATAATATCTCTTTAATTAATATATTGAGGATATTGATGTGTCCATATCACCGTTTTAATTTTTCTTGTTCTTCGTTTTTATTTAACAAGTTCCAAATGTTATTTCTTTCTTTATTGACTTTAATTATCTTTGTCATAGAATTGCTGAAAAAGAGGATATTATCAAAAAAATATAAAAAACGAAAAGGAGAGGATATTTTCTTTCGGGGACAAAATATTATTGTTGATTTTGCGTTACTCTGAAATATGAGTATTCACATTGTCGTTTTTTTTTTTTTCCAACTTGTTCGTTACATGTGAATATAATATTGGTTGTTGACTAAAAATAATATCGATTTATCAAATAAATAAATTTATCTAACTATTGGGTGAACTCTGTCTAACTATATAATCTGAACGTTCTTTTGCGGATAAGTAATTAATAAAAATAAAAGCTCCTTACTAATTTTTTTCCTTTTAAGAATGGTGAACTCTGTCTAACTATATAATCTGAACGTTCTTTTGCGGATAAGTAATTAATAAAAATAAAAGCTCCTTACTAATTTTTTTCCTTTTAAGAATGTTTCCTATTTACTCCGTGCAGTCCCGTGCCAAGATTTTTAAAGACCTAAAACGAGATAAAAAATAGGGTCTTTTCCAATATTTTTTAACGATAGTTTTATATAATATAAGTTATTAAAAAACCAACAATAAATCGTGACCAAAAAAAAAAACCAACAATAAATAAAGTCTAGGATTAAACGAACAAAAAAAGTCTAAAACGTTAAAACATAAACTAACACATAATCTTTCTTCCTTTTTTATCTATGAATTCTTTCACCAAACTCTCATAATCGATTTCCCTAACCAACTCCCTTTCTATAGATATAATAGCCAAACCATTCGACCTTTCTTGTGACATAGTAGAACGTAGGTACGACTTTATCAGCTTAACTTTGAGAAGGTTCTTTCAGCAGTGGCAACTGAGATTGGAATCGTCAACAATATTCGATAAGCAATCCATGAGTTAGGATAACAACCTTCCATAGTTTTCAAAAAGTTTAGCACTTCGATCGACCTTTTGTAGTCTCTTGGCAAAACGTCTCTTAGAACTTTTAGTTCGAAAAATAAATCAGTCCCAACAACGTCCAAGTGATCTCCATGATTTAGAGAGACTTCCAGATTGGTACAAGATGCCATTAAACTATTATCACTCGCTGAGCGCAGTTTTTTGAGATCAAACAAAAACCCAAATGTTTGTTCATACTTCTGAAACTGATCAAATCTCGTCTCAAGAGATGATAGAGCTTGATCTACGACTTTGATGAAATAAGAAATTCTAAAGCTCTCCTCTGGTGATAGATTAACAGTCTCATCAACCTTCTCTGATTCTTCATCATAAAACTTTTTCCTTCTGATGACACGTTTTGTCTTTGTAGGGAAAATGACTTCTATCTCCATAGATTCTGCTATTTCTTTAACTTCAGATTTTGCACTTTCAAAGCCCGTCTCTCTATAGTTTTGGAAAAAAGTCACGAGTCCTTTTAATTGAGCAATAGCGACTTCAATATCCATGTCTTCTGATTATAAATTCTTGCTTACGGTGTTCACTACAAATAAAAGTTTGTACCAAATAACCATGGACAGCAAGAACTCATAATTTCCAATCCCATGCGTTTTGCTTGTCGCAAGACACTCAACATCACTTTGAGCTTTTGGATCATCACTGGTTTCCGCTATATAAATTAATGCATCTCTTATCTTTGGAGCTTGAAATCTTATTGCCTTGACGCATTCAACATGACTATTCCAACGAGTTTGTGATAAAGATTTGACTGTCAAACCTCCTACAATGTCTTCCAGTATCTTCCACCGCTTAGTTGAAGATGAAAAGAGATTGCTTTTTCAGAAGTTGTAGCCATATCACAAAGAGCAAGATTAAGACTATGACAACCACAAGATGTGTAAAACGCACGTGGATTAATATCAAGAAATCTCTTTTGCACTCCTTTATGCTTTCCTTTCATATTTGATCCATTATCATATCCTTGCCCCCTTACATCATCAATACTCAAACCAAGAGCAACCAACACAGTTTGAAGTTCACCAAAAAGCCCTTCTCCTGATCTATCATCAACTTTCACAAATGTCAAAAAAAATTCTTCTATCTTGGTGGAAGCTGTGGACACATCAACACATCGAATGATAAGAGACATTTGTTCATGATGACTAGCATCAGGAGTACAATAAAGAATAACAGAAAAATATTTTGCATCTTGAATCTTCTTGATGATCATGCTCTTGATCTCATCACCTATCATTAGTATCACTTCATTCTGAATTTTATTGCTGAGATAATGATAACGAGATTCACCATCTCGAAATCGTCTGAGATGTTCTCTCATTACTGGATCCCAATCAGCAATCATCTCAATAAAGCTTAAAAAGTTTCCATTACCATCTTCTCCTATCTTTTCATTACTTCCACGAAATGCCAAGTTCTGCTTAGCATGAGTTTTTACCAATGAAAAAATCCTAAGAAGCACATCTTTCCAATGACTCCTTTCTTTATTCAGCTCATGTTGCACATGTTTATCAGTAGTCTGGTTTTTCTGAAACCTCAGTTTAAATCCCATCCACTGACTTATACATATGAGATGCTCATGACTAATCTCGTGGCGTTCAACTCTGTCCAAAATATTTTTCCAGTCATTGAAGCTTACAAATGCCATGTGACTGGGATTTTTGTCACGAGTGAACAACTTACAACAAAAGCAAAAGATTTTATTCAATGTTTTTGAATAAACAAGCCAACGTCTATCTTGTTTCTCACCATTCCTCAATTCTCTAGTATAGTATGAGTAAGAGAAGTGTCGACCATCCTTCTTCCTTTTGGGAAAATTCTAATCAAACTGCTAGTCTTGAAATAGAACCTTTCTCAACCATGATAGCTATGAATCCTTGATCAATATTTTTCCAATTTCCAGGATCATAAATATCTAAAACTCCATAGTTCTCCTCGGATTCTGAAAACTTCTCATTTAGATTCTTATCATCTGACCCATTCTCATTCACATTCCTATCTTCTTCTTCGTTCCCATCAAATTCTTGATTCCCATCATCTTCTTCGTTCCCATCAGTTTCTTGATTCGCACCATCCATATGCTCGTCAAACTCATCATGACTTCCCACAAGTTCATCAGGCTTTTCAGTTTTTTTTAAATACCTGTGCAATGCATTTGTTTGAGGCTTGTTCGATGCTTCTAACCTTGCTCTTTTTGCTCTTTTTTTGGCTCCAGATTCATACCTACTCCATGGATACATCCTCTGCTTTTTTAAAACAAAACAAGATGATAAGTATTAATATAATAAGACTATAAGAGCACTTAACAAGCATCGATGTTTGTGTTTATAAAAATATGGTGGATATAAACAAAATCAAAACCAGTTTAAGAATTGGAAACAAAATCAGATCACTAAACATGGAATAAAAAGAAGAATCATAAAGAATTTATTATGAAATACAATTATACACATATAAGAAGACTTGAAAATTGGAAGTTGGAGGAGAAAACGTGAAACCAAAATTGATATTATATGAAGAAGGAGAGAAGTGAGAAGTGGTGTCATGAAGAGATTGAGGAAGAAGAGCTTACCGGTTGTGGAAGAAGAAGATGAACAGACGGAGAAGAATCAAATTCGATTTCAATTTGTCTGTCGTCGGTCTCGAATTAGGATGGAGGGTTTAATAAAGAGACGGAAAAAAAATTTGCTTTCCAGATTTGCGATATCTAGTTTCGAACTTGGGTCCTGGATTTAAAGTGGGCCTAACTAAAATATTGATCACCACTACATCGTAGATAATTTTTGAAAATTTAGGGTCTCTAAAATTTATATATTACTCTGGGCCCTGGGATAAATGCCTCTTCTCCAACACTATAGGCACGGACCTGACTACGTGGTTGTATCTCTACTCATAAAAGGGTTATCACGATAGATTTGATATGATAAAGATGTGTTAATTAGAATCAACACATCTTTAGACTAACAATTAGACTAGAATCGGTAAGACGAGAAAAGTAGATTCAGACAGGAAAAGAAAACATGTAGTTGTGTTTCGAACCTCAATACTAAGGTCATTTGATATATATTTCTCTAGGACCGTTAGCTTTTTTTGGGTCCATGTATAATTTTATTTATCCATATATATATATAATCATTAAATATATAAATCATAACACATGAAATTACAATACATGAACACACCCAAAAAAAAATTAGTGAATTTTTTAAAAATATTTTTTTTAAAATGTCACTTTTCAAAAATATCACATTTTAAAAAAAAATCAAAAATACCACTAAATTATATCATTTACTCAAAATATCATTTAGATTTAGGTTAATTATTTTGTATTATGGTTTAGTTTTTAGGGTTTAGAGCTTTTTAGAGGTTAAAATATTTTGTAGGATTTAAAATTTTAGGATTTAAAGTTTAAAAATCTTTAATTAGTGGTATTATTAAAAATGGACAACTTACAGATTTATAGTGTTATTTTTTAAAATAGACACATCAAAAATAGTATTTTTGCAATTATTTACAAAATAATTAATATATGCAATATGCTCCAAATATTTTGAAAATATTCACATTTTTTTTCCAACACTTTTTTATTGGCTGGGATTTTACCTACCGACCTAAATGTATATAGCTACTGAAGTAAAATCACTACGAGCCAAAGAGAATTGAATAAATGTGCAATTGGGTCATAAACTCATGGTGGCGATTATACCACAGCATTCACAAGTTGACAATAATAATAATAATACGAATGCATGAATCAAAAAATTTCTTAATTATAAATATATACAAAAATGACGTTCCAAATAATCTTGAGGTACGTATCCACATAAAGGAAAAACAAAGGGTCCGACTTTGTATATGTTGGTAAACTTAACGCAGATAAGATATAAGATATTTTGTATGATAAAAATATATATTTAGTTGTATTAAAACAAGTTGATCCTCTTCACATCCTTCTTAAAACCCTATAAATATTCACACCTTCTCTTCATTTCTTTTCATCACTATCTCTCTCAAACACATTCAATAATCTCTAAAACATTGAATCTATCTTTGAAACAAAAATGTCTTCAAAGAACTCAGCCTCTCTAGCTCTTTTCTTTGCTCTTAACATCCTATTTTTCACTTTCACCGCTGCAACTCATGATTGTGGTTGTACCCCTAAGGTTCCAAGTCCTAAAGCTCCAAGTCCTAAGGTCCCAAGTCCTAAGGTTCCAAGTCCCAAGGTCCCAAGTCCTAAGGTTCCAAGTCCCAAGGTCCCAAGCCCTTCGGTCCCAAGTCCTTCAGTCCCAAGCCCGAGCACCCCTGGCTCATCCAGAAACTGTCCTATAGATGCCCTTAAACTCGGTGTGTGTGGAAACGTCCTAAGTGGCCTACTCAACATACAGTTGGGTCAACAATCAACTCAACAATGCTGCTCGCTTGTTCAAGGTTTGGTTGACCTCGAGGCTGCGGTCTGTCTCTGCACTGCTCTTAGGGCCAACGTTCTAGGAATCAACCTTAACGTTCCAATATCTCTCAGCCTTCTTCTCAACGCTTGTAACAGGAAGGTTCCGTCTGGTTTCCAATGCGCTTAAAGGATATCAGCTCTCCATATGGATGTGCACACACAGTTTCCTTTTTAAAATAATATACTGTTTGAATTTGTTCGAGTGAAATAATAAATGTATGAGTGTTTTATAGTTCTTTGTAAACGTTCCCTGTCTTGGGCGCTATTATGCTTTTGTCGTAATATACTTCTATTTTCAATCCGTTTAATGAAAGAGATTTTGTAACCAAGTTGTTCTAAAATACTTGCATTTGGATTATCTTACAATCTTCACATTGCCATAATTCATGCTAGAGAATGCTACTTTGGTGTGATATTTGATTTCTACTAGAAATCTCTTGATCCTTTCGAATTTCATTCATTTTAGTCGTCTTGTGGGCTTAAGGCCCACTTTTATCCCAGAGGAAAGGATGGGGTCGAACCCTACATGCACCAGCGACAGTCAGGAGCATTTTTCTTCTTTCAAACATAATTATATTTATCTTTTTTTTGTGCAACTATTATATTTATCTTATATATATACTAGAAAAATACCCATACATACGCGCGAATTTTTATTTCATTTAGAATGTTTAAATTAACCATTCGATAAAATAAATAAACTATAAATTTTGAGAGACTTCCAATAAATGCATAGCATCTACCATACATCTGGAAGGAAAATCAAGCTTTCGTAAACATTGAATATGTTTCAGTTATATATCTTCAAAATCATTTTAACATGGAAGTGGAGCTCATCAAGATAGTGTCCATTGTACGTGATGTTACCTGTTTTCAATATTTACAAACATCCAAAAAGATAGAGTTTTAGAGGATCTGATAAAAAAATCGGTAAGAGAGACATGATATATCTATGAGCTTAGTAAATAACTTTACTGTACGTTTGAGTGTAACTGACTTGACACACCTAAAAATCACATATTAGTATGGTAAACATAAGCCATTGCACAACCACTCTTATACGTCATATTCATCAGCACCTATAACTACAACCATTACCATCGACCTCTATTATCGACCTCGCTATGTAGGCTTCCATAGACTCTTAGGATGCCTATTTATCTGAGACTATTTTTAAAAAGAGTCTGCAAAAGAAAGTAATGGAAGTAGAAGAGCAGAATGTTTTACTCCGAAAATCAGAACATCCAATAGAATTACTACAATATGGTAGGAAAAGAGTTTACTTTTAATTTTCTAGTAGTCCAAGTTTACATGGTCCACCAGTGTGTTTTGTAGGGTTTATTGGACTTGCGCCGGTTCGGCCACAATCACTGATATATGAGAATCATACTATGTGGAGCTGTAAAACTGAAATTCGTTAGACGAAAATTCAGACTGGTAAAATGGCAAGATGACCAGTCAAACCCCAAGCAGACATCATGAACATTTTATATACGATAAACAACAATAATAGTACCTTGTGTATTTCTTTTTCCTCCCTCCACCCTACATGCCTTGTCTCTTACTATGGAGCAAGAAAAGTGTAAGCGGCAGAAGAATGAGAAAAATGGGAAACATAGGACTCATTTCATGTAACAACTTTTCTGCAGTATGCATTTCTGCAACATTCTCGATCCAAACACTACCAAGTAAAGCAAATGTTTATTTCCTATTTGGGGTTATTATCTCAGCAATTGGCAATAATCTCTCTTTGCAATTATAAACCATAGTCATAAATGAACACAACCTAGTCAAACATTGAACACTCTGCAAGAAAAATCAACTTTTAGTACTACTCACTTGATAATAGTGCACGTTACTACATACATTACTCACCGTAGCTTAAACTCTTAAAATCTCAACCACTTATTTTGTTAGATCCGTGTCCACTTGGCCTGCTAAGAACGATGATATTTCTCGAAAGGCTTCCATTGAAAACAAAGTAAAACTTGGACTTACACATCTGAAAAGGCTATGCCACCATATTATAAGACGAGAAACTCAAAAGGAAAAGGATAACTTGCTGCTATATAATCTCCCTCCATGTGGTCATCGTATTATTTGTGTAGAAGACCATAAAATTACCCTTACCAAGAGTAATTTGAACTTCAAACCCATATAAATCGTGTTAACGGATCATCTCTTGGTTATTGAGCTCCCCCCCCCCCCCCCCCCCCAACACATTAATTATCATTAACCAGGTCCACAACTGCAACTTATAAATAAAACTTATAAATAAAACGTAATCAACAATATTGAGTAGAAAAATCTAAGCTATTGGTTCATGCCCAAAACTTATTATTAACATTATTGGGATGAGCCTTTCTTTTCAGCACAATTCAATTTCTTTACTTTTTCTGCATTAAAACACAAAACAAAACTCAGAGGAAAATGTGAATTTAAATGAGCTAAATAATTCATAAAGATTCACCTAAAGATGGAGATAATAGAAGATAATAGAAGAACCAAGCAGAACATGCCCACTTGTAGATCTCATCACATGATCAACAAGTAAAGCTTCCTTAAGAAAAACAAACTATATAACCATTAAAAACACACAATTTCAAATCTGTATTTAGAACGAATGAGGTGTTTTACTATATACCACGAGCTGGAAAATACGAGAGATTTTAGAGAATAGCCTCCAGAGAAGGAAGCATTCCAGTCTTCACCTGACAAGTTTAATACTCGAATTAATCACCATAATAGACAGATAAGAGAAAGAGAGTACTACGAAGAAAAGCTTGCGGCGTGGAATTTGAAGTGATAGAGGAAAAATTTCAATTGCTCGGAGACGAAATCCGGAGGAAACGGTTTGAGATAATGGCTAAGTGGCCAATTCCATTCTTGTAACGGACCTAATGGTCTAAAGATAATATTTTTTGTTTCTTCTAAGAAAGTTTTATAGACTCCATATCTCTTCCACAACCACCTCTCCTAACAAGAGTGGAACTGTGGTAGAAGGTGTTAAAACGTGTTCTTTAGACCTCTTAATGGTCTATGGAGATCACTTTTTAATCATGGGTCATGCTAAACGAAAAAATAAGTTAAATAACTACTGACTGCACAATTTGTCACATTCTGTTTGACTCCGAGCAAAAGTTGATAGATGTAACGGGTCATGCTATCCACCTTGGCGAGTTTTGAATTCAATAAAACTCCTAGGTCACTTAGACTAATCACTGTTCAAATAACATATATAGTTACCTCGGTCTTTAGGTCAGCCGTATTTCTCTCTGTAGAACTTTGAACTGTCAAAGTGTTTAAGGATCGGACAACACAGATTTACTCTGTTTGTCTCTCTCTCTTTTCTTGTTCGACACTCAACGTGCTTCTCTTGTTAATCTTACTCTGTTTTTGTAGAATGAAAACCACACGCTTTATTAGATAGTGAAACACATATTTATAGGTTTACAAGACACACTTTGGACTAAGAGTTGCATCTCTAATAGATGCCCCAATGTAAAGACACAACCATTTAAACAATAACTACTCGGCGGTTACTTATATCATTTGTATCAAGTGATACGAATGATTTAAATACTGCCGACTCTTATAAACTAAATAAATAAAACAAATATGAAGACTTGATCACTTCCAACACTCCTCCTTGATCATGGCTTCATCTTCACGCCTAGCTCTTCTCGTAAAGACTCAAACCTTAACGTGTTTAAAGGTTTGGTTAATATATCAGCAACTTGAAATTCTCCTGGACAATGTTCAAGCTTGATCTTTCCTTCTTGTTCAGCCTCTCTTACGAAATTATACTTGATGTCAATGTGCTTTGTTCGACGATGTTGAACCGGATTCTTTCCTATAGCAATCGCAGATTTGTTATCACATAAGATCCTTATACTTTTTTCAGCCTTCAATCCGATCTCATTCACCAGTCTTTGTAGCCATATTGCTTGATTTGCTGCGGAGCAAATCGCAATGTATTCTGCCTCAGCGGTTGATTGAGCAACCGTCTTTTGCTTGCTTGAATTCCAACAGCATGCACCCGATCCAATTGAAAAAACATAGCCGCTTGTACTCTTCTTGTCTTCAGCTGAACCACCCCAATCACTATCAGAAAATCCCACCAACTCTGGTTCTTCTACTTGTTTGAATTGAATCCCATATGTCAAAGTCCCTTTAACATATCTAAGCACTCGTTTGGCTTCTTGAAGATGTTGCTTGTGGAGATGTCATGTAACGAGACAAGTAAGAACTTGCATACATGATATCTGGTTTTGAAGCACAAAGATACAAGAGTCCTCCAATCATGCTTCTATACTTTGTAACTTCTTCAAGTTTCTCATCTAAGACTTCCTTCTTCTTGTCGTGTGGAGTTAATGGTGTTGACAAACTCTTGCAGTCTTGCATTTCAAATTTCTTCAAAAGCTTCTTTGCATAGTTTTCTTGTGATAAGAAAATGCCTTCTTCGCTTTGGTTCACTTCCATGCCAAGAAAGTAACTTAGTTCTCCCAAGTCTGTCATTTCAAACTCATTCTTCATTTCCATCTTGAAACTTTCAATCTCTTTCATGTTGCTTCCGGTGACTATGATGTCATCAACATATAGACTAACCACCAATATCTCCTTTGAGATCTTCTTCACATAAAGTGCTGCATCATTGATGCTTCTCTCAAAGCCATTCTTGATAAAGTACCCATCAATGCGTCCATACCATGCTCTAGGTGCTTGCTTTAAACCGTATAGCGCTTTGTGAAGTTTAAGAACTTTTTCTTCTTCTCCTTCTTCTATGAACCCCGGTGGTTGTTCTATGTAAACTTCCTCTTCCAAATCTCCATTTAAGAATGCTGATTTCACATCCATTTGGAAGAGTTTCCATCCTTGTTGAGCCGCAATCGCCATTATGGTTCTTATTGTATCATATCTTGAAACCGGTGCAAAAGTTTCAAGATAATCCACACCATATTCTTGTGTGAATCCTCTGGCCACCAATCTTGCTTTGTGTTTGATTGCTTCTCCACTTGCATTAGTCTTCAAACGAAAGATCCATTTGACACTAATCACACTTTTGTCTTTTGGTCTCGCCACAACTTGCCATGTTTTGTTCTTCTCTATCATCTGTAACTCTTCTCTCATAGCTTCTATCCACTTTTTATCTTTCATTGCTTCTTCCAAGGCTTGTGGTTCTTCAGCCATCATGAGACACATCTCAAGTATAAGCGCCTCTCCTTCAACTTCATTTGTTTGGTTCATAAGATCATTGATTGATCGGTAACCTCTTGGACCAACAGATTCTTCTCCTTCTTCCGTATTTGAAATTTGAAGTTGATTGAAAGCGTTACTTACTTGATCTATTTGAGAATTTAGATCATTTCCTCCTCCTTGTTCTCGTGAGTTGATCTTGACTTGTGATAGAATCGCTTTTCTTTCTCCTTTTTCATCATGGCTCCATGTTTTCTTCTCATCGAATGTCACATCTTTTGACACTTCGATCTTTTCTTCATTTAGCAAAAACACTCTATATCCTTTGGATTCGTTGCTGTAGCCTACGAATATCCCTTGTTTGGCTTTAGTGTCAAGCTTTCTTCTCTTCACATCCGGTACGTGTATGTAACATACACACCCAAAAACTTTCAAGTGATCAACTCTTGGTTTCTTTCCACTTCATATCTCTATTGGTGTAACTCTTTTCTCCCGTGACTTAGATGGCAATCTGTTTTGCAAGTATGTTGATGTTGCAATAGCTTCAGCCCAAAACTTGTTAGATAACTTCTTTTCTTCGATCATTGATCTTGCCATCTCTACAAGTGTTCGGTTTCTCCTTTCCGCAACACCGTTTTGTTGTGGAGAGTAGGGAGTTGTTATCTCATGATGTATGCCACTCTCTTGACATAGTTTGATGAATTCTCTTGATAGAAATTCACCGCCTCCATCTGTTCTAAGCCTTTTGATCCGATTCTCCGATTGGTTCTCCACATAAGGCTTGAATATCTTGAACTTTGTGATCACTTCACTCTTGTTTTTCAAAAAATACACCCAGGTCATCCTTGAGAAGTCATCAATAAACGTGAGAAAATACTTGCTCCCATTTATTGACTCCGTTTGCATTGGGCCACACACGTCCGAATGAATAAGCTCCAAGGTTTTGTTTGTGTTGCTTTGAGATTTCTTTGGGAAACTCCTCCTTGATTGTTTTCCCATCTCACAAGCCTCACATATGCCTTTTATCACCTCAAACTTTGGAAGATCTTCTACACTCTTTAGCGTTTGCATTGTCTCCATCTTGTCATAATTCACGTGACCAAAACGCTTGTGCCAAAGATTTGTTTGTTCTTCTTTCTCCTCGAAAGTCACATACGCTTCTTCTCTTGATTTTTTCCAATGAATTGGAAAACTTCTGTCCTTCATCTTGATGTCCAAGATCTTCCTTCCTTTTAAATCTTGAATCACACATTTGTTGTCTTCAAAGATGACTCGATATCCGTTGGATATCATTTGAGAGACACTAAGCAAATTTCTTGCTAGTTCGGGTACATAATGTACATCTTTGATGACATAACCTCCTTTGTTTGTGAATACTCTTATATCTCCTTTGCCTTCGGACACAACCTTTCCACCGTTACCAATCCTTATGGTAATTTTCTTGCTGCGATCCAAGGTGATAAAGTGTCTAACATCTTTAGACATGTGATTGGTGCATCCGCTATCTACCAACCACGTTTCTTCTTCAATTGTTGAGATCTCTTTTTCTTCAACAGCACTAAAGAGCATATGACACTCATCTTCAATTTCTTCTTCTGATTCTTCAATACTTAGATGTGCTCTTTCACTTTTTCTAAGTTTGCAATCTCTGGCTATGTGCCCTGGCTTGTCGCACACATAGCATCTTCTTTCATTGTTTGCACCTCTTTGTGAAACGCTTTCACTCTTTTTTCTGAAACAATCTACCTCATTGTGATTGTTCTTCTTACACACGCCACACCACATGTTGGTCTTCCCATGGCGAATTTTGTTTTGCTTGTTTCCTCCTCTTGAGCCAAGCTTTTCTCCATGAAACGCACCCTCATTGATACGATCTTCTCGGAGATTTAGACGCCTCTCATGCGCCTTCAATGTTCCTATCAATTCTGTGACAGATAGAGTTGATAGGTCTTTTGTTTGTTCAAGTACCCCAACGATACTGTCGAATTGTTGTGGTACGGAGATTAGAATCTTTTGAACCATTTGGTAATCAGACTTCTCTTCTCCATGAACTCTTAGTTGATTACTCAGATTAATCAACTTAGTTGTGAAATCATTGATGGTTTCACCCTCCTCCATCTTCAGATTCTCATACTCTCTTCTTAAGGTCTGAAGATTAATCATCTTCACTTGTGCACTTCCTTGGAACTCCATTTCCAAAGCGTTCCAAGCCTCTCTTGCGGTCGATGCGGGAGCAATTCTCGGAAAAATAGATTCTGAAACTGCTCTTTGAAGGATTTGGAGAGCTAACATGTCTTTCATCAATTGATCTTCTCTCTCTTTGATCGAAGCCGGTGTAGCGTTTTCAGAAGTCGAACTCACTGTGATTCCGTTTTCGACAATCTCCCACAACTTCCGTGTCTTCAAAATGGTAATCATTTTGATTTTCCAAAAACCGTATGATTCACCATTGAAGATCGGAATAACTTACTGCATTGTTGTCTCCATGGCTCTGATACCATGTAGAACTTTGAACTCTCAAAGTGTTTAAGGATTGGACAACACAGATTTACTCTGTTTGTCTCTCTCTCTTTTCTTGTTCGACACTCAACGTGCTTCTCTTGTTAATCTTACTCTGTTTTTGTAGAATGAAAACCACACGCTTTATTAGATAGTGAAACACATATTTATAGGTTTACAAGACACACTTTGGACTAAGAGTTGCATCTCTAATAGATGCTCCAATGTAAAGACACAAACATTTAAACAATAACTACTCGGCGGTTACTTATATCATTTGTATCAAGTGATACGAATGATTTAAATACTGCCGACTCTTATAAACTAAATAAATAAAACAAATATGAAGACTTGATCACTTCCAACACTCTCAAGCACTTCTATATGCTTCCTAGTTTCCTCAGGATCCATATGCTTGTCATCTAAAATCTTTTTAGCACACAAAATAGGAAATGAGTTGCTTTAAACATACACCTATTTAGGTGGCTTTTTTCTAACCTTTTCATTTCCCCATCAGCATTTCTAGCATTTTCCATATGTTGGATGAAGCTCCATTTTCAACTCCTCCGTTTGCAGATGCTGGCTTTCCGCTTCACCTATGATAATGCAAACATATTGAAATACGCTTCCATCAGAAAAGTAAACACAAAAATTAAATAACTGTTACATATGAAAGAATGATTAGTTCTAACCCCTTGTTTTCAAGTACATTGATAGTGTACTCAAGTTTCTCCATTGATCCATCTGATAGCTTCACTTCTTCTTCTCTCTCATCGGCATATATCTTTCTTGATTCAGCAATCTGTGAGAAGAGGAAAAAGTATCGATAGCGAGAAATATAGTGTTGTACTATGTGACGCTTCTACGCTTCTTCGCATGTCACACGTGCATTAAAAATGTTTATAAATGTGATACTGCTTGATCTTAGCTCATGTATACGAAGTACATAATTAGCTCTATGTACCATAGTTTCTCTCAATAGCTGAACAACAAGGATGGTTGCTGCTCCCAGCGTTTGCCAGTGACAAATTGCCACCAATAGTACATGGTATCTGACTATCTTTTTGACCTCCAAAAGCACCAGCAGCCGTCTGCAAAGTTTTTCATTTGAAAAAGTAAGAATTGGATTTTACCAGCTTCGGTTGCCTATAATTAATGTATTAAAGCAAAAAGTTGTAACATTGTTCAGATGCAAAAGTGATTAAAATCCAAAAATATGTACGCGAAAGCTATGATTGTTTGATTGAACTCATGCATTTGAGTTTACATGTGAAAAACATACCTTATATAAAAAAACAGAACATTTCTAATGTTTGCAAAAAGTAAATCCAAATAAATATTCATTGCATTTTCATTTGGTGGTTAGCTTTAGTGTTAAGATTTCTAGGAACGCACACATTGAATAAATTAAAAAAATTAAGCCTTTGGCGTCGACAAATAACTCGGAATAGATGTTCAACCCAAATGTAAATCACCAGAAGCAAGTATAAATGGTTATATACGTAAATGAAAATTGTAACATGAAGGTGGTGATTAATCTCGTGAATTAGGGTTCATTCGAGCCGACATTATTTGGCTGAATTTATGATTTTGGAACGATTGAGATGCTGCTAATAATACTTCGTACCTCAAGTCTGGAGATCCGAAATTATAAAAGAAGGTAGCTGAACCAGTTTGATGTGTTTAGAAGTTGAAGCGTTTATTTGTGTGACACGTGGCCTGCTATTGAGAGCTATTGAGAAATGACGTGGCATCTCCTGGAGATATCATTTTCTACTTTTACATAGTAGATTTTTCTGAATAATTCTTTATTTTATCTTTTTTGTCATGCCCCAAAAGAGAGACATTTTACATCATTACACATTAGAGAGATTTCAGTTTCCACCAAACAAATGTAAGAAACATGATACCAATTTATCTGGAAAAGAAAGAGACGACTTGCCTACCTGTTCGGATTTCGAATTTCACTTCCTAATGAGAGAAACCATAATTCGGTTCATAAGTTTTACATTTATAAAGCCCTAAGTGACCGCAAGTGCACGGTTATGTCAATGAAGTACTTAGGGGTCGATCCCAAAGGAAGATGTATCTAATACTAGAACTCGGGCTATACCTACGATAAGCTAAGCCTAAACAAAGGTGGGTGTAATTGTATCCAAGCTAAACTAATCCTAAACTAAGATAAATCCTAAAGATAGTGGAGAAAACAAAAGAGATAAATGTTTTTGGATTCTAGGAATTAAGTGTAACCACACATAGAAATAATTGGAATACTATGGGAAATACTCTATAGTGTTCTAAGGGTAAGAATTGTGCAGTGCTCTATACATAATGAGGAACTTAGACATCTATTGTTCTAACTACCCACCTCTGTGATCTAGCTAAGCTAACCAAACAAATCTTAGAGTCCTAAGCTTTCAATTTCAGTTTTATATTTATTTTGTTCAAATATTAGTGAAATTTTATTTCCGACCATTAGAGTAATTATTGACCATTATTTTTTTCATCAGAAATTATTAACATTACTTTTGGTCAAAAATTAAAAGGCGTTTTGACCAATTGTTCGGTCAAAAATATTCCGACCATTATTTTTGATCATAAATTATTGACCATTACTTTCGATCAGAAATTATTGACTATTAGTTTTGGTCAAAAAGTAAAAAATGTTTCGACCAATTGTTTGGTCAAAAAAATTCTAACCATTACTTTTGATCAGAAATTACTGATCATTATTTTTGGTCACAAACTAGTAGACTATTCGACCAAATGTTTGGTCAAAATATTTTTGACCATTACCTATGGTCATAAATTTGTTGACCATTTTTTGGGTCAGAAAATTTTGACCAAATTCAGACCAACTTTAATGATCAGAATTTGTTAACCATTTTTTGACGAACTAGTGATTTTCGACCATCGATTCGTGAGGAACTTGATTTGATCAATAATTGGTCAAAAACACCTGTTTTTGACCAATTACTGATCAATTTCGTGGTTAAAAATGAGATGTTTTCTTGTAGTGATAAGGAGCATTAAGAATGAGGCCAATCGCAATCCTAGAGGAATTCATTCCATAATTTTTTAATTGGCTTCAAACCCTATGATAAATTATCTTTTGGTCTAAGTGAACACCCATATCCCTATGCGATGCAACACTCAACATAACATGTTTGAGGTCATGAATCTCAAACAAGCATTATGAACATATCACCAAACCAATACCAAAGAGAACACAAATCTTGTTAAGCACAATGATAAAGGCATGAGTCCATTTAAATCCTATCACAAATCCTAGGTGATAAACAAGGAAATGATTCAAAGAAGGCATAAACCCAAAACCTACACTAGATACATCCATGAGTTCATTAGAAGCTTAATCATGTTCTAGGTGATCAATCAAGAACATAAAAAGGAAGCTATAAACTCAATGATTCCTAAACCAAATTTCATGTCAAATCTAAACAAATCCCAATTTTCATTAGTGATTATCAATATTAACAAGCATTAAGAGCAAATTAAGAATCACGCAACATCAATTTCTCTTTAGATTCCTCTCTAACATATATGTAAGCTCATTTTCAGGCAAATTTGTAAGTAAGAGAAGCATTAAACAAAATAAAATTAAATGCATTTTCAAGTGGGTTCACACTCTATCCTTAAAACAAGGTCTAAGCAACCCAAATCAACATTAAAATCAAAGTAAACATCAAAAGAAAAATAGATAAAAGTTTGAGAAACAAATCCAAATAATGGGGATTGAGGAAATCTTCAAATCTTCTAAATTGATGCATAAATCCTCCAAATCCCCATTGTTTGGGGTCTTCTAGGCCATGAAAGCCTTCCCAAAAGGAAACAGAAGCACTAGGCGCTGCAGTGAGGGACAAAGAGGATCATCAGAAGCTGTGGAGATTATCAAGCTTGATAATCTGAGGCCAAGCATCTGCGAAGGAAAAGAAGAGTGAAGGATCATATTACAACAAGAATCTGATCACGAGTTGAAGGATCAAAGTTACCAGAAATCACATACCTCATAAAAGACTTTGTGAGATCTTTTCCTATCTGAATCTTTTCTTGAGTTTTTTTTTTGTTTTTTTTTATTTGGTACTACCTCAAGTGGTTGCTTATGTTACCTGCAGGATAGAGACAAACATAAGATCAGTACAAGATGGATCCTACTCTGGAAAAATATGAGATTGACAAGTTTGATGGAAAAGGAGATTTCGGGTTATGGAAGTACAAGTTTCTTGGTCAGTTGGAGATCCAAGGTCTTACATCTATATTGCAAGAAGAATCTGAAGTTTTGGCTGATGAAGCTCAAGCTCCAAGCACTCCAGTTCAGACTCCTACTCTTGCATCTGCTTCACTTGTAACAGGGTCTACTACTAGTATGACAGGCTTGCCAACACTGGCAGAAATCAGAGATGCAATGAGAAGGTCAGAATCAAAAATAGTACAGAGAGATCCTAGAAAGCAAGCAACAGATTTAAGAGTGAGAAATCTCTTGAGTACTTGCCTGAGTGACTTGATCTTGAGGAAAGTCATGAAGTATAACACGGCCCTTGAGATATGGAAAGCTTTGGAAAGAGACTATCAAACCAAGTCTCTGCCCAACATGATCTATCTCAAGTAATAGTTTGCAAGCTATAAAATGGAAGAGAATAAATCAATAGAAGAAAATATGGGTTCTTTTCTTAAGTTGATTGCAGACTTAGAGAGTTTGAGAATTACCATTTCTGATGAAGACCAGGCCATATAGGTTCTATCAGGTTTACCTTCAGCATATGAACAGCTGGTTCATACTCTCAAGTATGGTATGGGTAAAGAGACTTTGACTCTTAGTGAGGTTATTACATTAGCTTATGCAACAAAAGTTGAGCTTAGACAGAAGGTATGCTAAGCAGAGATAAAGGTAACTCAGAAGGTTTGGTTGTTGAGAACAGAGGCAGATCAGCTAACACGTCAGACAAGAATGAGAAGTCTAAGCACAGACGAAGATTTAAGAGCCGTGGCAGGTCTAAGTCCAGACCAAAGTTTAATAACAAGGCTAATAAAGGCACATGTTTCCAGTGTTGCAAAGAAGGCAATTGGAAGAGAGACTACAGAGAAAACAGCACAAACAAAACCAAAGACTCTATCAACTTAGCTGACTATAAAAAAATTAAAATTAGTCAAATGACTATTAAAAAAAAATGGCTACCATATATGATTTATTTTGTGTATCTAGAAAAATGGCTACCATATATGGTGTAAGGTTTCTAGTTCTGCGTTAATGGTGGTTAGCTTTTGTTGATTTTGTTACTTATCAAGTTATTAATTTTCTGCCTTGTTCTTGTCTCTTCTTCTTTTTCTTATTCACGAAACTGTAAATTCGGTTCGAAGTCACCACCGTACCGATTTTGTCAAGATCAATTTGGGATCTACGGTGTTTATTATTAGCCAACTATGGCACTTCCGAAAAATTATACAACGGAACTCGTTGCAATGAATTATCCCTTCACAATGTTACATAAAACGAAAGTCTATCTCTCCATGTTCACAATTTGTGCAGGTGAAAGTTGGGTTAAAATCGTCCAAAACAAATTGATTTGGTTAGTTGTTCTATTATAAATAAAACATGGCTATATTCTTAATTAATTTATTCAATATTGTTAGTTAGCTAATTCTCCCTACAAAAAATCAACTTTTACTGTACATCGAGAAATTCGAGAAACAAAGTATTTAGTAGCTAGCCAGATCTAGACAAAATAGAAATGTGGAAGAAGAAAATTGTTAAAATTCTTAGAGATTAAAATAGGGTTAACTGGCTCTATAATCTAAAAAAATCATTAATTGAGCAACTGACCAACAAATCCCTATCTTTTTGCTAATGGTTGAAGAATTTGAATATATTTTTTTGGTAAACATGATTTGAATATTTCCACAGACGATGTTAATTATCTTTGGTCACCTCTTTAGTTGAAAGAAAACTCGGATTTCTACGGTTTTGGAGGATTAGTATGAATTTTGGTTTGACTTGTTTACGTATTTAGTCAAAAGAGTGTGGTCCATATTGGATTCACGGGATAATTAAACCCTCTTGTTTCTTGTCGCATCTAAGATCCAATTTTTTTATACTTTTTTTGGTGAGTTTTAGATGAAGTAACGTATCCATATGCATAACAAGAGGCCAGATGAGTTCCACCAATTTCCTTACTGGATTAATTGTCCCTATAAGAATGTTTAGTAGCAAATCTGTAGTTTTAGATAAAATATTTTAAATCTATTCCGAAGCTTGGTTCAAGTCTTTGCAAATTATACTATATAATGAAAATGTATCAGCTACTACTACAGAGATTAATATACTACTGATGTAGAAACAGAATACAACACAAGGGTTTTCTCAAAAACACGTTTACTAGTATTGATGACTTGAATACTTACACGTATTGCTTTCACTCAATCCTAGTCTACCCTGTTCACGAATCACCCTTGATTTCGTGAACCTCTCTTTATCCCTTAGCCCTTGATACAAGATTTCTTTATATTTGAATCCCTTATCCCTTTGCTAAGAATTGCTCTCGTTGTGTTAACCCTTCCCTCGAGTTAACCACAACCTATATATACTAAACGGCCTGCGGCTTGCCCTAGCCTTGACCTCTACTCCATGCAAGATTCACTATCTCTTCAAATCTTCATGGATAGATACACTTTCCTTATCTTCTCCTAAGAATAAGGAAACCTTCAAGTTTGAGTAAATCTTCTCCAAAGATATCCTCCAGCCTTCCTTGAGTGCAAGTCACGCCCTTCCTTGAGTGCAAGTCACGCCCTTCCTTGCCTGGACCGACTCACTCCAATAGCCCATCACGCTTAAGACCCACCAGCCTGTTCGCCCTTCTCCTGAAGTTCTCTCATCTGGTGCTGCTACAGGTTCCTGCTACAGCCACTGCATCTTCAATCTTCCTCTTTTTAGCTTTGTGTGTCTCCCAAGTAACTGCAATACAAACTCAACACAACCACAGAGACAAACAGCACCAAGCACAACCAAATTCTAATTCATCCATACGAAATAAACTTGTAAACGTTATTACAAGCATGAATCCCAAAAATAAAGTACTAGAGTTCGGAACGAGGAGTAATAAAAAAAACATAACATCAAAAGTAAAAACAAAAACATCCCCCATGCTCCCCCATGAACCATGATCTACTTAGCCACTCACATCATCACTTTCTCCCCCTGCTTGGGAGCACACAAGTTAAAAACACAATCATTAGTGCAAAAGCAAAATGAGAAGAGATCACGGAGACTCACATTGATTGGCTCGGTGAATATCCTGAACTATCCCAGCCAGCTGATGCAGAACGGAGGTGATCTGGTATAGTGCCTTGTTGACAACCCTCTGGCTCGAGTGTCCCTGAGGCACACTGATGTGACCAAGTGAGACATCAATTGGTGCGACAAAACGAGCTGAGCTGGATGGCTTTGAGCGTTCTGGCTCTCTCTTGGTCTTCTTCTTCGGTGCAGACTGACTTGGAACCGGCTGAGCCCTCTTTTTAGACGAAGCCTCCTCTTTGACTATCTCGGCACCCTTGGCCCGAGTTCGCAAAGACATCATGGGAGCTCATGTTTCCTTCTTCTCAATCCTGATGTCCATCTGGAAATACGAAGGAGAACCACAACATCATCCTCACCAGTCACTGTACCACACTGTTCTTGAATCATCCCAGCAATCAAATGTGGAAACACCAACTTCCTTGCATCAGGCTGCTTATTATCCTCTCTCTCAATTATCGCCATAACTTGCTGAAACACCATTGCTCCAAAATCTACTCGAACCTTTTGAGCCAATTTGTAGAGAAGCAGGGCTCTGTACTGAGCAATGTGTGTCCGATGAGTCGTCGGATACCAGTTGTACCCAGCCAAAATAGCCAACGCAGAAAACTTTGGAGAGAGATTGACCATAGTCAAGGCTGGTGCCTTCTTGTGACGCTTGCTTGTGGTCTGAACAACAGGCTCCTGAGTCTCAGCACCTCTGAGGTACTTGGCAATGAAATCAGGCTCTACTTTGTCAAGTGTTGCAGCCTCTTTCTTCTCTTTGGAACTCAACTCAGGCAGATTCATGAACTTGTTGATGCGAGCAGGACTGAATCTCACAATGTGACCTCTGACTAAGACAAGAACTCCCCCATCAACTAACACGGTATCTCCCAGATTAGCATAAAACTCATTGATTACTTCTCTATCATAACCCGACTTAATTGAGACAGTGGGAGTAAACGAGGCATCAGCAATCACAGAAGTATACTCACAATCCTTTTGGTTCTCAAAATTAACAAGCTTCTCAGCAATAATCCCACGGGTTTTAAACACGAAATACCTCTGATATGCTCTGGCAGAGCAAAACTTGTCGTTTGGGAACGACAGATCTTCAGCAATGGAGTCTGCTCTAGCCGCAGATCCTGCTTCAGCCTCCTCTGACTCACCAGATTTGGAGTCTTCTTGCTCTTTAACCTGTTTCCCTTTCTTCTTCTCCTGGTTCTTCTCCAGTTTCACAACTTTCAGCTTCTGGGTTGAAGCGTCTGCATCGGCGATGTCATCAACCTCTTTTTCCGATTCCCACGCTGAACCGGAACCTTCCTCTACTTCCGATTCGTCCTTCTCTTCAGATTTCTCACCAGAGACTGGAGACGAAGATCTACTCCGGTAGTCATCCGCAAGCTACCCGATGAGATCGGTTAACTCATCGTCGCGAGCACCAGAAAGCGACAACTCCTTGACGCCTAATTCAGGACCCGGAGTCTTGTAGATGGTTTTCGTTTCATCTTCACTCGACCCGTCGTGTAGCTGAAGTTGATTCGCATCACCCGAAGGTAGAATCTTCTTGGATCCCTTCTTCTTAATAGCTTTTGAGCTCGATTCTTTCCCCATAGCAACTACTGGCACTTCTTCTTCCTCCTTCTCTGATTTTCTAGGGTTTGAAGTAAAAGACTCTTTGTTTTCCCTTTTCCTTCTCGCGGCCAACAAGGAGATTATTTAACCATCTTGACTTCTCTTTGACTATGACCTTACTGACCTTAGAGGCCTAACACACAGCCTCAGGCCCACGTTCTTTTTGCCACACAGTCCATTCCAATATGTGAAGCCCAATCTTCTCGAATTTGTCTGAACCAAGGCAGATTCTGAACCAACTCCAGAACACTGCAACATCTCCTCAAAAAAAAATCAACACAGCCACATTTATTTTAAGAAAAAACTGGGGATTAGACTGATAATGATGGCTCTTGTCATGATTTAAACTGGCTCTTTTTAAAACTTTTTGACACAAATTTAATTTACTGTTTTCAAGCGATGTTTCAGAGACTGAACTTCGCCCAGTTCGCAGCACATACTAAGCTCGTCCTGATTTAAAACATTTGGTCATCTTTAACTCCAATGAGTAGCTTTCACACTACCATGTCTTTATCTTGTCATGACCAGTTTTCAACCTTTATTCACTCGAGAAAGTTGCTGAAGCATTCAAGGCGTGAGGATTACTTTTCTTGCATCTTTTAGTTTGGTTCACCTCGGCACGCCTGCCCACTTTTCTGGGTTCTTTTATTATTATTTTTTTTTTTAAACAAATGAGACATCTCCATCACTTGACTTCTCAGGATCTGTCTCTTGGCTTTCCTTTCTTTCAGCTTTTATTCTTTCTTTACTGTGAAACCTGTACTGATGTCAAGACAAGACGACATGATAGGTAGCTCTTTCTCAGTGATGTTTCAGACTCCAAACAGAATCTGAGCCTCATACACACCTTGAACCAGTACCTGTATCAGTTCTGCACACTTCACAAATGATTAGATTCCACAAACACCAATTGAGTTTCTTAAGGTGATAAAACGATTAAAATCCAGTGATTTTGTAAATAAATCAGCCAGTTGTAGATCAGTAACAATATGTTCCACCACTACCTGTTTTTCCTCCACAAGTTCTCGAATGAAGTGGTGTCGAATGTCAATGTGTTTTGTTCTTGAGTGCTGCACCGGGTTCTTGGAGATGCTTATCGCACTTTTGTTGTCGCAGTGAACCAAGAGTGATCCAGAATCCATCCCATAGTCCGCTACCATTTGTTTCATCCAGAGAAGTTGGGTGCAGCAGCTTCCCAAGGCTATGTACTCTGCTTCAGCTGTGGACAGAGATACAGAGTTCTGCTTCTTGCTTATCCATGAGTTCAGATTGTTTCCCAAAAAGAAACAGCCACCACTAGTACTCTTCCGATCATCCATACTCCCAGCCCAGTCAGCATCCCAATATCCAACCAGATTCTTATTCGAACCTTTGGAAAACCAAATTCCCAGATTGGTTGTACCTTTGACGTATCTGATGATTCTCTTGACTGCTTTAAGATGTAATTGTTTTGGCTTGGCTTGATGCCGAGCACAGATCCCAACACTCAGGCACAAATCAGGTCTACTTGCAGTAAGATACAATAAGCTGCCGATCATACCTCTGTAAAGCTTAACATCCACATCGTTCCCATCACTATCACGAGTCATCTTGACTGTAGTACTCATGGGTGTCCTTGCTTCCTTGCATTGATCCATCTTGAACCTTGTCAACAAATTCTTTGCATAGGTACTTTGAGAGATAAACACACTTTCTTCCGACTGAGTAATTTGGAGACCCAGAAAGTACTTCAGCTCTCCAACCATGCTCATCTCAAATTCCTGAGTCATGCTCTCAACAAACTTATCCACTAGCCATTGTGACGTGCTTCCGAAAATGATATCATCCACATAGATCTGGACCATCATGATATCCTTCTCCTGATTAAGAATGAATAACGTCTTGTCTACACTGCCTCTTACATATCCTTTTTCCATCAAGAACCTCGTTAGCCTTTCATACCAGGCTCGTGGAGCCTGCTTCAGCCCATACAAAGCTTTCTTCAGTTTGTACACATGACCTGAATTAGCTGGATCCTCAAACCCTTTTGGTTGCTCAACATGGACCTCTTCCTGCAAAAATCCATTTAGAAAGGCACTTTTGACGTCCATCTGATAGACCTTAACATTCAGAATGCACGATATGCCCAAAAAGAATCGAATGGACTCCAATCTTGCTACAGGGGCAAATGTCTCTTCAAAATCCACTCCTTCAATCTGAGAGTAGCCTTGTGCAACCAACCTTGCTTTGTTCCGAACCACGACTCCAGGTTCATCGATCTTATTTTTGAAGATCCACTTGGTGCCCACGATGTTGACACCTTTCGGTCGTGGGACTAACTCCCACACATCGTTTCTCTCAAACTGCTCAAGCTCTTGTTCCATTGCAATAATCCAAAATTCGTCTTCGAGAGCTTGTACATGATTTCGTGGCTCAATAGCTGACACAAAGCATGCAAACTGTACCACTTCGTGATTTTTCTTCTTCAAGCCCATCATCTCTCGATAATCCTTCTTGACTCCCCTTGTTTTCCTCCCTTCATTCACATCACTGATGAGATCAGATGCTGAATGATTCCAAGGCATAAGAGGTTCTATAGCTTGCTATGTCTCAGATTCTTCTTCTGTGACAGATTGGAGTTCTGACTCAGTCTGCTCCTCTGTACCAGGCTGCTCCTCTTTTCTTCCTCTTGATGTATCTTCCAGTTCATTATCCATGTGAACTATTCTATCCTTGTTCTGCCTCGTACCAGCATAGTCGTCAAAGACCACATTGACTGACTCAACTATCACCCCTGTTCGTTTATTAAGTACTCGGAAGGCTGTACTACTCTCTGAATAGCCTAGAAAAACACCATCATCACTTCGAGAATCAAACTTCCCAAGATAATCCTTGTCATTGAGGATGTAACAATTGCATCCAAACACATGAAAGTAGCTGAGATTAGGCTTCTTTCCTTTCCATAGCTCGTAGGGTGTCTTGGTCAGCCCCTTTCGTACATATACTCTGTTGACGATGTAGCACGAGGTACTTACTGCTTCTGCCCAGTACTTCAGAGCAATGTTGTTCCCATGTATCATGGCTCTGGCCATTTCCTGTAGTGTTCGATTTTTCCTCTCTACTACACCATTTTGTTGTGGTGTCCATGGAGCTGAAAACTGGTGAGCAATACCATGATGTTCACAGAATTCCTTCATATACCCATTCTGGAATTCACTACCATGATCACTCCGTATCTTCTTGATTCCACCACGTTCGTTGATCAGTTGTAGAGCCCAAATTCTGAAGCTATCTGCTGCTTCTGATTTTTCACGAAGAAATCTTACCCAAGTGTATCTTGTGTAATCATCCACAAGAACAAATACATATCTTTTCCCAGCAACACTCTCCACTTGCGTAGGCCCCATCAAATCCATGTGCACCAGGTCTAATGCTGACTCAGAATGAATGTCTGACACTTTCTTGTGCTGAACTTTCACTTGCTTACCTTTGCTACATGGTCCACATACAAAGTTTTCTCCTCCCTTAAGCTGAGGTACACCTCTGACCATCTCCTGATTGGTAAGAGAAGTGAGGCTTCTGACATTCATATGGCCTAGGCGTCGGTGCCATAGATTCAGATCATCGGTTGCATTGAAGCAGTTGATGTCCTCTTGCTTTCACATGTAGCAGTTGTTACCTGTTCGAACTCCCTTCAACACAGTCTTCCCAGTGTCGTCAATTGCTGTGCAGTCAGTTTTTGTGAAGCACACCATCAATTCTTCGTCACACAGTTGACTCACACTGATAAGATTAGCTTTCAGTCCCTGCACCAGATAGACATTCATCAGTTTGGGTAGGCCAGTATCGCAGGTCTGTCCTTTTCCTTGAATGATGCCATGTCCTCCATCACCAAATGTTACTTTGCCTTTCCTAATCTTCTTTAAGCTCTTCAGATTACTCAGGGTTCCAGTCATGTGTCGAGAACTGCCACTATCAAAATACCAAGGACCCGTATCTTCCTGTTCTTCTGAAACAATTGCCATGTTACATCGAAACCCAACTCCTGAAGCATTGTCTGATCCTCGTCTTGCAATAGGGTACCTCAAATCAGATTTCCTTACCCAAATCTGGTTATGGCTTCCATTCCATGTGAATTTTCTTTCGTAGCGAAGACGTCTGACCTTTCCCAGTACTTGTAGCAATAGGCCCTTATGTGTCCATGTTTCCCACAGAAATAGCATCCAGTCATTTGTTTCGCAATGATTTTAGCTCGTCGTGCTTCAGTATCTTCTGTTTTGTTGGCAGGCTGTGACTGACCACTGGCGGCTACAAACTTGATATTTTTAGATTCTGATCCACCGCTTCCATTGTATCCAAGGCCTCTATGAACTGCTTCAGTTCTTCCGTAAGACAAAATATTGTCAAGCTATCTTGTGCCAGCAAACATGCGAATCTTCTTATACTGCAGATCCAGTTGTGACTGAAGCTCGGCAGAAATCTTTTTCTTAGCAAGCAGTTCCTTCTCCAGATTAGCTGCTGTGACGGCCAGATTGAGTTTCTCCTTCAGCAACAACACACTCTCCTGACTCAATTTTTGTTCATCCTGTAGTTCACTCTGTAATGATTCAACCCTTGCTTCAAGTCGCTGCTTCTCCTTAACTAGTAGAAGATTCTCCTATCCCAGTCTGATGAGGGTCTCTCGTACCTCCTTGTAGCTTTCAACAAGGTCATCATCATCAGATTCCGATTCTGACTGTCCTCCTTCAGCTTCCACTTCCATGATTCCCACGAATGATACCAAGTTGTTCAGAATTTCTTCATTCTCACTATCAGCTTCAGAATCTTCTTCGGCCATCATCGATCTTTCTCTCCTTTGTTTCTGATTGTCAACACACTCCAGCTGAGTATGTCCGACTCCCTTACACCTTGAGCACTTCATTTCCCTTCTCTTGAGTGTAGGACATTCAGATCTGAAGTGACCATATCCCTTGCATTCGTGACATTGAAGTTCAGCCTTCTTACCTTGCTTGTCTCCTTCAAGAAGGTTTCTACCTGCTCCCATACCTTTTTGACTTTGACCACGCTCTATTTTCTTCAGTGCTCGATCAAACCTTCTTACCAACAAACTCATCGGATCTCCATCATCTATTTCTTCAGTTTTCTCACACGCTGTTAGTGCCAAGTTTTTGGTTTTCCTGGAGTATAGTTCAGCATTATCCAGCTCCATCTCATGAGCCTGTAGCATTCCCACAACTTCACCAAAACTCAGTTCCTCAGTGTTGTGAGATACATTCAGAGCCGATTTGTAGGCCATGAATCGGGAAGGAAGACACGTCAAGAACTTTTTCACCAACTTTTTATCCTTGTACTTCTTTCCCAAGGTAGCAGACTCCTGCGCCAGTGACTTCAATTTTGAACTAAGTCAGATATAGATTCATGTTCCTCCATCCTCATGTTCTCAAATCGAGAAGCCATCATATCCCTTCTGGAACTTTGAACCTTTGTGGTTCCTTCAAAGTGAGTCTGAAGCAAATCCCATGCTTCTTTTGCTGTTTCACATCCTTGAATCAGCTCGAAGGTCTTCTTAGTTACACTGCAGTGTATGGCAGACAAGACTCTGGCGTTGTACTTAGCTTTCTTCAGCTCTTCTTCCATCCATGTCTCCTCTGGTTTGGGAGCCCTAAGTCCATTATCATCCACTGTCATAGGTGCTTCCCACTGTACCAGTACAGATCTCCAAGCCAGTACATCAATACCTCCAATTAGAAACTTCATCCTTGACTTCCAAAAACTGTAGTTTCCCCCATCCAGTATCACCTTCGAACTGTTAACCAATTCATCGTAGCTTTCCATTTTCTCCTCAGGACCTCACCCGTAGTATTACGAACAAGTGCCGCTCTGATACCAATTGAAAATGTATCAGCTACTACTACAGAGATTAATATACTACTGATGTAGAAACAGAACACAACACAAGGGTTTTCTCAAAAACACGTTTACTAGTATTGATGACTTGAATACTTACACGTATTGCTTTCACTCAATCCTAGTATACCCTGTTCACGAATCACCCTTGATTTCGTGAACCTCTCTTTACCCCTTAGCCCTTGATACAAGATTTCTTTATATTTGAATCCCTTATCCCTTTGCTAAGAATTTCTCTCGTTGTGTTAACCCTTCCCTCGAGTTAACCCCAACCTATATATACTAAACGGCATGTGGCTTGCCCTAGCCTTGGCCTCTACTCCATGCAAGATTCACTATCTCTTCAAATCTTCATGGATAGATACACTTTCCTTATCTTCTCCTAAGAATAAGGAAACCTTCAAGTTTGAGTAAATCTTCTCCAAAGATATCCTCCAGCCTTCCTTGAGTGCAAGTCACGCCCTTCCTTGCCTGGACCGACTCACTCCAACAGTCCATCACGCTTAAGGCCCACCAGCCTGTTCGCCCTTCTCCTGAAGTTCTCTCATCTGGTGCTGCTACAGGTTCCTGCTACAGCCACTGCATCTTCATATAAGAAAAACACATTTGTATCTATTTTCAGGACCCAACAATGCATGTTATTAGAAGTTTGCTAGAGAGAAAAAACGCCAAAAAACTAAGAAACTCATTGGTCGTATATCAAGCAGTGGCGGAGCCAACCACAATTTTCACCAGGGTCAACATTAAAAAAGATCAGTAACAATATGATCCAATATTAAAAAAACTTATGTTATACTTATCCAAATATTAACGTCAACAATAGTTTGTATGGTTAAGAGAAAGAGTAGAAGTTTAGTGAAACCAAAAACATGATTAAAAAGGGAAAAACATGTATGTGAAAATAAAATAGTTTATTTTTTTGTTGAAGATATAAGTGTTGGAATTTTTTAACAGAAAGAAACTTAGGATAGAAAGAAAAATGATAACTAAATGATTACTAAAATATTCGACATTGGCCAAGGCAAAATACGAGAATAGTTTTAAAAATCATGGGTTCAGATTAATTTTGAGCAAATGTCACCGTGGTCAATGAACTGATTTTATAACATTTTACTAGTTTTCTTAATAAAAATTACAAGTAATTTTTTTTTTGAATAGAAATTCATAAGGGTCAAGTGACCCCCCTCCCCAAACGCTACCTTCAGCACTGATATCAAGGAGGCGATTTTTCTCTCAGGCCCACTGTTCGAGAATGGTATTTAGCTGCGGAACACTTGGTCTGCACATCCTTTATCCGAGGAATGCTTTCCTCTTTTGGTAAGTTTTTCAAAGCCTACTTTTTACCTACCAAGTCTCCTTTCCAGATCTAGACAAATCTCAAGAAACTGGCTGGAAAGAGCTCTCTGATCTTCTTCCATGCAAACAAAGAGTGAATGTCTAGTAGTAAATCTGATCTTGCGTAGTAAAGATATCTTTAACATCTTTTTCACCAAGTGTGTAGTAAATCTAAACCTTATAAATCTAGACTAATCCCCTCTAAGGATCTCCTTCGTCACCAAAAAGTTCAGTAATATCAAAAACTACAAACCTAGTCTAATCCACTCAAAGGATTCTCTCTTCTGCTGTGACTACTTGGTTGAGAACTTCTCTAGTCATTGTATTTACAATGAATCGAAAGTTTTCTGCTGCTGAAAAAAGCAAAGGCTTGGACCACTCTAAGGAGCCACCAAGAGCTGCAAGGGTGAGAGTCCCTCACTTTGACCCATCTGAGCTCATTCACAACCACAACTTGATGCTGGTGGGGCGTATTACAAACCCAAAGATCCAGAAGATGTGGGTCCTTCTACATTTTTTTAGCTGATGATGCGCAAGGGTTTGTATGCATGCAAGCTTTAAATTTATAACCCTAGGAAACTGTAAGTGCACAGTATTGACAATTGTAGTATTTAGGGGTCGAACCACTGAGGACTAAGTGATGATGAGCTACAAATCTATATGATCCGAATTAAACTAAGTAAACATATTGTTTGGTTTTTAGGTTTTATGGAAGCAAATAACAAAGCAATAAAGTAAAGGATAGATGATCAATTAAGATAAGATATCAAGCAATTCACAAAACATATGCAAGACATAAGCAATCGATTTAGGGTTTCAATACTAGTTGTTCTAGAACTTAAATCACTAATGTAAGATTATCTCACTGTCGTGGCTCAAACCTCTATGTCTTCTACCCTAATAGACTCAACTATCGCAGATTATTACAAGGTGAAAACATGCGTTATGTGTAAGATTCGATTGTTCACTAAACTCCTTAACTAACCTATCGAATTGTTAAGACGTCTAGCCCATCAAATACTAGGTCCGGAGATTTAACAAGATTTTGGAGAGTATATCAATCTAATATCAGTCCCTAGGTAGCTAAGCCAGTTCATGCCTTGAGCGTAAATAAAGATGAATAATCAATTCTAGAATAAAACTCTAAACAATTAAATATGCGATAACATAGAATTTAGAAAGTGCATAGAATAAAATCAAAGCTAATACTCTAACATGTTTTGCAACACGTAGTAGCAAGAGTAAAACAATAGAGCAAAATTGAACTACCTTTAAAGGCTTTTAGAATCAAATATGCATTAAAAACAAGAGAAAAATGAAATACATGTTTAGGTATTGATTTAGGCTGTTTTGGCCGGCTGCTTATCTTCCTAGAGAGGCTAAAAGCAAGTATATATAGGGGTTGAAGAGATCCTACATCGGCTAGAGTTTAGTTTAAGGCAAAAAAAAATTTTCGGTCAAAACGGCTCAACCACCGGTCCAAGCAACGGTCGGTTTGCGTGACCGGTGTTGAGGTCTTCCTTGAGGCTCCAAGAATTTCGTTAATGGCCTCAATCATCGGCCCACGAGGCAGCCCAGTGCTAGGCTCGTTTCTGCACTCGCTTCACTTCTAAGGCAGTTTGACATGTCTTCAGTATTTCCAGTGTATATTCTAAAGTACAGCTCCAATTGATGTAATTTAAACTCCATTGGCAAGCTGACTCAAAGGGCTATCTTTCCACCAAGTTTCATCAGATTCCGAGTTGATTTGATTATCCGTTCATCAGTGAACTTCTGGCATATACATTATGTCCAACTTGAGAATATGTTTTATCTTCAAGATATAATGACTTGGCTTGGTTCCTTTAACTTTAATAAGTAGTTGTATCATATATAACACTCTTTTTCTCTTTTTTGCATCCTTTTGATGATTAAACTTGTTAAGACCTTAAAATCTATATATACGAGAAAATTACCTCTTTTGGTTGAAAAGCTTTATTAAAACATATAGAAAACATAGTAAAATAGATAGTAAAAGTGGTAAAATATGGGACATATCAGCTGATCACTGGAAGGTTACTACTCGTCATGTTGGTGCTGACTTGGGACAAGGAAGATTTCAGTACCAATTTGCCTCTGAGGATGACTTACAAATGGTATTGAACAATAGACAATACCACTTTACACACTGGATGGTTATACTGCAGCGATGGGAGCCTACTGTGGATGGTTCTTTCCCATCTCAAATCTACTTCTGGATTAAGGTCCATAGGGTACCAAGCCACCTGTGATCCAAGACCATGCTTACGAGTCTGAAATTACAACAGAAGTATTATCACTGGTTAATAAGCTTTGGTTATTCCAGAGAATCACAACAACTACATAGGAGAAAGGAGAAACAATCCCAACAGCCAATATGGGTTAAGAAAAGGAGAAGAGAGTTACCTCAAGCTCTCTTTTCTTAATAGGAAAAACCTGCATCCTCAAGAGAAAGAAGGCCTCCCCTCGAAAAGGTCTCCACACAAGCTCTCCCCTCTGAATAGCTACCTAGGAAGGCTTTGTAGGTGGCCCTAGGAGAAGTAAAGAATGTCATGATTCAATACTCTAACTGTGCTGACCCTACTGAGAGTGTAGCTAGAAAGGAAAAATTCAGACTTGCTGAGGAAGAAGGGCAAGTGGAGGAAACAGCTGCTAACCTGTTTAGATCAACGTTGGAGCCTCAAATCCTAGAACACCAACTAATTTCGGTAGAAAGAACCCCAATTAAACACAGGCTTGGACCACAACTGATTTTGGCTCATGCTCATGAGGTGACTCAGACTCATGAAGGAATTGTACAGCCTATGCTACCAGTTTAGAGGAAACTGGGGAGACCTCCAGGTAAAGCTTCTATCTTGCCAAGGGCTAGTGCTAAGAAGAGACAGGTTGTTGCGGTTAGACCTTCTCCTAGGAAAAGGATGAGTAAGTCAAAACTATCCACAGATGGAAACCATGAAGAGAATAAAAGGCAAGAGGAGACTGGACCTAGGCAAACAGTGAGGACAGATATCCGAAAACATGTTCCAAAACTAGTGATAAAGTCTAAGAAGCGGATGGATTTTCAGAATCTGTTTTCTCTTATTCCTTAAAGATAGCTTGTTGGAACTGTCAAGGGTTAGGGAACCCTGAGACAGTTCGTTGTCTCCAAGAGATTCATCATAAAGCAAACCCTGATATATTCTTTTTAATGGAGACAAAAAATCCCGACACATTTGCCCTGCAAAAGGTTAAAGAGCTAGGATATGAGTATCATTCTATTGTGTCACCTCATGGTCATGGAGGAGGACTACTACTTCTATGGAAACATTAAGTTAATCTAGAAGTCTTTACATCATGTGACAATTATATTGATACATTTATAAGATTTGAAGGCAAAGGATTCTACTCCACATTTGTTTATGGTAATCCAGATAAAAAGTTGAGAAAACAAATGTGGATAACCCGATTGATCTAGCTATGATCAGAGATACACATTGGTTTCTATTAGGTGATTTTAATGACATTCTTGAGAATGCTAAGAAAGAAGGTGGACCAGCACGCTTAGAGAGCTCATTTAGAGACATCATAACCTTTTTCTCAGAATGAGATCTCTATGATCTTCAACACACTAGATGCTCACTGTCCTGGAGAGGGTCAAGAGGAGATTATAACATTAAAAGCAGGCTAGACAGAGCAGTATCTAACAGTACTTGGGCCGAGATGTTCCCATATGGGAGATGTGAGTACCTAAAATTTGAAGCCTCAGATCACCGTCCCATCTTAACATTCCTGGACCCTAAGAGAAAAAAGAGGAGAGGTCAGTTCAGGTATGACCGAAGACTAAAAAGCAATGAGGAGGTGAAAGCCCTAGTATCTAAAACATGGAGAGAAGGAAAAGATCTCCTGGTTCAACAAAAGATTGTTCATTGTAGACAGGCAATTGTACGATGAAACAAGCAACAACAAAGAAACAACAAAGTTCAAATTGAAAATCTTAAACAAGAGCTGGAGGATGCAATGGTGGATATTTCCCAAAATAATGAGCAGATTAGAAACATCAATGAAAGGGCATATAAAGATGAAGAAAATTACTGGAAACAAAGGAGTACACAGCTGTGGCTATCTCTAGGGGATCAGAAAACTGGATATTTTCATGCTTCAACAAAGGCAAAATTTGCCAAAAACAAATTTTCAGTTATTGAAAATGAGGATGGCCTAGCAGTTTTTGAGGAAGATAAAATAGCACAAGTTATTAATTACCAGCTACTTTCAACAGCTATTTACCTCTAAGGACACCAATCTGCTGCAAGTTAATGAGGTGCCTGAAACTGCTATCAAACCTGTAATCACAGAGAAAATGAATCAGGCACTCATACAAGATCCAACTTCAGAAGAGATTAAGCAAGCAATGTTCTCCATACATTTGGATAAAGCTCCAGGACCTCACGGGTTTTCAGTTTGCTTCTTTCATTCCAATTGGGATGTGGTTGGAAAAGATATCATAACTGAAGTTAAACCTTTTTTAAAAAATCTGGGCACTTGCCAAAAAACATCAATGAAACCCATATTATGCTGATTTCCAAGATTATTGGTCCAAAAAAGGTTACAGATTATAGGCCTATTACCCTATGCAATGTATACCACAAGGTTATATCAAAGCTACTATCTAAGAAAATGCAACCTATATTGGGAGAAGTCATCTCAGAAAACCAATCAGCGTTTGTACCTAAGAGAGTCATATTAGACAATGTCCTAATCACTCATGAGGTTCTACATCTGAAGACGTCTAAGGCAGAACAGAAGTGCTCAATTGCTGTTAAAACTGATATGAGTAAGGCTTATGACCGGCTAGAGTGGAACTTTATCCAGGGAGTTCTTAGAAAACTTGGGTTTCATGAGATTTGGGTGAACTGGATTATGCAATGTGTGATTACTGTATCTTTTTCCGTTCTAGTCAATGGAGCTCCTAGAGGTTATGTCAAACCAAACCGTGGAATACGACAAGGAGACCCAATCTCTCCATATCTTTTCATACTTTGTGGAGAAGTTTTATTATAGTTATGTCACAGAGCTCAGGAAAAGGGGAAACTACTTGGTTTAAAGGTTGCTAGAGGCTGCCCTAGAGTAAATCATCTACTCTTTTCAGATGATACTATGTTCTTCTGCAAGGCTAATGTTAGAAGCTGTAAAGAGCTAAAAGAAATCCTAACTAAATATGCAGAAGTATCGGACTAGCTAATTAACTATCAGAAATCATCAACCTCCTTCTCCAAAAAGACTCCTCTTAGAATTAAAGCTAAGATGAAACAGATTTTATAGATTGAGAAGGAAGGAGGAGTGGGGAAGTATTTAGGTTTACCTTAACACTTTGGAAGACATAAAAAATATCTCTTTGCCTCCATAGTTGATAAGATCAAACAAAGAGCAGCTAGCTGGTCCACTAAGTTGTTATCCGAAGCTGGAAAGTTGGTATTGTTGAAGAGTCGGCTATGCCAACCTATGCTTTGACATGTTTCAAGCTTCCTTAGTCCCTGTGTAAAAGAATCCAATATGCAATGACTCGGTTCTGGTGGGACTCTTCACCTGAAAATAAGAGAATAAGTTAGGTGGCTTGGGACAAGATGGCTAAACCCAAATAGATGGGAGGGCTTGGCTTTAAAGAGATCAACAATTACAATGATGCATTATTGGCAAAACTTAGCTAGAGATTGGTGAACTCTCCCTTGTGCCTCTCTCCAGAATTTAAAAGGGCAAGTACTGTGGAGATGTTTCCTTTCTTGAGTGCTCTAGCCCTGCAACGGCATCACATGGCTAGAAAAGTATTCTGATGGGAAGAGATTTACTAAAGAAACAACTTGGATGGGAAATAGGGAAGGGGACTGAGATTAACATGTGGATTGATGCTTGGCTATCCCCTAGTGAGCGTATTCAACCAATTGGACCAATTCCAGAAGGCCAACAAACCCTGAAGGTCAGTGACCTTCTCCACCCACAATCCCATACCTTGAATGAGGAAACGATCAATCAAATCCTGCCACATTATACACACATGATTCTCACACTAAAACCTAGACTATTGGGAGCACCGGATAAGAGAATATGGCTAAGAAATCCTTCTGGTGAGTATTCTACAAAATCAGGTTACATCACTGCATCAGAGGAGGCATATGTTAACTAGGAGACTAACATGCTACTGCATGTGGAGTGGTACAATAAAGTCTGGCAAGTCAAGTCTCCACCAAAGATTAAGCTTTTTCTTTGGAAAGCTATCCACGGAGCATTACCGGTTGGGGAACAATTGTCGATCCGGAACGTGACAAACAATACAAAATATTGTAGATGTGATGGATCGGAATCGATTCTCCACCAACTGTTCTTGTGTCCTTATGACAGAGAGGACTGGATGAAATCTAGCTCGGAGAGCTTCGACTCCTCCCAAGTCACAGACGTCTACACCGGACTAACTCGTGTAAAGAATCTATTTTCTCTGCCCCCGATCGGGCTGGAGAAAGGAGCATTCTCCCCTTGGATCCTTTGGGCCCTGTGGATCTCTCGAAATCAGAAGGTCTTTACCAATAAAGACTTCACAATCAAGGAGACCATCCACAAAGCTGTCTAGGATGCTCGGGAATGGACACAAGCACAAGTGATCCCCATAAACCCATGGTCTCGACACCGTCGATCCATAATCAAAATCCTCAATCCAATTTGGAAGGATTAATCATCTGTTTCTCCGATGCGTCCAAGAAGGCTGGATCGAACATGGCTGGCATCGGTTGGACCCTCGAATCCACATCCGCCACCATCTTGAAACATTCGTCGTCACGCCGCAATGTTTCCTCTGCACTAGTAGCTGAAGCTATGGCCTTGCGATCTGTTACCCTACATGCCTTGGCTCTGAATTACAAAAACGTCGTCTTCAATTCGGACTCGCAGATCCTGATCCAAACGATCAATTTGGGATCTCCGATCTCGAAAATCCACAGCGTTTTAGCTTATTTAAGGATTTGTTCTACTTTGTTTAACTCGATTTCTTTCAAACACATTCTCCGATCTGCAAATGTTATTGCCGATCAGTTGGCCAAGATGGCCTCGAAAATGTAATGGGCTAAGGCCCCTCCTTTTATTTATGAATAGAATATGGTGATAAAAAAAAAGATAGAAAAGACGCCATATAGAATTATAGATCAAAACCACTCATCGAATTCTACTATCTATAGAAAAAAATGTATGATTCTCTAATTTGTAACGATAGACGCCTTAATTTTTGTGGATATATTTTACGTATTTATTTATGTATTAATGCCATCATAATCTTATAGTATCAGATTAAACACCCGAACTCAAGCCATGACATAATAACGAAAAAAATCAAATTCGTTTATACTCAGCTTCGTAGTTTAGTTTTACATCCCTAACTAGTTTTTTTTTTTTTCAGGCCATTAGTTTTATTTGGAGTCACAGGAAAAACATAAATGACATTTTTCTTACTTTAATAAAATATCTAACTTTTTTTTTTTTGAACAACACATTCTATTAAAACTTGCAGTCGATTACATAGACAATGGAGAGATAGTGAAATCCAGAAGGGATTTCTTTGCTAGTGCATCAGCCAATAAGTTGGTGATTCGCGGAATGTAAATAAAGGATAGAGCAACAAATGAAGCTGCTAGGAAATTGATATAAAAAAGGAGTCCGTGGAAATATCTAACAATTGCGAAGTTTCTGAAGTAAAATGACTGCCCATCGAGAACTTGAATAAATGTGCAATTCGGCCACGATAATAACAGCAATGAAAATAATAGTAATACTAATATGAATGCACAAATCAATTATTTCTACCCATATAGCGAGATTCTATCTATTTCTACCCAAAAAGTCGTATTGTAATCAAACTTTGTATACGTAGTTATTAACTTATTATAGCATTGACTATATAATATCAGATATTTGATTGAATTACCAACTATATATACATCTTTGCCCTCCTCTCATGTCTCTCTAAACCCTATAAATACAAACGCACTCTCCTCATTCATCTTTACCTCTCTCCCTCACAAAGCAGTTCAATAATCCTTAAGAGACCGATGGCTGCAAAAAACTCAGCTTCTCTTGCCCTCTTCTTTGCCCTCAACATCCTCTTTTTCACCTTAACTGATGCAACTAATCGTGGCTGCCCCCCAAGTCCTAAGCACGTGAAGCCTATCTCAACTCCTAAACCAAGGCCGGTCCCCGGTAGGGCCCCGATTCGTCCTTACTTCCCAGTTCCTTCGGTTCCAAGTCCTTCAGTCCCAAGCCCTTCCGTCCCAAGCCCTTCGGTCCCAATTCCTTCAGTACCAAGCCCTTCGGTCCCAAGTCCTTCGGTACCAAGCCCTTCGGTCCCAAGTCCTTCGGTACCAAGCCCTTTGGTTCCAAGTCCTTCGGTCCCAAGCCCGAACACCCCTGGCTCATCCAGAAATTGTCCTATAGATGCCCTCAGGCTCGGCGTATGTGCAAACGTCCTAAGCGGTCTACTCAACATACAGTTGGGTCAGTCATCAGCTCAACCATGTTGCTCGGTAATCCAGGGTTTGGTTAACCTCGAGGCAGCAGTTTGTCTATGCACTGCTCTTAGGGCTAACGTTCTCGGAATCAACCTCAACGTTCCTATATCCCTCAGCCTTCTTCTCAATGTTTGTAACAAGGATGTTCCGTCTGGTTTCCGATGTGCTTGAAGGATATCAACTATGCATACGTGCACATAGTTTTCTCTTCAAAATATTATAGTTTGAATAAAATGCATGTTCCCATGCAAGTTAAGGGTTTAACGTTTAAATCTGTTGTTTAAGTGAGAGTTACTTATACTTCTTTGTAAACTTTTTTTGGCGCATGTATGTTTTTGTTGTAACTTCTATTTTTAGACAGTTAAATGAAAGATTATTCATACTCAATGTCCTATATTCACATATTTTCATCTCCATCAAGATCTTCATTTCCATTTTCGGGTTGGAATGTGTTACATATTTGTCCAATTTGACAACAAACAGGGTGTAAATATTATTCAACGCAATCAAATGTTTTTTGTCCAGGTGGAATTGACATATTATTCTACAGTTTCATCTAACAATCACACATCCCGAAATTAGTTATTATTCATCTGACAAACACGTTCATACACAAGAGCAAAGGCCATTTCTACTCACGAGAGAGATGAGAGGTGAAAAGTGATCGAACCATAGCGAGAGGAAAGTGCCTTGTTCCTAGTGAGTTTGCTGCGTAGAGTTTATTTAATCTCCCATACCAGCCTCGCATCTGAGTACTTGGAATTGGATGAGTGTAACCAAAAATTCCTTCTTTCCATATATCGTACAATGCGGCTTGGAAGAGGAGCTTGGAGATGATAAATAGCTTGCGTTTTGGCCTTGGAGAATATCCTACAATACATAAAGGCAGAGGTAAATTCGACCGAGAGAGCAAAGAACTTCACACGTGTGCACTGACTTAGGCATAGTCACATTAAAAGTAGAGATTATCTATGTGGCACCAGAACAACAGAGCAAACAAGATATGGATTCCCAACTAAACTATGAAGGCGAGCTCTAGTAGAACAACGATCCAAAAAGTGAAGACGTGTTCGGAACCGGCTTAGTTCAATCCGCATCATGGGAGACATCTCTCATAGGTTCACCAATTTATTGACTCTTGCCAGGTAGCGCGATGTCTCATCGTAAGATGTTGGTGAGTCTTAGACCAATTAGAGACCACAATTACGATGACGGTCTTTGTGTGGTTCTACTTACGTTCTCTTTAGACCATCAACATTGCACATAAAATGTGGATGTCTCTAAATAAAAAAATATTAAAAACACATTCTCTCTTCCTTTTACTCCTACTTTATATTTTTTCTTTCTATCTTTTTACTCAGCTTTTATTAATTTTATATTTAAACACACTCCAACTTTCATCCATTCTTTCTCCAATTGTGTCTTCCAAGAGACATTCTAGACATTCTCTCTCCAAAAATACTTACTATCTCTTCTTTTTACTCAAATTTTATTAATTTTATATTTCAATTACTCACTATCTCTTCTCTTCTCTCCAAAAATACTCACTATCTCTTCTCTTCTCTCTCTCCAAAAATACTCACTATCTCTTGTATACACCCCATTATTTCAACCAAAAACACTCTCTTTCTTCTTTTTACTCAACTTTTAATAATTTTATATTTAAAGACACGTACAAAATATAACCAATGCGGATGCTCTTAGATCAAAGCATTCAAGCCCGTAGATGGACATATTGATACCTCTGTTTTTAATTTTTCATTAAATAAAACAGAAGCAGAAAATGTAACAAATTTTTTGGATGAGAAATTTTAAAAAATATCACTTTTCAATTACCACTTTTCAAAAATGCCATATTTTTAAAAAATTTGTAAAAATGCTACTTTTCAAAAAAAAAAAAATTATTATATCATTTATGTTTGGGTTAACTATGTTGTATTTGGTTTAGTTTTGAGGGTTTAAGAGGTTTTAAAAGTCAAAACATTTTTAGAGTTTATAATTTTAAGATTTAGGTTTTAAAAATCCATATTTAGTAACATTTTTGCAAATGGACACCCCAAAATGATATTTTTGCAAATGTACACCCTAAAATGGCATTTTTGCAATTGCATCTTTTTAGATTGAATACAAATTTAACATTTTTCATTAAAAAAAGAAATAATAAGTATATTTTTTTGTATACTCTCAATTTAAATATATCTTAAAGGTAATTAGACAATAAGATATTTACACATTATAATTTTACTTTTAAAATAATTAGCAAAAATTATATTAAGAAAAAACTTAAGATTTAATAGAAAAAAATTATTTTAATCGGTTTAAATCTACTCTTAAAAATTTAGAAGATAAATATTTATTTCATAAAAAAGTAATTAATAAAATAGGATTTTAGATGTATATAGTATCAGTTTATATTCAACATTTTCTACGTAAACAGTTCGCCGTCCATCGTTAAACCATTTTAATTGTATCAAATAAATAAATAACCACTTTACTAAAAATACTCAAATAGTTACTCAATAAGTATAAAATAGCTGTCCTGTCAAACATTTGTATGTTTCTTTAAGGAAAATTGACTTCATTACTTCAATAACCATACACGGAACTTATTGTCAAAAATCAAATACGTGAAAAAAAAAATAGAAGGAAATTATGAAGGATGCCATAATTTCAAAAAAAAACTTTTTAGAAATGCCATAATCTGAAAAACTTTTCAAAAAATGCCACAAAACACTGTTTATCGGATCTAGAAATACAATTTTATCCTTGACATTAAATACATCAAATGGTGATATTTTATGGTAAATTTAATTTGGTGGACGAGAATATCTTTAATTGGTAGACGAGTATAACGGATAAAGTCAGAGAATTTGGTGGACAATGACAACTGTTGAAGCATTGAGAGTTTGAAATTTTGGTGGACGAAAATATCATAAAACTTTCAAAATCTGATTTGGTATCTACCTATTACATATCGTCCATGTGACTGAAATGATGTAATCTCTATGTCCACTTCAGAGATAGAAGAAGATATCATCATCCAAATGTATGTGTAGTCCGAATACACGACAGAATGGACAATTCGAACAATGTGTTATTGTGGACAATATACGTGTAGTCTGAAGACATAACCGGTGGACAATTCGACCGTGTGTTATTCATGCACAATAATTTGTCTACTAAAATTGTGACAGAGAAGGATCTTGAGAGAGAGAGAAAGAGAGAGAGTGTGGAGAGAGAGAGAGTGTGTGCATTGGAGAAAAGAAGAGACATGGAGTACGAGAGAGATTGTGTTGAAAAGAAAAAGATGAAGAGGGATTGTTGAAAGAGATAGAGTTTGTGGACAAAAAAAGTAAAAAAGAGAGAATGTATTAGAAAAAGAAGAAGAAAAAAATGTATGATTTTTGGATTTTAAGGATATTTTCGTTTGATCAGGTGGATATTGTAGCATTTTGAGAAAAAAATACCATTATAACATTTCTGAAAAATGTTTTTGAAATTTATGACATTTCTCATAATTTTCTACCAAAAAAAGACTTTTTATTTCCTTTCATTCTTCACCAAATCAAATACGTAATTTATCGCTCTCCCTCCACTAAAAAGTTGTGATTATCTTTTCTTCACCAAATCTTCCGCTAGTATCAAAAAAAAAATATAGTTAAAAGGTTATGAAGCCATTTTGTATTAAGTTAACAAAATAAATGTAATATAAGAACATTCTAATGTGTGGAAATAAATCATTTTTTTAGGAATTAAAACATTTTTTAAGTTTTAAAATTTTAAAATTTAGGTTTTAAAAGTTCATAATTAGTGGCATTTTTGCAAATAGATAATTCATTGTGGCATTTTTGAAAAGTAGTACACCAAAAATTGGTTTTTTGCAATTATCCCAAAAAATGATATTTCACCAAATTTTTACTCTATTATTTTGTTATTTTACCGATTGATTATCTTTTTGTATGATTATTATATATATACAATTATATATATATATATATATAAGAGAGAAATTTTGAGAAATACCACTTTTGAAGTGTCACTTTTCAAAAATACCATATTTTTAAAAATCTTTGCAAAAATGTCATTTTTTCAAAAATATTTATTCATTATATTATTTATATTTTTGTTAACTATGTTGTATTAGGCTTTAGTTTTGAGGGTTTAAGGTTTATTAGGGGTCAAAATATTTTTTAGTGTTTAAAATTTTAAAATTTAGGGTTTAAAAATCCATAATTAGTGGTATTTTTGCAAATAGACAATCTATTATGATATTTTTGAATAATGAAATACCAAAAATGACATTTTTGCAATTGTCCCTATAAATAAAAGTGTCCACATCACCGTGTTAATTTTTTTGGTTCTTCGTTTTTTTTAAGAAGTTTTAAAAGATATTTTTTTTAATTGACTTACATAAAAAAATTGTCCAGAAAAAGTTGATATTTTCTTTCGGGAGAAAATGTTGTCATTTTGGCTTTTTGATAAATACAAATTGTTATTATTGACTTTAAAAAACACTAAACCAGCATTTTCCGGGAATTCAATTGATTTTACGTCACCCTAAAATATGAGTATGTTCACAAAGTTGTTCTGGTTTGGGTTCCATAATTTATTGGGACAATTGCAAAAATACGATTTTTAATGTATATATTTGCAAAAATATCACTTTAGATTGTCCATTTGCAAAAATGTCACAAATTATAAATTTTTAAAGTCTAAATCTTAATATTTAATATCCTAAAAAATATTTTGACCTCTTAAACCCTCAAAACGAAACCCTAATACAACATAGGAGATGATTGGTTGGGCTGTAAAAAGTAGTTACAACCTTTATTTTTTTCTACAGCCATAAAATTTACCAATCAAACTTTATATTGATTTTAAAAGCGACAACCTTTAAAAAAAATGGCTGTAAAACACTTAAAACTCACAGCCTTATTTTTGTAGCTGTAGGAACAAAAAGGATCTGTAGTTTCGTTTTTATGCCTTCCTTTTTCTCTTTCTTTTTATTTCTTATATAGTACTACATATATTTAAATGTGTTATAAGTTATTTGTGTCACGTACATATGATATACATATCCCTATATTGTATTATATATAAGATGTTTATATAATGAATATAAATATTTAAATGATTTGTATCATCTTACATACAATATTTATAAACTTATAAAAAAAAATATGTATGCATACTTCATTAATTTTTTATATAAAAATAATATTATGTTGCTTATATAAAATAAATTTGTATATATACATATATATATATATATATATTAGTTAAATATTTTTATATACATTATGATATAAATATCATTTATTCGATTTTGAAATTTTTATATAATAAAAAATTAATCTACAATATACATCTAATAATTACCAATCGTACTTTAACTTTAAAAGGTTACAGCTAAAATCTTAAAGCTACAGCAAAAACATCTACAGACAAAATTGTACAGCAATTAATTTATAGTTACAGCCGAACCAATCACCCACATAGTTAACCCAAACATAAATGATATAATGAATAAATAATTTTGAAAAAGTGGTATTTTTGCAAAAATTTTGAAAATATGATATTTTGAAAAGTGGCACTTCAAAAGTGGCATTTCTCTAATTTTTATATCTAAACATAATTTCTTAAACTTAGTTGCATTTCTTAATTATAGCCGTATATGCAAAATAATATCGATTTGGCTGTTAATAATTAAAAAAAATTTATCAAATAAAAAATATTTATCCATTTTTCATGTGAATCATGTTTAAAATATACATTAAAAGTTTTATAAATTAATAATGTTAGAGACTATCATTTCATTAGTTTATAAAGATATTAAATTATCAAAATATTAATTGGTTAATAAATTCAATACAGAGTTAAATAAATGTATTAATTTATCAAAATCTTAATTTATAGAAGTTATAAAAAAAATTCAAATATGAGTGTGTGTGTTTTTTAGTGGAAAAATATGGGTGTTCTTTGACCCTTTTTATAGGGTAAATGTATATTTATTATAATATTCGTGGTCCATATATCAGTTCATTAAATATTTTAACTAGTTTGTGGATCACAACGAATTTAATTTTCTTATTTTGTGAAATTATTTCAAGAGGACCTAGTGTATGTTAACAAAACAAAGTTAAATAACTTTTTTTAAAAATCTCTGCATGTAATGTTAGATCTTTTGAATGTGGAATGTTGAATTTAGAACTTGATTGGTTCACCCGTTGTCACCTGCAAACGCTGCATTTATAGGTAATAGCGGTTGTTGGTTTGTGACAACAATCATAGAAAATGTTTTATACCATTTCGTGTCTCTTCAAACCTGTCAAAATAAAAAATTGTTTCCTTTGAGCATTTGTGGTTGCGGACGTTTGTGGTTGGATAATTCAAAAAATAAAAATTGATTTTTTTTAAAAAAACTTTAAAAAAATATATTTAAAAATCAAATAAATATAATAAATTGAAAAATATATACTTGAATACTAAAATTACAAAATATGTCAACAATTTAAAACTTTCTAATTAATATTCAATAATTTATCATAATTTTTTATTTATAAAATCTTCAAACCGTAATTATTTCAATAATTTTTTTGGATCACTAATTAATAAATCTAACAAAATAAAATGTTCAAAATGTAAAATTAACCTCTCAAAATTTTTTAAAAAAACTCCTTTAAAATCATAACTTTCATCTGAACTAAAAAAGTTAAAAAATGAACATAAGAAATATACTCATAGTAGTCTATTACTAATTATATTAAATTAATGATTTTATATTTTATTATAATATTATGGTTTTTGATGTTTTTTATAACTATGCAATATGTTTATATTGTTAATTTTAATGTTGAACCGTTATCGCATCCGCTAGTCAACCAGTCATAAATATCCTACAAATGCACTAATTTTTAACCGTTGCACCAGTCATATGAATCGTTTAATAATGCTTGAAACCGCAACTATCCGCTTCCGTAAACTTTCGCACCCGCAATCGCAACCAATGCATCTACACTAGTTAGTCCTTAGTGGTAAAGAAGAGAAAAAATTATATAAACGTACGACAAAAGTATTGGAATATTTTACATATTCTAGGGTCTATTAAAATACACAAACAAGTTTTTACTTTTTATTAAAATCTCTATAGTTCTGGACCAATTAAGGAGATTAATTTTGATAAGTATGCCTGCTTATGGTCCGTGAATCTTATGTAGTTGCGAATCTTGCGATTAGTAAAATGGGATCCAATTTTTCGTTTCCTTTTATCCAAAAAAAAAAATTAGAATAAATAATTACAATAATGCATAATCAAAGGGCAGACGACTCTCAGAAAATCCTTACTAGATTAAATTGTCCTATTAAGAATGTTTTTTTTTTGTCTATTAGGTGGTCTTAATAGACAGTTTAGAAAATCAATTGGTCAAATAATTTACATTGGGTTATCGATATATATATATATATATATATATAATACTGATGTGTCCATATCACCGTTATAATTTTTCTTGTTCTTCATTTCTATTTAACGAGTTCCAAATGTTATTTCTTTCTTTATTGACTTTAATTTTTTTTTTTGTCATAGAATTGCTGAAAAAGAGGATATTATCAAAAAAATACAAAAAACAAAAAGGAGAAGATATTTTCTTTCGGGACAAAATATTATTATCGATTTTGCTTTACTCTGAAATATGAGTATTCACATTGTAGTTTCATGTTTGGGTTATGCCGATATTATAGATTCCTTTGTTCGTTACATGTGAATATAATTTCTCAAATTATAACAGTATAGGATAAATAATATTGGTTTTGACTAAAAATAATAGGGAATATCGGTTTATCAAATAAAGAGATTTATCTAGCTATTGAGTGCACTCTGTCTAACATATATATAGAGAAAAATTTAAAAATATGTATGCTCTATTGTGAATAAGTAATTAATAAAAAGAAAAACTCCTTACTATTTTTTTCCTTTTAAGAAGGTTTCCTATTTATTACGTGGTTTAATCTCTCTACTCATAGAAAGTTTTATCATTCTAGAATTTTTTTTTTTTTTTTAAACTTATCTTTCTAGATTTGATATGATAAAAATCTTTGTAGTGATAATTGATTTGTTAGAATTCGCCATAGAATTTTCCTCCCAGACACAAAATCCGAAGTAGCCGTCCAATAATGAACTTCGTCCTTTGGTGTCCCTCCGGCGACTTTGCAGTGCCCTCCCCCCCCCCCTAATCGGTGCTTCTCTTTCGTTTTTCACCGGTGTGAACCTGCTTCAACCTTCACTGACGACGGTTTTCTAAGATAGATACGATGGTTGTCTCCTCGCCTTCACCCTCAGTGGCGATAAGCCATACTCTGCTCAATTCCCTTGCTTACCGGTGGAAGAAGATCCTTGCGACGCTGATGAACTCTCTTCTCCCACCAGAGCCCCTTGAGCCATCTGACCCGCCGGATACACTCTTTCCATCTCCACCACCGCTTTCCATCCCAGTCTCACAGAGTTTCTCGGCTGCTATTCCGTTATTGGCTCTCGGTTCTCCACCGGGGAGGTCGTCTCTTGCCGGCTTTTTCTCCACCGGCAAATCTCCACCGCTCCACAGCCTGTCCGCCCTCCATCACCGTCAAATTACGCCAAAGACCTCTCTAGATTTGAACGGCACCAGATCGGAAAGTTCGGATAGCTCTCGATGTTTGTTATTGCCATCCCTTGGTTATGTCTCACTTCGACCTCGGCCTCGAGACTCTGTGTCTTATCTCCATGCTCGAAGTCTGATGAGTTCATTTTCTTCTCCCTCGTCGCAATCTCATGTCGATTTATCTGGCCTATCTAATCATTCTCTCATCGGCCAAGATCCCTGTTCCAGCAAAGGTTTTGATGAGGCTATGAATCCTAGTTTCCCGTCATCCTTCGCGGCGGTGTCTCGCTCCGAACACTCACCGTCGTTTTTCCACCAATACTCCAGATTCTCAGAAACCTATCTCCCTCTCTGCAACAAGCAATGTTGGGCCTGGGCCAATCAGATGAGTGGGCTTTTAAGCCCAATAAAACCTTATCCCTATGGCCCATACAAGAAGCCACTCCCCGTACAAATCCGGCCTGGTCAGGTGTTGGGCCTGGCCCATGATTTTTATAAGGGGCTGAAAACGAACCCATTTTTCATCTCAATGTTTTTTGAATCTGATATCTTCTCTTGTGAGAGAAACTTAAAGTTTTCTGGATTCTCAAATCCTGTAGTCTTTATTGATTTTACCTCTTCTATTGAGAGATAACAAAAGTTTTCAGGATTCTCAAATCCTGTAATTTACTCCCGGTGGAAGAGTTCAATTTCATCTTCTTCCATTCTTTAAGATTGGTCGAATTCACGAGCTTTATGTCGGGATCTTCAACGTCACAATGGAAAGTGACCAATTTGAGGCTTTTCGGCTTTGCCGCGAAGACTCTTTTGACGCATCCGAGGTATGTCTTGGATCCGCTGTCCATCTTCTGCGATGATCTATCTGCTTTATGTTTTATTACATTTCAATTATGTTGTATTAATGTGGGAGGATGTTTAATTCCTTCTCTTTGTACTTTGATCAGTTAAATGAATGAAATAAGCTTGTTGACCAAAAAAAAAATCTTTGTAGTGAGATGTGTATTAGGATTCGACCAAAACAAAACAAGATGTGTTGTTAATTAGGAACGGATTAGAGACCCATCAAAATTGGGGTTAATCAGGCCAAGCTCGTTAGGTTCCAAGTCCCAACCAATATTTATACTTGAGAGTTGAGATACCAACAAAAAAATGGTTATTTAAGAATTATTTTTGCAGCATACTTATACTTAGGTATCTTTCATGATTTAAATTTGGAGTCCGTTTAGACCAACAGTGAATTGGTTTAGACTAGAATCGGTAAGACGAAAAAAGTAGAATCAGACAGGAAAAGAATACAATTAAGTTGTATTTGGAACCTGAATTAAGGTCATTTGATATATATTTCTCTAGGACCGTTAGCTTTTTTTGGGTCCATATATAATTTCATTTAAAAAATTTAATTTTATACCCAAAAAGATAAATTTATCCATATATATATATATATATATCATTAAATAAATTAATAAATCATAACACATGAAATTACAATACACGCACCCAAAATATGTATGACTAACATATGCAATATGCTCCAAATATTTTGAAAATATTCACGTACTTTTTTTCAACATTTTGTATTGGCTGGGATTTTTCACCTACCGACCTAAATGTATATAGCTACTCACGTAAAATCACTACGAGCCAAAGAGAATTAAATAAATGTGCAATTGGGTCATAAACTCTTGGGGGCGACACAAGTTGACAATAATACTAATTATACGAATGCATGAATCAAATAATTTCTTAATTACAAATATATACAAAAATGACGTTCCAAATAATCTTGAGGTAATACGTATCCACAGAAAGGAAAAACAAAGGGTCCGACTTTGAATATGTAGGTAGACGCAGATAAAATATAAGATATTTTGTATGATAAAAATATATATTTAGTTGTATTAAAATAAGTTGATCCTCTTCGCATCCTTCTTAAACCCCTATAAATACTCACACCTTCTCTTCATTTCTTTTCACCACTATCTCTCTCAAACACATTCAATAATCTCTAAAACACTGAATCTATCTTTTGAAACAAAAATGGCTTCAAAGAACTCAGCCTCTCTAGCTCTTTTCTTTGCTCTTAACATCCTATTTTTCACCTTCACCAGTGCAACTAATTGTTGTACCCCAAGTCCTAAACCCAAGCCTGTCCCAAGACCTAAGGTTCCATGTCCTCCAGTCCCAACCCCTTCAGTCCCAACCCCTTCGGTCCCAACCCCTGCAATCCCAACCCCATCGGTCCCAAGCCCGAGCACCCCTGGCTCATCCAGAAATTGTCCTATAGATGCCCTCAAACTCGGTGTATGTGGAAACGTCCTAAGTGGCCTACTCAACATACAGTTGGGTCAACAATCAACTCAACAATGCTGCTCGCTTGTCCAAGGTTTGGTTGACCTCGAGGCTGCGGTCTGTCTCTGCACTGCTCTTAGGGCTAACGTTCTCGGAATCAACCTTAACGTTCCAATATCTCTCAGCCTTCTTCTCAACGCTTGTAACAAGAAGGTTCCGTCTGGATTTGAATGCGCTTAAAGGGATATCAGCTCTGCATATGGATGTGCACACACAGTTTCCTTTTTTTAAATAATATACAGTTTGAATAAATGCAAGAAAGCTAGGGTTTCAATTAATGTATAAATTTGAATTTGTTCGAGTGAAATAATAAATGTATGAGTGTTTTATTGTTCTTTGTAAACGTTCCCCGTCTTGGGGGGCGCTTTTATTCTTTTGTCGTAATCTACTTCTGTTTTCAATCCGTTTAATGAAAGAGATTTTGTAACCAACTTGTATTTTAAAATATTTGCATTTGGATTATTTTACAATCTTCACATTGCCATAGTTCAGGCTACTTGGGTGTGAGATTTAATTCACACTTAAATCTATTGATCCTTTTGAAATTCATTATTTTTAGTCGTCTTGTGGGCTTAAGGCCCACATTTATCCCACAAAGAGTAAAATGGGGTCGAACCCTCCCTACATGCACCAGCGACCGTCAAGACTCAAGAGCATTGGCACTTAACTAACATGTCCTTGGCAATTATTGATAAGTTATGTTCAGCTTTTGATTAGAGAACGATCAATGAGCTCGGCTATTGATAAGTCCGGCCGTTAAGATTTATGCGTGTCGTAATTAATTTGAGTGATCATGCTGTCGATCAAGGCTCAATGATGTTTACATAGGTAATTACCAAGAGATATGGTCGTGGTCATGAGACCGATATCAATTAAGGTTATAGTCAAATCCATGATTTGTCTTCTCTTCTTTATCTTTCACATGAGTCCTCTCTGTACCTTATCCTTTTGGGTAGAAAGACTAAGAGTGTGTTATTCGTTTTTCTATTTTAGTTGATTTGTAAATTTTATAAGATTTAGAAATTTCTAGAAATTCGTAGGTTTTATCTCGGATTGGATTCTTTGTATTTTTAACTTAGAATTCCTTTTAAATCCACTGAAATCCACTACGAAATCAAATCCATAAGTAATTCTATATGATTGAATAACACGTGAACCGATAACACATTAATATTTATTTAAAGGATTGACTTTTGGGAAATATTTAACCCTTAACAAAAGAAAAATTATGTTTACGAAGTCTTCATCATTTTTCTTTTGTAACCAAGATGTTTCGGGTTTTAATCTTGTAGTCTCTTTGAATTGAGAATCAGAATAGGGTAAATGGTTTAATCCAGTCATCGGTATAGTACTTGAACTTGTGAATTTGAAGAAAAAAAATCCTTCCTTAGAATGGCTAACTAATGTACTAGCTGAATTACCGATGCTGGATAAACCTTCATTCTTGGCCAAATATTTTGATGCTTTGCTAGCAAAAAATATATCAAATACTTACTTCATTAACACCACTGTGGAAAGATAACTATTTAAAATATCTTCTTCTTTTTTTTTGCCAAAGAGTATGCCCTTAGAACAGTAGAAATGTTTGACGTAATCGTGTGAGATACTAAATACCAAGAAGTATTAAATAGCTGCCCAATCAAATTTCACCCTTTTCTTCAAAATGCATCTTCCATTTGCAAGTTTTGATTTTTCTTGTTCTTTTTTTCTTATGCAGTTTGAAACGATTTTTTTTTATCCGTTTTAACTATTTTGAGGTCCTAGCGTCGTTGAAAAAAATATGATATTACTTTAAGAACATATGTTTGTATTGACTTTAAGAACGAGTAACCAGCTCTTTTTCGAAAAGATAGTGATTTGTATTATTCTATAATTGTCTAGAATCTAATTGTACGTTCACATCGTAATTTCATGTTTTGATTATGTCAATAATTTAGATTCATTTATATGTGAAATCGTTTATTTCTAGCTTCAGTTACAACAATACATATCTATATATATGCTACATATGCGTCATGTCAGCTAATTACATGATTATATATGCTGTGTTATTACAGTTTTAAAGATAAGTTTTGGGTTTAATCACAAATTATCAAATATTTGTTTTCGACCGTGTACGCAGAAAAAATCATTGAAAATATTTAAAATTGTTTATATCAACTACGTTAAAGTTCTCCTGTAAGATCGTTTCTACTAATTTATTTTAATAATAAAAAATTATGTTTCTTAAAATTTGAATCTCTGACTTTTTAGTATAGAAATATTAATAAATCTTTGATTAAAACTATTGGACCAATTGGACTTCTATACTAACGATTTGTTTAGATGATATTTGTTTTCTTTACAGTATTAAGATTTCTCTAGTTTTATAATGTTGTGATACAAATATTCTTTAAATTTCACATTCGTGTCTCTTCGTCTACGATTTTCATATTTTCTGCGTTATTATCATCTGTTAAAAGACATGAATGAAAATGTGCGATTGGGATTAATTCAGAGTCGTTGTCAGGTTGACTTTAACTGGAACCACTAATTATCAACAGATAGAGATTTGTCTCCTTCTATTTGGACTGACAGAATCAATTCCTACGCAATTTACAAATATATATGTGTGTGATTTTTATATTTTATAATTCCTATAGACACAAATTAGTTCCTGGTAGTCAACATCTTACATAAGACGATCCTTATCAATGACGAGTAAAATGAAAGATGATCCTTTAACATCAACGAAATATGGACTAGTAAACTTGAGATCGCCCATCACTTATTTCATACATAAAATACATAATCTTTGGTCGACAACAAAAACACGTCTTTAAATTGTAAATCAAAGACATGATGTTGGTATATGATTTCATATCAATTATTAAACAAAAAAATATAATTTTCTTCTAATTAGTAATATTTTAAAATACGAGAGACGTTAGACATACAACAAAACATCATATCGCTTATATAAACATATATATAAAGCTGTCTATGTAAAAACTATACGGTGAATATTTTTTCTGTAAATTACAAATAAAATTTAAAAAAATAGTATACCATAAAGCATATACTCTAGAATACCGAAAAATAAGTTTTGTTCCAAAAATGTTACAACATTGATAAAATTCAAAAAATACCATATAAATCAGTTTAATTAAGAAGATTTTGGAGGGTTCTTAAAACTTTAGTAAGAGTTCGTAGGTATCAGTTCCTAAACATTTTATAAACCCTTCTTAGTAGTAATTTTAGGGGGGGAATATAGAAAATATGGCTTTTTCCATCTTAAAAATTGAAAACCTTATCCACACCAAATCAATTACTAGAGCTAAGCTAGACCTCTCCAAGTCCAACCAAACAGGTCACACCGGTTTTAAAACATTGCTCGAAACCATGTTGAACCGGGCTGGAACTTAATTGTTCGCAAACGAAATTTTTGTCCGAACCTAACCACAAATTGTCATATCCCAAAACTGAGTCTGGTCCGATCGACCCAACCCAACAGAACTATTCGAAGCAAATTTCTTGACTAGGGAAAATTTCAATCACGTCCTTTGTATTGAATTAAACACAAATAGATCACATCGAATATAAGTCCAAATGTTGTAACCACACTACATTTCTTTCAGTAACCTTTACAGTGAGCCTTCATAAACTATTTTATGGACCCTCTTGAAGATTTTTATATTTGACAATCATGATTACAAAAAGAATTTATCTTCTTTTATATGCCTCTTTCTATCTCTTTGAGTATAATGAAGCAGAAAACTCAAACCGAAATAAAAGCTCCGATTCATTGTCGAGAGTCGATCTCTAGCGCACGGCTCAAGTTCCTCCTTTAACCCTGGACCATAACAATATTAGATCCCAAGTGTTTACAGCTGATTCACGGACCGTTTTGAGTGAATAAGAGGTATCAACTAATAAATCACAATACCTGAAATGAAGTAGAGATAGCCTTAAGCACAATCTGCAATCTCTTCGGTGAACTCCCCGAATATGTCAGGGCAATCATCCCAACTTTTTTCTTCTCGTGCTTCCCAATAACCACCTGTATACCTGTAGCCTTCGCTGTTTCCTTGTGGCTCGAACCATCTCGGTCTCCACCCGCTTTCTTGAATCTTCCGTGACTGCGGAATCAAAAGCAATTTTACAGTTTCTCAAAGCATTAAAAGGTTTTTAAAGAGAAAGCATCACGAGTCTCTTTACCATTCTTTGCCTTCTCTCTAATCGTTGTTTCTCTTCATTTGCCTTCTCATATTCACCGTTCTCCAAGTGCCGTTGATCTGGTCTGAGCCTAGAATCTGTCGGAGGGAGCTTCTCCTTCAATCCAAAATGAACAAAAGTACCACAATATCAGATCAGTTTTAAAACAAATTTGAAATATAGCACATCCCGAAGAAAAAACCGCAGCAGATTGTAATATACCTCTAAACCTGGTGTCAATTCATTTAGAGTGATTGCGAATGATGTTAAGTTGTATCTAGTGACATTAGGAGGCGGCTTTATCGCTTTCCACAGTAACGAAGCACTTGCCTTGTTGACTCCATTACCAGCAACATAGTAAAGGCTATCATCCCATTTACCAAATACAGTTGCAGCTTTTTCCCCAGTTACATCTTCTACAAATCCATTAACCTATATATATGATAACGAAGTTATTTCAAGTATTGAGGACACATAGATTGAAACACATCAGCGTGTATCTCAGTAAAATCACCTGGTGGGGATTTCTATCGAGAATCGATTGCTCCTTGAACTTGAGCGTACAAGAATATTGGCGATTCCCACGGATTTGCATTATCCCATGGTGATCACAGTAGAGTTTACCAAGTAGGATATTGTATATAGTTGTTGTTACCTAAAAACAAAGTTGTGAATCATAAGGCTAGAAATAAAATGAGGAAAAAGGACAGGAGATTTGTAGTTTATATTATACACACTTTGCTCCACTGGAATGTCTCTCCATCATCAAACTCAAGAGTCAAGATTCCAACGGGTTCAAGTTGAATCGATCTCCCCCAAAACTTCGACCTCAGGTTTGTGTCACCCCAGAACTTCCACCCTTTACCGTCGCTATGGCAAGCGATAACTGTTGGATGATGGCTGACCTATTATGAGAGCAAAATACCCGACAAATTATATGCCAATCTTCTTAGAAAAAGATCTTCATTTTTTTCCATATGTTTCAACTTTCTCAAATGCGGATATGAAGGAATCCGAGTGTCAATTACATGCAAATTCACATGCTTAAAGCACAAAGAGCTGCTCCTGAACCAGAGTGTTTATTGACATTTATCTGTGTCAGAGAAAAATCCAGTTAAAAAGAGTATGTCTGAGATTACCTTCTCAGAGAAGAAACGAACTCCCTTTTCAGGAAAGTCGGCTTCATAAGTTTCTCCAAGCAAAGGGTTGAAAGGTTTACAATGCCGTCCTTCAGTGGAAGCATAACCAGAGACCGCAAAAGCAGCAACATACAAGGCTCTAAGGAGACTGTTCCCCTGATGATGAAAAACTCTGTTAATCCAACAAGCTCAGAGGTCAATCCATTATGAAAAAAAACATAAAGTATAGACCAGATATCATATCATGCAAGATCATAGAAGTATTTAAAATTTTAGTAATAAGAAATAAACACAAGTATAAAGCAGAGAAAACGTTTGCACATAACAGTGAGCAAATTATTCAACATATTTTAAAGTCACTTACAGATTTTCCGTATTCATATGCTTTGTCCAGGAGATAAGAGTACTCCAAGTCTTCAAAACACTTTTGGAGGGATGATATTGGTTCATTGAAATAAACAGGAAGACAAACTCGCGTGAGATCCTTTCCAACATTGTCTTTGATCATAGACCAGAGACTGACACCTCTCTCTTTCTCTGCTGGATCAGGAAGCTTTGTTCGCCTCTTGAAATGCATGTGGACAGAACCAACATCAGGTTCGCTAAAATACTCCATGGTGTCATGGAAGGAAGGCTCATCTTCCTCCGAGATATCCTCAAACTCTTGTTTATCATCAGATGACGCACTTGTACTGCATTCTAGAAACTAAATAATGTCAAGCAAAACAACACAGGACGCTCTATGCAAATTCAGTGAACCTAAAAGTAAAAACTGGAAAAAAAAAGAACAAAAGGAGACTTAAGGAACAAAGAACAAGATTATCCTAATGGAAATCATCACTCTGTCCTTGTGTAAAAGAGAACTAGAAGCAACTAAGATCCTAGGTAGCTTGTTTGGTGGAAATGTAATGCCAAACTGGAACAGAGAAAGAGAGACACAGAAGCAGTGAGAACGGTTAAGGGTCGAAATTTTCTGTACTTACCACTATATTTTCCACGTCCTAAGCTGGAATATTTACGAGTTGTTAATTGGTAGGCACTGTCATGGATCCCTGAGGCTTCAGCTTCAAGGTTAGCCACCTGTACACAAGAAAACTCTCACACTGTAGGATAGCCAACATGGATATATGATGTGAAACACATCATCCTTAACATTTGATGAAAAGCAGTGCATGATCTGTCACAAGATTCGCAAATATCACCAATGACATTCAAGTTTTAGATAAACGATACAGAACATGTGTGATGCCTTGGCATAGATTTATGATCCTCGCAAATTTATCAGCTCAATGGATCCCATATAAGGTGATAAAAAAATGTGAAACAGACATTCATATAACTAACCTAATAGCAAGTTACGTGACATTTATTACCATGCTTGTGTGCATAGTGGTGTTACCGATGCAAATGTGTCATAAAAGTTGTTGAATACTAAGTCATTAAATGAAAGGAAACTATGTGCAAAGACCCACACTAAACAGCTCAGCCAAATAAAAAAATTGTAAAAGGAAAAGCAAGGATTCAAACTTTACCTCTAGCTGCTTCAACGCATCAATCAACTTTGTCCGTTCTTCGTGAAGAAGCTTAATTTTTTCTTGAACTTCGGAGAACTCTGAATCCATGATTTGTTCGCACTCTTTTACAAGGCTCTCGTTCATACCCTCTTCACGCAACCGTTTCTTTAATCTCTCGGTAGATATGGATAAATCCTTTGGTGATACGAAGGAGAAATCCCCACTAATTGACTGGAGAGGAAAGATGCCACTGGTAGATGCTAAAGCTTGTAACCATGCTGCTCTATCACTTCTAGAATCAGTTCTCAGATGAAGAGTCTTGTTCGCAGTAAATATATAAAACTTTCTATTATCAGATTTGCTTTCTCGGTAAGATGAAACCTGCTGGAAAATAAAAAAATGGAATGATACTAGCCCTCAAACTCAACCAGGTAGTTTTACTCCAACTATAAAAGTAAACAAGCTGAGATCAAATTATAGGTTTTCATGTCCTAAGAACGACCTGTAAACAATCAACAATCACAAGTTCCAGTGTCCAACAAACAAATTAAAAGCAAACACACAAGAATCTGATTACATGTAAATAGAACACTCAAAGCTAATGTCTGGATAACGTTTGAAGTTTTGGAAAAAGCAAATGTAACTCTAACAAGTTAACACAAAAATATACCTAGAAATCCCCAAGAGGTGACTTGAAGTTCCCACACAGCCACACTTCATTATTTCCTACCAACTAGTTATACCTACCATTCACCAATCATGTTGAAACTCCATGAAAACACTCTAACTAAACCTACTGGTCAATGATCCATGACATATACCATACACATCAGCTATTGGCCAAGAATAAGATGGCAAAAAAAAAAAAATTGAATAGGCCCTGCCAAACAAAATTCAAAAGAGCACAGGCACATGCCAAAGAAGAAAATCAAGGTTCTGGTTAGGACCAAAGATGACACGTTTCTACACTTCTTGCCTTTTCCACAATAGAAACCAAAATTTTAACTGATGGAAAATGTGTTAATGACTTAATGGTGTTCAACAAGTTGGGACCCTAGTCCTGCAATACTTAATTTTTGTAGCAGCACCAGCCAAACAAAAACTAAAGTTTTGTATTTTGGTTTTCTGTACTGAACTTTTAAAACTTTGTTAACAGAATGTGGCCCACTACAGATAAGCAGCAAGTTAAAAGCTTTATAGAAAACCAGAGAGGTTCTCTTAAAGAAGAGGATAATCCAAACCAGAAAATGAAGAGCATAAAGACAAACTACACAAGTACAAGCAAAAGAGAGAAGATAAAGAAGATGAAAATGATACTATACTCTGTCAGAGAAATCACATTTTAGTCTCTTTCACTAACAAATTCCCCAGAAATCAATCATTCATGAAAAAAAGTCCAATTTAGAACTATTCATCACTCTATTGCTATTTCAGAAATCAATCTCATGATTTGGATTTAAAGAAGTATGAATGCATACCTTGAGATGAACAATGCCGATTGTTTTGTGGTGTTTCCGACGACCACGACCACTGCAACTATTCATCCTCGTGAGACGATCAGTAGAAATATCTCCGATTAACCTCACATCATCAGAAGGAGATACGAGATTTACATTCTCCGGCCGCCGGATCTTCGAATACGATAAGATTCCATCGCGGAGGAGAAACCATCTGGATCTCCACCCTTTACCGTAATTAGTCCACTTGTAGAGGATTCCGGCCACCGATCTCCCCGATGCTAGCTTCTCCCGATCGGATCCACCGTTCTCTGGCATCGCATCCGTCGCCGGAAGACTCTTCGACCTAGTTAATGGCATCACCGCCGATTTAGGAGAAATTCTCACTAATCCCGTTGCAGCGAAACGAAGCACATTGATCTGAATCGGAGATGCAGATCGGAGATTGAGTTTGTGAATCAAACCTGCAAAATCCGATTTGAAAGAACACAAATCAATCTCTGAAGAAACTGAGAGAGAGAGAGAGAGAGATTGCGTAGACTTGAAAGCAACTATATATATGAAAGCTTTATGCGCATATATGTATGTATGTATGTACATGCGCAATGTATGTCTGCATAGATGCATGGGAAAATTGAAGATGGTGGATGAACACTACAAAGGGAAAATTGAAGGAGTCAAAGTAAGTATATCAATTGAAAATTATTAAGGAAATAATTTTTAAAATATACAAATTATGGTAAGATTTGAAAAGTTGAAGGAGTCAAAGTAAGTATACAAATTATGAAAGATTTGAAAAGTTGTTTTTAATAGAATAGTTTATTTCTTTTTTTTGTAAAGATTTTATTTTTTTTGTCGTCGTCGTATGAAGGTCACAAGGCCTGTCCACTAGCCGAGATGGACCACAAAGTCAGTCCACTAGCTATTTTTCCTCACGCATGAAGGGAGGGGTCGAACCCCTTATCTAGATGCCAAGTTTAGAATGGTATTACCAGTGCACCACGTACTCTCGATTTTTTTTTGTAAAGATATTTTTTCGAAATGTGAAACTGAAATTAAATCAAAAGAGCCAAAATCTAGATTTTGTCCGATAATAAAATCGATAAAAATTGAAATTTTTTTGGAAACAAAGCTGGTGAGCTTAGAAAAAAACTCCCATAGCTATATAACGTTTTGGTGACACCAATAAATCATTATTCTTTATCTACCTAAACACTTTTTAACCAATAAAAAACACTTTTCAACCAATAAAAAAACTAATATGCAAAATTTATATAATCATAAACAATGAAAAATCAATTAGTTGTGCACACAAAATTGAAAACAACATTTAGTTTTAAGTAAAAAATTCTAAAACATCATTTAAAAACAAAATAAATAGAAAATTAAAATAAAAAAATCCGAGAGAATTGATAAACATCAGATTTCGCCTCGATATGTTTGAGTTAAAAGAGTCTAAAGCAAATCACTCTAACCTGAATATGGATGGAGGTGGATAGATCAATTGAAAGTCCAGATAATCACTACCAATGAAACTCCATTAAAGAAATCTGCAACAAATTCATAATCAAAAACGAAACAAAAAAAAAAAAATAAGACCAAAACGCATGAAACAATCGCTAATCTAACACTTTTTTCAAAGTGTCAATCGACAAAAATCGTTGGATACGAAAAAAGGTAAAACCTCAAATCGTTTTTTTTCTTCTTTGGCAGCTAGGGTTTTAATTTTTTCATTACTTCAAAGCTTTTATATATAGTAGTTGTTGTACTAATTTTTATTTCACTAATTGATAAAATCATTTACCTTTTTAAAAAAATAGTTTAGTTTAACTACAGCTTAATTATGTTTTTATAACAAGAAAAGTTAGAAGTCCAAACTAATTTCAAAATTTATTTTAAAACAAAAAAAAAAAGTTAAGTTTTTTGAAGTATTCTTATTATTCAATACATTTATAGTGTGAGAAGTTATAATTTTTTTTACTGAAAAATCAATTGACAACTAGTAGAATAGTTAATGTCTTTTATTTTTGTCATTAGAGACTATAAAATCAACTTGTCACTAGTTTTCCCAAAAAGATAGATAATTTGGCAACATATATTGTTAGTCTTAGAGCATCTCCAATAGTTAAAACTTTAGAGAGTTTTTTATATATATTATAATAATAAGTGAAATATAATTTAATTATTAATTTAAATTTTAAAGCATAAAAACAAATTAAACCAATTAGATGCCAATATGTGTTTAGTGAATTTCTTCAAAAAAATTGAGAGTTTCTTCATGAAGAACCCATCTCTCTTCTCTCTTTTATTTTTCTATTAATTTTCATTTTTTAATTGGTAAAAACCATGAAAAAACTTATAAAGAAACTCCTATTGTAGATGCTCTTAAACTCTTAGTTCACATCACAAAAGCAATTTATATTTTTTTATATATTATTCAATCATTCAATGTGGTGGCCCTTTTTCTATAATTTGATTAACATAAGCTAGTTTTAGTTACATCATTGTTTATTAATAGAGATAATTATTTTAATAATATTAAATCATTAAAATAATAAGATTTAAAAATTCTATTTTGAAGTGAAAAAAATTATGATTCTCCCATGACCGGCCTCAGAACAAGCCCAAAAACGTAAATTTTGGGCTCCCAAAATGTTTAAGTTTATTTATATTAAAAATAGGTTCTAAAATTTATTTATTTTGCAAAATAAAAAACCCAAATTAAATACATATCTATAAAATTCTTTAAGAAAAAATTGGCTTGGGGCCTCCAAAATTTTAGAGTTGGCCATGGGTTCTCCAATTAAAAAAGTTACGACACAAAATCTATGAATATATTAAATGTTTATTATATTCGAAGCTATAATTTACTTGGGCATTAGATTTACTTGGCCAAGAGAGGAAAATAATATTTTATCCAAAATCTTCAACATAATATTTTTTGTTAGACTATGTGAGATAAAATTTCATGGTAAAAGTAGAAATGGAACTTCTACTGACGTTTTTTTCAAAAAAAAAAAAAAAAAAACTGCTACTGACGTTTGCAAATTGCAATGCAATGTTCTAACTTTTCAAATGGTAATAAAAGAACAGACGGTGTGAAATGAGCAAAGCAAACCGAACAACTATGACTAATGTGTAATAGACAGTTGGTGCCGAACAAATTGATGCAGGGCAAACAAAACCATATTTGAATGGTGATTGTAATGAACACATTAATCCTATATATAATATTAATGAACCTAATTTTTATAAGACAAACTGAAACTATAAAAGTAATCGAAGATTTTACAACAAACAATATTGAATAAAAAAGAAGATGGGGAAAAAGAATTGCAGAGTCGAGGAGGCTTGAGTCTCTTTATTTAATTTTAAAAACGTTTTGTAGTGTGATAGTTGAACGTTATCCCGAGTCGCATGATACAATTGCAAAGCCGATGTTCGAATTGCATGTTTATTGCAACCTTGTAACTGTCTTCTTCTCTTTTTTTTGTTGCTTTTCATTTCCATTAATTTTAGCTTCTAATTTTTGTTGAGCAACTAGTATAAACACAATATGATTATATTTTTTTAAGAGATAAATGTGTTGGGGTGTACAAATCTTAAAGTTGTCGCTTCATGTTAGTGCAACTTAAAATGTGACATTTTTCCTCTTATTGTGTATTAACAATGTTTAATGGTGACGCATTACCTGTCGCATCCTTTTCATGTATTTCTATATACTTTAGTTTTTGTTTTTTTTAAATTATAGGTTGGTTTCACCAACAAATCGAATGCAATTAGTTGATGTAATAATAACAATAATTATAGTTCGTTTTGCTGAATCCGACGTTCCAACATCATACGTATATTTCGTAATTTATGAGTATGCTGAAAGTTTTGGTTATGTCGTAGTAGTTTTTTTCTTTGTAATACTACGAAATTAAGAACCAAGTTAATTTATTTTCGAAACTTTCCATTTATAATTACTGTCATCGTCGTCTCAATAAGTGTCAACCTGACAAGAGAATTAACTCATTTCAGTTCTCAACATGTTAGAAAAAGAACAAGCAAATACATTACACATCCTCATTAAATGATTTTGTTTATATCTTCACCTACTGCTTAATTATTACGCCTGTCTCGTTTATAATATCCTCCAACAGCATTTAAACCATAAAAATACACACGAATCATTTTCATCGAATTCAAATTCGTAGAGGAGAAACACAAATATAATCATAGGTAAGAATGATTTTATTAGTAATAGTGTTGATATTATGAATCCTTGATATTATATAGAATGATTGCACAAGGTATATAACTATATATATATACACACACACATGATATCATAGATTTAGAACGTTGCAAGTTATAGAAAAAAAACAAAAGTCTCCATATTTTCCATTAATCAGAGAAGGAGAAAAAAATAGTGTGAGTCTAGTTTCGAGGTGATCCAAATTTAATAAAAAAGCTAAGAGCATTTACATTGGGGGGTTTAGGGTGAGTTTTATAACCTCGAAAGGCCCAAAAAAAAATAAAAATTGATAAAAAAAAGCTTCGAACCCGGTTTTTTGAAAAATAAAAATAAAATAAAAGATCAGACGGAAGATGAAAAAGATTATTTCATTGCGACTCTCTCTCTCCTCGCGACTCGATCTCTCTGTCTCGATCGAAATCCCTTCTCTCTCTGTCTCGATCTCTCTTTGTTTATCGGCTTCTCTCTGTCTCGATCTCTTTATGTCGATCTCTCTCTCCCGCTCTCTATGAAGCCGATTCCGGCGATATCATCGGAATCATGCTTTGCATGTGTCGATATTGCCTTCACTCTGTCTCGATCTGTCTCTGTTGGCGATTTTGACAGAGAAATCGGTGCATGAACCGAAACGCCTTTCCTCATCAGAGCCATCCGAAGAAAAGGTGAGATAATGTTCATTGTTTGGCTTTCATCAATCGAATTTGAGTAACCTTGGAGTTTTTTTATTTTGATTATTGTTCAGATGATTTTCTAATTATTTGATCAGTTTGGATTTGGGATTTTGGGAATTTGGAGCAATGGCGGCGAGTGCAGTGGACAGAACGGGGAATCTGATCCCTACGTCTGCGGTTTTAACAGCATCGGCGAAGCATGTACGTTTCTACCTCATTCTCCTTTCAATTGGAAGAGAAATTTTAGATGTTTTAGTCGCTTAATTTGTTTGACCGGGCTAGTTTTGTTAATCTCCATGAAGATAATGTCACATTGTAGATTTAGGGATTATGATCATATGGTTTAAGAAATGAAGAATCTTTCACTTGTTTTTGCTCACAAGATGATTTGCTTGTTCATAATTGCTCACAAGATGTTTCGGGGCTTTGTTCATAATTGCTCACAAGATGATTTACATTTTTAGAACTTGAGTGGTTTCTCGCAGGATCCTTTCCTATGGTTGAAATTGAATCGTAAAGCCTTTGTCAATAACAGATGAATTTAAGTTTCTGTTTTGGCCTCTTGAGAATATATTTGCTTTTGATTACATTTGTTAGTTTATTGCTCAAACTTGTTAGAAGGGAAATGGTTTTCATTCCTCTGTTTTTTTGTTTTTCAAAGAACATTTTTAATGTAATTTATCTTTAAAATTTTATAAAATGTAATATAATTTAAATTTTGTAAAATGGTGTATGTTTTCAAATTTTATAAAAATATTATTTATTTATTTTTAAGAATCCCACCAATAGAGGACACAAAACTTTAAAAACAATTAGTGAATTCTAAACAATGGAGGGTAATATCGTCATTTACTATAGAGAACACCAACCGATAAAACGCCCATTTTAAGACGGCGCCACAATATTCATACGTACATACATACACACATTCACAGAAGAGAAGTTGATGAAATCTCCCACAAATCTCTAAAGCTTTTTTAACTTCCTTTAAATCCGAGAACCCGGATCCGAATATGCCAATCGGGTGGGTCAAATCGTTACATTGCAAATCAAGAGCTTACGACGACGTTTATCATCATCACTCCAACAATGGTAAACTCTTATTGCCAAGTTACAGCTGCAGAAAATCCGTTAAAGACGTCGTCGATAATACCCGACCCGGATCCGGCTCCGTTAATAAAAACCCAAAATCCGACCCAAATCGAAACCGTTTCCGCTCCTCCTCTTGTCGACCCGATTCAGAACCCAATTCTTATAACCCGACCCGACGAAGCGTATCCGTACGATCTTCATCGGAATCCGCGGCGGTTCCGGTGCTCACCGATCTTCCCGTCGGCCATCCGTCGAGAAAAGTCGTCGAGATTATATTCCAATCTAGCTGGAGCTCCGATGAGTTTCCGGGTCGGGTCGAGATGATTTTTAAAGTCGAAAACGGGTCTAAAGCTGTGACCCGGTTCGAGGAATACAGAGAGGCTGTGAAATCGAGGAGGTTGAAATTGGATTCCGATGACGGAGGCGCGTGCGATGAAGACGCGAGGTGTTCGGCTGATGGGAACGAAGCGATGAGGTTTTATCCGATGGGTCCGATTCCAGGAGGGATTAACGGCGGCGCGTGGGTTTTTCCCGGAGGTAAAGGAAATGCGATTTGTACGTATTCAGGGAGCGGCGAAGCGCATGTTAGCACAGGAGGCGGAGGAGGTAGGAGAGCGATGTTGATTTGTAGAGTAATTGCAGGTCGGGTTGGGAAGAGAGGTGAATTCGGGTCGGATTCTGTAGCGGGTCAAGGTGGTGAGTTGATTGTCTTTGATGCTCGCGCGGTGTTGCCTTGTTTCCTAATCTTTTTCAGATTGTAAAAAAAAAGACAAAATATTATAAAATAATTAAAATTATATATTTTTATTTCGTTAATTCATTTGGATTACTTGGTAGATAAATCAAATTTTGTGTTGAGTTTGGTTTAAAAAAGTGCTAATAAAAATGAGTAAGTTATATTTTTTGCATGAAATTCAAGAAAATAATGTGATATCATGTAACTATTAAAATTTTGTTTTATCAAAATATCCACATGAAATCCATATTATTAAAATTGGCAAATGCGATCAATAAACTAATTCATTTACGTTTTCATCGTTCATCTTTTTTTACAATTAAGATTTTGTAATTCAACGGACTCTAATACGAAGACGGACATGTTAGAACTACACTGCTTTAATTTCACACAATGCTATTTATATTTATATCGTATATCCGATTTAGATTAATTAATTTTAACTTTTTTTTTTCCTAACTTAGGGGGGTGTATTGTATTTGTGAAGATTTGAAGTTATTTGATTTTAGATGAGTTTTTAGATGATTTAAGAGATTTTAGTTAAAATACTCTAGAGTCTTATCTAAAATTATGTGATTTGTCTTTCTATATTTTTAACTAAGAAATCTCTTAAAACCCACTATTTAAAATATTTCTAATAACAGTCGATTTATAAGTGGATTTTAAAATCACAAATTCAATAACACTGAGTTTTGAAAGACTTTTTAAAATTTATATTTTAATAACACATGATTTGTCACTTTAATACAAATCACTCCAAATCTTCACAAATACAAGATTGAATACATCCCCTTAAACTATTATACCATATTCAAAATAGATATCCATTCAATTGAATTTTCTTTGTCGTTTAAATTCACTACTCCCTCCATTTCATATTAATTATCATTCTAGATTTAATTTTTTTGTTTCATATTACTTGTCATTCTGCAATTTCAATACATATTTATGACCAGTTTTTCTATTTTTATCTCTACTTTTAAGGTTATTAATTACTCATATCAAATAAAACATTATATTAATTAGGGATAAAATAAAATTTTAATATGTTTTATTAATATGTGTAAAATAACAACTATTTTGAAATAGATGAAGTATTAAATAAGGTTCATACAGATCATATGTAAGCCACATACAAATCATAGGTAATTCTGTTATGATTTATAAATTATTAGGAGATCTCAGGGATATATTTCCTTATAGTTATTAGGAAAATAAATATATGTGTATAAGGTATATTTTCTATTTTATATATGTAAATAACTTGTTAGACAAATTATTATCTTGTATAAATAAGCCTATTGGCTAATCAAAAACTGAGAGAAATTATTATATTTCTTACATTTTCTCCAAAATCTATCAGATCGAGAGGTCGATATCGACCGAGATTGAATGGCCAAGATGATCAACCAAGATTATGGAAATAAGAAAGATTTCAAGAAAATTGTCAATATTGAAGATATTAGAAAAGTTAATATTTATGTATAAGTTAGATTTTTTATTTCATATATGTAAAGAACTTGCTATCCAAGTTATACTCTTGTATAATTTTTTTTTTTTGGTCAAAATATTCTTGTATAAATAAAACTGAATAAAACTTGTTATTGACTAATGAATAAAGCTGAGAGAAACTATTCTACTACTAAGGTTTTCTCCAAAATCTATCATGGTATCAGAGCCGTCGATCCTAATTCCTATGAGTTATGGTTTTGTTATGATTTCCGCTATATATAAAAAAATTCTTCTTTTTCCTCCTCTATGTTTCTTCTTCTTTGATTTTTTCTACTACTTTCTGAATTTTTTTTATCTATTTTCTTCTCCTCTTTTTTCTAGTTCCATAGGGGTTCTAAAAAAAATAGAAGAAATATACGTGATTGCATATGTTTCTTCTTTCGATTATGGTGTTTTGTTTATTCAAAATACGAGGTCTTCATGTGGTTATTTATCGACAACTACAAATTCGATCAAGCCACGAAAACGATGACTCCAACATATATATACAGATTCGATGGAGGTGATGATGTTGTTGTGAATTTTGATCATGAACCAATTGATGAGTTCGTTCAATTCACATGGTGACATGAGACGATAGAGATACACAACTACTACACTATTCTCCATTGAAACAGTGACCTTATGGCAAGGTTTAAACGTCATTGATGACCCTACGACCGGGTATAAACGACGATGGTGACTCGACGACCAAGTATAATGCCGCGATATTTTGAAGACATGTCCAATCTCATCCGTGTTACCACGTATGAGCTTACCGGAAGGTATTGGGAGATCAAGAGGTCGAGATCGACCGACCAAGATTATGGAAATAAGGAAGATTTCTAGAAGATTGTCAATATTGAATATATTAGGAAAGTTAATATTTGTTTATAAGTTAGATTTCCTATTTAATATATGTCAAGAACTTGCTATCCAAATTATATTCTTGTATAAATATGCCTATTAGCTAATAAATAAAACTAAGAGAAACTATTTTACTACTAAGGTTTCCACCAAAATCTGTCACAAATATGTTGGCTCTTATGAACGATTTGCAAATTCAGTTATACTAATATAAAATTATTTGATGTTTTTGTTTGATTACAAAAATAATGGGAGTAATGAAGAAGATTTGGATACATAGTAGTATTAGTGAGTAAAATGTGTGAACAAATGGTTTGAAAGTGATCTAAATAAATGGAGAGAGAACAACTCTCGAGTGGTGTGAAGTTCATAATTCCCACTATCTTGCTAACTGATCATACATTCTTGTTATTTTGTACAGGAAGCCGATAGAGTTAATCTTATTATGGTCGAAGCATGAGCAAGCAACAAGGCCTAAACGAAAAATGAAAAAGATCATAAGTTTAGTGATTCAAACAGCCGTATTTAAGAATAATTGCCAATCAAATTATTACTTTCAACAATTTAGAACTACAAAAGAAAAATGAATGTGACAAGATTGTAAATCGATAATCTTAATTTGTGTTTCATAAACCCTTGGGTTAAGTTAATAAGTGAGTCCGAAACTAAATAGAAAACTATACAAATAACAATATGGAATATGTCTATATTTCAATAGAATGAACCGGATATTTTTATTTGGAAAAGATACTGCTTCAAACGTTGCAAAATTGAAACAAATAATTGACGATACGTTTTTTTTTTTACATTTAATCGTGTAGTGTTTAATTTGCTTTATTCGTTTTGTCTGCTGCTATTCTTAATCCGTCACCATCGCTCTGAGTCAATTAAACATATAGATCTGAGTTCTACATAATGCAATTCAACATTCCTAACATAACTCAAACCGATGGAGTGGCCGGCGTTTGATGTACAACTCGAAGTTTTGACGAATTTAAAAGAGAAGTTCACTCACTTTTCATTATCGCTAATTTCGCACATCTACAATTCCAAAACTGATAGGCTAGCGAATTCCACATGCATGTTCAAATCAGATATTTCTTATGTAAACACATCACAACCAGATTGGATCTCCAACTGATCGTAAAGTAGTTTATAATGATGTTGACAAAAAAAACATTCCTAACATAAGTTAGTTATAGATTAATTTTACTTAATTTGTTGGTGAGGCTATTTTTGTTTGACTTTAAAAGGGTAATCAGAAAAAGATAATCATGATAATGAAAATTTGGTGGAAGAGTAATATACATTACTGTATGATGATCTATAATTACAATACCAAGTGGATATCCTAGACTCCTAGTAATAGTTTGAAAATCTAAATAGTAGTTGATTTCTATCTAATAATTATGTATACCTATAGATTGATGTATAAAAAACCAGACATTACATGTGGTACGTAGTATGTCATGTTTCAGATAATTATTTTGAAATTTATAATTGCAGCAGCATTTGCTTTCAAGCAACAATTTGGTACTTATAAGTTATACTTAAACAATATATTAGTATATCATAAATACCACTTCCAATACTGTATTTCGTATATGGATTTACAAGTCATTGTAACTAAACACAGACAAATAAATATCTCATGTTCATTTTTTATTGAGATATAAAATAGAAATTGCAAAAAATGTCATTTTTGATAGGTATGTTTTCAAAAATGTCATTATAGATTGTCCATTTGTAAAAATACCACTAATTAAAGAACTTTAAACTTTAAATCTTAAAATTCTAAACCATAAAAAAGATTTTGAATCCAAACAAACCATAAACTTTCAAAACTAAACCCTAATACAATATAATTAACTCAAACATAAATGATATATTAGGTAAATAATTTTGAAAATGTGGCATTTTTGCAATTTTTTTTGAAAAACTGGCTATTTTGAAAAGTGGCACTTCAAAAATTGTATTTATAAAAAATTCTCTATAATAAATAAATTCTTAGAAAAATACTGCGTTTGACACATCCAAAAATAAATTTATCGGTTAGTTCTTTTACTTTTATGATTGAAATATCTCGTTTCTAATATTTTAACGTTAAGTAAAACATTAACAAAATTAAAAATGAGTTTAGAGATAATCATGTTTCGACAAAAAAAAAAGAGTTATTCATGTATAACTTATATAGTAGACCAGTTTAATTTTGATAAATGTATTTAACTTACAAAAAATATAGTATTTGATGAAAATGTTTTTTACTTTTTTTTCCTAAATAATGTGTGTTAGAGTCTACTCTCACTCAAACTATAAGAATTAAAATACTATGTATAGTCTTCAAACCATAGTTAGGTGTATCAATTAGTATTTCTCTTAATCTATCAAATGGACAGATGAACTTCCAAGATCCCATTAATTTTATAAAACATCAAAAGAAGTTTCGTATGAAAAGTATTCCCTTTAGTTCCAAATAATAATTTATTTTAGAGTATAAATGTATAGTAGGTGTTTTCATCAAACCATGAGATGAAAGGGACAACTAAACAGCATGAATGAGAGACAGAAGTAAAACACAAGTAATTAGCATTTAATATTATTAAGTTTTATTTGAGACTTATATTTCAAGTTTCATTATATGTTTCGATCAACTTCTCCTCTATTTCCAAGCAAGAACCTCCAATTTCCTAATAAGAAAAGTAACAACTAGAGTAGAAAAGAAAAAAAAAATCTCAATAATTTGTTTTTTTGTTAATGAAAATAGCAAATGATAAATAATGACATTATCGATACTCAACGAGCACACACAATGGCTTTCCCCCTAATCGCTCCCTTCCCTGCAAATTTTATTCAGCATGAAATTTCAAATTAGACAATATTACTAAGAATGTAATTATAAAAGTAACCGGAAAGTAAAATTCCATGGACATTAACTTACGTTTAATTCAGGTAACTCGATAACGCATGCACATTCGACAACTTCTGCTCCAACTCGCTCTAACACAATTTTTAAAAAAAATTGTCAAAATTAGTGAAAATTTCAGAGTTTATTATGGTCTCAGTGTTTGTTTGCGTTTGTATATACATTTTTTTTTGTCAACCGGTTCCATTAGACTTTTTTTTTAAAGGGTAATTGCAAAAATGTCACTTTTAGTATGTCTATTTTTAAAAATATCATTATAGATTGTCTATTTTCAAAACTGCCACTAATTAAAAATTTTTAAACCCTAAATCTTAAAATTCTAACTTTAAAAAAGGTTTTGACCTCAAACAAATCTTTAACCCTCAAAACTAAACCTAATACAACATAGTAAATGATTTTGAAAATGTAATATTTTGTAAGGATTTTGAAAAAGTGGCATTTTTGAAAAAAATTATTTAGTGAAAAATACAAAATGTAAAAATTCTATTTTCTTAAGGAAGACCAGACATGTGAGCTTTTAACCATTTGACTAAATACACTTCTTCGTTTGCGTTTGTATTTGTATTTATGTTGCAAAAATAGTTTATGAACAACTAAACAATGTTAAAATTTTAAAGGTGTGAATATTTTGTCTAAACCCAAACGCATGCATAAATTACATTTAGAGCAATTAAGGGCTGAATCAATTAGGTGAGTATGGATGCCCAACCAGGTTTTTGTTTTGGAATTCCTTGTACTTTAATATTTGTATAGAGGTATTGAAATATAAAAAAATCTATTTCCTGATGTTAAAACAAAAAAAAAAAATCTATTCCTATTTGCTATGGTTTCAGTTTCTTTCTTTTTGGAAATCTATAGCATAAATTCCTAGCCATATTGATATAGTGGAACCAACAGGAAAAAAGAACATAGCTAGAACTTAACTTCTAATTAACTTTATTTATGTTTGGTTCTCTTACTTCTATAACACTAAAATATACTCCATCTAATTTTTTCATTACTTCAAAGCTTTTATATATAGTAGTTGTTGTACTAATTTTTATTTCATGAATTGATAAAAAAATTATTTAGCTAACAAGTTGAACATTTATTAGTTTTTAAAGAGAGAGAAGTAAGAGAGAGAAACTCTCTTTTTTTCTCTACTAAAAAGAAGTTCGCCTTAGTAGCCGCCGTCTAGATCTTCTCTGCCTCTTCGGCGTCCGGCTTGGCCGGCGTTGCAAGAGGCCTCACCACCTCCATCTTTTTGTGGGTCAATGGATCTTCATCGTGGTGAAGATTCCCCCGCCGACTTGCTTATGGCCGCATGTCCTCTCGGTGGTGATTTCGTGGCGGCTTCGTGCGTTCGATTGGTGGTTCTTGCAAGAGCTTCTGCGGTGGCTTCCTCTCCAGTGTTCGAAGTGGTTCAATCTAATTTTGCATGTAGATGTGGCGCCGTCGAAGCAGGTCCGGATCAGAGGTAGTGGCCCTATTGGTTTGTTCGGATGGATGTCTATGCTTGGATTGAGACTTCCTAGGGGTAGGAGTTCTCCTGAAGAAACTAGTTTCCCCGGCTAGATCCAATCGATGGCGGTCTTTTCCCCTCTTCCGATGGTTTTGTCCCTAATGGATTTAGTGTCTCCTCTCTTCATTTTGGTTCTTGCTAGCCTAGCCTCTGTCATCGTGAAGGCTATTTTCTCCCTCTTCAGAACTCGTCATCGCTGTGGTGGTCCGGGTTAGTCAAGCTTCACCGGCTACGTCTGAAGGTTTCTGTCTTAGCCTCGAAGTTGACCATCCTACAGATCCTCGATCTTCTATCGACATAAAAAGGTTAAGGGTTTGGTGGAGAGTACTCCAAGGGTTTCTCGCTACCTTTGTCGCTGACGAAACCCTTGAAGCTTTGACTACTCGTTTTGCTAGAGATCTCCTTCTCTTGTGCCGGCGACGGAACTCTGTGTCGTCGGTTGAAGCAGCGGTGGCGTCCCTTGGCAGCGGTCCAGTGCTGCCTAGGATTTTCTGCAATAGATTTAGGGTCTGGTCGGTCTAGTATTGGGTTGGTTTTGTTGGACCGGTTGGGTATTAGGCCGGTTTGTAGGTTCTTTACTTCTTGTAGATTGTGGGCTGTTTGTGGGGGATGGGTCTGGCCCATAAGCATTAGGTTAGGGGTTTCTAAATCAGACCCGTCCTAGGCTTTAGGATTTTGGTCCAATCTTGTTTTTGTAATAAACCAAAAAGCCCAAAAAAATTTATAGTAATGAAATATTTCAAAAAAAAAAAAAAAAACTTAAAGAAAAGAGTTTAGCTAAATAACAATGAATTTAGAAAAGTGGCAAATAATTTGAATTAGTTGGAAGCAAATTAGAAACTCTTAGTTATATATGTAGATGACGTACGATAAGAACAAAATATTACCGAGCAAACTCATGGCGGCACAGAGAGTTCCACCGGTAGCAATCAGATCATCAACGACCAATGCTCGATCGCCGGGATCCACAGCTCCGACGTGCATCTCTAGCCGGTCACTACCATACTCCAACTCATACTCTTCAAATATTACTTCGCCTGAGTTTGAATCTTATAATTTATAAGCACCGCAACATGACGTATACGAATAATAAAAAAATGTTATATATGGAAGTTTGGAATGGTGTTTGAACGAACCGGGCAATTTCTTGGGTTTACGGAGTGGAACGAATTTTGCTCCAATGGCTAATGCTATGGGTGAACCGAATATGAAACCCCGAGCCTCTATGCCTATAAAGAAGCAAACAAATCAGTCAAACAAACAAATTGTGAGGGTTTAAAAAAATAAATGTCATTTATATGTATATTATAGCAATTTGGATCATTATGGATAGGACACTTTCTTTAGCAAAAAAATGAATAGGACACACGTTAAAAACCCTAATTCTATGACGAAATGTTAAAGAAGATTCCTTGAAAACATTCTTATAAAGTAAGAGAGGCAAAGTCCACAGTTTGTTTTTTTTTTTTTTTTTTGACAAAAGCAAAAAAAAACAAAAACTGTCCATAGAATTGACTCTTTTATCCCTTTAACAAACGTAAGAGACAGATTCTGGAGCACAAGCCAACATAAGATGATACAATGGTGAATGGACCCTATTTATACATAATAATGAAGCTTCTTAATATCTTACTTTCAACAACTTTCTTCTTGTGTGTGTATGAATTGAAGTTACAATGGAAACAATCTTAGTGGTTTGTAAGTTACATTATCCACTTTACCTAATATTGTGTATTGTTCGTACGCAGGCAATCAATATACTTGTTTTATATATATAGTAAGTTTTCCACTTTTAAAATTACATCATGACAATCTTCTTCACTTACATACATTGAACATCATAAGCGAAACCACACTAAGTGGTGCGAGAATCTATCCCAACAAATAAAATTTCGTTGTTTGTTTTCTTATTAATTATTTAAAGGGTTAATTAGGTGAAGATTATGTTTTGAACATATAATTAAGTGAGTAACATGCAGTGAATATAAATTAGGTGAATAGCAAATTGTTGATTCGAGTGGACAAAAATGTCTTTAATTACATTATAATAGAAAGTGGTAAGAAAAATATAATAAATCTACGAAAATCTCTTTTATTAATCAAAGAGAATCCCGTGAACCGTGAAAATTTATATTTCTTCCATCTCGATCTCAATTACGAACCCAGGATTGGCCTTGGCTTTTAAAGATAAAGGCATAATAAGTAGTCATAGTCAACTATACAAATTTATATAGTTCATTATATCAAACATACATGTAAAGGATAGTTCACTATAATATATAAAATTTGACAAATACCCAATGATAATCTACTATACAAATATACATGATAATTTACTACAATAGCTTATTATACTTATACAAACAGTAACTTCTTGGCAATACCCAGTGATAGTTCATGATAGTTCACTATAATATATAAAATTTGACAATACCCAGTAATAGTTAACTATTATTATAAATATAGTTACCTATTTTAATGAAAAAAATAATAAAAATAGTCAACTAATATTATAAACATAGTTATTTATTTTGATTTTGAACATAGTTAAATATGTCGATCTCCATTGATGGTGGCAATGAGTTAAGAACAAAGTAAATCCATGACAACAAGTTAAGATTCTATAATTGCACATAGTTATTTATTTTGATTTTGAACATAGTTAACTATGTCGATCTCCAAGAAGAAGAAGATTATGGTTTAATTTAGGATTAGGGTTTTAATTTATTAATTTTTTAAGTAAAACTGAGTAATTCTATATGGGTATAATTAGAATTTTATGTAGGCTAAATGTTAGATACTAAATTATGATTTATTAGATGTTAATATTTAATTATAGGTATAAAACATAATATGCAAGCTAATTTCCCTTATTTAAAATGAATGTAAATATGGCTTGCTTAAAGTCTTACAACAAAAGTTAAGAAAAATAAAAAATCAATACGATATAATATATAATTAAATTAAACATAGACCAGTGTATTTATTGTCAATTGATTAGAGTTAAAACTCAATGATGTCGGACAAAAATTGAGTTTTAATTCATATTGGTGTTAAAACATTTTCACCCCAACAAGCTTGTGCAACTACTAGTTTCAACTTTCAAGTAGTTATAAGAAAAAGAAAAAGAAAAACCGTTTTCAAATTTAGCTATTGCCCTAAAGATTCTTGACGCACTAAGTTACTAAGAACACTGCCAATGGTGAATTTCTTTAAGAGTTCTTCATAAAAAAATAAAAATAAAATAAAAAGAGTAAAGAGGGGTTCTAACATAAAAAATTCTACCCACTTTTTGTAGAAGGTCATGTAACACTTCTATATCTTTGATTTGTTTAAGGGTTTTCTAATCATTTAAAATTTAAATAAATGACAAAAATTATTAAATGGTGTATTTTAGAGACTCAAAGAGTTTATACCTATTGAAACGCTTATAACCAATCAACCAAAACATGAAAAAGTCGCTGAACTGTATTGTTGAAAAATAAAACAAACGAGATAATAGGAAATGTTAATGTAACATCACCCAACATATATAGAAAGAAAAGAGAGCCGCTGAATAACAATATTTTTTTTCTAAAAAAATGACAATGATTTTATTTTATTTTGGTCAAGAATAACAATGATTAGAGAAGAAAATATAAACTAAGCTTTATTTAGGGGCCAACCCTTTTAAAAAGGTGGCATACATAACTCAACCACCCATTTATCCAACACAAGATTCCACCATTTACACAGTGTGTCTATAAATTACACTTTAAAAATGTCTAATTTGGGTTTTCTATTCGGTTATCTCTCAATTTTTTTCAGTTTATGAAAATATATATGTTTCATCTCAGTTGGGTTAAAGTTTTACTCGAACATAGAATAAAGTAACACTTATGACAAACAATATAGGGACACTACCCAATTTGGATCACATCTTTAATTACATGCATCAACATAATAAAGTATATTTTTGCCCACACGAGGTTTATAAATTAAGATAAAATAAAAGTAAAGAATGAATTACTTTTGTTTTTTGCTTATCATTTAAAGAAAAAAAAAACTATATTTCTCTATAGAAAATACCTGCAACCACCGAGATGTTCATGTCTCGATATCTCTCAACAAAGAGATCAATAGTGTCTTTAAAGGCTTTAGGATCTAGCAGCAATGTTGTTATATCTTGGAACATTATTCCTGCAATTTTCACATTATATCTATATGAACACATATTTAATCGTTGGAAGGAAACAGTATTAATTTGCATTTTTTGTCCATAAGTTCGTTAAATATTAAAGTCGTGTAAATACTTAGTAACCACAATATTACAAACTTATGGACTGTAATGAAACTCATGAGTGGTGAATTGTGAGTATAAATGACAACAATATTACAATTTTTCTCAGCAACCGTACCGAACAAACACCTTGAAAAATCTTCTAATAGAAGGTAAAATATTCTAATATTTACCGACTAAAGTTACATTAACATTCACTTAAAATAGAAATTTTGATAGAAATAGAGGGAAAATTTTTGGTTTTAAGTTAAAGAAACAAAGAAAAAGCTACCTTTCTTGGGAAAATCTGGAACGACACGGATCTTTGTTTTGATGCCATGGATACGAGGATCATTGACATCGTTTCCGGACATTTTCAACAAACTCAAATGTAAATTTGTCAATCTCACTTTGGTCTCTCTGATTTAGAGAGAGAGAGAGCCACTGAGAGAAAGAGAGAGAGAGAGTTAATGAAAAATGAGAGAGAAGACGTCTTCACTAGTTATTCTATTAAAAAGGAATATTTTGTGATACTTTATTTTAGTTTTTTTTGTTCGCATACCTTTGCTTCATTAACTTAAACTTTCACCGTACATAGTGAAGAAATTAAAATCTTTTAAGCTTACTAACACATAACTGAAACGCAATAGAAATTAGAACACATAGATCATTTCGAAAGATGGACAGCGAATCCAAAACATGCATCAAATGCGTCAAGAGGGCTTTTGTGGCAAACGCATTTGTGGCAAAGCCAGAAAGATTCAAATTGGTCACTTTCCAATGTGATTTAAAATTGTACTCCTACTTCCGATAATCGTTAAAACGAAACCGGCTCTTCTTCTGGTCTCAAACAGACCGCTACATAAGAAAACAATACGGTGAAAAAATTCTTAAAGGTTCCCAACACATAGCTCGGACATACGACCATTCTCAAAGAGTCAATGAGAGGGACGAAGATATGACCACTCTCGAAAAGAGAGAAGAAGATACGACCACTCTCAAAAAGAGAGAAGAAGATACGACCACTCGCAAAGAGAGGGAGAAGAAGATACGACCACTCTCAAAGAGAGGGGAGAAAGTGGAAGCATTCTTTCCCCGATAGAGAAAAATAGTGAAATTGATCTCTCAATGCCCGATAACAAAAAAAAAAAAAAGACACTCATATATATATCATTTGTTCAATTCTCAAAATATTTACTCCAATACCTCCATTTGAAGATATGAGATAATTAATTCTAATATGGGATGTGTAAACAATAATATGGAAATACATAATTGAAGTTGGAAGAGAAGTTTAATCTTTAGAGGTTAAAATATCGGATAATAAAGATATGATTCCAAAATGTATTGTTTAATATTAGAAAATCAAGAACAAATAAATTTAAGGGAGAGTTTTGAAAATGCTACTTTTGAAATACAATTTTACAAAAATGCTATTTTGAGTTGTTTATTTCAAAAATGCCATAAATTAAGAATTTTTTAAGCTTTAAACCATTAAAAATTTAACTTTTTAAAGAGTAACAAATCCTATATTATTCAAGCATAATTTTTAAAATATAGTGTTATTGAATTTGTGAATCTAAAATCTACTAAAATCCACTGTTTTTAGAAACATTTTAAGTTGTGGATTTTAAGAGATTTATTGTAATTTTAAGGTGGTTTGGTGGAGTTTCTTAGTTAACAATATCAAAAGACAAATCACATGGTTTTAGATGAAATTCTAGAATATTTTAATTATATCCTCTTAAATCATCCAACATCATCTAGAACTCATTTAAAATCAAATCATTTCAAATATTGCAAATACTAGATTAAATACAACCCATAAATGTTTCTTTTGATGTTAACATGCACTCTTTAAAACAAAATTTCAGAACATATCGTTACACAGTAAAATCAATCAGAAATTCTGTAAGAAATGTAAGTATATATGTTAAGAATTTTTTTGTACAAGAGTGTAAGTGCAAAAACAGAACCATAAATTCTGGCTATTCAATTTGTGATTATTTTGATTTTCTTTGTCGGGATTATTATTCTGATTATCAAACAGAAAATTAGAACAAAAGTTATCATAAATTTAGTATGTACTTTTGTTTTCCGATGTAATTGTTTTATCAACTTTCAAAAAGAAATTAAGAACCACATAATCCTAACTATAATATCCAACACAATCCAAAGTGGGATAAATAGTGGCAAATCTATAGTGATAGATTTCTTTTGAAACTTTTATCTAAAAAAAAACTGAATATTGCAAAAAAAAAAAAATATATATATATATATATATATATATATCAACAAAATAAATTTATTAAAAAAAGTGAAAAAGAAAGAAAAGTAGGTTGATGAAAAAAAAAAAAGTACAATCGTTGGAATAAAGACAAAATGCCTAAAAGATAAACCACCTTTTGCATTGTGATTGGCCATTCTCCGTTCTACACTCCCATTTTACCCTTTTTCATGTGATTTTGCTTTATTTTCCAGCAATTTTGTCGATCAATCACTATTGCATAACGTCTGAAATTTTACATGTTTTGAGTACATAAATAAATGTCTTGAACATGTGTTGTGTCACAAGTCAAATCATCACATGCGACAAGGATAAATAGTTGTGATATCTTGGAGGACATAAGTAATTTTAAAGACCGATATGCGGTGCAAACAAACGGAACGCGTACAAAATAGCAAAATATTTAGTGTTAAAATCGGGTGATAACTATCATATTTTTTTTACCAAAAAAAAAAAAACTATCATATTTTAACTAACTATTTATTACGTTATTTTTTTAATCATCTGAATTTATTATTATTTATTATAACGTTTTATATAGTCAAATAAATATGGTATATGATATATATAGATATTAGTAAACCATGTATCCAAACTATTTAACTAATTTGAGTTATCCGTCGGTTATTGACAGAAAAAATGATGTGTCCAAACTCCAGAAGACCAATAAACTGAAAAGCATCCAACTCTATAGTTCAAGTCTACGTTTTGAAATTTTCAACAAAAAAAAAGAAAAGAAGTCTACGTTTGAGAAAGATGATTTATTTCGGTTTAGATCCAGAACTTGTTTGTTTAAAAAAATATAATAGAGACTAAACTGCTCTTTTCTTTTTTTTCCCCGACATATTTCTCTTTTATTTTGTACAGTAGTTACTCATATAGACTGAAGGTTTGGCCCTTAACTCGTCGATTCGGGAAACTGACACGTAAACAGATTTTAGATCAAATGTCAAAGCATGCATGCTCTTTTGTTTTATATGCCAGAAGCTTCGGTCTATCACAGTCAGTCAAACCAATCGATCATCCCCAAAAAAATTACTTAATTAATTTCTCAAATTCTTAAAATCAATTCACCAAGATTGTCAAAAGACAACCATTTTAATGAGAAAGCCAATTCGTCCCAAAAACAACTCTAATCATGTTTAATTTTTCATTTTGTGTTTTCGTCATAGTAGAAATGACTATGACCGCGATAGTATTTGGATTGCGTAGGATTGTAACGTATTCTTGTCTACCATATGTTACGTTCTGAGTCTGATAAAAACTGTAACGAAGTTAAAGCCAAATGATAGTTTTGTCATATAGTAGTTACAGTTTTGTTATATTATATATTTTTTTTTATTTTAGTTGGATAAATAGTACACACAATATATTTGTGATCTATTTTTCAAAGACCTCCAAAACCCGAAGCTCAAATTCATCGAATCAAACCAACCAAACTGAATCGGATATCCGAATATACATGTGCTATTTTGGACGTTAAATAAACTATTGTTGGTGTTACAGTTTTTTTTTTTTTTTCGACGTAATGGCCAATATGACCCAAACAATCAACATTATCAGGCCCATGGGCTGTAAATAATCTGCCTTTTTCTTTGGGTATTGTTTTGATGGGATTTATTAACCTTCATTATTGAGTTTGGTAGTCACTAGTCTTTCTTCCGATATATAATTCATTACTATATTAGTTTATTTTCTGTACAATTTAATATAAATAAATCAACTAAAACAAGGACTCTATTGTATATTTTAAGTTTTTAACTATATTAATATGTTGAATTTTCAAATACTCTAGATTGTTTAATTTAACTTGTTTGAATGGAGTTATAAGAAATGTGGCAAATCATGCATGGTATCAAGTGGTTGGTGGCCTACTAATTTTGAAACTTAATAAAATATTTTTAAGGTTACTAGTTTAACTACACTTAGAAAAGATGATTTATGTTTTAAACATAGTATTATTAATGGCTATTCTACGCATCGAAAAGATTATGAATTAAAAATCTAGAATTTCGGTTTATTAAAAAATAAAAATCATGCATGGTTTAAACATTGTGCACAGTAAAATACTAAATAATAAAATTACTTAAGACTTAAGAGTGCATGCCTACGTTAATGACGCAATTCTATTCGTTGTTTATTCTTTAAGCAATAATAATTATTATATGTACACTGTTTATATAAAAAAACAAAAAAAAGATAATTACGTGGATGATTGGTTGGTCTTTAGATCCATCCTACAGTCTTATTTTTCCAAAAATCATCATATCTTTACCAATCAGGTTGTAGTTTTATTTCTTAAAACTACAGATTTTTTATTATTCTTACCAATCATGATGTAACTTTCTTTTTCAAAGTTACAACCCAAAAAAAAAACCTTTTTTTCTTGCGGTAAGTAGTAAAAAACGTAAAGCCCTATTCTTTTAGCTTTAAAAGTTATGATTATAAAAAACACATATATATTAGATCAACTCAACATGTAAATAGAATTATCGACACTAAGAAAATGGAAAATCAAGAGATAAGCAAGAGAAATACCTAATTGAAAGAACTCATGAAATTTTAAACTTCGTTTTAATTTTAGGATTGTTGGATTTTTTTAATGATGTTATTTATTATGAATGATTCATAAGTTTATTATTTATTATGCTGAAAACAGCATAAAATTTCTAAATTATAACAATTTTTATTTACATAAATTAATTTAATTAAAACTACAGCACATATCTTATAGTTACCAATCGTGTTTTTATTTTAATATAGTTACAGCTATAATTTTATATATACAGCAAAAAAATCTGCAGTCTAAAAAAATGTACAGCTACAGCCAAAACATTTACAGCAAATATTCTACAGCAATTAATCTACAGTTACAGCCGAACCAATCACCCATATATACACAAAAATTAACGTGCGTTTTGTGTCTTGACTTTTGAAGTTAATAAAATAAAATATTCGATGTTTTGAAAATACACGATAAATTTTTTCTTTTATATAGTGGACATGAAAAATGAGTTTCAATGGTTCTTACTCCCCCAATTATTATTTTAGATTATTTCACACATATTAAAAAAAATTCAAAAAATACTACTTTACAAAAAAATTACATTTTTAAAATCTTTGTAAAAATGTTATTTTTTAAAAGAAAAAAAAAATTATATTATTTATGTTTGGGTTAACTATGTTCTATTATGATTTAGTTTTGAGGGTTTAGGGGTCAAAACATTTTTTTGGGTTTAGAATTTTAAGATATAAGCTTTTTAAATCTATAATTAGTGGCATTTTTGCAAATGAACATCCTTAAGTGGTATTCTTGCAAATGTGCACACGAAAAATGACATTTTTGTAATTGTCTCTTAAAAAATATATCAAAAATTTATTTTATCCTTAACTAATACAATGTTTTATGTTATATGAGTAATTAATAAATTTAAAAATAAAAATAAAAATAGAAAAATAATTATAAATATATATTAAAATTGTAAAATAATAACTAATTTAAAACAAGAAAATAAGATTAGAACGATAAATATTGTGAAACGGAAGAAGTAATTCTTAAGGAAGCCCGAGGTTACGAAGATTCTTTGTCAGGTCTGAGACTTATTATGTCTTCGTGAGTCGTCATAAATCTTCAGTGATGCACGTGAAAAAGTCTCAACGATTTACAAGAAATAGAATTCTTGGATCGTAAATTATGGTTTTCGATTATTATTTTTGGGGTTGATGCGAATTTAAGTGGCTTTTGAGCACACTAAAAGCTACAAGCCTACAAGACAAATATGCTTTGTCAAAATTTTATTAAAAACAAAAAATTGTTTTGTGAATTAGTAAGTATTTGTACGGAAAAACATAAAACTAATTAAGGACTCTTAAGGAAATTATTTTATATTTCACACTAAAAATTAACAAAAGATCTATTTTCAAAAATTAACAAACTAGTCTAAAACTAAATTTTGATTGCTTAAATAAACCTAAGCTCCAATAATCAAAATACCTAAGTCTAACTCCAAAAATTAAAATATATTCCTTCCATTTTTATTTGTTTGATGTTTTAGTATTTTTACACATATTAAAAAAATACATTAATACTTAAGTATAAATGTTTTATCTTTATACTAAATATTTTTTCATAACTTTAAGCTAATAATCATTCAATAAAATCAATTAATGTATTTTGAAGTTTATAATTTATTATTATTGTTTCATAAAAACGTATAAAAAAACAAAAATCAATTTTTTATAGAAAAAAAATCTAAAACATCAATCAATTAAAAATGGAGGGAGTATATAAATATGTTTCTAGCTTTTTTGGCAAATTGAGTTGTGATTCTCTTAGTTATAATCGTGATCTTAAACACTTTATCAGCTAACACCGTTACTGACCGTTAACTTTTTACTCTCTAATTCTTAACTTGTGATTTAACCAATATTACACTTTAGTCCTCCAGGATCCACGTGACTAACACTTCCCCCCTCCCTCTTCTACACACACACAAGACCTCCGTGGCCCAAAACCCACCTACACATTTTTAGCACGTGATCACCCTCCATTATAGTACTTTTTTTTATTTGTTACGTGGTCGAAAAAAATTGGATCTATTTTTTTTTTTTAAATTGGATCTATGCCTAGCTCCTATGTTTTTTTTAAAAGAAATTTTGGTATACATTTTATATGTAAAACCAAATTATTAATTTTAAACGTGAACAAATAAAACATATAGTAATAAATATTTTAAATTGTAAAAAAGTTACATTTCGTTTTGAAAATGTGATAAGTGAAGTGATCTAACTAGTGGTGTGGTGAACGATGCATGTTTGAGATCAATGTTTCAATTTCAACATTTACGAGTTTTCATTGTTAGTCTGCTTTATGGTTACCGTAAACGTATAAGTAACAAAAAGTTTTTTGATTTTTACGTTTTTCTAATTTATCAGAAATTTTATCTAAAATGTACTCAAATTATAACTTAAAAAGTAGTAAACTATTTATTTCTACTTCCACTCAGGATAGTTTTGCTATGCATCTGAGAAGTTGGAGGGAAATTTCGACTCGATTAAATATATGGTAGATTGATATATATACTGGCCAAACTATAATAACTCGTCTATAAAATTAATCAGATTTATATTATTGGCTAACTAGTTGTATTAGTTTGATTTTTACAAAGTAAATTATATCTGATCATCGTCTCTTTTTTAAATCAACTTCAGATCATCAAAAGTTATCAAAATAGTATGTGGATTTACATCGAGAACGTTGTAAAGTGAGGATTATGTGCGTGCGGAGTAAAAGACAAAAGTGAGCAGAAAAGAAAGTTCCTTTGTTAAAGGGCCCATCTAACGGCCCAACAAACACGTGGACGCGTCGACAATCCAATAAAACACGTGTCGTGTTTGGGCTTTTTGTCTCTTTTGACTCATTGCCACGTGTACGTTGATGGACAAGCCTGTTAAGTTGTTAACAACTAACGGTCCTACGGTTATACACCAATACCTCAACGCTTCTCACACTTTTATAAGGTTTTTCTGTTGAAAATACATTTTTAAATTTTATTTTTATTTTAGAATGAAAAGGTGATCTGAGTTTTTAGAAAGTAAACTCGAATTTTTGTAATCAAATATAGCAAATACCAATCGAGGTAGCGGATTCGATCCACCAAAATAATTAATTTTAAGAAAACAAAAACTTTTTGTTTAAGTTGTACTGAAAAAAGGTTGTACTTTCCTATTGTCAAAGAAAAAAAGATACTCCAAGTTACCCTTTTCTGCAATAACAAAGTTGAAATAATAATTGTAGTGCATTTACTAATCGATTCTCGAGATTCCTACGTAATCCAAATTAAGAAAGACATTTAATTTCATAGTCGTATTAGGCATCTTTAGGTGCGTGAATTAAGTTTTAACGCACAGATTTTCAAAGTTAATAAGTTCAACATTGATTGAGCCAAGAAAAAAAATGTTCAAACATTGATTACAACAAAGATTCCACGCCATGGAAATTACTCAATTGAAAAGAATTTGCTTTTAGTTTCATATCATAAAATTTTAATAGTAGTATTAAACATGAGAATATATTCCATAGAGGATGAATTAGGTAAATAATCTAAAAATATGGATTTAGCAAAAAAAAAAAAAAATCTAAAGAAAATAGAGGCAATTGCAACAATGTCATTTTTGGTACGCATATTTGCAAAAATAACAGTTAAGGATGTTCATTTACAAAAATGCCACTAATTATAGATTTTTAAAGCTTAAATTTTAAAATTATAAATCCTAAAAACTGTTTTGACTCTTAAACTTTTTAAACCCTCAAAACTAAACTCTAATACAACATAGTTAACTCAAACATAAATTATATAATGAACTTTTTTTTTGAAAAAGTGGTATTTTTGCAAAATTTTTGAAAATGTGGCATTTTTAAAAAGTGATACTTGAAAAGTGGCATTTTTTAAATTTTCTCAAGAAAATATCATAATTTAATTTTCATTAAAGAAAATACAAGCATGTCTTTTTATTTTGGGAGGTTTGGTTTGATAATCCAATAATTTTACGTAATTTGAAAACTAACCCATGCTTTTAACTTTTTGAAAACTAACCTTTTTAAACTTCTATGACAATTAATTTTTCAAAAAATTTGAAAATTTATAAATAAAAATATATTTTGAAATCGATTGGATAAACGTTTGACTAATATTACTTTAAGTGATTCTCAAATTAGCACAATTGTATCGTTATCTCAAGTAACTGCAACAGAATAAAATATAGTATAAACGAAAAATCGATTTTCAATTGAGCAATCTATGAAACTTTATACTTCAAGTTAACATTGTGTATGAGTTCCACCATCACTTTAACTAAATATTGGTTAATGTTTCACATTTTATGACATTTTCATTATTATACAATTTTTTCTCTCAAAATGTAGATAACACAAGACTATTTTTTATATTAGACCATAAAAGTAAATCTTTCAATCGATTATTATTGAGCAAAATATAAGAATTTTGATAGGACAAAAAATTATTAGCTTAAGTATTCTATGATCAATTAAATCAAATGAACTAAATATTATATAATTTGGACACAAACCATAAATTTTATCTATTTTTAATTTTTTTATATATGTAATTTTTTATTTATTTTTTATATTATAGAAAATCTATATTTTTTCTTCAATTGATTACGTTAAAAGATATTTTTTTATTTTATAAATTGTTGTATAGTAGAAATAATTATTCAGTGATAACAAAACTTGATTTAAAAAAATATTTTATATATTTGATTTATTTAAAATATTTTTGATAATTCCATTGCAAAAAAAATAGTTTTTAAACTTTTGGAAATATGGATTAATTTACAAAATATATAAAAATTTTGTAATATTTTTATAAATTTTCTCTTTTAATTTTTAAATTAACTAATTTTTATTATTGTTTAATCATTATTCAAATCTAGATGGTGACACAATAACCACTAATCAAACTGCTCATAAAATACTATTGTATAAGATTTTTTTTCCAATTTTATAAATATTTTGCCATAGTTGAATGAGGAAGCTGCCAAACTCGTTTTCCTCAAATAATAATATTCTTTTACGAAAACATAAAGAAAAAAAGAGTATGACTAATCACAAACTCATTACTTACTTTATTATATTTTTTTCCCCTTGTAAAAAGTTTCATTTTTTTAAAATACTTTCTATGTTCTATAATATAAAATTTTCTAATGCGAAATTTAAAAATAATATAAATTTAATTTCGTTTTTAGTTTTATAACATTTAAAATAACATTTAATTAAAAAATATATCAATCAATAAAAAAAATAGCTACATAATATAAATGGTCACATAAAATAAATTTTGCATAAAAATTTGTAAAATATTTTATAAAATAAAACAAAAAAAATTAATATTTAAACATTTTATATAATAAAACGAAAAGAATATAAAAAAAAAAAAAAACTTATAACGTGTTACTTATTGGTCGTCCACTAAAAAGAATTGGCACATTAGTAAATAACTGAAACATGGTTGGTATTTTTATAAACAAAAACAAAACGCGTGATCTCCTTCTCCTTGTTAACCACGTAGCTCTCAAAGTCTATAAATATCAAAAACCCTTCGATTTTTTCTTCTCCCCATTTCTTCCTCCTATATTCTCTATTCTCCTAAGTTTCTCCCAAACTTTTCAAAGTTGACAAAAAAAACCCCAAATCTTCCTCTTCAAAAATCAAAAGGAACAAAGAATCTTGGTCAGTCTGGAGATTTTTTTGCCTAACTGAATCAGGTTTGAATATTTATCCTCTCTTTTTGTTTTGGTAATTTGTTACTGTTCCTGGATTTTTTTTTGTTTTAAGCAAGAAAAATTATATTACTGTTCCTGGATTGCTTAATCGTTTTTTAAAAAGATTTATAAATGTTCTCTGCAATTTTTTAAGATCCGTTTCTGTTTCCTCGGACATTACACTATCAATATTGATTTCTTGGAAGAAAAAAAAGCACTTCACAGTTTTTATTTAGAAACTCAAAGGCACGTTAATTTGTCCGTACACCTAGAATTTTGTGCCCCAAATTTCCGTAATTTTTTTTAGAATTATAAAGCTCCATAAAATAGATCCACTATTAATGTTAAAATATATATATATATATATATATATATATAGATCCACCATTTAAAAAAAAAAAGAAATATACTAGTAATGTTTAGAGACTGATTTTCGACCAAAAAAAAAATTAAGAGACTGATATGAACTGTTATGAGTAAATATCTATATACGTGTGAATGTTTGTCTAATTCTCGAGTGATGTTTTAGAACTTTGTCGGTGTTCTCGTTTAAGATATTAGACCTTTGAAATTTCCGATACTTGTCAAAACCACTAGTCGTTCACTTTTTTTTTTCCTTTTTTAACAAAAGTTACGACAATTAATCATTTCTGTTAAGGAGATTCATGTTTTAATTTTTTTTGTAGAAGTGAATCTCTAAACAAAGCATCAAGAAATCATGTTTCTTTTTTTGCATTATGAATGCCTTATGTTTTCTTTGTTGTCTTCAATTGGTTTTTACAGGCTAAAATTTCTTCTTGATTCGAAGAATGATAAGGTACTGCAAAACATAATCAAGATAGATAATTTTATCGAAAAATATCATATATTTTTTTGTTTCTTCTCTGAATTGTTTGTTATCTGAATCAGTTTTTAAGAAAGCTTCCTTTGATGGAAAATTCACCAACAAGCAGTGACAAGAAAACAATGAAGAGGTGGTTTTTCATAGACAAACGAGTTGGATAAAAAAAAAAATTTAAGAGAAAGCTACAAAAAAAAGAAAGAGCTCTTGCATTGAACCATTGTTTGTTTTAGAGGTTTTGTTATAATGGAGTTAAACTAAAACCAAACATCCTCTGTTATCAAAGATCCTGCAACAGTTACCAACAAATAAAACTTCTTGGTGTGTCATAAAAAATGACATCTTCTAGTAGTAGATTCATGATGAGTCCATGGAAGAAACCTGCAAAATTAGATGATGTTAGATTAAATGGCTGGTTAGATGCAATGATTTCATCTTCTCCACCGCGTAAGAAGCTTGTTAAAGATTTCAATGTCGAAGTTGCTCCAGAAGATGATTATGCTCAACTTGCTTGGATGGTAATAATCTCATTCCTAAAATATGTATATAAATTTTCTAGAATTTCATCAATCATCCTCACTAATTTCTTGAAAATCTGAAAAACAGCTCAAGTATCCTTCTGCGATTAGCTCGTTTGCGCATATCGCAGCTCAAGCGAAGAAGAAGAAGAAGAAGATAGCCGTATTTCTTGATTATGACGGTACTCTTTCGCCGATTGTTGATGATCCTGATCGTGCCACCATGTCTGATGCAGTAAAAACTAAACCCTTTTGCTATATTACCCTGTTCTGTTCTGTTTTTTGTCTTTATAAGATGAGTTTTTTTTTTTTTTTTTTTTTGGGTTTTTAGATGCGTTCTGCAGTTAAAGATATCGCGAGTTACTTCCCAACCGCAATAATTAGCGGTAGAAGCCGCGACAAGGTAAAAATCCTAATCCGTAAAACCGTCCCTTGTATCATGGAATCACCACTCATTGTAAAGTATTGGTTATATGGTTATGTAGGTTTATCAGTTGGTAGGACTAACAGAGTTATATTACGCGGGTAGTCATGGAATGGACATAATGACATCTTCTGATGATCTCAATTGTTTCAAATCTACTGACCAACAGGTGAAAAAATCATGTTCTAATTAGCTATGTTCTACTAAATGATGATCTATTTCTATTTGTTAAACACGATTTTGTGTGTTTATTAGGGCAAGGAAGTGAATCTGTTTCAGCCCGCTAGAGAATTTATACCGATAATCGACGAGGTTTTTAAAAACCTTGTTGAGAAAATGAAAGATATTAAAGGTGCAAAAGTAGAGAACCACAAGTTTTGTGCTTCTGTACATTACCGTAACGTTGATGAGAAGGTAATCAAAAACATTTAAATAACCTTTTTGTTTATGTAATCAAGTATACAAATGTTTTGCAAAAGTTACGTAATCTTTATTAAAAATGTTTTGGTGTATTGTTTAGGATTGGCCACTCATTGCTCAACGTGTTCATGACCACTTGAAACATTACCCTCGTTTGCGTCTAACTCATGGGAGGAAGGTGTGATTAGCTTAAGAGTCTAATTAATTCTCAAGTTTTCCAATTTAACATTTCTTTGAATCAAATGTTATAACACTAATTCAAATTTTTTGGTATTAAGGTTTTAGAGGTTCGTCCTGTGATAGACTGGAACAAAGGAAGAGCGGTCGAGTTTCTATTAGAATCTCTTGGTATACATTTTATCAATATCTCATTTCCTTTCCTCTTCTTGTAAATGTTGAGGTTGTTTTCGCAAAATCGTAGTTTGATCAAATCTTGTTAGGACTAAGCAACAATGAAGATTTGTTTCCTATTTACATTGGAGATGACACAACCGATGAAGATGCATTCAAGGTAACTTACGTTCCCATTTTAGTAAATAACCTTATCTTTGTCCAATCGAAACTACTGAACGATGAACACGATGAATCTTGCAGGTACTGAGAGATAGGAACCAAGGTTTCGGTATCTTGGTATCGTCTAAACCAAAAGAAAGCAATGCGTTTTACTCACTTAGAGATCCATCTGAGGTACTTATAACATAAAGCCATTCGACAATGTCTTTTATATCTAATATTCACATGTTTACATGATGAGATATATATATAATGTTTGCAATATGTGTTTCTCTTTTGTGTGTTTGATTTTTGGTTTGTAGGTGAAGAAATTTCTAAAGACTTTGGTTAAATGGGCAAAGCTTGAGAAGAACACTTAGTTACTGGTTTTTTTATTACTATTAATTATAGTGGAAACCTGGTTAAATGCTTTTTTCTTTCTTTGTTTTTGTTTTTCTATCATTTGATCACTCACCAGTTTTAGCTACAAATTAATTTAAATTTTCCATATTTCTATGGAAATTAAGCTCTTATCAAAGTTATATGCAAAACAAAATTTCAATGTAATTCCAAAGGGCCTTTCCTTGTAGCTCAACTGTTATGCTTTTTATGAGATTAGGTGAAGATGAATAATCTACATAATCATGTCAATCTGATCATAATTGAACTCTAAGATAGGCAATATGAAAATTTTTATAAGCTCGATATAATTTTGTTAAAAAGGTTGAATTTTTAAAAAACTGAAAAATAGAATGTCAACTGATAATAGTCTGTGGAACTGATAATAGAATATCAATTATAAGTTTATAACAATGAATTATTATTTGTAAGCGTGACAACAAATATATATGTGTAACAAACAAAATACGAACACTCTTATGGAACCATGACCCGGCCCAAGTTCCCTAATCAGACCATGGTACAATGGATTGGACCCAATATAAAAAATGATGAGTACGATGAAAACGATACGTAAGTACAATTGTTATAATGGATTGGACCCAATATAAAAAATGATGAGTACGATGAAAACGATACGTAAGTACAATTGTTATGAGATTATGATATATGTAATTGTTAATTTGATTGTAACATGTGTTAATATTAACAAAAAAAAATAAAATAAAAAATATAATAAGAAATATATATTTTAAATAAAGATTATTGAACAAATAACAAAAAAGAAAAAACCGTCTTACTAAAATAGGTAATTTTTTTAAATTGTCATATTACAAAATACATTTTTTCCATTTCAAATTATCTATACTTTCAACAACAATACAAATCTTCTATCAAATTGTCGGAAAAAATAGTTAAAGACAAAAGGAGATGTTATATTGTAAGTTTTATTTTGATAATATAATAACATGTATGAAATAATTTAGTATGAGATAGATTGACGATTTAATAAGATATAATAATAAAATAAATATTAAATATTTGTGTGAGTCATAATTTAGATTCTACTTACATTTATCAAATTATAGGAGTTATCAATTTTAAAATAAAATATATATAGTGTAATACATTTTTATATAAGTTTTACACGTAAACAAGATTATAACTCACCAGATCATGACATATATCTAATATTGATCAGATAACGACATGTGTTAACAATTAAAAATAACTAAGAAAAATAATAATTTAAATGAAAAATAATTGTCAAGTTACTAATCAAACAATAAAAAGTAAAATTTTAATAATCCATATTAATTAAGAAACAAAACTAAGATGGAATATAAAGAGGACATAAGCCATAAAAGAAACAAATACTACATACATAATAAAAATGTCTATTAAAATAAATAAAAAGATCAATGATAAACCAAAGAAAGTATATAAATTGAAAAAAAAAATTAGGAAGGTTATAGAAACTTCAAATTAAAAATTTAAGATATACACAACCATAAAAAGTTAAAAAAAATAAAAATCTATAAGCATACTTATTGTTATCAATACAATTATACACAATCCATTGGTACTTTTCAAGTGTTAAAAATTAAAAATTTATATAAGTTAAAAAATAATATTATTATTTTACTGTTAAGTTAGTAGTGTATAAGATTTGGCGTAATACAATTAATGAAATACAATTATTAATCATATACTTATTTGATGGTTTACAACAATACTTATAATTTTTATAAGATTATTAACATAAAATTTACTCTTTCATGATTAAAATATATAGTATTTTAATTGTTTTTAAGTTTCTACCATATAATACATAAATATTCATAATGGGTAAAAATTTATATTTTTTTTTGTTATTAAGAATATGATTTAAATTATGAATATATATATATTTTTGGATATGCATGATATAAATTAGGATATGAGAATTATGATATAAATTGACTTTTATTAGTTCTAAAATCTACATTATATAGTATTTTAAATTTTAATGAATTACTAACTAAAGTTTTAATATTTATTTTATTAAATTTTTACTGTATTTACTTGTATATTAATGCGGATCCTAGAAAATAAATTGGATCTGTGTCTATATGTCTTGGGATCAATTTTCCCAACAAAAAAAAATGATGACTAAATTAACTGTTTAAAACATACAAAATTGACCACGTGTATCCACCCCACTTGTCAACTTGATCCATTACGTGTCAATGTAATCCATACACACTTTTGTAGATTATTTTATGTCTTTTTTAAAAAAAAATTTTTATATGTGTCTCACATTTTTTGAAATTAATTTTATAGATTATTTTATATGTCATGAAGAAAATATTAAGATAAGTAAATAAAGAGATAAATATTTAAGAGAAATTTCAAAAAATGCTAATTTTCAAATGTCATTTTACAAAAATACTATATTTTTGAAATTTTTGCAAAAATACTATTTTTGGAAAATTATTTTATCTTTATATTATTTATGTTTGGATTAACTATGTTCTATTAGGGTTTAGTTTTGAAGGTTTAGGGGTCAAAACATTTTTTAGGGTTTAAAATTTTAAGATATAAGCTTTATAAATTTATAATTAATGGTATTTTTGCAAATGAACACCTCTAAATGACATTATTGCAAATGTGCTCACAAAAAATGATATTTTTGTAATTGTACCAATATTTAATGTTTCTTGGGCTTGAAAATGTGATATGTGTATTTGGTTCACTAGTTGTTTTTTTTTTTTTTTTTTACTTCTACTAACATAATTGATCAATAGCTGAAAAATGTATCAGCCTTTAACAAAAGAAAGAAAAACTTAAAAGTAAATGCTTATCGTAAAATTGAAGATAAGTCCAAATTAGTTGTTCTTGGATCCGTGAAAGAATATGCACAAACAACAAAATGAACTAGCTGTTGCTTATAATTATTAACATATTTAACTAGGAGGACAGAAGATTTGGGGGAATCAATAAATTCGTTGGGTGATTTTACTCAACTACCACACAAAATGTTAGCTGTTGGAAATTACTTTGCACTTTTTTTTTTTAATCACTAACACACTTTATATATTAATTAACTGAATACAAAGATACTTGAGAACTAATGGGGAACTGAAATGCTTATAATAAAAAAAACTACATTTCTTTGACGAGCATTCTTTGCAAGTAAATCCGTTTTTTCATTCATATCTCTGAAGCAATACGTAAGCATAAAGTCCGAAAAGTAACTTCGTAACGTCTTCAATTCATCTAACTCAGATTTAAATTGTGGCCATTTGTGTGGCTCCATCACCATTGTGACCGGCTCTTGTGAATCTGTCGCAAACAGCGCACAATACCTCTTCTTCCTCCGTATGCTCTTCATGGCTCATAGTAGATTATGCATTTCCGTGTGTAGAGGGGACAAACCCCGGTGCATCCTCCGTATCCCGAGCAGATCTGTCTCACCATCTTGTAGTTATAAAATTCATTCTAACGCACTCGTGGGTTCTCTTTCTTTCCAAGATCCATCTATGAAGCATTTGAAAAACACATTCGTCGGACCCATCTTTTACTTTGCACATGTTCAAATAGGTTGGTAGGTTTTACGGCTGAGCAAATTATCCGTTAAATTCGATCTGATACGCTATTTGTTTGATCTAATCCGAAAAATCCGGATATTTGTTTTGAATCAAATCGAAGCAAATAATAAATTTTAGTATCCCTCTAAACAGAATCAAATCACAAATACTAATTTTAAAAATCCGAATATCCGATCCAATTCGTATATTACTTATATATACATATAATATGGTAGATTTATAATATATATTTACATTTTTGACTTTTAAATATATTTGACGAGTTATTTATAGTAAAAATTATCTTTCGTTGAAATATATTTTTTAAATAAAAAAAAAATATTTTATTTTTCGCTATTTTAATTTTTCACTATTTTTTTAATTAGATAGAATAAAATTAAACTCATTTCATATATTTATTCATTAATTAGTTTAAATCTTATATTAAAACTTTTGTTTTGAAAAAAGATTATGGTGTTTTAAATTTGTTTTTATTTAAAACAGATATTCGTGAAGATCCGAATATCCACAAATATTTTGAAAAAATCTGGATATCCATAATTCCGAATATCCAAAATTATTCGAATCAAAGCAAATCGGAAAATTAGATATCCGTCAAAAATAAATCGAATCACAAATACTATATTTTTTCCGGGTATCCGATCCGCGCTCAGACCTAGGACTATTACAAATTTACAACTGTTCCGTATTATTAATTTATTATCTACTTTGTTAAAATGTCTTCTATACAATTTTTCTTCAATCATATTAGATATGTTCTTCGACGATGACCTCTTTTTAGGTTCTCTCATCAACATAGTGCATCAAATTCTTCTTCTTTTTCAGAGGTATTTTTCGTCAAAACAATATTTTCTATTGGACCTGAAGAAAAAAAAAAAATTGGTATAAATTATAAATCTAAAAGAGGTTTATTGAGCCTATATATAAAATGAAAAGAGACTATTTCCTAATGGTTTTGACCGTGCGTGAGTTTAAGTAACTCCACAATTTGTTAATTTATCTAGGAGTGGTTCATGATAAATCAATAGCTATACATTGTGTTAGTAAGACGGTTCTATACATTACGAAGTTCATGGTATTTACTATTATCACGATGTATTATCATATATATCCAACAAACGCAAATTTGATATTGTCATCATCAAGTTGAAAAATACCTGAAATTTTATATGTAGAGTTAAGACCAAAATAAGAAAGAAAAACAAATACGTACAATTTGTATTTTGTAAGTGGCAAAAAAAAAAAAAAACATGCGTCAAGATGTTTTGTCTTTCGTTTTGGCTGGCAGCCACGTGGCAGATTCAGAATAGACCACCGTTACGTTGCACCTCTCATAATAATCTTATCATCTTTCTAAGATGCCTCTGGTCAAATGGTCAAATACCAAAAATCAAAATCTTAACTTAAATAATTAATTATCCCATATAACAAACATTATTAACTCAGTAATATAGTAATTAATAACAGTAAAGTTACTAATTGATTTGTTTATTGATTATATAAGGTAGCACGCGAGCAGCACATGTGATTATTGCGTACATTATGCACTTCCCTAACCTGACAATTTACTAAATCAAAATAATGATTTCTAGTCCTTAATTATTACAATGCATCATTAATTCTTACCAATAATTCCCCCACAAATTTTAATCAGTGTAAATTTGTAATCATCAATTAGAAATACGCGTCGGAAGAATTGTTTATATACATTTATAAAGAAAATTGTAGTCTATGAAAGGAAATTTACAGCTCATTTTGATAAATTGGGTATATATTTATAAAAAAATTAATTTCGGTGGAAAATAAAAAGTATATAAAATTTGTCAACCATATGAGAGCCATTCTTTTCTTGCTGTCATGCAGTACTATTATCATTATATCCGTTGGCTTTTTTTCCCCTATATATATATATGTATAGTATAATGTATATATTTCGACTAAAAAAATAAAGTATAATGTATATATTGTTAAATTGTCAACTTTTTTATTTCCTTTTCTTCTTTTCTTAATTGTCTTCAAATTATTAGCCGATATATGATGAAGTTACGTTTCACACCGACAAAAGAAGATTAAAACTCACTAAAAGAAGATTAAACTCTCTAATGAAGCTACGTATCCAATAAATTCATTAATTTAGTTAATTTTAAAATTAAAAAGTATTGAAAGAATGTTATTCGAATACTTTAATTTTGTCATTATTCGAATATATATTATACTTTTAGTCTAAAATAATCTGGTTTATAACTTTTAAAATTTTTTAAAATATATGTGATTTATTTTTGACAAAATTTTATTTTATTTCACAAATTTAAATAATTTAATTGATTACTTTTTAAGTTAGCTCTCACCTCGAGCAAATTTATAGGCGCATTATGCGGCTTTTTCTCTGGTAAAATAACACTAAATAATAACGAAAAATCAATAATCAATACTATTTTTTATAACATTAATATAATAAATTAATTAATTAAGTAACCTAGAAATTATAGCCGTTCTCATCTGTCTCTCTCTCTCTCTCTCTCTCTCTCTCTGGCTCGTCTCTTTCCTTTATAGCTTCTAGTTTCTCTCATTTCTTACTCCTTTTTCCCGAATCTGATAATGTAAATCCAAAAAAAAAGAGAAATTCAAATCAAATCTCTTTATAAAAACGACATTGTTCGTTCCTCTGCTCAAGAAAAGCGAGAAAGGACTAGAAAATGGATTTGTTCAAGATCCTGTTTCTTCTGTTCCTCGTGAACATTGGTTTCTGCTTCGCTGCAGATCCATATTCTTTCTATAACTTCGAAGTTTCTTACATTACTGCTTCTCCACTTGGTGTTCCTCAACAGGTTTACTTCTTCTACTCTAGATCTTTGATTTATGCTACTGTTACTTGGATTCACAGTTTGGGATTTGTTAAAGTTTGGACCTTTAGGGGTTTTGCTTGTAAACCCTTAATTCTTGAGGTTTATGTTACTGTTTTCTTTGGATTTACAATTTGGGGTTTTGAGATAATGAAGTTGCTTAATCAAAGTTTGGACCTTTTTGGGGGTTTGGTTGTAGATTTAACCACATTTTGGATCAATTAATTCTAGAGTTTCATTTACTGTTTCTTTGGATTTGCAATTTAGGAAATTTGAGATTTTTGAAGTTGTTTAATTTAAATTTTAGACCTTTTAAGTTGGGTGGTTTTGCTTGCTGAAAAAACCCTTTAGTTCCAGTGAGCTAAAGATCTAACTTTTTAGATTTCTGTTAAATTTTTTCCATTAGTGGTAAAGAAATTTACCTCACAACAAAAAAATTGGTTTATTTTTGTCACATTTTGATAAAGTTTGTTTGTTCATAAAAAAATTTCAGATTCTCAAAAGTTTCAATCTTTTTTTTGCTTCAGGGGTTGCTTAAAACTCTTCTACAAGAAACTCATTTCACTTTTACTTTCCAGAAAATTTTCAATTCTTTTTAGTGATCAAGAAAAAGGGTTTTGTGTTAGATATATCCGAAGTTTTACTTAAATTCCATCTGAATGGATGCTAAAAGTTTCAGTCTTTTTTAATAAACTCCAGATCCAAATGTAACAGTAGATCTTAAATCACAATTAGGGTTCTAATTTCTCAGTTTAATTTTATTTTCAGGTCATTGCTATAAACGGAAAGTTCCCTGGTCCTACAATCAATGTAACAACCAATGAAAATCTGGTTGTTAATGTGAGAAACAAATTAGACGAGGGACTTCTTCTTCACTGGTAAAGAAAAGTTTGTTCTTTAAGAGATTTTACATGTGAAGAAGAAAGAAAGAAACATTTTTATGAAAATGTGTTTTGATTTTCGTACAGGTCTGGAATCCAACAGAGACGTGTGTCGTGGCAAGATGGACTTGCGGGAACTAATTGTCCGATTCCACCAAAGTGGAATTGGACTTATGAGTTTCAAGTTAAGGATCAAATTGGGAGTTTCTTTTACTTCCCATCTCTCCATTTCCAAAGAGCTTCTGGTGGTTTTGGTTCCTTCATTGTTAACCCGAGAGCGATTATTCCAGTCCCTTTCTCAACTCCAGAAGGCGATATTACCATTGCGATTGGCGATTGGTACACGAGGAACCACACGGTTAGTAGTTTTCGCCATTTCACAAGCAATGACATTTTAGAAGTTTTTTTCCAACATTTGTAAGATTGTGTGAACAATGTAGGCGTTGAGGAAGGCTTTAGATGACGGTAAAGATCTTGGAATGCCCGATGGAGTTCTCATTAACGGAAAAGGACCTTATCAATACAATCAGACTCTCGTTGCTGATGGAATCGATTACGAAACAATCACAGTCCATCCTGGTGAGTATTATTATATATAGAAGAGTCTCTGTGTGTTTATCATCCGGTTTTTAATGGACTATATTCTCTTATGACAATACCAGGAAAGACTTATCGAATTCGAGTGTCCAATGTGGGAATCTCGACTAGCCTGAACTTTAGGATTCAAGGCCATAACTTGCTTCTTGCGGAGTCCGAAGGATCGTACACAGTGCAACAAAACTACACAAGCTTGGATATTCATGTTGGCCAATCTTATTCCTTCTTGGTTACAATGGATCAAAATGCGAGCACTGATTACTACATTGTCGCGAGTGCTCGAGTTGTTAATGAAACCATATGGAGAAGAGTCACTGGAGTTGGAATCTTACATTATACCAACTCTAAAGGAAAAGCAAAAGGTCACTTACCGCCTGGACCACAAGACGAATTCGACAAGACTTTCTCCATGAATCAAGCTAGATCCATCAGGTTGGTAATCCGAAAAATTAAAAATTTTTCTTCTTGTAGTTTAGTCAACTTATACCCTTTTCCGTTTAGAAAGCTGAAATCACATGTTGTTGTTGCTGCAGGTGGAATGTATCAGCAAGTGGTGCGCGTCCTAACCCGCAAGGCTCGTTTAAATATGGTTCGATCAATGTAACCGATGTCTACGTTTTGAGGAATATGCCCCCAGTGATGATCAAAGGGAAAAGAAGAACAACTCTTAGTGGCGTATCGTTTGTGAATCCTACTACGCCTATTAGACTAGCTGACAAGCATAACATTCATGGAGTTTACAAGCTTGATTTTCCTAAGAGACCTTTAACCGGACCGCCTAGAACGGGGACTTCGATTATCAATGGCACGTATCGCGGATTCATGGAAGTCATTCTTCAAAACAATGACACTAAGATGCAAAGCTATCACATGAGTGGCTACGCCTTCTTCGTCGTTGGGTGAGTTAGTTCACCTCCATTCTTGACTGCAAAGTCTCTACCTTTATTAACTCTTAGCGATATAATCTCGCTAAACGGCATTGTAAATAACTGTTTCTTGAAACCGATTTGATTGCAGAATGGATTACGGAGAGTGGACAGAGAACAGTAGAGGAACTTACAACAAATGGGACGGTATTGCCCGCTCGACTATTCAGGTAAGAACTCAATACCTTATTGCAAATGTGAACAAACAATCGATCCCTTAGTGATGTTTTGGTCGATACTCACAGGTGTATCCAGGAGCATGGTCAGCGATCTTGATATCTTTGGACAATCCTGGAGCTTGGAATCTAAGAACAGAGAATCTTGATTCGTGGTATCTCGGACAAGAAACATATGTTAGAGTGGTTAATCCAGACGAAAACAACAAAACCGAATTCGGTGCGCCTGATAATGTCCTCTACTGTGGTGCTCTCCAGAAGCTCCAAAAGTAAGAAACTTCAAGAAAACACACATTTTTGTTCTATTAACAACATAAAAGTCATGTTTTTGATTTCGTTTTCTTTGTTTTCAGGCCACAGAAGATTTCATCGTCGGCGTCGCGGAGCATTGGATTCACTAATCTTTCAATGGTGGTGGTGATGGCTTTAGTGATGATGATGGTTCTGTAATTTGAGGGGTTTGTTTGTTGTATTTTTCTAGGGTTTTGTTGATATTCAAACAAGAGATGATTCTTCTTCTTTACGTTTCCACAGTTTTCTATTTGGGGAGTTGTTGGATTTCTCTGACTTGTCTTTTTTCTTTCTTTCTTTTGGATTTGATGATCTGTTGTTTTATTCTTTCTCCGGGATTTGATTATTTAAGAAGAAGAAAAAAAAACGATTCATTAAAATGTTGAAATTTCTCTAAGTTTTCGTTACTATTATTAATTTTCACACCCATTTTCTTTTTTGCCACTGAATAGTATTATATAAAATCAGGTAAATTATATAGCCGGACACTACAGAAAATTTATAAAGAAGCATCTCTTGAAATCATAACTACCACAAGAGCAGTGCAACAAATTCACTAAATCTAAACTCATATCTACATAATCTTCAATTTAAAGAATTTAAATCGAAAATAATATATCTCTTGATTTTACGAAAACTAACAATGGAATTAAAAGTTTCACACCACGCAATACACAATATTGACATATTTAAATATTAAATTTCACAGATAAAATAGGATCTAAAGAAGGAATTGAGATTTAAGAATTTCATTGGTAGATATATTTTTATTTATTTTGAAAAGAATAAGAAACAAAAGAAAATGGAAAAGAGTAATATTATGAGAATGAGGTCCCAAAAGGTAATGAAGAGTGAGGTGGTGGTTAGTAATCTTTTTGGTTGGATTTTGCAGCTTTTGTCTCTCTGACAATTCCAGCTGGATTCTTTCTGTATTTTTTTTTTGCTTTCCTTTTCTATCTTTGTTTCTGCTTTTTATTTTGTTCTTTTTTGCCATTTTTGAATATGGATAAGTGATAACAAGAGATTGAAGAAAAAAAAAACACATTTCTCTGGATGATAGATAAATTTCTTGTGATTTTTATTTTTTTTAAATGACAAAAATAAAAGGAAATATATTCTGACAGATTGGTTTTTTCTATATTGACTTCAAGACAAGGGTAGATATTGTTGTAATGTGAAAATGTACAAGTAATTGGTATATATAGATTTCATATAGCATATGTCAATATCGATATCTTTAATATTTAAGACATTACATCTCTAAAATTTCTATAATTTAGCTGTATATATATCGTTATTGTTTTTTATACCAAAATCAAATGTAAATAGATTTTTGAAGTGCATGTTATAGAATTAAAATTAATAGAATATGATAGTCTGTAAAAGAAAGAAAAACAATGAATAGGCCTTGGTGGTAGTGTTGTCGATGCATCAGAATTCAGATTTAAGTCATGTAATGCATGTGATTGACAAAGGAAAACAATGCAACACTGCATGGGCTTTATTAATATAAATGGGCCTTGAATGGACCTATTTTGTACTTGGATAGCATCAAACTTCATTGTTGGCCCTAGCTGAAACATACATACGCTTATATTACACCATACATATATATTATTATATTACACATACAAATTTCGTGATACATGGAACATTAGAAATAATGATTATTTCCCTTGATAACTATATACTAAATCGAATGATTAATCATGTGATGGCGAATAATTAACTTGATAATTGCTGGTTAATTAGTTATTATAATATCTCATTTGTTAAAAATGATAAAACAAAAAGATTGTAACAGCAGAACATTAAGGTCCGTGATTGGTGGATTAACAACAAAATCACTAGAACTTATAAGCCAAATATTTATGTATGTGTGTTGTCATCTTGCCCACAAACAAATCTGAGGCTGACTTCCTTTAGCTGTTCATTTGTCTTTGTTCTACAATTATGTTATTTTTTGTTTTGTTTTTGTTTTAGTAGCATATTGTGATGCAGGACGAAGCCCGATTAATCTTTTAAAATAGGTGTAGCCATATAGTTAATTCACTCATCGAAGTTTCAGTATGTCTAAAATATAATATACCATTTCGACTAGCTAAACAAAAATGAACAAGTTCTGAATTGGAATCGAACCAATGAACCCGGGTCTACAATTATATGGTTAATTGCACGTTTCGAATTGTTCACTTGAGTTCGGCTTGAGTCGCCTTCATCACGTTATTACTATTTGACACATTTTATTGTAATAACGTGAAACTATATATCTGACACATTAGTTGGTAAGATTCATCACACTATTGCTCAAAATGCATTACATACAGAAAAAAACCTTAGCTTACTCTACAAAACAGATGTACTAATTTATTTGCTGTATTTTACAATTACTACCTGTATATGTCTAGCTTTACTTCATCATGAAACACTATGGTCATAGTGATATATTCAACATAAACTCTCTTGCCTCCATAGACATGGCTACTGTGACTCTACCATCTCCTGAGAAACTAGTCTTAACCATCTTGAAATCATCTTTCATATTTCTTAGCTTCTTCTTTCCTGTCTCCCTAAGCCATCTTCTGCCTATACCATTAAACCCATTTGTGCCTATCAACACTGTGACTTGTTCCTTGGAACCCATTCTCTACTACTCTCCTGGCATCACCATTACGTTCCCAAAATCTCCACCTCTCATTTTTCAACATCTAACACATCTTGTTCCACTTCTCTAGCAGCCGAACATCGAAGATGTCATTTTTGATTAATTTCTTTGATCATTCCATTACAAGGAAGAAGACAAAGCTTAAATACAGCAACATGTGAAACTAATTGGGTTTGGGAACGTAATGGTGATGCCAGGAGAGTAGTAGAGAATGGGTTCCAAGGAACAAGTCACAGTGTTGATAGGCACAAATGGGTTTCTCCACAATTGGAATATTCTGCGTTGCATGGCCATTTTAAACGTATATAATTTTAAGAAGATCAAAACAGAAATGCAGATGCAAACATTTACAGAATTCAAGTGTAGAGTTAGTACACTAGGTACAATTGAATTCAAGTGTAAAATATTTATAGCATTCGAAATTTAAAAACTAGAATCTTCAATATTTTGAAAAGTTTTAAAAAGAAATTATTGTAACAAAAAACTTTGAAACGGATATATTTTCGATTATAAGCAAGGTTAATTTGCTAAATAACCAAAAAAAAATTATAATTAAGAATGTAACCAAAATTAGTATATGTGGCACTATATCAACCCTTAGATTTAGGTTAACTGGTTAGGATTTTGATTATAGTTTTTTTCTTGGTTATTGAAAGCAATTTCCCTTATAAAAATGGGGTATGGTATAGGGAGACAATCTACATTTTTACATTAGGCTTTTTTATACATACCAATCCGTGTATGAAGTAGTAATTCAAAGCCGAAATGCTAATTTCATTCAGAATTAATATACGATTTTGTATTTAGAAAATGATGTATTGTTCAAGTAAAAGACCTAAAACTCTACTATAGTACCAAAAAAAAAAAGAAGTAAATTAAAATTGTTTTGCTCTTACATATTGTGTTATTTTACGATGTCATATGTGTGAATAGAATTTAAATATTTATAGGATCTTATATTTTTTTTTAAAATAACATCGGAAGATAAGAACGGATGACGAACGGATGGTTTCAATATTAGGTAAACAGAAGTACATAAAATTGTTAGTTTCTATCTTTCCCTTCCATAAAGGTTCCGAATTTCTTTCTTCTTTTTCCCTTTTTTCCTCCAACTAAAATAACACGTTTTGAATTGTTCTATCAAAATGTAAATCGTGGCACAATTGGAGTATCATGCTCTTTAGAAATAACGGATGGAGAAATGAGAAGAAAATCTAGAAAAAGTGTATGCCCAAAAAATTACAAAAATATAAAACGTGTGTGGTTTATAGTAATGCCTTGACCACTCATTATACTCTCTTTATTCTCTACGCGTTTCACAAGTAATTGATGTAACATCGAACGTTACATGTTCTGACTTTTGAAATCGTTTAAAAACATAAAATACATAGCATAAGTGATTTTGATTTAATAAAGATTTTTAACGGGTTCGATCGGAAGATTAAGAAAATGAGTTTGTAACATGAATCAAAATCTTGTGAGTCTTACTGAGTAAACTTTTTTTTTTTTCCTTCTAAACTTTCTAGTTGTATTTCATTTTATAGGAAAAAGATTACATTAGAAAAGAAAAGAAAGCCAAGGGCTTAAAATCTTCGATCATAAACCAAGAAGATAATAAGAAAACATCGATCATTACAAAGAGGTCAAGTACCTCTAAACCACAAATCAAAGCAATCCCCAAAATTGTCTTTAGAGTCAAACAAGTACCTCTGTCAATCTTCTTGAAGAGAACCTCTGCCGGGAATGTAATATCTGAGAAGATTCGATCATTTCTTTGTCTCCACAGAGAATAGATAACACTTTGAGCCATAAGGAGCCTCAAGTTATTTTCAGCAGCACTTGGATATGGTCTCTTGAGCTATCTTAGAAACACATACCAAGTTCTAAAACCCATGTAGGGAGCGTTCAATCTTCTGAAAGCCAATCTCCACACATCTTGGCTATAAGGGAAATTTAATAAGAGATGATCCCTAGTTTCATTATATATATCGCATAAAACACAAGTGCTATTATCAATTACTCCCCAACTACCCAACCTAGATTTAGTTGAGAGTCTATCTAGGCAAGCTAACCAAAGCATGTTTAGGGATGTGTCCTGAAAACCAGACGAGTTTGTGCCACTCAACTTCTGTGAATGAAGCTGCTGTTTGTTGCCTAGAAAGTGAGAATCTGAAGTTGTCTTTCTGAGGACCAATGCCATCTCTCCAAATGTAGTTATCTTTTGCTCCTTGTATTAATCGAACAGTTTTCAAATGATAGAGAAGAGAAGTTGCGTTCTCACTACAAGCCCCTCTGAAGTTCCATCCATTATTTGTAGCCGCAAATGAGACCTTTGAGTCTATAGGAATGCCATAGATTCTCGGACCATTGAGACGAATGAAAGGGAGCAACCGCCCAAATAGTGTCCAGTTATCAAACCAGGATGAACAGTTGTTACCGTCTCCAACTTGCAAGAGATGAAATCTTTTGCCAGAGGCCTGAGTTTAAGCAGCTGAACCCATGTTGATGAACCACCACTTTTGTCACTTAGTTTCCAAAAGCTTTTTCTCCCAAGCTTATTCTAATTACACCAAACAATCCAGAGGGTACCAGATTTGGAAAAGAGCAGCCAAATCAGTTTAAGACCAAATATCTTATTCCAAGAAAACTAATCTTGTAACCCTAGTCCACCAGCAGTTTTAAGGGAGCACACTTGTGACCATTTAACTTTGGCTTTACCAAGATATCTAAGAGTAAACTTGTTTGGGTCAGTTAAAATAGAACCAAAAAGAAAACACTTGCTTAAATCAGTTATAAATTTGTAATGTTAATTGGTACACTCATCCCTCGAGTTTTAACGTTTGAGGTAGAATAAAACCTTATTAAAGAAAAAAACTAGCTGTGTCCTACTTTAAGCTAAAAATTAATGTCCTGGAAATTTTTTGAGAAAAGTTCGTTTTTTCTACATTTGGAAAGTTTTTCCACAAAAGAATGTGATATTGATCAGGAGCAAAATAAAATATAAATGTATGTATAATTGTCATACACGACTTGGAAGTTAAACATATACTATCACACTTTTTTTGTTTTTTGTTAACAACTTATAATATAGTATACCAGTTTAAAATCCAAACCGGAAAAACCACAATTACAATATCATATGTATAAGTTCAAGACTTAAAAACAGATTGTCCAGAGATAGTGATCATCTAAATAAATTTGAAGATTGGCCGAGTTTTGCTACTATGTTAAAGGAGTTTAGTGGGCATAGGAAAATATTTTCTAGATTCTCTCTTTCTTTGATCCTTTGCTCTCGAAATTTGAAAACATATTATTTAGCTCAATTTTTCTCGTTTAATTTGAAATCCTCTAAAACTTAAGATGTATCAGTTTTAAAACTAATATTGTTGATCTAAAGTAAAATGATTCAAAATAGGATATCGCCGCTCCAATAACGAAATTTTGAAAAAGAGAGCCAAATTTCGTTTTGTTTTTCAAAAGAACGGAATTCGGCTCAACATAAATCGATAATATTAACATCATATCGAAAGTGATATGTTAAAAATTTCATATGCTTGTTAAGGCATAAAAGTTTTCAATTGCATTATCTTTTATATTGTAAATTTTCAAACTATCAAAACAATCATGTTTATTATACCACAAAAATAATTATATTTTTGTAACACAATAATTCTAAAACAGAAGGAAGCAGTTTCAGTGAATCAGGGCATGTTACAAAGATCGCACGCGCCGTGTCGACCGCCGACCAAATCCCTACACTATGTCCCTCCCAGACAGTTGCATGCATTTGGTCTTCACTAACGTCTTTTAATTATTTAATATTTTTAATTCAAACTTTCATTTTCAACCATTTAAAAATCTCCTATCTAATAATATAAAATGTTATGAAATCAACTTACTGAATCTCCATATCTGAATTATATCCGTATAACATTAAGTTATAGATGCATTGTTCCATGTTGTCTTATCAAAACCATTATTAAATCTGACTTTAAATATGATAAACAGAGTAAACAATCTGAACTAATAACTACCGAGTTCTAAGCATGTATTTATTCGTAAGAAACGACATACTAAACCTATAATGGAGTATATTATCAAGAAAACAAATCGAATCATTCTAGATGCTTACTAACTACATAATCATACATTTTCAACAACAAAAACTGATGATGTTATATTTTATACATGTGTTAAAAACAATTTTATTAAAACAAGTATTTTAGCATTATATGATCAGTTTTCACATATCAAAAACACGAAAACTCAAAAAAAAGAAAAGAATCACATATTGAAACAGTAATAATATACCATTCATATGATAATTCATCTGTTAAGTTTTCAGAGTGAATTGATTTCAACATTCCATTCTACATACATTTTTCTCCATATTATTGTCATTTTTTTCCTTCTAAAAAATGTTAATATCACTTAACAATAAATAGTTTAGGAATTACATTTTGTTTTTAAACAAAATGCTAAACTTAAGTGTTGGATCCATGACAAAAAAATTTAAAAACATGAGAACCAAATACCAATCATTAATTATTCAAGACGCATAGTTGCGAAGCAACGAAAGCTGAAAATTATCGTCGTTTTGCATCGTTAATTTTTGGTTTTTACATTGTTATTTGTTAATCAATAAGAACAAGAAAAACAAAAATTAACAAAAGAGAAAGAAAAACAAATGTTGACAAAAAAAAAAAAAAAAAAAACAAACAGAAAAAGCTCGTTTCCTAATAAGAAGAAGAAACTTTTACGAAAATAAAATAAAAATGAAATGTTAAATTTGGAAAACTATCCATCAATGTGCACAAGTGCACTTCTAAAAACGCACGCACACACAACAGTCATAGTTCAAAGGAGCCTATAAAAGAGTCTTCTTCCCTTCATCTTCTTCTTCAACCGTAAAACAAAACACAGAGAAAGCAAAAAAAATCCATTTTTTTCTCATAAATCTATAATCTCTCGATCATACCCATTTCTTAAAATTCGATTTCAAACAAACCCATTTCACATATTCCTTCAAAAAAAAAGACTTCATTTTTCCCGGAATCTGAATCCGACATATCGTATAAGCATGAAGAGAGTGAGAGGTTTCAAAATCGGACAAAGATTCGTCAAGATCTTCAAATGGATAATCCGACCCAAGAAACGCCAATGCCCGACCCGAATAACCAACCCGGTTTCAGGAATCCGATCATTAGCTCGGTGTTTAAGCAGTGGAGCCAAGAGATTGTGCGGTGGCAGCAACAACAAGAAGAAGAATTCGGGTCAGAGTAAGATCCGACTCGGTACGGATCCTAAGACCCGGGTTGTTCCGAGAGGACATTTGGTGGTTCACGTCGGCGAATCAGACGGTGACACGAGGCGGGTGGTGGTTCCGGTGATTTACTTTAATCACCCATTGTTCGGAGAGTTGTTGGAGCAAACGGAGCGGGTTCATGGGTTTGATCAACCGGGTCGGATCACGATTCCGTGTCGGGTTTCTGATTTTGAAAAGGTTCAGATGAGGATCGCCGCATGGGATCATTGTCGCAGGAAGAGAACTTACAAGATTCTTTAATTTGACTATTTTTTTTTAACCGAGGAAGAAAATATGAAAAATAGTCAAAAGTCAAAATAGATGAATTTTGTGAATATTAGTTTTTTCTTGTATGTTATACGATATACCGATCCATAATTCGAAATATTAATTTATACCAAATTTATTTCGTCAAACATATCGCGAAAGTTTATATATACTACATCATGTATGCGTTTAGATTATTTTAACTTACAAAATGAAATGAAACATACATAAAATGTCGTTATGTTTGGTAAAATTATTAGTGTTCACTTTCGAATTCTACGAATTGACGATTTATTTTTTTTAGCTAATAAATGAATTTAACGTAAAATTTTCTATTTTCAAGTTTAGCCTAATATATAAATACAGTGGTTAAACACTTAAACTAATAATGCGAAAACAGATTATTTGGTAAAATAGATACGGAGATTATATATTTCGTTTTTAAACATTCATAAAACTTGTTTTCTTTGAAACTTTATCTAAATCTGACATTTAAAATTCATTTATAAGTCAAGTTTAACATTTTCTAATACAATTATAAAGTTACTATTGAGTTTTAGTCGAGATTTACCGGATTAAAATCTTCCAAACACTTCACAATTCAGTCACAAAAGATCATTATACCATTAGATGGATCGTCATTTTTTTGGTAGAGTTTACTTAATCCATCCGAAGAATATTTTCGGTAATTAATATTATTATGGCCATTACTATCAATAAGCTGGAGTAGCTCAGTTGGTTAGAGCGTGTGGCTGTTAACCACAAGGTCAGAGGTTCGACCCCTCTCTCTAGCGTTTCTTTTATTTTCTTTTTCTCACTTTTTTTTTTCCGTTGCTTAAGAACATTCTCGACGCATAGAACTTCGAATTCTCCAGAACTCACTCGTCGTCTCTCCCAAAACAGCAATTCTCCAAATCTTCCTTAAATCTTCACCATTTTCGCAATCTCAAAACAATGCAACACAATCCAATCCAACAAATTCTCATACCCAACAACACAATCCCTCTTCTTCTTCATCATCTTCATTCGATTTCATATGGCGGAAGAAGCAAAATCCAAAGGAAACGCAGCTTTCTCTTCCGGCGATTTCGCCGCCGCAGTAACCCATTTCACGGAGGCTATTAACCTCTCTCCAAACAACCACGTCCTCTACTCGAATCGATCCGCCGCTTACGCTTCTCTCCACCGTTACGCAGAGGCATTATCCGATGCGAAGAAGACCGTAGAGCTTAATCCCGATTGGTCTAAAGGGTATAGCAGATTAGGAGCTGCGTATATTGGGTTGTCTCAGTTCAAGGAAGCGACTGATGCGTATAAGAAAGGATTAGAGATTGATCCGAGTAATGAAACTCTCAAATCGGGATTAGCTGATGCTTCAAGACCACGAGGCTCGCCTTCTTCGAGGAATCCTTTCATTGAGGCTTTTCAAGGATCGGAGATGTGGAAGAAATTGACGGCGGATCCTGTGACTAGGGTTTATTTGCAGCAGCCTGATTTTGTTAAGACGATGCAGGATATTCAGAGAAACCCTAATAATTTGAATTTGTATATGAAGGATAAGAGAGTGATGCAGGCGTTAGGGGTTTTGATGAATGTTAAGTTTAGTGGTGGTGGATCGAGTGGTGGAGAAGAAGATACGGTGATGCATGAGGCTGATTCGTCTTCAGTGCCGAGAAAAGAGCCAGAGCCGGCGAAGGAGCCTGAACCGGAGCCTATGGAGTTGACGGAGGAGGATAGGGAGAAGAAAGAGAGGAAGGAGGAGGCAAAGAAGGAGAAAGAGGAAGGAAATGTTGCTTACAAGAAGAAGGATTTTGAAATAGCTATTGAACATTACACTAAGGCGATGGAGCTAGATGATGAAGACATATCGTATCTTACTAATCGTGCTGCTGTTTATCTTGAAATGGGAAAGGTATTTGCTTCAATTTCTTTACAAGTTTGGTTTTTTTTTGTTTGCTAGCGATAGGCTTATGGTTAAGTCTTAATCTTGGCTTAAAGCTCGTAACTTTAGAGGAAGAAGGGTTCATGAAGTAAGTTGTTTGTTTAGTATAGCTTGTCACTAGTTAGTGCATCTGTGATGATCTTGATGGGTTTTGGTAACTTTGATCTGCTTCTTGTTAGAGATTAAGAGGTTTGGACTTAAGTGTTCAATTATTCTGAAGAAGTTGGCTTCTATTTCTTTACTTTGAATACATCAATTTGTAGATGTCCCAGGTGATTCATTATACTTGTTTTATGCGTTCGTGCTTTGCATTAGTCTAGTTTTGATCAAGAAGTTGGTTCATCTTGGATTTTACACGTATTTTACTTAATCTTTGGGTGCCTTTTTACGAAATTTGAATTTCTTTAAATGAATGTCAGTATGAGGAGTGCATTGAAGACTGTGACAAGGCTGTTGAACGAGGGAGAGAGCTTCGTTCTGACTTCAAGATGATAGCAAAAGCTCTCACTAGGAAAGGATCTGCGTTGGTGAAGATGGCGAAATGCTCCAAAGACTTCGAACCTGCGATCAAGACTTTCCAGAAAGCTCTTACAGAGCATCGTAATCCGGATACCTTGAAGAAACTGAATGATGCTGAGAAAGCCAAGAAAGATCTGGAGCAGCAAGAGGACTTTGATCCAAAGATAGCTGAGGAGGAGCGCGAGAAAGGTATTGACCTGACCGACCCTTGGTTACTAATCTGAGTATCTGACAATGCGATTTGGTATAATGGTTTTCGCATTTGACATTCCTCTGCTGACTTTGATTTGGCGCAGGTAATGAATTCTTCAAAGAGCAGAAGTATCCAGAGGCAGTGAAGCATTACTCAGAAGCAATCAGAAGGAACCCAACTGATGTGAGGGTAAGAGCATTATCTCTGTTCAATTGTTGAACTAAAGCATATAATTTGAGAGAAAGAATGAAATCGTAGTGAGTTCTCCCTATCCGTTTGTGTAGGCGTACAGCAACAGAGCTGCTTGTTACACAAAGCTAGGAGCATTACCAGAGGGATTGAAAGATGCCGAGAAATGCATCGAGCTAGACTCGACTTTCACCAAAGGATACAGCAGGAAAGGAGCTATTCAGTTTTTCATGAAGGAATATGACAAAGCCATGGAGACATATCAAGAAGGGCTGAAACATGATCCTAAGAACCAAGAGTTGCTTGATGGTGTTAGAAGGTTTGCAAAAGTTTTCTACTTCTCTATTGTTGTTATAGTCCGCGAAGGTTTAGTGAAAGTGTTGTTTGCTATGTTATCTTTTCAGATGTGTAGAACAGTTAAACAAGGTGAACTGTGGTGATCTGACTCCAGAAGAATTGAAGGAGAGACAAGCAAAGGCAATGCAAGATCCAGAAGTTCAGAACATATTATCTGATCCGGTGATGAGACAGGTAAAAACAGAAGTTAATATTGTGTCTGGAATTTGATTTCGAGCTCACAAACCGAGTTCGAGGATTTTGTAATGATGTCTTTTGAACAAAATCTTGTAGGTGTTGGTTGATTTTCAAGAAAACCCGAAAGCTGCACAAGAGCATATGAAGAACCCAATGGTGATGAACAAGATTCAGAAGCTGGTTAGTGCCGGTATTGTTCAGGTCCGGTAAATTGGTTAATGCTGAACCGGATCCATATCTCGAATGAACCGTTTTCGCTCCGGCTTTTGTAAAACTGAAACTGTGATTTGGTTTGGGTTATGTTTTCGTGGTTCATTGTGGGATTAATCAACTCTGTGTTGTCTTAGTTTTGACCTGATTTCTACATTTACCTCTTTGAATCTTTTCAAGGAGAATTTTGTCGGTGTGTTGTAAACTTTGAAGCTAAAAGCTGTTTCTCTATCCTTTGCTTCTGTTAAAATTTGCACAGAGGAATATAATTATGTGCCTCTCCAATCTTTAAAAGTCTTTTAGAAACTCATATGCATATTGCACGTTTTGGTGACTTGGAATTTGTACATACTATTCAGACCAAAAGTAAATTCTTTTCATGTTACATCGAATCTCGTCATTGAATCGGATGGTTATATATACACCTTGTACTCGACCTTGTCCCATCTTTTTATAATTAATCAATAAAATTTCATTTTGCCGGAAAAAAGAATAATGGGATTAGGCCTCAGGGCGGATCCTGATTGGTAGGATTAAGTTAATAGATAGTGACTATGACATTTTCCTACAAATGCTTGATGGATGGTGAGAGCGTATTGATGGTTAACTAATCTTATTTCACTAAGTTGCTTTTCAGGAGAAAAGACAAGCAATTTAATTGCATAGTTTGTAAATGTAGCATTAAACTAATTTTATTATTTATTTATTTCAATTGTATTTGTACCTAATTTATTACTTTGACCTCTTGAAGCCACTCTTCACTGTTCCTTCTTTGTGTTGTGTCTTTCCCAAAAGAACTAATAATAACAATAATTTGAACTTTTGTTTATATTAATTAAAAGAGCACTTAAATTGTTCAAATAATTGATAAGATATTCCCACCTGCTCCCGAAGTTGCTGAAAGTAATGTAGCTTATACGTGGAAAGAAATAATGCATTCTCATTTCATAGATTATTCAAATCTTACAAATGCTAATTATTTGAATTCGTGAGTTTTGTATGTTGAAAAAGTGTATATGTGTGTGAAGGAAAAAAAACTCAATTTGTTTCTAGAAAATAGCACTGGTTAGTTACTCGAGAAGTGGCTCGAAATGGTGAAGATAATTGTGTGGACAATTCAATAATACATAATCCTTGGCATATATGTTCGTTTGGAATAATATTCGGGACCCAATAGAATTTAGGCTTATCCTACTAGAATTTGATATTTTTCATTGCTTGATTACAATGATATATATGAGTTATTATACATGATGATATATATAAAGTACTATATGGAAAAACTAAAAGTCATTTAGTAAATGTTATTTTTCATATCTCAATATTTTATGTGATTAGGAAACTGGAGTGGCAATTATATTGAAGAGTGCAACTAGAGATGTCAACATGGACTGCGGCCCGCGGGCTAGGCCCAAGTAAACCTGCAACGGGGCGGGTTTGTACACACATTTAGAATCCGCAACCCGTGACGGACCAACCCGTATGGGTTGGAAATTTTTTGGTCCGTAATGGGTTGGCCCATTCGGACGCGAGCTAACCTATTTGGCCGTCTAAATTTTAAATTTGATTTTTTGTTACAAAATTTAATAAAAGATTTTTCTTTAATCATGTATATATGTTTGGTTTCAATCTATGTTTATTTAAAATATGAATAAAGCAAGTTAGTCAAACGGAAAAATCCATTAATACATCATTTCTATCGACCAATATTTTTACGTTTATATTATAAATACAAAACATATATCTTATATCACTAACCAAATTTAAACAACAAATTCTTTTCCATTTATTAATCGCAAATAGAACAAAAAAATATCATCAAGTTATATTAATTATACAACGTATATAATAGATGTGAATGTGAGCCTAACCATAAAAGTGAAAGATAAAAGTTTACGTACACACTAAGCCAAAAACACATATACAATATAAATTGATATGGTACTATGACAAATCATGTTTGATTTGTTATAATTGTTTGTTGCCTTCTTGGATATTAGTTTAAACTTTTATTTTGAATTTCAAGCAGAGATTGAGGTGTTTGAGTTTTAATTTTGAGTTAAAGACTATGACTTAGTTTGGATTTTTAAAATTTGATATTTTGATGTGCTATTGATGTTTCTAATTTGATATGGATTGAAAAAAAAAACCTTAGACGAGAGTTTCTTTTTAATTCACATAAGCTTTGTATACTAGATACTTGAAGCAGTTAAAACTCATTTTTTTAGTCTTGGTTAATGTATTCGCGTTTGACATGTGTACACAACAAAGCCTTAGACGAGAGCTTGATTCTAATACACATTACTTTTGTTTCATTCATGTCTTGTTTTTCAATGTTACACTTTATTTTGTACGTTGTAGCAAGACTATTATAACCCGCGGGCTGGCCCGTTAGCCCATTTGTCCAAGTAATATGGGCTTGGACATATATTTCAAACCCGCAACCTGCGACGGGCCAGCCCGTATGGATAAAAAAATAATTGTGTCCGTTAAGGGTTGGGCTACTTGGACGCGGGCTAGCCCGTCTGACATCAACCAAATTATGTAGCCAATATTTTCCCAATAAACATCTTCGTTACCTGATTATCTATACTCAAAACCATTACAAAAACATAAGCATCACAAGACTACACCTAATTAAGACAAAACCTAATTAAGGACCAAATCCTTAAATTTATAAGGACCAAATCCTTTAATTTATTATTCGAATCTATGTCTTATGCCGAGCCGCAAACCTACACCTAAATACAAACTTTCATACAGAAACAAATAATAGGAAAAAAAAGAAAAGAAAGATATGACAAAACCTAATTAAGGACCAAATCCTTTAATTTATTATTCGAATCTATGGCTTATGCCGAGCCGCAAACCGGTTTACAAGAGCCAAAGCATTACTAGTAACTCGAGCCACATGAACCACTCTTCTTCTAATCGCCGATTTCACCACACCGTCCATAACCTTTCCATCGAACCCATCAAGACACGTCATCTCATCCGTTAAAGCAGCACTAACCCAAGTCTCAACGTTACTTAGCCGCCACAAGAACTCGTCCTGACCCCGACCAGATCGACCAACTTGTTTCAACTCCCTCATAGACTGAGCCAACATCTCTAAGCCATCTCCAAGAGTCTCAACGCAATCTTTAACGGCTAAGTACTCTCTCCGTTTGATTCTTCTTGCCGTAGTCAGCTTTGCTACGTAGACCGTTGTGGACCGGACTCGGACTAGAGTAACGGCTAGAGCGGTTTGAGCTAACCGGTTTTCGTTGTGGCGGATTTTGCTTGCGAAAGGTGCGAGGCATTTGATGCAAAGACTTGCGTAACGCGTGGTGCGGCATGAGGATACAACGAAGTTGATACTATTGCTAGGGTTTGGTGATGATGGTGAGGTTGATGAAGGTTTGGCTATGGCGGATTGGGAGAGTAGTGGAAGAAAAAGTAGAACGCAATAGCAAAGATGGGTTAGTTTTGGTTCCATTGGTGTGTGTGTGTGTGTGTGTGGGGCTATCTGTTTTCTTTGTGGTGTGCTTAAATTAAAGAGCATATGTGTGTATAGTTGGTATTTATAGGAGAGCTTCATTTCTTGTATTTTTCCATAGATATTGTTTACAACGGACATTTTATATAAAAAATTACAACTTGAACCTAATTGGTTATTTAAAAAAAAAATAGATTTAGTGAAAATATTCATAATATATAGTATATTTAGTATCGATTAATGTTTATCACTCTCTACCATAGAAATATGTATAAGGGGGGATATGGTGGTCACATGTCTTCTTTTTGGTCTTTTAATAGCTTTTGCATGTTTTACCATCTTTTCATAGATTATTTTATTTCAATATCAGCTTTATTATTTCAGACAAGAAATCTGATGCTTTTTTTCCCAGATCCACTTTTAAAAGTAAACACATCCATAGTTCCGTTAATATGTGTTCTAATGTCCAAGTTAACAAATTGTTCATATATAACAATTAGAATAAAAAGTTGTTTAAAACATTTTTTAGCATAGTTGTGGGAAAAAGAAAAAAAAACACTAAAACTACTACTCTGCTTCCAAACCGGCTTTATTTATTCAAACAGTTCATAACAGCCCAAAATAACCTCCAAAACAAGCAATTCTTGATCAATTATCAATTTACCTCCAAAAACAGTTGAATGCAACTGAAAATCAAAACCAATCAAACCCATTCTCTCTTCAAAATCTTTGTCATATGCTTTTGCTAAGTCATTCTTCTGCGGCGCCTCTGATCCCAATGGTCCTAGAAGGACAAAGCTCATCCGAATCGGACTGCTCATTACGAGTAATACACATAATGTTTTCCATCAAACAGAACCCTAGAGAAATGCACATTGTTTCTTATCCATGGAAGATCAATGCTCGTTTCGGTTGAAAACTTACTCGCAAAGATTGTCAAGCCATCGAGTTTAGTATTCATCTCCTCCCATTTCGAAGAGTCGAGTTTATACACTAAAGGCTTCTCGTCACCAAATATAAACAAGCCAAAGATCACTCCTTTATGCTCTGCTAAGTACATTCTCTTGCTCAGCTCTGTCTTGTTACTAAAAAGGCATTTGGTAAGAATAGGCTGAGAAAGAAGATACCAAATTCGCTGAGACGGGTTAATGCAAAACAAATTGCCTTCGCCGTATAGTACATAAGAGCACCAATTTGAGTAGACTAGATTGCTGTGTAAATGGCTCTCAAATGGAGGCCAGCACGGGAAATTCTCGATAATCCACTCACTTGCTCCAAGATTGCAAGTACTTAAAGCGACACCTCGACCGTTAGGCTTCAAAGCTAGCACCAAACATGTATCACCCAATTTAGGGCACAAGAGAAAGCGATCTTTTGATACGAAAGCTCCAATCTTGGCAAGTTTATGCACTCTCGAGTGAACGAGTTGAAGAAAAAGATTTCATTTGAAGCGGTTATGCGCATAAGTAACCACCCGTCTCTCGAGTAACAAACCTCGGAATTGGCTAACTCAGGCAACTCCAATTCGCACATGTTGATCATAGAGTTCACACAAGTTGCTGTGTTTAGGAAAGTGCATTAGCCATGGAGGCTTGTCCACTATCCGAACAGATAAAGCCGCTTCACGCCAGGACTTGCAAACAGCGGAAGCACGAATGTTATCTTTTAAAACAAGATTTGACATTATTACTTCCAAAAGACTTGATGGAAGCTCAGAAAAAGTTGGATTCTCTGTTTTTTTTGCTCTGACTCTTCCTCTTATCCTCATCATTTTCTTCAACATACCTGGAAAGAGTGTTTGATCAATAAAACAGTGATCAAATTACTCGAAAAAATGCAAGTTTATATTCACCTTAAAAGTGAAAATGTATAATCTTTCAGGACATATATGGCAAAGAAACTCAATCTAATGCAACAGAGCTATAAACCCATTTTATTACACATATAGTGATAATATCTTAACTTAACAATTTCTATAAACTCCATCAAGATTTAGACCAATTAGGCAAACCAAATCAAATTCCTGAAATAAAAGTAAATATTCTGTGACAGAAAATAACTCACGAGTTAAGATGATTCATTCTTAGTGGGTCAGTCATAGTATTTATAATCATTAAGGACGAACAGAGAAACGATAAATCTCATGGCAGAGGAATGTGAAGAAAGCTTTTGTGTATTTGGGAAGCTCTTAAAGGATCGGTCCAATTATATTGAAGATAAGATTTTGTTTGAAATTAACTGTCCAAAATTCGGATATTATGTACTTTTTAAATAAGGGGTAGAACGGGTCTGGATTTGGACATGCTAGATCAGTAGATCGGATTACAACTAAATGGATCTTGAATTTACAACTATATTCGGATTTAGATATGTTTACGACGAATTTGAGATTTTATTATCTAATCGATATAATACAATATATAAATATAATATTGATCCACTGTGGTGATAAAAATTTAAAATATAATGTTTTAACTCGTATCAAGAGATGTACCAAAACTGTTTCCGAATTCGACAGACTAAAGATGTACTAGAGATGTACAGCGGAGTATTATGTTTTTGTTGTATTACCATCCAAAATTAAATCTGTATACTGCATGTTAATTAAAAGAAAATCAAGCTACGTTACAAATTTTTTTTACTATAATCATGAGATTTGAAATCCATATATGTTGTGACCAAAAAAAAAAAAAATCCATATATGTTACACTTAAACTAATACTATAAACTAGAATGTAACTATTCTAATTTTTAGAAATAGTAAATCGAAGCGAATATAAATTTTTAGCTATCTATTACATATAAGAGAACTTGATAGTTAAACCTTAAACTTAAATGCATTTAAGTTGTAGCAATTTAATGATGTATCTATGAAAAAGGATTTTTAATATCGTGTCAATAAGTATAAAACATGGAAAAGGCTTTTTGTACTGATTGGCAAAGTTAGTCGACAAATCGTACAATTTTTTCCGAAGTGTAAGACTGCGTCAGTTGACTGATGAAAGAGCTCTTGGACTGAGAGTGTAAATTGATCAATGGAATGTGAAATTTCTTGTACAAATATGTTTGATATATAGAACATTTTAAATTTGCAGATTAACTTACATTATATATTATATGAAAATTTATTTTTACATATACGCTATATAAAAATATTAAATGTGAGAAATAGATTGTAGAAGTAGATTTACTGATGGTAGTTGGCTTTCTACAGACATGGATCAGTGATGCTCATCTTTTATCTTTCCTGGTGCGACTGTGCCATGACTTCATATCAAGGGACTGGATAGTCCGTTTTACTCATATTTACCGGGAAACTAACTGTCTCGCATATGGGTTAGCGAACCATGTTTTTTCGTTGCCGTTAGGCTTCCATTTATTTGATTTTATTCTTGAAGTTGTTAGTTTGCTTTTGGAGAATGATGCTAAAGGGTCTTCGTATCCTAGGCTCGTTTGTTGTAGTTGAGTTTTTATTAGTTAATAAAAGGTTGAGAGGATAACTCTCATCACTTTCACCAAAAAAAATATTAAATGTGAGACATAACTTAATTATAAAGTTAAAATTATAGAAACATATCCAAGCAAATACAACTAGAAAGTAGAAACTATGAAACCTAATTAAAAGCAACTCCCGCGAAATTTGACGCGGGTTGGTTGGTTTCGCGGGAAAATTACAATTCTATTTTTAGATTGACCCATAAAAACCTTTTTTTGTTTTGTTTAAAAAAAACGTAGCTTTTTCGATTTAATCACCATTTGTATAATAAGTTAGTAATGTCTTCATAGTTATCTATTTTGGGCTTCTTCTTCTAGTTATGCAATCCCTAAGTTTGTATTCAAACTGTTCTTGAATCTTATCTAAGAATTTCTTTATGATTTGATTAATGAGATTAATATTTGTGTTAAAAATCTGTGATAGAATATTCCGCAGTTAAAGTTTTCTAGGTGTTAGAGTTGATAATATACAAATATACATAGAAAATGTATCAACAGATTTGTGTATATATCTATTCTAACACTAGGCTAGAGTTAGTGTTTGTATGAGTCAAAAAGTCTACCACATGCAAATGAATCTCAATGTCGGAATAAGGAAAAAAACGAAATTTTGCATAACTTCAAATCCCAAATCTCAAAGTTTGAAATGTGAATCCATAAGTTTCACATATGAAATGATCAATACATATAAAAAAAAACATAACACTCGAAGTGCGATTTTGTTACCACCAGACCCGAACAGATTCAGCGGCTTGTTGCCTAACACTCGAAGGGCGATTTTGTTACCACCAGACCCGAACAGATTCAGCGGCTTGTTGCCATGCCTTGCAGACAATAGACGCACGAATGTTGTCTTCCAACTCCACACGAGACAGTATTTCCATCAAAATTCATTGGGGAAGATCAGCAAAACTGGGAGTCGCTACGCTCTCCATCGCATTGTTGTAGACATCTTCACTGGACCTATAAGATATATTTGGATTAAACAAAGCAATTAAAAAGACTACTAGACGAAAGATAAATAAAGTATTATCTTTACAAAAAAAGAAGAAGCAATCAACTTGTTGTTGGTTTGTTTTTCGAGACCATATATAAGACATGAAATATTACAAAAGTATGAAATTTAAAATGTCTCTAATTGAAAGTTATCACTCAAGGACTCACTGGCCGTTGTGAGATGCATCAAAGCTATAAGTCATACTAGTTTCAGCATCTATGTTCGACCTAGAGATCGATATCGATGTGAAACAACATCAAATATCACAAAATCTTTGAGATTGAAAATGTCTCAAATTGAAATTTAAGGGAGTCAATATTGGCCGTTGTAAGATATATGCATCAAGACATTGACTTCTAATATGATAATTTCAAAAAAAAGAAAAAACAGATAAAGTTTCAAGAAAAAGCCCCAATAAAGATCAGTATGGGTACACCTTAAAAACCCTATTTTTATTTCAAAGTGGAAGTAATAATCTTGAAAGGTAATCATTCGCAACGAACACCAATATCACGCATCAGATCAATAAATCATACTTAGCGTTTACATTATTAAGATTTGTTTTTTTCCAGGAAAACCATAGAAATGATTGCGAAAAAAACATTGTGGATAGAGGTCTTAAAATCCTTAAGTTTTCTCATTCCCTTAGATCCGGTGTTTTTGCAGAATTGTGAAACTATATTCAGATTCATAAAAATCTGACTCTACTAAATCCAATGAGTTTCAAAACTATGCAATGAAGCCGGGTTTAACAAACAAAAAAAATCAAACTAGCTTCAACACTAATATGATTTACGATAAAAAATGTCGCTTTAAAAGAAGATCATGTTTTTAAAACCCTAATTGTTTCAAAGTGGAAGTTATAACCTTTAGTCTTTAGATAATTAATTGGTATAATGGACTCCAAGATCAATAAGTCATATTAGATTCTACATCTGACAATGATAATTTTTTTCTCACAAAAACCACATAAATGATTGCAATAAAAAACAAACCCATCTCAAAAACATCGTGGATATTTCGTAAAACCCCTAAAAATCAAACTAGCTAGTACTTTTGTAGAATTGTGAAGCTAAAATCTTAGATTCAATTCAGATTCAACAGAATTTAACAAAAGAAGAAAAAAAAAACCCTAATCAACATGCCCTCACATCTGGTGTATATTGTGAGGCTCGAAGATAATATAATCTATCAATAACATCAGAGGAAACTTTGAGAGAGAAAAAGTGAACTTACAAGACGGGATTAGTCATTTTGATAAAAATGATATAAAAAGTTAAATGTTATGTGACAAGTGATGATAACTATGTATATATTTAACCAAACGTCACCACTGAAATTTTGTAGCAAACGCTAACTTGGAAGAACCAGACGTAATAAAGTAAGACGCAATTAATGTCGTCCAAGCGTTTTGTTTGAAATACTAATTCCAAAATTTCCAACTAAAACATTTTGGCAAACAAATAACTTTATTTTGGTGGTCAACTTTGCAAACAAATAACTAATTTTAGAAAAAAATTCATATAAAAGGGAATATACATTATTGTTTTATAAAAGGGAATGAAAGGGAATAAAATTATATAAAAAGGAATTAAAAAATTAACAAAACAAAAAATTAGGAGACAGTGAAAACTCGATATTTGCCAGGAATGAAATTATGAGTTATATATTAATAATTTTATAATCTAATCAACTAAATTGTGAAATAAAAAAGCTAATACACGATATTCTTCTTGAACCATATGCCATAAAAATATACAAAATATTGATTCGCGTTTATAACTAGGCGATAAGTTTATTATTTGATATAATGTATTAGCCAGAAAAAATTGGTTGAGTTGTTCGATAATCGTAATTTGGTCTACCACAAAGTGGATGACACATATATACAATACACAAAGTGATCGTTGCGATGGAGGAAAACAACAGTGGCCGCAATAAATAGTATAGAGCAAAGCGGCATATATATATATAAGTTTCGCACATGAATTGTTCAATACATATAAAATGAAAACATAAAACTCAAAGTGCAATTACGTTTCAACATAATTTAACATCCACACGGCTTGTTGCCATGTCTTGCACACAATAAACGCGCGAGTCATATCTATTAAGTCAAGACGACACATAATTTTCCTCAAAACGCATAGCGGAAGGTCAGCAAAACTGTGAACCACTTCGCTCTCCATCCCATTGTTGTTGAGATCTTCATTGGACCTATAAAATAGATTTAGATTTAAATAAAAGCAATTAACTTGTTAGTTTGCTTTTCCAGACCATAAGATATGAAAACAAAACTATGGGACTTAAAATGACTTAAATTGAAAGTTATCATTCAAGGCCGTTGTGAGATGCACCAAAGCTATAAGACGTACTAGTTTAAACAATTATTTTCGACATAGAGATCGATAGATGTGAATCAACATAAAATATCATAAAACTATGAGATTAAATATGTTTCAAACTGAAAATTTCATGGTAAGGGAGTCAATATTGGCCGTTGTAAGATATATGCATCAAGACTTCGACATCTAATATGATAATATCATTTTAAATACATATAATTTTATATATTTTTAGGGGGAAAAACAACAAGAACATTATGGGTACGCCTAGAAAAACCTAATTTATTTCAAAGTGGAAGTGATAATCTTTGAAGGTAATCATTGGTCACGAACTCCACTATTACGCATCAGATCAATAAATCATATTTACTCTACGCACAACATCAGATCAATAAATCATATTAATTCAGATTCAAAAACAGTTTATGAAAAACAAAACAAAATCAAATCTAATTATTTTCTTCCACCCTGCAAACATGAGAGAGAGAGAGAGGGAGAGAGAGGGAGAGAGAGCTCACAAATGGTCTGTCATTTTGATATGCGGCTTCAGATAAAAAGACACAAGTTAAAACATTATATATATGTAACAAGAGACAAGTGATCTGATAACCGTATTTTTTTTTTTTGGATTAAATGTGATAACCCTATCTTATCTTATTAGAACCAAAATTAACCACCCATTTATTTTTTAACAAACACTAATGCCAAAGCAGAGGTGATAACCTCTAGCGTTTTGTTTTTTAATATATTTTCAAACTTTATAAATATTTTTGAAAACATTAAATTTATCAATATTTTTGATATAAATCACATGTGCATATATGAAGCTTATATGGGTGATTTTATTATCATCGAATATTATTTGTTTTGTTTAGGAGTTAATGGAGGAAACTAAAATTATAGAAGAAGAACAACAAATAATGGTTTCCAACCATGGTTTTGAAATGCACTTGTATCGACGTTGTGTACATATCACATCGACCAAACCTTATGAGATTCGAACATGTTCATAAAATATTTGGAGCTGAAAACTTCTATAAGATTTTTTTATGCCAACTCTCTTTCCATATCCGGTTGTGTTCGCATGCATGCTCTTACACTACCAAAATATCTTGAAAGATTTTAAAAATGGAAATCAAATCTGCCGTGAATGCGCAAGAGATACCATCGTGAGACCACCACAATATTTCGATGATTTTCGTGTGTTTTAACACGGTTCAATTTGTCGAGATAGATATTACATAAAATAAACATTGTATGCAATGCTTAGAAATAATATATGGATTTGTTATTGTTGTTTTTAAGATGTCACTGAATCAGATAAGGAAAGCCATCAAATCTTTCTGTACTAGAAAATCCGATAGAATGACATAGTAGATAAAAAAAACTATACGTCCTACTTTATTGTGATACCTAAATATATGAAATCTCAGTCAACATTTTTCGCTGTTTGTGTGTTAAACAAGCTGGTTCTATTAATGAAGGAGACATAATATCTATAAGCATTGTATATGAGGTTATATTTACAATGCTCGCTTGGCAATTCAGTATGCATTAATGATGGTTGATATTCTTAGAATGAGACTAAATTATATGAGTACTACAAAAAAACCTATAGAATGAATGTCACTACATAAATAACACTGAAATTGACTATGTCGCTCTTAAAGTTTTTTAGGCTAGGGTTAGTGTTTTTGAATAATATGAAAAATCAATCACATAGGCAGAGAATCTGAAAGTCTGAAATAAAACAAAAGCTTACATAACCCGAAAATCTCAAAGTTTGAAACGCGAATCCATAATTTTTTCACATAAAATGATCAATACATGAAATAAAAAGAAAAACTCATAGTGCAATTGACTTACCTTTCCATTTTTTTTCCTTAGTCTTCAACATAGAATCAAAGACATTCTTAGCTGGTGGCTCGATCCAAAGACACTGATTAGGGCATATTTCATTCTGGATTTCCCATATTTTTGTTAGTTGTAGAGCCGGCCTACGCGGATGGTACTTGCCTTCATCAAACGAGTAGGACACACATTGCTTCTGATGTAGATCATACTTTGGAAAGTACACTCTGTTCCTCACCCCTGGAATATTCATTCTCGTCTCTGAGGAGTAGAGACTCGCAAAGATTGTCAACCCGTTAAAATCATTACCACTCATCTCCACACACTTGGAAGAGACTAGTTTATACACCATTGGTTTCTCGGGGCCACATGTATACATGAGAAAGAGCTCTCCTTTCTGCTCCACCAAGTAAAATCTCTTTGCCTGATACAACCATTCATCATTATGAATATTATAAGGGTATCTAGGTTCATCCCAATCTTCAGAACTCAATGTGCGAGAAGCTATGTCAAAGTCAAACAAACGCGCCCCCGAGGCAAAGTAATAGAAGTGACCATTGGCATAGAGAAGGTTGCTAAGCCTCTTGAAAGGAAGACAGTCTTGAAACTCCTTAGTAATCCACTTAGTTGCTCCAGGGTAGCAAATTCTTATAGCCATGCGATATCTTGGAGTAGTTGTGTTAAACGCTACCACCGCACAAGTACCTGATGTAGGAGCAGAAGAGAAAGCAATGACCTGATACGACAATTTACACTTTGGCAAACTTGTGAGCTCTCGAGTAAATGGGTTGAAGAAGAACATGTCTACCAAGCTTGATCTACGCATAAGCAACCATCCATCTTTCGAGTAGCAAACACTGGTTCCTGCTAACTCAAGCAAGTTCAGTGTGTACATCATCCGCTTCAACGGATCGAAAATATTAACCAAGTCACCACTCTTAGGGAAGGAGATAACCCAAGGATGTTGTTCCACAATACGAACCAATTCAGTGGCTTTATGCCATGCCTTGCAAACAGCTGATGCACGAAGATTATCTTTTAGCAAAAGATAAGAGAGTATCACTTCCAAAATAGTTATTGGAAGATCACTAAAACTGAGAACCGATTTCCTCTCTACCACATTGTTGTTGACATCTTTATTTGTCGACCTTTATATATTAAGATAGATTTGAATGATCAGCAAAACAATAAACATATATGGGGTTTGCTTTTGGAGCTAAGAAACATGATATATCACAAAACCATTGAAAGTGTAAACCAGAAACATAGCAATGTTGATTACGAAGGCACGAAACAGAGTGGAGATCTATTGGACCGGAACAAGACTAATTAGACATTGGGCCTTAAGCACTTACGAAGAGTAACCGCCGCGACCACGAGAACCACCAGAACGACCACCATTATAACCTCGACCTCCATATCCATAACCATGAGAAGATTGACCATTGGAAGGGAAATTCGCCATTGGACCAGTGTTCTGAACCTGAAACGCCAAGTGAGGATTAACAGATATAGGAGCATATGCTTTAATACGGTTATCAAAACCAATAAGCTGAGAAACCACTTCAGCATATGTTGGAGCAGGAGGTTTATGCATAGTGGTTTGGATCGCAGTTGCAAAAGATTCATACTCTTTACCCAAACTTTGCAGGAGACAAAAAATCTTCATGGACTCAGAGACTGCTTTACCAATAGAACTTAGTGATCACACAAAGCTTTAAATTCATGAGTACCATCATCCCGCAGCATCCACTTATACAACTGAATTTTCTGATTAATAGCAGCAAGAAGCTTTCCATTAAAAGCATTGAGAGAGTAAACAGCTCCTTTGATTTCCTTCTCAGCGATAAGCTGCAATCTCCCATCTTCAACTATAAATACTAATATCCTTCCCTTGGTTGGCTCATTTTCCTCCGGTATAACATATGCGGTTCCAACGCAGTAATAGACATTTTTATCATCAGTGAACGAGCAGCTCAGAATGGAGCAACAATATTCAAAGGCATCCAGTGGGTAAGTTGACAAGAACTCGAAAGTTTGGTCATCTAAAAGACGGACAAAATGCATTTCAGATTCTTCAGCATTTGTCTTGTTTCCTAAACTGCAGATACCAAATGTCGTATCTGCCATCAGGAGCAGACACCAAATGTCGTATCTGCAGTTTGGTATCTTCAGTTTAGGAAACAAGACAAATGCTGAAGAATCTGAAATGCATTTTGTCCGTCTTTAAGATGACCCAACTTTCGACTTCTTGTCAACTTACCCACTGGATGCCTTTGAATATTGTTGCTCCATTCTGAGCTGCTCGTTCACTGATGATAAAAATGTCTATTACTGCGTTGGAACCGCATATGTTATACCGGAGGAAAATGAGCCAACCAAGGGAAGGATATTAGTATTTATAGTTGAAGATGGGAGGTTGCAGCTTATCGCTGAGAAGGAAATCAAAGGAGCTGTTTACTCTCTCAATGCTTTTAATGGAAAGCTTCTTGCTGCTATTAATCAGAAAATTCAGTTGTATAAGTGGATGCTGCGAGATGATGGCAAGCTTTGCGATCATTTCTTGAAAAACAAACATCATTTCTTTGCGATCCTCTTTTTCTCCGTCGTCTTTTACTTTCGTTCTCAATCGTTGAGTGTGTAAGCTCGTACTGAAATCTCAACAACCATGAGACTTAAGAAATGTCTCAAACTATTAATCTTATGATAGTTTCTTGAAAACCCTAATTGTTTCAAAGTGAAAGTTATTATCTTAAAGCTAATTCATTGGCCACGAGATTCATTAAGATGCAACAGATCAATTAATCATATTAATGATTACTCCTCCATTTAATATCACAATTTTTTCAGAAACCCCACAGAAATTATTACAATTAAAAAAATCATTTCTAAAACATTGTGGATAGACTCCACTACGCATGTCTTAAAATCCCTAAATTTACTGACTCCACTAAATACACTAGATTTTTCTTCAGATTGAATCCGAATTAACAAAAGTAAAAAAAGAATCAAACTAGCTTCAGCATCTAATATTATGATTTACCAGAAAAAATGCATGTCCCGTAAAAAGAAGATTATATATGGTTTAAAAAGCCTAATTGTTTCAAAGTGGAAGTTATAACCTTTAGATAATTCATTGGTAACGAACTCCAAGATCAATAAATCATATATTAGATTCTACATCTGATTATGATATTTTCTCACAAAAACCACAGCAACGATTGCAATTAAAAAACCATCTCTAAAACATCGTGGATATTTCGTAAAACCCCCTAAACAATTTTTTGATTAACATCAGAGGAAACCTTGAGAGAGAGAGAGAGAGAGAGAGAGAGAGAGAGAGAGAGAGAGAGAGAGAGAGAGAGAGAGAGAGAGAACTTACAGGGAACCTTTAGGATTAGGCATTTTGATAAAAATGATAGAACCAAACGTCACCACTGAAGTTTTGTAGCAAACGCAAACGCTAACTTGGAAGAACCAGATATAATAAAGTAAGACGCAATTAAGACTGTCGAAGCGTTTTGTTTTAAATAATAATACTTCCAAGTTTGCTTAAAATTTTTTGGCAAACAAATAACTTTATTTTTTTTAGTCAAACTTTGCAAAAAAATAACTAATTTTAGAAAAAAAATATATAAAAGGGAATATACATTAACTTTTACAATACAAATAATGTTAAGAGGCAGTGAAAACTCGATATTTGCCACGAATGAAATCATGAGTTATATAGTAATATTTTTATAATATAGTAAACTAAAATATGTAATAAAAAAGCTGATACACGATATTCTTCTTTGAACCATATGCCATAAATATGTATAAAATATTGATTCGCGTTTACAGCTAGGCGATAAACAATACTAATTTATTTATTTGATATGATGTATTAGCCAGCAATATATTGGTTGATTTGTTCGATAATCATATTTTGGTCTACACCAAAGTGGATGTTACATATATACAATATATAGAGTACTGATCGTTGCGATGAAGGAAAACAAAAGTGGCCACCATATAAAAAGAAAATAAATTTTGCATAACTCCAAATCTCAAGTCTCAGAGTTTAAAATGCTAATTCATAGGTTTCACATATGATATGATCAATACATATTAAAAAAAGAAAAACATAAAACTCAAAGTACTGTTAAAAGTTCACATAATACATTTAATTTGGAATTATATAAGATTCAGCGGCTTCTCGCCATTGCATGCAGACATAATACGAGCGGTATACATCTCTTAAATGAAGACGAGACATTATTTCCTTCAAAATGTCTTGTGGAAGGAGTGAACCGCTTCGCTCTCCGTCCCATTGCTGTTGATATCTTCGTTGGACCTATAAGATAAATTTGGATTAAACAAAGCAATTAACTATTACAAAACTAAAAAAAATAAACTATTACAAAACTATAAGATTACAAATGTCTCAAATTGAGAGTTATCACTCAAGGGAGTCACTGGCCGTTATAAGATGTCACTTCAACATTTAATAAAATAAACTTCATTCACCAAAACAAATATATGATAAGTTTTCAGGTAAAAGAAAACAATAATTAGAACATTAAGGGTACGCCTTAAAAACCGTAATTTGGTCCAAAGTAGAAGTGGTAATCTTGAAGGTAATCATTGGCCATGAACTTCAATATGACGCATCAGATCAATAAATCATATTAGCTTTTAAATTTAATATGATTTTTTCTTCAGGAAAACCACATGATGATCCGGATTAATAAATCATATTAGCTTCTTAAAAACATCATTTAAAATCTCTATATTTTCAGATTCCCTCAGATCCGGTATATTTAAGAAGCCACTTTAGATTCAAAAAGAAAAAAACAAAATCTCATTATTTTCTTGAAACCTGTAAATATTAGAAAAGAGAAAAAGAGATAACTCACACAATAAGATTTCCTCCTTGGTCAGTCATCTTGATTTACTGCAAATAAAGTGACAGAAGATAAAAAGTTATATATATATATATATATATATATCTCTCTGACAAGTGATAACCTTATTTTAATATCTAATTCGAACCAAACATGACAACTTAATTGTTTTTTGGATAAAATGTTAATTATATTACTAAAAAGAACTTGAAGTTTACAAAAGTTTAGGTAAGATTTTCTAGGACCAAAAAAAAAAAAGTCATTAGAATTTAAGTAGTTACTAAAATCAGAATTAAGTAACCAGTTGGAGAGAAGACCCCTCCCTTGTTTCCGGTGAGCTAGCATTACTCCTTTAGTTGTTTTGTCTACTTGTCGAAAAACAATCTTTGGTGATGAAAAAGACCATACGTTCTTTCCACAGTAGATAAATGGTGGTTTGGGTTACAATTTTTTTTTAGAGTGGAGGGAGGTCTTTGGATCTTCCGAGAAGCCAGTTAATCAACACTTTCCAATTCACAAAGATCAAGTGAGGAAGTCCTAACCGACTGAAGACCTTGTTCCAGACTTGCTGTGAGAAGGGGCAATGCAAAAATAGATGGTATCTTGTTTCATGCTATGCGAAACATAAGACACGTTCTGAGCTAACATTAATACCCCAACTTCTGAGTCTGGTTCTCAGAGAAAGTTTATTCAAGTTTGTTACCCAAAACATAAAGGAATGTTTAGGTACGTTTGTGGGAAACCAAACTGCCTTACTCCAATGCTTGACCGTGGAAGGCCTGAGCAGATTCCAAAATGTCTTAGTGCTGAAGAAGCTTGACCTTGTATCTTGAACCCCATGTGTACGAGTCTGAACCTAGTGAAGCACTTGGTATGACCGAAAACAGCAGGGGTTTTCTTGTTCTCAGTGAAGGAAGTCGCCAGCCAGTAGCCCCAACTCCTTGAAAAGCAGTAGCCTCAAGTGGACACTCAATTATTGTTTAGCAAACGATAACGCTAAAGCAGAGGTGATTAATCATACGCAACGCAAGGCCCTTTAGCATATTTTGCTTTTTAATGTGTTTTCCGAAATTTCATAAATATTTTTGCAACATTAACTTTTATAAAAAAAATTGATATACATCAGATCTGCATATATGAAACTTTTTTTTTTTTTTGTTAACCAATCTATTGATCAAAGCATATATGAAACTTATATGGATGATTTTATTCTCATAGATTTTTTTTTCTTGTTTAGGAGTTTAGAGAATAATAAGAAGAAGAAAAATGGCGATCCAAACATTGTGCTACTGCAAGTCTTTGAAATGTATTTTTATCAAAGACTATGTTTTTCACGCCAAATATCACATCGACCAAACTTGTTAGTTACGTTTGTTAGATTCGAACATTTGAACATAAAGTCTTTTGAGCCGATTTTTTTTACAAGATCAAAATACTTTCCCACTTTGACAACATGAAAATATTGTCAGCTCTTTAAGCTATGAGGCGGAGGCGGAGGCTCGTAAACATGACCCCATATCCGATTTTGTTGGCATGTTTTGACACTACTAAAAATATTTGGAAAGTTTAAAAGTGGTAATCAGCTCTGCCCTAAAAGAATTCTTCTTGACCATCCAAAAATTCGACAAAGTGCCACAATATTCCGATCTTCGAAAAAATCAACTTATGTATATTAGTTTATTCAAAATTGTGGACAACTAATGTTATATATCATCTGGAATTATTTTCGCATATTATTATATATTAAATGAATTCAATTGTTTCTATATAAGAGGATAACATTTTTTTAATCTTCTAGATTTATACGGACGATTATACAACGGACAATTTTAGTCTTGACAAGCGGGATTACTCCGAACGATTCTTCTTGCACCACGATGAAAATCTCATGTAAATTTTGCTTTCATTATAATTTGTATTCTCCGAGACTCGAACTTTATACCTGTAGGTGTGGAACCAGTAATGTGTTAGAAGCAAAAGCTTCTTCTCTTAAAGATCACAACAAGCAATTACTTGTTGCTCTGTTTCTTAGAAGAATCGATGAAGATGAAAAACAGAGTAATGAAGAAGGAAAACTAACTTTTATTAATTACGGAACTTGTGGTTTACATACGAATTACAAACACTTAAATAGTTTGACAATGGACACGACAACAACACAAAGAGTTGTGTCTTTACACTTAAAACTCTTAACCAAACGACACATACTCAACATAAAGTTGTGACTCTTACTTAATTAAATAAACATAACATAGAATTCAATTATTAATCAACATAATGAACCCTCTGTCAAACTACTGGACTGAGGAGCTTCCATTGTAGAGGATAACATTTACTCCATCCATTTTTATTTGGTTGATGTTCTAGAGTTTTAACGTAAACACACATTGATTAATATATATGCTTAATTCTGAATGTCTTTTGTACTAAATAATTCTATAACTCTATACCAATATTAACTCAACAAAACTAATCAATGTGTTTTAAAGTTTAAAAAGTGCATAGAAAAGATATAATCAATCTTTTTTATAAAACAAAAATCTAGAACCTAAAACAATTAGAAACGGAGGGAGTATCATAGTATTTGCATTTAGTATGACAATAAAATTAGGGTACATAAGAAAATGAAAGATTATTTTTGATTTCTGACTTCAGAAATTTTTACTCATATCATCTAAGTGTAATTGAACCACGACTTTTACTTGTATTTTTCTATATTTTTTTTTTGTAAATTAGAAGGTAATCCGGGCTTTTACTACCCGACTAATTTCTCGAAGACAAGTGTAGCCGTCGAGTAGTTCACTCACCAAATTTTCTAATGGGCCGAAAGCGTGACATCATTTCAACTGGCCAAATGGGAGTAATTAGATAATTCTACGCTTGAGGGAAACTGAACTCTGGCCTAGACCCACAGTGCAATTCCTTCTTCAAGTGGGAATTACTAGCCCACTACCACATAGTTTATTTTTCTATATGTTACATCTAATTTATAACATGGATATATATATATCCGGCATATGGGCGAGTTACGTATTATTTTTAGTATATCCATATACGAGAAAAAAAAATACATGTATTTATAAAGATTCTTAAAAAAAAAAAAACAAAGTAGTACATTTTTACCCCAAATGTTAACTAAAGATAAGTTTCCACATCTCTGGTCAGTTATTTTGGTTTACCTCATACAGATAAAATTGTATGTGACAAGGAGATTTATATATGATAATAATTAGATAACGAGTTATGTTATTTGATAAACGTATTAAGCGTGGAAACCTCTGGTCTAATAGAATGTTTATTAATATTTTTCACCAAGTTTGAAAGATCTCTAGCGTAAGATTTTTTGTAGTGCATGTAACTGTTCATCATTGGATATAATTTTTTTATCGAAAGCGTGATGCAATTGAAACCGTCTATGATTGATTTTTGTGTGCAAACATATATATACGCATACAATATGTTTTATATATAGTAAAAAACCAATTTAAATATTTTTTCTTTTAGAAAGACAATATTTAGCAGAGACTTTAGCTAAAGTTGCTCTCAACAATCTTGAAATTGCTGCCTTAACTATTTACTGAGTTTAATGAATATGTTGATAAAAAGAAAGATTAATAGATAAAACATATATTCTTATATATTATTTCATTTATCAAATTTTCATAACAATATACCACGTCTTACTTAAGTGTACTAATAGAACAACGACAAACAAATCTTCGGCAACTACCCAAATTCCTATTCTTCCTATAACAAGCTTGTGCACAATCATGACAAACCCCAATTTTGTTTTCACCGGCAGAAACTCTAAGATGCTCGTCCGGTGAAAGTTGATATGTTATCGCAAAATAAATGGGAGGATTCGCTAGTAAAGAAAGAGAGTCATTTGTTTCTTCTGAACGGGATTTTGTCACAATATTTGATGTACCTATAAATATTTCAAAACATATATCAAATTCTCTAATAAATATTTCAATGAAGACTATAAAATATGTAAATATTATCCTAATTAACCATACTCACACAAAAAATTACATGATGCAAAAAGAATTAGAAAAGTTAAAAACAAAGCAATTGTCTTCATCTTATAAAGAAAATTCAATAATACTCCAGGGAAAAAATATATTGAATCTTTTTTGTTAATGGTTTATGAGTTTTTGTTGTGAAGTTGTTAAAGCTAGATATTATCATATTTATATATGTTGTTAAGTATGTTTCAAGAGAGTTAATGTTCTAATCAATGCTTTTATGTTATATCTCTAATCAATGCTTTTTTAAGATTGCCAATTTTTTTCCTAGGGTTATGGTGATTTTACCCGGTTTTTGCAATAATCTCTTTTTGCACAAACGCCCGATTCGTTCATGGGTCTTTAATAAGGGATTTCAAGGGGAAGAAGGGTGATGGTGAAGGTGGAGAAATGGAAGCAGAAGACCCTATTTCGAGAAGAGGAACGTCACACTTCCTTCAAAAACTAATAATAACGATGATAAGAGATCCAAAGTATATACGACGCAGAAGCATGAGAATAAATTAGAGAAGCAGAAGAAGATTAAAGCTCGCGATGCTGCTGAGAAACGTGCTCTAGAGCTTGACGAGGAGGTAATACGATCTGTACATTTTTTTTTGGGGTTCTTAGTGAAGATGCAGTGGCTGTAGTAGGAACCTGTAGCAGCACCAGATGAGAGAACTTCGGGAGAAGGACGAACAAGCTGATGGGCTTTAAGCGTGATGGGCTGTTGGAGTGAGTCGGTCCAGGCAAGGAAGGGCGTGACTTGCACTCAAGGAAGGCTGGAGGATATCTTTGGAGAAGATTTACTCAAACTTGAAGGTTTCCTTATTCTTAGGAGAAGATAAGGAAAGTGTATCTATCCATGAAGATTTGAAGAGATAGTGAATCTTGCATGGAGTAGAAGCCAAGGCTAGAGCAAGCCGCAGGCCGTTTAGTATATATAGGTTGGGGTTAACTCGAGGGAAGGGTTAACACAACGAGAGCAATTCTTAGCAAAGGGATAAGGGATTCAAATATAAAAGAAATCTTGTATCAAGGGTTAAGAGGTAAAGAGAGGTTCACGATATCAAGTGTGATTCGTGAACAGGGTAGACTAGGATTGAGCGAAAGCAAAACGTGTAAGTATTCAAGTCATCAATACTAGTATACGTGTTTTGAGAAAACCCTTGTGTTGTGTTCTGTTTCTACATTAGTATTATATTAATCTCTGTAGTAGTAGCTGATACATTTTCAATTGGTATTAGAGAGGCACTTGTTCGTAATACTACGGGTGAGGTCCTGAGGAGAAAATGGAAAGCTATGATGAATTGGTTAACAGTTCGAAGCTGATACTGGATGGGGGAAACTACGGTTTTTGGAAGTCAAGGATGAAGTTTCTAATTGGAGGTATTGATGTACTGGCTTGGAGATCTGTACTGGTACAGTGGGAAGCACCTATGATAGTGGATGATAATGGATCTAGGGCTCCCAAACCAGAGGAGACATGGACGGAAGAAGAGCTGAAGAAAGCTAAGTACAACGCCAGAGCCTTGTCTGCCATACACTGCAGTGTAACTAAGAAGACCTTCGAGCTGATTCAAGGATGTGAAACAGCAAAAGAAGCATGAGATTTGCTTCAGACTCACTTTGAAGGAACCACAAAGGTTCAAAGTTCCAGAAGGGATATGATGGCTTCTCGATTTGAGAACATGAGGATGGAGGAACATGAATCTATATCTGACTTTGGTTCAAGGTTGAAGTCACTGGCGCAAGAGTCTGCTACCCTGGGAAAGAAGTACAAAGATAAAAAGTTGGTGAAAAAGTTCTTGAGGTGTCTTCCTCCCCGATTCATGGCCTATAAATCGGCTCTGAATGTATCTCACAACACTGAGGAACTGAGTTTTGGTGAAGTTGTGGGAATGCTACAGGCTCATGAGATGGAGCTGGATAATGCTGAATTATACTCCAAGAAAACCAAAAACTTGGCACTAACATCGTGTGAGAAAACTGAAGAGATAGATGATGGAGATCCGATGAGTTTGTTGGTAAGAAGGTTTGATCGAGCACTGATGAAAATAGAGCGTGGTCAAAGTCAAAGAAGTATGGGAGCAGGTAGAAACCTTCTTGAAGGAGACAAGCAAGGTAAGAAGGCTGAACTTCAATGTCACGAATGCAAGGGATATGGTCACTTCGGATCTGAATGTCCTACACTCAAGAGAAGGGAAATGAAGTGCTTAGGGTGTAAGGGAGTCGGACATACTCAGCTGGAGTGTGTTGGCAATCAGAAACAAAGGAGAGAGAGATCGATGATGGCCGAAGAAGATTCTGAAGCTGACAGTGAGAATGAAGAAATTCTGAACAACTTGGTATCGTTCGTGGGAATCATGGAAGTGGAAGCTGAAGGTGGACGGTCAGAATCTGAATCTGATGATGATGAGCTTGTTGAAAGCTACAAGGAGGTACGAGAGACCCTCATCAGACTGGGACAGGAGAATCTTCTACTAGTTAAGGAGAAGCAGCGACTTGAAGCACGGGTTGAATCATTATAGAGTGAACTACAGGATGAACAAAAATTGAGTCAGGAGAGTGTGTTATTGCTGAAGGAGAAACTCAACCTGGCCGTCAAAGCAGCTAATCTGGAGAAAGAACTGCATGCTGAGAAAAAGATTTCTGCCGAGCTTCAGTCACAACTGGATCTGCAGTATAAGAAGATTCGCATGTTTGCTGGCACAAGACAGCTTGACAATATTCTGTCTTACGGAAGAACTGAAGCAGTTCACAGAGGCCTTGGATACAATGGAAGCGGTGGATCAGAATATAAAAATATCAAGTTTGTAGCCGCCAGTGGTCAGTCACAGCCTGCCAACAAAACTGAAGATACTGAAGCACGAAGAGCTAAAATCACTACGAAACAAATGACTGGATGCTATTTCTGTGGGAAACATGGACACATAAGGGCCTATTGCTACAAGTACTGGGAAAGGGTCAGATGTCTTCGCTATGAAGAAAAATTCACATGGAATGGAAGCCATAACCAGATATGGGTAAGGAAATCTGATTTGAGGTCTCCTGTTACAAGATGAGGATCAGACAATGCTTCAGGAGTTGGGTTTCGATGTAACATGCAATTGTTTCAGAAGAACAGGAAGATACGGGTCCTTGGTATTTTGATAGTGGCAGTTCTCGACACATGACTGGAACCCTGAGTAATCTGAAGAGCTTCAAGAAGATTAGGAAAGGCAAAGTAACATTTGGTGATGGAGGACATGGCATCATTCAAGGAAAAGGACAGACCTGCGATGCTGGCTTACCCAAACTGATGAATGTCTATCTGGTGCAGGGACTGAAAGCTAATCTTATCAGTGTAAGTCAACTGTGTGACGAAGGGTTGATGGTGTGCTTCACAAAACATGACTGCAAAGCAATTGACGACACTGGGAAGACTATGTTGAAGGGAGTTCGAACAGGTAACAACTGCTACATGTGGAAGCAAGAGGACACCAACTGCTTCAGTGCAACCGATGATCTGAATCTATGGCACCGACGCCTAGGTCATATGAATGTCAGAAGCCTCACTTCTCTTACCAATCAGGAGATGGTCAGAGGTGTACCTCAGCTTAAGGGAGGAGAAAACTTTGTCTGTGGACCATGTAGCAAAGGTAAGCAAGTGAAAGTTCAGCACAAGAAAGTGTCAGACATTCATTCTGAGTCAGCATTAGACCTGGTGCACATGGATTTGATGGGGCCTACGCAAGTGGAGAGTGTTGCTGGGAAAAGATATGTGTTTGTTCTTGTGGATGATTACACAAGATACACTTGGGTCAGATTTCTTCGTGAAAAATCAGAAGCAGCAGATAGCTTCAGAATTTGTGCTCTACAACTGATTAATGAACGTGGTGGAATCAAGAAGATACAGAGTGATCATGGTGGTGAATTCCAGAATGGGTATATGAAGGAATTCTGTGAAGATCATGGTATTGCTCACCAGTTTTCAGCTCCATGGACACCACAGCAAAATGGTGTAGTAGAGAGGAAAAATCGAACGCTACAGGAAATGGCCAGAGCCATAATACATGGGAACAACATTGCTCTGAAGTACTGGGTAGAAGCAGTAAGTACATCGTGCTACATCGTCAATAGAGTATATGTATGGAAGGGGCTGACCAAGACACCCTACGAGCTATGGAAAGGAAACAAGCCTAATCTCAGCTACTTTCATGTGTTTGGATGCAATTGTTACATCCTCAATGACAAGGATTATCTTGGGAAGTTTGATTCTCGAAGTGATGATGGTGTTTTTCTGGGCTATTCAGAGAGTAGTACAGCTTTCCGAGTACTTAATAAACAAACAAGGGTGATAGTTGAGTCAGTCAACGTGGTCTTTGACGACTATGCTGGTACGAGGCAGAACAAGGATAGAATAGTTCACATGGATAATGAACTGGAAGATACATCAGGAGGAAGAAAAGAGGAGCAGACTGGTACAGAGGAGCAGACTGAGTCAGAACTCCAATCTGTCATAGAAGAAGAATCTGAGACAGAGCAAGCTACAGAATCTCTTATGCCTCGGAATCATTCAGCATCTGATCTCATCAGTGATGTGAATGAAGGGAGGAAAACTAGGGGAGTCAAGAAGGATTATCAAGAGATGATGGGCTTGAAGAAGGAAAATCACGAAGTGGTACAGTTTGCATGCTTTGTGTCGGTTATTGAGCCACGAAATCATGTATAAGCTCTCGAAGATGAATTTTGGATCATTGCAATGGAACAAGAGCTTGAGCAGTTTGAGAGAAACGATGTGTGGGAGATAGTCCCACGACCGGAAGGTGTCAACATCGTGGGCACAAAGTGGATCTTCAAAAATAAGATCGATGAAATTGGAGTCGTGGTTCGGAACAAAGCAAGGTTGGTTGCACAAGGTTACTCTCAGATTGAAGGAGTAGATTTTGAAGAGACATTTTCCCCTGTAGCAAGATTGGAGTCCATTCGATTCTTTTTGGGCATGTCGTGCATTCTGAATTTTAAGGTCTATCAGATGGACGTCAAAAGTGCCTTTCTAAATGGATTTTTGCAGGAAGAGGTCCATGTTGAGCAACCAAAAGGGTTTGAGGATCCAGCTAATTCAGGTCATGTGTACAGACTGAAGAAAGCTTTGTATGGGCCGAAGCAGGCTCCACGAGCCTGGTATGAAAGGCTGACGAGTTTCTTGATGGAAAAAGGATATGTAAGAGGCAGTGTGGACAAGACGTTATTCATTCTTAATCAGGAGAAGGATATCATGATGGTCCAGATCTATGTGGATGATATCATCTTCGGAAGCACGTCACAACGGCTACTGGATAAGTTTGTTGAGAGCATGACACAGGAATTTGAGATGAGCATGGTTGGAGAGCTGAAGTACTTTCTGGGTCTCCAAATTACTCAGTCGGAAGAAAGTGTGTTTATCTCTCAAAGTACCTATGCAAAGAATTTGTTGACAAGGTTCAAGATGGATCAATGCAAGGAAGCAAGGACACCCATGAGTACTACAGTCAAGATGACTCGTGATAGTGATGGGAACGATGTGGATGTTAAGCTTTACAGAGGTATGATTGGCAGCTTATTGTATCTTACTGCAAGTAGACCTGATTTGTGCATGAGTGTTGGGATCTGTGCTCGGCATCAAGCCAAGCCAAAGCAGTCACATCTTGAAGCAGTCAAGAGAATCATCAGATACGTCAAAGGTACAACCAATATGGAAATTTGGTTTTCCAAAGGTTCGAATAAGAATCTGGTTGGATATTGTGATGCTGACTGGGCTGGGAGTATGGATGATCGGAAGAGTACTAGTGGTGGCTGTTTCTTCTTGGGAAACAATTTGATCTCATGGATGAGCAAGAAGCAGAACTCTGTATCTCTGTCCACAGCTGAAGCAGAGTACATAACATTGGGAAGCTGTTGCACCCAATTTCTCTGGATGAAACAAATGGCCGTGGACTATGGGATGGATTCTGGATCACTCTTGGTTCACTGCGACAACAAAAGTGCGATAAGCATCTCCAAGAATCCAGTGCAGCACTCAAGAACAAAACACATCGACATTCGACACCACTTTATTCGAGAACTTGTGGAGGAAAAACAGGTAGTGGTGGAACATATTGTTACTGATTTACAACTGGCTGATTTATTCACAAAATCACTGGATTTTAATCGTTTTATCACCTTAAGAAACTCAATTGGTGTTTGTGTAATTTAATCATTTGTGAAGTGTGCAGAATTGGTACAGGTACTGGTTCAAGGTGTGTATGAGGCTCAGATTTTGTTTGGAGTCTGAAACATCACTGAGAAAGAGCTACCTATCATGTCGTCTTGTCTTGACATCAGTACAGGTTTCACAGTAAAAAAAGAATCAAAGCTGAAAGGAAGAAAAGCCAAGAGACAGATCCTGAGAAGTCAAGTGATGGAGATGTCTCATTCAAAAAAAATAAATAAATAAATAAAAGAACCCAGAAAAGTGGGCAGGCGTGCCGAGGTGAACCAAACCAAAAGATGCAAGAAAAGTAATCCTCACGCCTTGAATGCTTCAGCAACTTTCTCGAGTGAATAAAGGTTGAAAACTGGTCATGACAAGATAAAGACATGGTAGTGTGAAAGCTACTCATTGGAGTTAAAAATGACCAGATGTTTTGAATCAGGACGAGCTGAGTATGTGCTGAGAACTGGGCGAAGTTCAGTCTCTGAAACATCGCTCGAAAACGGTAAATTAAATTTATGTCAAAAAGTTTTTTTTAAAAGCCAGTTTAAATCATGACAAGAGTCATCATTATCAGTCTAATTCCCAGTTTGTTCTTAAAATAAATGTGGCTGTGTTGATTTTTTTTTAGTATGAAGAGATGTTGCAGTGTTTTGGAGTTGGTTCAGAATCTGCCTTGGTTCAGACAAATCCAAGAAATTGGGTTTCATATATTGTAATGGACTTTGTGGCAAAAAGAACTTGGGCCTGAGGCTGTGTGTTGGGCCTCTAAGGTTAGTAAGGTCGTAGTCCAAGAAAATTTAGTTTGGTTAAATAATCTCCTTTGTTTGGCCGCGAGAAGAAAAGGGGAAAACAAAGGGTCATCTACTTCAAACCCTAGAAAATCAGAGAAGGAGGAAGAAGAGTGCTAGTTGTTGCTATGGGGAAAGAATCGAGCTCAAAAGCTACCAAGAAGAAGGGATCCAAGAAGATTCTACCATCGAGTGATGCGAATCAACTTCAGCTACACGACGGGTCGAGTGAAGATGAGGCGAAGACCATCTACAAGACTCTGGGTCTTGAACTAGGCGTCGAGGAGTTGTCGCCTTCTGGTGCTCGCAACGACGAATCAACCGATCTCATCGGGCAGCTTGCGGATGACTACCAGAGTAGATCTCCGTCTCCAGTCTCCGGTGAGAAATCTGAAGAGAAGGACGAATCGAAAGCAGAGGAAGTCTCCGTTTCAGCATAGGGATCGGAAAAAGAGGTTGATGACATCGACGATGAAGACGCTTTAACCCAGAAGCTGAAAGCTGTGAAACTGGAGAAGAACCAGGAGAAGAAGAAAGGGAAACAGGTTAAAGAGCAAGAAGACTCTGAATCAGGTGATTCAGAGGAGGCTGAAGCAGGATCTGCGGCTGGAGCAGACTCCATTGCTGAGGATCTGTCATTCCCAAACGACAAGTTTTGCTCTACCGGAGCATATCAGAGGTATTTCGTGTTTAAAAACTGTGGGATTATTGCTGAGAAGCTTGCCGATTTTGAGAACCAAAAGGATTGTGAGTATACTTCTGTGATTACTGATGCCTCGTTTACTCCCACGGTCTCAATTAAGTCGGGTTATGATAGGGAAGTAATCAATGATTTATGCTAATCTAGGAGATACCGTGTTAGTTGATGGGAGAGTTCTGGTCTTAGTCAGAGGTCACATTGTGAGGTTCAGTCCGCTCGCATCAACAAGTTCATGAATTTGTCTGAGTTGAGTTCCAAAGAGAAGAAAGAGGCTGCAGCACTTGACAAAGTGGAGCCTGATTTCATTGCCAAGTACCTCAGAGGTGTTGAGACTCAAGAGGCTGTTGTTCAGACCACAAGAAAGTGTCACAAAAAGGCACCAGCCTTGTCTACGGTTCATCTCTCTCCAAAGTTTTCTGCGTTGGCTATTTTGGCTGGGTACAACTGGTATCCGACGACTCATCGGACACACATTGCTCAGTACAGAGCCCTGCTTCTCTACAAATTGGCTCAAAAGGTTTGAGTAGATTTTGGAGCAATGGTGTTTCAGCAAGTTATGGCTATAAGCAAGATTGAGAGAGAGGATAATAAGCAGCCTGATGCAAGGAAGTTGGTGTTTCCACACTTGATTGCTGGGATGATTCAAGAACAGTGTGGTGCAGTGACTGGTGAGGATGATGTTGTGGTTCTTCCTTCGTATTACCAGATGGACATCAGGATTGAGAAGAAGGAAACAGGAGCTACCATGACGTCTTTGAGTACTCGGGCCAAGGGTGCTGAGATAGTCAAAGAGGAAGCATCGTCTAAGAAGAGGGCTCAGCCGGTTCTAAGTCAGTCTGCACCGAAGAAAAAGACCAAGAAAGAGCCAGAATGGTCAAAGCCATCCAGCTCAGCTCGTTTTGTCGCACCAATTGATGTCTCACTTGGTCACATCAGTGTGCCTCAGGGACACTCGAGCCAGAGGGTTGTCAACAAGGCAATATACCAGATCACCTCCGTTCTGCATCAGCTGGCTGGGATAGTTCAAGATGTGCACCAAGCCAATCAATGTGAGTCTCCGTGATCTCTTCTCATTCTGCTTTTGCACTAATGATTGTGTTTTTAACTTGTGTGCTCCCAAGCAGGGGGAGAAAGTGATGATGTGAGTGGCTAAGTAGATCATGGTTCATGGGGGCTATTTTTGTTTTTTTTGGTTTTAAAGATCGGTTCCAGTTATGGGGGAGTTTGCTTTTGGTGTTCTGTTTTTTTTACTCCTCGTTCCAAACTCTAGTACTTTATTTTTGTGTTCATGCTTGTAATAACGTTTACAAGTTTATTTCGTATGGATGAGTTAGAATTTGTTTGTGCTTGGTGCTGGTTGTCTCTGTGTTTGTGTTGAGTTTGTATTGCAGTTACTTGGGAGACACACAAAGCTAAAAAGGGGGAGATTGAAGATGCAGTGGCTGTAGCAGGAACCTGTAGCAGCACCAGATGAGAGAACTTCAGGAGAAGGGCGAACAGGCTGGTGGGCTTTAAGCGTGATGGGCTGTTGGAGTGAGTCGGTCCAGGCAAGGAAGGGCGTAACTTGCACTCAAGGAAGGCTGGAGGATATCTTTGGAGAAGATTTACTCAAACTTGAAGGTTTCCTTATTCTTAGGAGAAGATAAGGAAAGTGTATCTATCCATGAAGATTTGAAGAGATAGTGAATCTTGCATGGAGTAGAGGCCAAGGCTAGGGCAAGCCGCAGGCCGTTTAGTATATATAGGTTGGGGTTAACTCGAGGGAAGGGTTAACACAACGAGAGAAATTCTTAGCAAAGGGATAAGGGATTCAAATATAAAAGAAATCTTGTATCAAGGGCTAAGGGGTAAAGAGAGGTTCACGATATCAAGTGTGATTCGTGAACAGGGTAGACTAGGATTGAGTGAAAGCAATACGTGTAAGTATTCAAGTCATCAATACTAGTATACGTGTTTTGAGAAAACCCTTGTGTTGTGTTCTGTTTCTACATTAGTATTATATTAATCTCTGTAGTAGTAGCTGATACATTTTCACTTAGTTCATTCCAGAGATCTCAATTTCGTTTCAGCCTCAATAAGAGATGATTTCAAAAACAATTGATTTTCTTTAGGGTTTTTTTATTCAAGCTTGGCATATAAATTCCGATGTTCACGTTGTTATTTTGGGTTAACACAAAAGAGATTCATTTTTGGCTTCAAATAATGTTCTTGGAGCTCTTTTGATTTATATATATCTGTCTATATGGATTGCAGAGAGGACATGCGTTTATATGGAGTAGCTTTCGGTGATGCCAAACTCTCATTATCAAAAAGAACACTTTCGATATGAAAAAGGTGCTTCTATTGCAGAGAAGGTCTCTCAATCATAGCGAGTTACCCTTTCTTAAATCTCCTTTTTGAAATCACAATTTCTATTTGTGCCTTTTGATAAATGACTTCATTGAAGAAGAGAGTTGTTAACCCTTTTCTTTCAGTTGCAAGGACTTAGAAAGCTCTTGATGCATATGAGACTGAATTTCCTAATAAACTGGAAATGCTGAGCAATACATATCTATATGTAAAGCTAAGTAATTTGACATGACTAATGTCATCGTTATTGCCAATACCTTTGACCAATATAAGATATTGATGAGTTGATGTTTATAAACTCTTAACGATCGATTATGGAAGAAGAGATATAATTTATCTTCTCTTTCTCATTTTAAGACCTTCATTTTTTTTTTGTCAGGGAATATGAATGAAACAATTTGCAATGAAGATGACGAACAACTTATCCAGGTTATTTTCTACTCAATCTTGAATAACAGGTGGCATATCTCATATACTTAGATAAATTTTGGATTATAGTTTTATTTTCCAGCAGTAGCAGCACGATAAAAAATAATACATATATCTATTTTGATTATAGAGAATTTGATGGTCAGATGGATTTGTTGCATAAGATCGATAAGAGACTTAATGCTAATGTGAGGATGAGATCATAGGACTTATTGCAGTGTATGGTCTCTTTAAATTGATATGTAGTTCTACGAGAAATAAATAAAAAGTTCATGGTCTGGTAGCTACATGGAAATAGGGTGGTTTTGATTTAGTTATGACAATATAATTTACAATGTGTAAAGATTGTATAGAAGTTGATTGTGTACATGTTTACTTTAATTGATATATTTAGATGGCTTAGCTGAAACTCTGTTTGTTTTTTTTAACAGAGGAGGAAGCGAGCTAATTGGAACCAAAGGAAGCACCACCTTTAGCTCCTACAACCAAATGAGTATCTCATGGTTCGATTTGGATCAATTGATAAAAAATCAGAGCTATTCACAGAGAAGGCAAAAGTCAGACCAGTGAGGGACAAAGAAGTATCAAGGAGAGCAGTTTGTGATTTCAAGTAATAGATTTGCTTTCCAAGTTTTGAAGAATTCGTGTTGCTTTTAAATAGATTTTTAAACCAAGTTTAATAATACACTACAAACATGGAGTGGCCACCAACATTTAGTAGATAGTAAGAATAACTATCATAGCGCAATAACAAGTCATAGTAGTCAAGTAAAAACAAAGTGACATAAAAACAAATATTATTGTAAAAACTAAATTTATACACTTTACAACAATCGAATGAAAAACATAACTAAAAATATAACTAGTAATAAAACTAGGTGACTCCCCTCGTCTTACGCGGTTAAACTATTTATATATTATTTTCACTTTTAAAATGTGAATATGTATTGATTTTTATTTGTATTATAGATTTTATCATCAATATTTTTGTTGTTAATGATATGAATTTTCAAAAGTTTAGTTTATCATTTTATTATTTCATATATGTAGACATGTAGTCAAATTAAAATATCTAATTTATAATTTAATACATTTGAGTGTACAGTACTATAATAAGATTCAATGGTAAACACTAAATACAAAAAAACAATGAATTAGTTCACTTAATCAATGAATAATGACAATCATCAAAATCTCACAAAAATATCTTATTAATAGTGATATAAATTTTGGTATATGCTATTAAATAGTTATCAAGGTGGTAATGAAAATACAAATTTAAGGAGGAAAAAACTTACATTAATTATGATAATATCGAAAAGTTGAAGTTAATGTTGATGAAAATGGATCAATTTTAAACGGCGTTAATTTTTATAAATGTTCATAAAGTTAAAAATGATAATATATTTTTTTCCAAATAAAGTTTGTTAGATTTAGCTCAAACAACAATGTAGGTTATAAATAGATTAAATATGTTAAAAATGCAACAAAGCATATTCAATGTTGTTGAATATCTTTGTCATTGAATATTGTCTTGTTTTTAGAAAAAAAATTCACTAATTTTTAAAACAAATATGAATATATTAAAACAAGTGACAATTGCAAAAATGTCATTTTTGGTGTATATATTTGCAAAAATGTTATTATGGATTGTCCATTTGTAAAAATGCCACTAATTATGATTGTTTAAAGCCTAAATCTTAAAATTCTAAACCCTAACAATTGATTTTATCTATCAAAATCCCTAAACCCGCAAAATTAAACTTTAATACAATATAGTTAACCCAAACATAAATGATATAATGAGTAAATAATTTTGAAAAAGTGGCATTTTTGCAAAGATTTTAAAAATGTGGCATTTTTGAAAAGTAGAATTTCTCAAAATTTCTCTTAAAACAAATGCAAGATCCGTAGGTGATTAAGTATATATTTATGTGAAAATGGATTAATATTTTTTTGATCCATATGGAAATCAATTGTTCTACAGAATCTTTATCTTGTGATTTAAATCAAATATTACCATTTTATATTTTATACGATGCCATTTTTTTCCGTTGAAGGGTTTGCTATTTTATACAATGTCATGTCATAATAAAATTTGAGAAAATGATTTTAGAGAACACATCTAAGCTTTTTCTCCAAAATCACTTCTCAATTAATGTATAAGGAATGCCATGAGTATATTTCTTACGTTCATTTTTTTAATTTTTTAGTTCATATAAAAGTTATGATTTAAATAGAGAAATTTTTTTATTTTGAAGAGGTATTATATTTTGAACATTTTAGTTTATATAAATTTATTAAGTGAATATTACCCCAATTACCATTTATCAAAAAATTCTTTTAAAATCTGCTATTTTTCATAATTTTTTTCAACATATGTCATTTTTTTTTGTCTTTTAGTATCTAAGAAAAAATATTTGTTCCCTCGTTTTTTCTCTTCCACGTATCTTTTTTTTCTCTCTCTCACTTTTTTTCTTCTCTTTTCTCTATTTTTTTCTTCTCTTTTTCATGGTGGTAGATGGTCGCCGGAAACAAAAATAGTGGTGGATGGTCAACGGAGGCAGAGAAAGTGATGGACGAAAGCAGTGACACTAATGGAGACGGTGATTGTGGACGAAAACAGTGACAAAGACGGTGGTTATGGACGAAAACGGTGACGGAAACGATTGTTGTGGATAAAAACTGTGACGGTGACGGTGACAAAGATGGTGGTTGTGGACGAAAATGAAGACAATACACAAGATGGTGGTCGACGGTAAACGGTGGATGTCCACACATGGTGGATGAGTGGTGGTGGTGGACATTAACATACACCAATGTCATGTACCAAGGGTAAAACTGTCTTTTTACTTGGGTGTCAATCTAATTTGTGGCAATTGGTGAAAGCCATCAAAACAATAATACTTTTTTAAAATTTTTTTTGGAAAATAGCAATTGCTATAAGAATTCCATTTATTAATCAGTGAGAACGAAAACAATTATTAAAAGAATTATGGTTTGAAGATTTTATAAATATAAAATTATAATAAGTTATTGAATATTAATTAGAAAGTTCAAATTGCTATATATTTAGTAAATATATTATCCAAAAATTAATTTTTAATTTATTATTTTTATTTTTATTTTAAATAATTTTTCTCTTTTTTTTTAAAAAAAGTAATTTTTATTTTTTTAATTACCCAACCGCAAAAGTCCGCAACTGCGCAAACGCTCGAAGAAAATAACTTTTGATTTTGAAAGGGTTGAAGAGACACAGATGTCAAACGTCAACAATCGCTACCACCCGCAAACGCTGTGGTTTGCAGGTAGTTGGTGAACTAATCAAGCTTTAACTCGTGTTATGATGTTTATGGCTTGCGATGTTGAAAGGTCTGAGCTGAGAATCAGAAACGGTTCAATGACGATTTTTACAAAAGCCGAAAACGGTTCTAGTAAAGAAAAACACAGTAGTGGAGACCTCCCAAACTTCCTTGTCTATTTGAAAAAAAAGAAAAGAAATAAACATCTCAATTATCATGCAAAGTTCTCACAAGTAGTCCAAAACATTCTTGGGTGGGTCGATCCAGAGGCTATTAGTAGGACAATATTGTAGCCAATTTTGCCATACTTTACGCGGTATGTACTTGCTTTCATCAAACGAGTAGGATACACAATACTTGCGATTGTAGCCAAACCTCGAGAAATAGACATTGTTCCTCATCCATGGGAGATCTCTTCTCACCTCAGAGTTATAAAAACTAACAAAGATTGTCAAGCCGTCAAGCTCAGGTTTACTCATTTCTTCCCATTCGAAAAACCCTAGTTTATAGACCATTGGCTTCTCATGTCCGCTTGTAAACACGACAAAGATCTCTCCTTCCTTCTCTGCCAGGAAAACCGCTTTCTCTACAAACTCATATTGCTGCTTATGATATAAATAAGGGCATTGGAGTGTATACGCATAATGGAAATTCCATGTGCGCGAAGACTGGTGAAAGTAATACAAGCTTCCTGCGATATAGCAATAGAAGCGGTCATTGACATAGACAAGCTTACTATGCATGTAACGTTGATCATAGTCACTAGGCAAGTCCTCGAAATCATAAGGAAACTCCTCGGTAATCCACTCAGTTGCACCAGGACGACAAGTACTGATAGTGACATTATGTGTCATAACATGATTTAACGTGAACAAGACACAAGTATCCAATGTAGGTGGACAAGAGAATGCAATCTCCCAAAAAGGCAGGTCACATTTAGGCAAGCTTATGAGCTCTCGAGAAAACGGATTGAAGAAGAAAACGTCGTTGGAGACTGATTTACGCATAAGTAACCAGCCATCTCTTGAGTAACACACAGTTGATTTAGCTAGCTCTGGAAGTTTCAAAGTGTACAAATTCCAGTCTAACGGATCGCAGAGTTTGAACAAGTTGCCACGTTTAGGAAAACACAAACACTACAAGAAAAAAAGGTATTTTCCGACCGAATTTCCGACGGAGAACATTCGGTCGGAAATTATCGACGGAAATCCGACGGATTTCCGATCATTTTCCGACCGGTCCAAAATCGGTCGGAAATTTCCGACGGAAAAAATTCCGTCGCAATGCGGTTGCAATATCGGTCGGAAATCGGTGGGAAAATAAATCGGTGGGAAATCCGTCGGAAAATTCGGTCGGAAAACGGTGGGAAATTCAATCCGTCGGAAATCGGTAGGAAAAATTGGAGCCATTTTTGACCGTTTTAAAAATTTGAATTTCCGACCGTTTTAAAAATAAGGGCTTTTAAAAGCCACGGATGTTTTTCGACTACTCGAACCGATACTGCGGTTTCAAGCCATGACTTGCAAGCAGCGGATGCACGAATGTTATCTTTTAACACAAGATGTGACATTATTACTTCCAAGAGGCATGGTGTAAGGTCAGCGAAACTCGGATTTAATGGCTCTTTGATCTGAGTTTTGGATCTACAATACAATCAACACTTGAAAATTAGCCAAAATTGGGAGTTTTAATATCATTTCAAAGTGAAAGCTGTAATAGTTCAAAGTATTATTGGTCAAGAAGTTCAATGGATACAGTAAAAGTATAAAACTAATTCTATTTCGGTGACATAAAACAGCAAGAAATGTAATTAAGAATTTTTACTCGGAAAGAAGTAGTTGTAATAAGATGATAGAATAATTAGTATTGTGAAAACATTTTTCAAACTCCAAGATTTTCTCCATTATACAAAAATTTGGTGATTTCGTAGAAAGTTAAACTTAATTTTTATATTAAATTCAGATTCAAATATTTTCAGTCCCGAAACGATAAAAACTGTTTGAGGGTAACAAACCTTTTACGTGCGACGGCGGTTGGAGACGGAGAAGGTGACGCCATGGTCGGAGACGGCGGTGGTGTTCGAAACGGCGACGGTGGTCCGTGGTCGCATATGATCAATAGAAGAATCTAAAATATTAGGTTTGTAGTTTTTTGATAATTGTTTTTCAATTTGTGTCGTTTTGGATTTGGGCAAAGTGATTAGGGTAGGGTTTTCGTTATAGTTATTGGTCTTGGGTTTTTTTTTTTTTTTTTTTAAATTCTTTAAAGGGCGTATCCCTGTATATTATAGTATGTCTTTAATATATTCTAATATACACTCGCACCCTTGTAAAACAAATGATATGATTTGTATAGGGACGAAATTTAAAAACAAATTTGTACTTACAAGATTTTTTTTTTTTTTAATCCTTCATCTATCACCTTATATCTTATTGTTATATTAGAACATGATCCGCGTTAATACGCGAATAAATACTATAAAATTAATAAAGTAAATATTTAAATTTTAATTAGTAACTAGTTAAATTTTAAAATACTATTTAACGTAGATCTTAAAACCAGTAGAAACCAATTTAAATAATAATTTTCATGTTCTAATACATATCATACAAATCTAACAATATATATTATCGGAATTTAAATCATATTCTTAATAACAAAGAAAATATATATTTTGACACATTGTGAATATTTATGATTATGTGATAGAAAATAAAAACAACTAAAATACTATATAGTGAAATCAGAAAAGAATAAATTTTATGTTAGTAACCTCATAAAAACTATAAATAATGTTGTGAACCATCACATAAGTACATGATTGATAATTGTATTTTATTAGTGTCATCATTTTATTTTTCATAGAGATTTATACTCGCCAAACTTTATACAGTATTATTTTTTAACTTATCTAATTTTCAATATATACACTTGAAGAGTACCAATGGCGTCATAGGTCCAAAATTTTCATTTTCTTTGTGATATTCTGTAACTTTATATTGATAAAAAAGTATACTTATAGATTTTATTTTTATTTTATTTTTGCATGGTTGTGTATATTTTTAAACTTTTAAATTGAGGTTTCTATAACCTTTCTAAATTTTGTTTTTCCAATTTATATACTTTTTTTTTTGTCATTCGGCTTTTTATTTATTTTAATTGAGATTTTATTCTATATGTATTATTTGTTTATTTTATGGCTTATGATATGTCTATATTTCATCTTAAACTTTTTTTCATAATTATTATTGATAATATTAGAAATTTTATTTTTATTATTTGATTAGTAACTTAACAATTACTTTCTATTTTAATTTTTTTTTAGTTAATTTTAGGTTTTAACAGATTTTTCATCTGATCAATATAAGATACATGTCGCGATCTTGTGAGTTATAATTTTGCTTACGTGTCATGCTGATATAAAAATACATTGCGATAAATATTTTTGATTTTTAAATTTATAACGCCTATAATTTGACAAATGTAATTAGATTCTAAATTACGACTCGCATAAATATTTAATATTTATTTTATTATTATATTTTGTTAAATAGTAAATTTATTATATTTATCTCATACTAAAATTTTTTCATACACGTTATTATATTAGCAAAATCGCACTTACAAATATGATATTTCCTTTTTTTTAACTATTTAGATAATTTATAATGGAAAAATATATTTTGTAATATAAAAAATTATAAATATTACATATTTTAGTATAACGATTATTTTCCTTTTTTAATTAATTCATAATATTTGTTTAGAATATATTATTTATTTTTTTATTAATTTTTTTTGTTAATATTGAAAATATTACATATTTTAGTAGAATGATGTTTTTTCATTTTTTTTAATTAGTCTATAATCCTTGTTTAGAATATATTTCTTATTTTTTTTGTTAATATTGACACATGTCACAATTTATATTAACAATTACACATGTCATGATCTCGTGAATAAGAATTTTGTTTACGTATCGCATTTTCATCGTACGCATTTTTTTTTATATAATAAAATTTTAAAATAAAGCAAGTAGTTTTCAAGTTCAATTTTGATCCAAAACAAATAAAAAAGAGAGTTAATTAAGTCCTAAGATAAATGCAAGGATCTTACCCTTCCACCATAACAAGAGGTGTTCTAAAGCTTGTGCATTGCTTTAGCTTCACATGTATTCTGAAGCTTTCTTCGGCGGCCTAATCCAAAGATTCTCCATAGGACATAAATCCTCCTGTTCGACAAAACCATTAAAAAAGGTGGATTCGAACCAAGCAGCCATAGTGGATTTGGATGTTACTCTACCAGCTCAAGGATCGGTCCACTGCTGAAAGTAGTAAGTTAACTTAGCATTACCCCCAACATTTTAATATAACGCGAGCCTTCGCTCGCGGTGGGCATAGGGGATCGTGGAAACTCACACAGCTTTGACCGGCTTCCGAGAGCTCATATGTATCCAAACCTGACCCGCCGCTGATCCCAACACGTTTGAATGTCAAATTTGATCCGAACAAATCATAATGTCCCCACTTGGGTTCTAAGCTCTCGTTAGTGAGCTCGACGGTGAAAAGTTTATTCAGTTTTATATAATAAACATAACCCAATATGAATATAATTTCGATGTGGGTCAAAAGACTTTAATTTATGAATTTTAACTTTTTTATTTGGGTTAAAGCTTTTTTCATTTAAAGCCCATAAAATTAAAAGAAGCCCGATACAGTACTAGTTCTTTCTTAACGCAAAGAAGAGTATAACAAAAAAAAAAGGATTTAGTTCTTTCACCATTACTAGATGTTTAATAGTTCCAAAAAAACTTAATTCTCTCGATTTAAATCTAAAGGGAAGAAAGAAACAGAATCCTAGAAAACAAAGTAGAAAAAGAAAATTAAAATAAAGCAAGTAGTTCAAATGATCCAAAACAAATAAAAACAGAGAGTTAAGTTCAAATGATCCAAAACAAATAAAAACAGAGAGTTAAGTCCTAAATATAAATAGAATGATCTTACTCTTCCACCATAACCAGAGGTGTTCTAAAGCTTTTCCATGATTGCTTTAGCCTTCACATGTAATCTGAAGCTTTCTTCGGCGGTCGAATCCAAAGATTCTCAACAGGACATAGATCCTCCTGTTCTTGCCATTGCTTTCGCGGATAATACCTTCTTTCATCAAACGAATAAGATACACAACGCTTGCTACTAAACCGAAGCCTCGGGAAGTAAACACTATTCCTCATCCATGGGAGATTCATTCTAGTCTCAGAGGAATTAAGACTTGCAAAGATTGTCAATCCATCGAGCGTACTACTACTGATCTCATCCCATGTTACCATATAAACAGAGTCTAGTTTATACACAATCGGTTTTTCACCTCCGCATGTAAACATTTTAAAGAACACTCCTTTACGCACCGCCAAGAATATCCTCTTCTTCTTCCTCTCATACTCGTACCTATATCTATAAGAGATATAAGGACAATCCGGCAGAATCATGGTTTCAAAATGCCATTCTCGAGTAGAAGGTTCAAAGTAATATAAGCTTCCGTTACCATCAAGGCAATTGAAGCGTCGTTTGGCATATACAACATTGCTATGCTTGAGGCTGTTGCTATCATAATCAAGGTAGAAATGTATATTCTCAGTAATCCACTCGGTTGCATTGGGATGGCAAGTGCTCGTAGTGGTGATACCATACTCAACATGCTTAAACGCTAGTAGCACACAAGTACCTGATGTAGGTGCACAAGAGAAAGCTATAGCATCATATGTCAACTCAAGCTTTGGTAAGTTTATGAGCTTACGAGTAAACGGACTGAAGAAGAACATTTCCTTGGAAGCGGGTTTTCGCATAAGTAACCATCCGTCTCTTGAGTAACACACCGTGGATTTGGCTAGCTCGGGTAGATTCAATGTGTACATCTTCTGTTGCAATGGATCATAGAGTTCAAACAAGTTTCCACGTTTAGGTAAGTACATAAGCCAAGGAGGCCTATCTACCCACCGGACAAAAACAGCCGCTTGACGCCATGTTTTGCAGACAGCCGACGCGAGAATGTTATCTTTTAACTCAAGTTGCGATATTATAACTTCAAGGAGGCATAGTGGAAGGTCAGCAAAACTTGGCTTCTCTGCTTCATTGCTCTGTTTCTTGCTCTCCACAAGACCTTTACCTGTGACATCTACGTTTGACCTGTGAAGAGTTTTGGATCAACAAAACATTGAATTTTTGGGCTTTTTTAAGTCTCATATAAGGCATCAGATTATAGCTATGCAAGTCAAAGTCAACTCCAAGTGAAAGCTATGATGATATTTAAGGTCCTAAAGATCTGATAATTCGCACAGAAAGTGAGGCCAAAATTACAATAAAGATTGCATAAAAAAGTTCTATAAAATCTTACAACATTCACACCATTTTCAGTTAAAATTCAGTGTGCTAAAGCATTTAACCTCTAATGTATAACTTAAGAACCCTAAAACATCATCATCAGGAAAAAAAAAAAAAACCTGGAACATTTCAGATCCTATTAAATCTGTTAATTGTCACAGAAAATTATACTCACAATTAAACAATGTTCACCTAAAACGTCAATCTGACTCCTTTAAACCCACTAAATATTCAATTTTCCTGAAGATTATGATCTGCTAAAACCTCTTCAAAGGAAGCCACAAAACAACTCTCAATTAGACAATAGAAAAAGACGGAAACAACCGAACGCCCACACCAATTAGAGGTTCCCCCCCCCCCCCCCCCCCCCCCCGCCTTTGATGATCTACGTTTCCCAAATCATTTATTTTAATTTAGCCTTATCTACGCACAAACAACTTCACCAATTAGATGTGTTCACATTACAAATAATCCCTATTTAACGATTGCTACACACTCGTATGAGTTTGACTCACTAATTCTCTGACCGATGTATATGAGCTTCCGTGCTATTCTCGATCCATGGATCTCACTCTCCTATGTCAGGTCGCTACTTTAAGTTCTTGTCGACTGATTATACACATCATCACCACAATATTTTTCTTTATGTTTTATTTTACCGAAAATGATTTTACAAATAATTGTAGTATTTTCAGCCATACCTTTGGCTTAAATACGTTATATATTAAAAAAGTTATACTAGAAGACATTGTCATTAGTTCGGCCGGTCTTTAATTTGTAAAAGCTGAATTAGTAAAGCCACTGAGGCTTTTTTATTGGTTCAACCTTTCTAAATGCAATTTCTTTTGTTTTTCCAATTGCCCACACAATTGATAGCTTCTGACTTTTAAATTGATGACTCTTCTATCATAATAGAAATAAAATAAAGAGATTTATATTTATATTTAAATAAGCTCCATCATAATCATGTATCCAACAATTATGATTTAGTAATTCTTATGATATTTGGCCTTCATGCACCACACCAACTATTATGGTAAAAACGTATTTATTACGATTCCTTTCCTTTTTTTTTTAACAAAGTTTTTCTTTATTAAACAAGCGTGTTACAATCAGATCGAAATGCAACATAGATCATAGTAACCTTCTGAACCACTTAGAACCGAGGTTTAAAGTTTTCATAGTTTCTTTTAGTGAGTAATTTAAAGTTTTAATACGCCTTAGTTTTTTGATGAATAATTCTGAAAATTTGATTACTGACGTGCATCGTGATTCTCTCGCTATTTATAGTAAAATCTCTATAAATTAATATTGTTGGGAAGAAAGCATGGTTATATTCTTAATGTTGATGATAAAGTCACAAACGATATATATTACGATATGTTTGGAAAGACTTATGTGTAAAAAATCAATTATCGTGTCTATAACTTTTCACAAGTTTTAAATACCGAGAAAACAATCATATATATATTTTTGATGTAATAAAAAAAATTATTGAAACCATATGTTAGTACATTATCATAGTTATACCTATATATACATAACTATACATAATTATTAATTTATACTATTATTGAGACTATATTTTACATAGAAGTTTCAAAAAAATTATTATCTTATTATCTTATCGAATTTTGTAAATTTTTACATAGGTCCGACTCGGGACCGGAAAAATTTATTAATTTATGGAAGTTTTACTGTATATTGTTTAGGGAAATTAGAAAAAAAAATTCATTTTATCAATCATCTTTTAGGAAACGAAATTTTCTTCGCCCAGTCTTTTTATTTTCTCCATTAAATCAATCAACTTGCAACTAAAATTTTGAATATAATAAACATTAGCTTATTGCTGCCAACGATAAATAGACATAGTCACATAGACCAAGTTTAAACGATAGATACATGTTTATTTGTAATTAAATGGTGGTGGTTTTAGTGGCCGAAGGATTTATTATGAGCGTATTTATTTTGCTTTTGCAAAGTTTGAGATTTTTCACTGCAATTTCAATCAAGCCAACGTAGAAGCATTCAATAGAAAAGTCCATATTCCATGAGCCTTGGGGATTAGTCTGGGTTTCTAATTAACAAAAAGAAATAATTATCTGTGATAAACTATTAAGAGGGTGAATTTTCAACAAAAAAAAAAATCTATTAAGAGGGTGAATTTTCAACAAAAAAAAAAATCTATTAAGAGGGTGGATTTAAATTAGAGAATATTAGGGAATAATATCTTATATCAGAAGTTGGAAATGATATTTAAGTAATATATAAAAAGTAATATATAAAGGACGTAGACCAATTCACTCATTGTCAATTAATTTTGAATTGGAAACCCACACAAAGTGGTTTGATTTCTCAATATTAATTCAAATTTTACTTTGCTAACGAAACTTAGATTGAACAGAACCTTACGTCCTAAGAATATATAGTATATTCTAAATCGGAACAAATAGAAATGTATGTATTCTGTTACAAAAGCCCACCATTAAATTATTTCAATTAGGTGCATATATTTATAATGTACATAACACTAATAGTTTTCACGGTTGTGATGTGTATATAAATACAAAGGAAGCACCAAAAGCCAAACAAAACATAAGAAAACTAATTAACCACGGACGATTAGTCATGGCTCAAACCACCACCATGATCCTCCTCGTAGCCACATTGCTAATGGCGGCTACCATTGTTTCAGGACAGAAACCACCTATTCCGGTGGCTCCTAGTCCTACAGTAGACGAAGCTATGAACTGTGCGGCGGGTTTGACGGTTTGTGTTCCCATGATTACTCAGGGAGGACCTCCATCGCAGGAATGCTGCACCGCCATAGACATAGCGTTGAAAACGCAACTAACATGTCTTTGTGGCTTTATCAAAAGCGCAACGTTAGTGGTCCCTTTCAATGTCACTGCCTTCAATGCTCTTCTCTCCCAGTCTTGTGACATCGACACCGATCCCAGCTTGTGTTCCCAAACTTCCGGTAACATTATTGGCTAAAAACGTTATATCTATATATACTTTGTAAAATGAACACTTATTGTGAGTATAATTTGTAACTAGGTCATACTTGATAATGAGATCAAAATATGTTTTAGTTAGACAGATATCTTTTCTTGGAGGTTTATTTGCAAAAATGATGCATTGTCAAAATCATTAATAAATGGGTGTTGATTTCGAACATGTTTTTCTTTTATCATTTATTTATTTTATGATTTTATCACCGCATTTTTTTTTTTTGCTAATTAGTTTCGAAATCAAGCTATCTATAGTATGAAATAACTATGAAATATTTGAATTTATCCGTAATTCATTATTTGATTTTCTTTTTGTTGCTAGCTCAAGCGCCGCCTCCGCCGATGACAACAGCACCAATTCCGGGTAAGGAACAATTCTATTATGTCAATTACAAAATGATGAAACTTATCGGAATGGATTATGAGAAAATTGTTAGCCATTTTTTTTTTTTTGAAAATTGATTGTTAGCCATTCTTTTTGTTAATTAAAGGGATTAGATAAGAAAATAACATTTATTTCTTTAATAATGTTATTATATATTTGATTTATCATTTTGTAGGACCACCCAAAGCCGGGAAGAATGCTGCAAGCAAACTCGCTGGAACTGGCTTGGTCGGAATAGTCTTGATCACGATCGCTACGATGTTTTATTAAAACTGATTAATCTTTTTCGAAATTTCCTGAGTGTTTTATAGTTTTATGAGACAAATTCTATCAGAGAAATTGGTTCGGTGGCTTTTTCTTATGTTAATTTGTTTTTTTCCATTCAGAATAACGAATTTTCGTGGGTTTGGATATTGTTTTTATGGTCAATCATCTATAATGTCCTTTTTAACAACTTAATGTATTCTTGTTTTAACTTTTTAAAAAAACGTGTTAGTTCTCTATATGCTAACTGCTAACATGCAACGACTCCAACGATTAATCTAAAGCGGATTGCAAAGCTCATGTTTTTGGCGGGCATGTTTGAAATAATGCTCGTCTTCATAGAGCGGAATTATTATTTTCTTTTTAAAATCTCGGATGTTATGAAGACATTGCGGAACAAATTGATTTACACTTTCTCTCGAGTAGTCTCGAACCGCCGAAACACCCTTCGTCACTTAATTAGTTATCAAAGAACAAGAAAATCAAGACTCGAAATGCAGTATCTTTTTAATAGATTAATCAACCATTAAAAAGGAAAACTTTTAAAATCTAGAATTTTTGACTCAACTGTCGTTTAAATATGATAGAACATATTTAAAAAAAAAAAAAAAAAAATTCTAAAGCATATGTCTAGCTATGACATTTTCTTGATATTAGATTTGTTAACAGTTGTAGCCACATAATAAAAAAATATTACACTTTAGATTATAATTGTGTTGGTTGTACTTTATTATGTGCACTTGTATTGGCCAGAATTCCTAAAGTTAATTAAAAAATTGGCTGAAAAATTTGGAATTGAACGCAACACTCACAATTCACAAGACTCACAAGTCACTACCCTAGATAGATAACTCTTTTCCGTTCTTTTGAAACTCTCTTTTTCTCTTGGATCATCAGAAAATAATTACTTTCTCGTTAAAGTTTTTTTTAGTTAAATAAACCTAATGACTATTTCTAATGTCGAATAAGATTTTCTTTGTTCACATTTTTTTTATCTTCCAAGAAAATGTCTACAATTAATTCTTAAAAATGTCTTGCTGTACATCAATACATAGAATTTAAAACTGGCTAACAAAAAGCTGTACAAAACCACATATATAATATGCTAAACTTTCTAATAAAACCAAATATATAATATGCTAAAATTTCTCATAAAATAGTCCCTTTCTTTTCTATAAATACGAAGTGGGCACCAAATACAAAATCCCAAAAAGACAAGGAAAAACATTGTTATCACATTATAACCCCTAACAGTAGCAATGTCTCAAACAACAACGACCACAACCATCATCTTATTAGCGGCATTGCTAATGGCGGCGACGGTAGTTTCAGGGCAAGAAGCAGCGCCTCCTTCGAACGCAGGTATGTTTTGTGGAACAAATTTGGGTTTGTGTGCAGCGGCGCTTAAAGGAGGAGGACCACCACCAGCAGAATGTTGTACAAGCCTTGACATAGCAGCGAAGACGCAACTTAAGTGCCTTTGCGCCATCCTCATAAACCCGCGAGTATTGGCTGCCTTCAATCTCACCACTGAAAATGCTCTTCTCATACCTAAAAGTTGTGGCATTGATGCTGCATCGTCTATGTGTTCTGGTAACGTTTATTATCACAAACTTTTTATGTATGTATTTCAATAGATCTTTAAATATTTAACATATTTGATATCATTCAAAATATTTTTATAGCTGCGAAAACTCCTCTGCCGCAAGGGGTTCCACCAGTTGCAGGTAAGAAACAATTGTTTTTTTTCTTTTTTATGTAACTAGACGACCGATCATTTTGTTACAAAAAAATTGTTAAAATATAATGTAGAGACTTTTAAGGGAATGGTAGGCAAAATTGTGATGAAATAAATTGGACTAGAAAAACAAGTTTATTTAGCAATTTTTTGGCAACCTATATTTAGCCGTTTATTGTTACTAAAATGAGATCTATGATATTTAGGACCACCGAAAAATGACAAGGCTGTTGCAACCAAAGTCGCGGGAACTGGATTGGTCGGGATCGTCTTAATGACGACTATGATGTTTTATTAAAATTGAATATTTTTTTATGAAAATATTTGCGAGTGCTTTCTAAATATGTAAGAAAATGGTTTGGTACCACCCACTCGATGACTTGTATATTATTCATTTATATATTTTTTTTTTTCATTCAGAATCTTGAATTTGTGGATTGCATGTAGTGTTGTTGACGTCAAATCTGTGTTTCCAATTTATGAATAAAACTAATACTGCCACCCGTGCTACGCACGGGTATATTTTTGATTTTACTAATTCTTTTTTAATAAATTAAAATGTCATTTTCCTTTATCCCATTAACGATAATTAAAAAACAAAAAAAAAATTTAGCTCAGCTTGATATATAATGCGAGCATAATTCTCAAGATGTTTACTCATTTTAATGATAAATTATACTCCAACTTATAACAAACATATATTTTGCACCGATTGTTTGACATTTAAACTAATGAAGGCATTGTGACGCAAAAAAGAAAAAAAATACTAATGAAGGCTTTAGAAAATGTTTCGTAAGTGTATACTCCTTCTGTCCCAAAATATAAGATGTTTTAGGATTTTTATTTTATTCCATATTATAAGATTTTCTCTAGTTTTTATATAAAATTTAATGTGTTATTGTTATTAATATTCTGCATGATTTCTTCTTATTGGTTGATTGATTTGTAATTAGATATTAAATAATGATTTTAATGTAAAAAAATAAAACAAAAACTAACATTTCTATCATTCTTAAACTCCGCGCTTTTATCTAAAAAATTCTATATAATGGGATAGAAGAAGTACTACTTTTCGTTTATTTTCGTTTATTCACATGAGACTCAAATTAAGAAGAAAAAACATTTGATGAAAATTATATGAAAATAATGACATTTAGTATATCTACTACCTATTAGTAAATGAACGTAGGCATCACTGAAGTATTAAAATTAAAATATAATAGATGTAAGCATATTTAACCAAATATTTGATTTCACTTGAATTTTGTTAAACCAGATTCACAACTCTCTCTACTCTTCCATTCGTCTTCAACTCGTTTAAGCATAAATCGAGCCATAAGTTGGAGTCTCTTCTCCTCTTCTCTCTATTCTTCGATTCCTTTCTAAAACTGAAAAGCAATCTTAAAATATAAATTGAGATGAACTCAAATTAATCAAAATTGTACAACCGAAGATTAAATACTAATGCTCAATTTTATGACTTACTCTTTCTGAACAATTTTGATATGAACTCGTCGGGAATTTTTCTAAAAGCACTGCCACAAGATGCACCTTGTACTTGCACACGGTGTTGATCTCTTCCCCGACGCGGCTTCAAACTCCGCAACCACAATCCATCTTATGGTTCGTATTTCTGCATAAAATAAAGTAGATATTATGCCAATTGTCAAAATCGAAATGGAAACTCTAGGAGAAATGAATGCATGACAATTTGAATCGTGAAATAATTAAACAGTTTGAAAAAGGTTTGTAAAGGAATTTGTTGTGAAGTGGTTTCAGAGTTCATTTAAATATTGGCCATCAGTTCATGTAACTAAAATGTGAGAAGGAAGTGGGGATCGTGGTTTGAGAGGAGGGAACGGTTGAGAGTTTGAGACAGATAAAACTAATTTTTTTCTCTTTTTTCGTTTTAATTGAAAAAGAAATAAACTGTTTTTTGAAATTATTTTTTAATTAATTATAAAACACAAGCCATATGGCAGAAGATGATTGGTCAGGTAGCTTGTGCTTTAATATATTAAAGATTTTGTTTTTATTAGCTCGCAATTTTTACATATCATGTTATTCTTGTATATTATTCATTTATATATATATATATGTATATATATATATATATATATATTATTTTTTCATTCAGCATTTTGAATTTGTGGGTGGGTTGCATATTGTGCTTGTTGGTGTTGTATTTCGTACTCCAAATACAGCCCGAGAGAGGCCCATTAGTAGTAAGGCCGGCCCACCGAGCGAGGTCCGATATATAGGCCTGAAAGAACAGCTAGAAGAATATACCGCTAGTTGCGAATAGGGATGGAGCCTGTGGAATGTAGTGATGGGCTTGTCTTAAACCTACTACGATAAAGCCCAATATGCCTAGCCAAAGGCCCAGTCGATATACCATGAAATTGGGCTGAATAAGACAGGTAACAGATTTACTTGCGAGCTACTTGCTGAAAAGGAGCTCGCGGATAACAGGTGGAACTAGTCAAGCCGGAGATCTCGGAGCACGTGCTGAAAATCTGGGATCGTGAGGAGAACGTGCTGCGTGAATATAGGAGCGGTTGAGCCTGATTGACCGCCTATATAAACAGAAGAGAAGGCTTCTTTGAGGCCAAGTAGAATCACAATCACTTTTACCCTAGAAAATCACCTAAAACTAAATACAGCGAGCTGCGCTATCTCGTTCTTATTTTCCATCTCATAAATCCATTATATTAATTTTGGTTCTTTGATCATATTAATACAAATTCATCTCGTTATTCTCAATTTTTATTTATCTAATATTCATACGAATATCTAGGCCTTAATTCTCTTTTATTAATATCAAATTTTTGGTTGTGGTTTTTCGGAACCACGGTGCTTATGAATAATATTTTCATGGAGTACATAAGATATATTGGAAAGTTTTAAATTTTTCTATGATTCTAAATACTAGAAACAATTTTTCCGCAATATAGAAAGGAAAAAAAAACTTAAAATTTATCTGTTGTGATTTAAAAAAAAAACATTTTTTAGAACAATTCAATAATACGTTTGTGCTATGAGTACCAATTAAATGGTTATTTTATGGTTTTCTATCTTAAAAATACTAAAAAAATTATAAGTAAATTACAGTAATTTATGCTATTCAATATATACTATGAAAAGTAATTTATTTTAGAAATGATTAATACCCAATTATGTTTTTCTAAAGGAAATTATAAAGAAGCAGAGAACGAGGCTCTCAAGTAAAGGAGATCAAATGCTTCCCACGAAGTTTCATTCTTTTTTTTTTTTTTTTTTTTGTCAACAGTATTCTATTTTCTTATATAAAAACTACCAAATGTAAATAACCCTCTAATATATGTGATTCGTAAGTCCCTTGTCTTCCCATTTGTACTGAGTGTTCCACTACGTTCGCAATTTAATTTGTCCTCAAAACCCATCGACATTTTATATAGAATTGTGACAATTAAGTGTGAAATCGAGCGGAGGACGTCCAGAAGGCTACTGTTGGCATTTCACTAACTCTGATACGTACATGGTACGGTCAGGGTACCGTGTCGCCCGGGAAAATCTAGCGGAGGACGTCCGTTTTATAACGCAACTCCCATCCCTAAATCCTTTGAGGGACATGGTGTGGAAAGTGGAAACGACGAGTAAAATCTGGTACTTTTTATTGCAAGCTCTCTCGGGAGCAGTAGCGGTTAATGAACGCCTAGCGTATTGACACCTCCAACAGGACCGTGATTGTCCGAAGTGTGGTGATGTGGAGAAAACGATTAACCATGTCCTTTTTATGTGCCCCCCCCCCCTGGCAAGGCAGCGCTGGGCGCTGTCACAAATCCCGCACAACAACACGGCCTGCCCGTCCGATAATCTTTGGTGCAATTTTGACTTTCTTCTCTCCCGGATACCGAATCGAAAGGAGTTTACGGAATATGTGAGAAGTTACCCTTGGATAATCTGATATCTCTGGAAAGCACGAAACGATAAGGTTTTTAGAATTCTAAACAGATCACCCCCAGATATCCTAGACCTTGCCAGAAAGAAGGCTGCGGCCTGGTTCCTAGCAAATAAGAAGGCGATAGCGGTAGTAAGTGAAACACGGATACCTCCTGAGCCGGTGCTGCCATTGACCATTTTCACTTGCTTTTTTGATGGATCTTGGAAAAAGGGAGACTCTACGAGTGGAATTGGCTGGACACTTCAATTGCAAGATGGGGAGATCGATCTTCTAGGGCTACGAGGGATTAACAGGAGGGTTTCTCCTCTGCACACAGAGCTGCACAGTCTACTATGGGCCCTACAGAGCTTGCGCAGGAAACGACGTTTTTGTGCCTTGTTCGTCACGGATTCCCAAGAGCTAGCGACAATGGTACTGGAACCGGAAAAATGGCCGAGATTCAGAACAGAATTGGAGGAATATAAAGCACTGCGAGCGTGGTTCCCTGACTTTACTTTGCAGTATTTCCCCAGGGTACGGAATGCGAGGGCCGATTTATTGGCCCAAACCGCTCGACTTCGTAATCTCGTTTTTTCTTATGTTAGCACGTCTACTCCACATTGGTTTCCAGATACGACTGTGTTTGGCTAATCAGCGAGTATATTGTGTTATGACAAAAAAAAAAGTGTGAAATCATTTATAGTTGATTCTTGTTTTTCTTAAGTTGTTATATCCAGACATTTCTAAATTTTTCAAAAGCATTTGCAACTTTGCTATGAAAAAAGTACCATCCTCTTTTTTTGTATTTTTTCAATAAGCTTACTTTTTTTTTGCTACAAAAAGAGGGAATTAAACGTCTTCCAAAATTACTACAACATAGTTGAAGAGTAATAAAACATAGAGTAGATTGATCATTGCAAAAGATAGACAACGAATTCAAAGCATGCCTCGGATGCGTCAAGAGGGTCTTCGCGGCAAAGCTGGAGAGTCTCAGGTTGGTCACTATCCAATGTGACTTTGAAGTTTCCGGCATAAAGCGCGGGGATTCGACCACTCTCCATGAGAGGGAAGAAGATATGACCACTCTTCATGAGATGGAAGAAGATATGACCATGCTCAAAGAAATGGAAGAAGGTGGAATTAAACTCTTCCGTCGAATTACAGGATTTGAGAATCTAGAAAATTTTGGACTTCTCAAAAAGGAAAATCCAATGAGCTCGCATGTGAGATTGAGCCAAGTTTGGTGAGTATAAAACTCCAAGTGGGCCTCAAGAATAAGTAGGGCTTTGCAAAGCCCATAATTTCTTCACCATGGCCCATCTTACAAACCAAACCACCACGGTGGGTGATTGACAAAGCTTGTGACCAGAGACGACAAAGAGATTTTCCGGCGAGCTACACAACTTTTCCGGCCAGATCCGACAATGAGTGACCACAGAGGGGGTTTGAGATTTCGGAAAGGATGGGAGATACAGCCACTGTGACGGTGGCCTACACCGGATGAGATGCAACCAGCTTGTGTCATCTCCGGTGGAGACATCTCCAATCACATCCGACGACCGGCGATGGAGAACCAGGATTCAGGGACAATGGTGAAATGGGGACTCGACATCAATAGATGTAGAGACAGGACCACGAAGCCAAGAGCAACGCGGCGACCTCCTAGATCCGGTGTCGTTCAGATCTATGGAGGTTACCGGCTTTTCCAGCCAGCGGTGAAGCATGAGAGGGGTGAGCGAGCGCGATGGTATCAGGAGTGAGTCTAGTGGGTCCACCGGCTGTGGTGGAGGAGGGGACTTCGCCTGAACAGTAACTGTCGTCTCGAGGGTTCGAGAGGAAGCAGACTGCAGCTGAGCCTCAAGCTTACCTGAACTCGCCATGGGAGAGAACGAAGGGAGTCGGCCAAGCAAGGAAATCCGAGGAGATTGGGTCTCACCGGCGAAAAAGCACACCAGCGAGGAGAGCAAGCAGATTTGCAGGTCAAACGTGAAGCGTACCCAACAAAGCTGCTCATCGTCATCTTCAATCAGATCGAGCGAAGAAACCTCCGGAAATTCATTCTGATCGGGGAAGAGTCTGACGACGCTTAGAAGTCCGTGTCTGAGAAAAAAATATCTCTAGGGCGAACTCTCCCCTGTAGACATGTCCCAACCGTGAGTTTTTTTTATGTTTTTTTAAATATTTAATCTTTCCAAAAAGTCCATTTTGTTAGTGACAAATCGGAGGCGGTGGAGGAGAGGTTGTGTCTATCGACATTGAAGAATCGAAGGCGGTGGAGGAGAAGCCATATTTTCCGACGAGATCGGAAAATGTGGGGGTGAATGTGAGAGATGGTGTTAGTTTTGTAATTAATACACAAAATATGAAAATATCATGGTTAACCTTTTTTTATGTTATCTACCTAATTAATAAATTTTTGTTGGTTATAACATCTAATTTTCCATAAATTATTATCTGGTCAATGATGAAAAAACGAAGGTGCAAAAAAAAACTCAATATTATACTTTCTAATAATACCTTTTTTATAACCCTAATATTATACTTTGTAAAAACCATGGTGCTTCTATACTGCTTCACATGATTTTCTTACACTTTTCAAAGAAAACAATTGTATGTGTATAAATATACATATATATGTATGTATATGCGTGTATATGTACCATGTATGCATGCAAATGCTAATCTTTGTGACCAGTCTCTAAGGAGCTCTGACTAAAATCATGGTAACACTCGAACCCAAAATCTTGAACACCAAAGTCTTGGCAGTAATCCAAAAACATCCAACTTTCACCAATCTTTTCCTCCGATTGCCATGTCGGAAAAATCTCCCCCACGGAAATGTTGTTAGTGTCTGCGGATACGGCTGCTCCACCAACACCAGCATTATTATTGCTCCATGATGCATCAACTAGAGGAGGTTCATCGTCGGTCCATAGAATGCTAAGAAAATCTTCATCTTTATAAATAATATCACCGAGTAACTCATATTCAGCTGTTGAACTATTTTGATTAGTGATTGTGCTACTTTCATCTAAGGAATTTGTCGTTGTCCCATCATTCTCTATGCTTTTATTGTCACTTATCCTTACATTGCCGGCTTTCGATGACTTTTGGGATTTATCAAATGATTCTTTATCGGTAGATACTTTGTTTAAAGGTTGATGGGTCGTAGGATCAATTTCCATCTTAAGGAGCTTCTTCTTGATATGAGTATTCCAATGATTTTTTATTTCGTTGTCTGTTCTTCCTGGTAATCTTGCAGCGATCTTGGACCATCTATATCAAAATAATTAAAAGAAATATGTTTAGATACATTGATATAGATGTCAAAGTCTTGAGTCTTGGAATATAACACAAGATGGATTGATCTTGGACCATCGATCTTGTAACTAAATAATTTTCTCGAGGTGTTGGTAGAGATGTCAAAGTCTTGAGTCTTGGAATATAACACAAGAAAATTGACAACTTAAGTTATACTATCATATTTGGAAGCGAGGAACGTTACTTTGTCTTGAAGTTAATTTTAAAATGAAAAAAAAAATCATAATTTTGTAAAGAAAAATATAGAAGACTTTAGTTCAAAGAAGAGAAACTTAATTAAGAATATATATATATATTTGACCCAAAAAAAATTAAGATATATATCATATCGTTTTCTTATGAAGCTCTTCAATCACATGATCCCAAACAGTATATTTATTATATAAATAATGGTATAAGTAAATATTTATAATTTTGGGATTAATTTTCAGTTATACATCACAATGACACTGTTACAGCATTTACCATTAGTCAACATATAATTTGTAGTTTTTGTGTTTCAAAAAGTAGCGATCTCAAAATTAACTTAAGTTCTTTTTCAAAAAAAAAAAAATTAACGTTACTTTACCTCGGTTCATATGAATATAGTAATGACTATCATGTCATATGTAGAAGATTGAAAACATGCGTAGGATATATTATTGGTGTAATTTACTAATGAAGACGGCTTAGTTGTTGTATAATTATAAGCATCCATGATAAATAATCAATTTAATTTAAAACTATAGGAAAAATTGATTTATCTATATAAAATTGTAATTTGAAAGCAAATATGTTTTACTTTAATCGACTTTTTATGCATTAAGTATTTTATATTTACTATATCTATTATATATTTTCTTATGATATCATAAAATTTTACTAATTACTACAAGTGTAGCTTTGGTTCAGTTAGTTAGTATTGAGTTATCTTTTATTGAAAGTGTTACAACATTGAGATATTGTAACAGTATCAGTTGTATATTTATTATATGTCTCATTAATATTATTTTTTACAAAAACCAATCTACCGTATATATACCTCGTAAACGTATTTATTAACGCATGCGTATCCCTACCCTATACGGTAACCAACCACCAAAGTAGCATCTAACGCGTTTTAGGACACTTAATTTATATAAAAAAATCGGTTAAAAGTAGCTCGAATGGACCTGTTTCCGAGAAGAGCATGAAGGTCGATGACAAGCTTTTCCTCGGCGTCTGAGAGAAGACCTCTCTTCAAGTCAGGTCGGAGATAATTAGTCCACCGTAGACGACAGCTCTTCCCACAACGACGGAGACCGGCTAGCTTCGGCAAAGCCCTCCAGCAACAGTGGCCGTTGTTCACTATGAAATTTATCAGTTTCTTGTCCTCCTCCACCGTCCATGGCCCTTTTTTCACCCCTAGCTTGTCACAACATGGCTGCCTCCCCATTATATATATTAGTGTATATATGTATAATTTGAGAGGGAAAAGTGAGAGATGTGAGAGAACCTTAAAGTCTTTGAAGATAAAAAGGTTACATCAATTTAGAAGATTTATGTCAAAAGCCTAAGCACCTAAGCTCACCCACCTCTATATAACCCAACATTTTCTAACATCATCCACCACAACATTTTTTTCTTTTAATTGGAATAATAGTTTTCTTTTAAAATTTACGTATATAAATTAGAAATGTATATTAGTTGACCCAACCAAAAGGTGAGTAGCATTCAACCAGAGTGTAGATGGCATCAACAAATAGCAACTAAAAATCAAAAAAAGTGTGAAGAATTATGTGATACACATGAGACAAGAAAAGTTAAAGTCAGCGTCACACGTGTAAAGTCAACATCACACGTGTGAATGTCAATGAATATTTCGAACCATGGGAACGCAAGTGGGAGAGATCGTGCAAAAGTTAGGTTCAACTAACAAGGAAATGACCTTATGCAAAAGGCAAAAAGCATAAGGTTGACACATTGCACAAAGTGAAGTGACAGGTGAAACAGTGTTTCTCTGTGTAAAACAGTGGACTGTCTGCTGGTGCGAAGCATGCATCTTTAGAAATATTGGTAAGTGGAAAACCAATATTATTGGCACTTTGCAAGAGGTTTTTTCTGTAGTTCTTCTTCACGAAAAAATAGAGAGAGCGAGATTATACTCCTTGAAGAACTCAAGTATGAGTGGAGTGGTTTTATGTTGAGAGTTAACTGTTTCTTCTGGGTAGATTAGAAACTGTTGTAGAACACGAATCTTGGTGTATAAGATGTCGTGGGTTCTTGGGTAGACTAGATTGAGAGTTTTTATCCTATCAGTGTATGATTGTGTAATCTATTCTTGTTGCAACAGGAGTTGCTTGTAGCAGTGCTACGTTTGCATTAATGGAAGTGTTTTAAGTGTGTCTTAAATACTTTATGTTAATAACAGTATTTGTCTTTCCAAATTGGATACTCTTACTTTTACATTTGGTATCAGAGCCAAACATCAAACCAATGGATTTGTGTTTCCTTAACAGGTGGAGGTTCTGTGACATGGAAACAGTTTCGGAAACAACGAGTATTAATAAGGAGTTACTTCTAGATACTAAAAGATATAGATACTGGAAAGTAAGGATTACTCAGCATATTCGGGGGCAAAGAGAGGATGCCTGGACCGCTGTTGAAGAAGGGTGGGAACCTCCGTCTCAAGTCTCCGATGAAGGGTTTAAGGTTCTCAAACCAAAGTCAGCTTGGACGATTGAGGAGAAAAATCTATTTTGATTTGTAATACAAATTATGTATTTACTTAGCTAAATGAGGAAGTATGTTGTGAAAACAAAAAAAAAATCTACATCGTGTAACAGATAATAAAAAAAGACAACGAATATGATTATGCAAGTAGCTTTTTGTATTGTTTTTTTTAATTATAATTATTAGGTCGAAGTGTTTTTTTCTTTAATTATTAACAATTAGATTAGGACTCGCGTTAATACGCGGATAAATAAATAAAAATTTATTAATATCAAAATTTGAGTTTTACTTAATAACCCGTAAAATTCCAAAAATATTTTGAAATAATTAAACATGGGTCTTAAACCATTAAAAGTTAAGGAGCAGTTGCAAAAATGCCACTTTTGGTATATACAGTTGCAAAAAAGCCACGTATGGGTGTCCATTTGCAAAAATGCCACTAATTATGGATTTTTAAAGCCTAAATCTTAAAATTATAAACCCTAAAAAATGTTTTTGATCCCTAAAACCCATTAAACCCTCAAAACTAAACCATAATACGATATAGTTAACCCAAACATAAATGATATAATAAAAACAATTTTGAAAAAGTGGCATTTTTGCAAAGATTTTGAAAAAGTGGTATTTTTGAAAAGTGGCATTTCTTAAAATTTCTCATAGTTTAATTTATATCTTAATTTCATGTCTTAATTCATATTATGCAGACCCAAATACATCTTATTATAAATGTTATTGATGTCATCGGTTTATTTTTTATAGAGATCTATACTCGTCAAATCATACACTTTTGGATCTTAACAGTAAATATATTATAATTATTTTATAACATGCAGAAATTTTTATTTTATGTAATTTCCTTTTTTAACATTGAATCGTATAGATAGAAGATTTCTATTTTCTTTGTAATATTCTATAACTATGTTTACAAAGTAAATATGTGTATATATTTTTTCCTTTGGTATGTTTGTGGATATAAATATTAATATTGAGATTTTTATATTCTTTCTAATTTTTTGTTTTTCACTTATAATTTTTTTTTGTTCTATCATTCATATTTAATTAAAATTTATATTTCCTCTTAATCTTTTTTTATTGTTTATAGTCTCGTTGTTTTCTTTCCTAATTTTATTTTTATAGTTTGTTTAAACTATTATAGTTCTTTTTTTCCTAGATATTTGAGATTATTAGATCTTTTTTTACTGTTTGGTAAGATGATTGGCAATTATTTTTTCGTATTCCATTTTTTATTTTATTTTTAATTAATTTTATGTTTTAACACATGTTATCATTTGATCAATATTAGACACATGTCACGATATGGTGAGTTATAGTTTTGCTTACGTGTCAAATCCGTCGATAATATTTTTCTTGCTTGTTTTTTTTCTTCTAGTTTTTTTTATGGTTTACACTCTCTCTCTATTTTGTTTCTTAATTTAATTTTATAATTAGTTTAAACTATTAGGATTTTTTTTTTAATTTAGCTAGTGTCGAGTATTAGAAATTTTTCTTTTCTCATAATTAGTTTGACAATTAGAAAAATTTCTACTTTACTATTTGGTTAAAGATTTGATAATTATTTTGTTCATTTTCCATTTTTGTTTTTATATATTTTTAATTAATTTTATGTATTAACACATATCATCATCTGAGCAACAGTAGACACATGTCACGATCCGGTGAATTAGAATTTTGTCTACGTATCGTGTTCTCATCTTCTCATCATACGTATTCTCCTTTATATAATAAAGATTGAATTTTATTCAATAACAAAGAAAGAGTATCATACCAAAAATTATGATTTGGGATGTCAAATTTTTATCTAGGATGTAAATCGTAACCAATAAAAGAACAAGAGGAATAATGAAGAAAAAAAATAAAAAGGAACAAATTAAAAGAAATATATGTAGAGAGGGAATGGAACAAAATTTTCTAATAAATGGTAACACAAGAAAGGAATAAATATTTTTAATAGTGCTCACGTTGATAGATTTCTTACCAATTATTTTTGTATTTTTTTTTCTTTGTCAAATTAGATGGGGAATAATTTTGTTCCATGTTTTCTCTTATTGCAAAGAATGAAGAGGAACTACATGAAATTCTTATTACATTTAAATGGTAACAAAAAGTAGGAATGAATGAGAATGTGATATTCCTCCCCGTTCCTTTCATTCTTTATTGTCACTATTTAGAGTCATTTGTATGATATATTTTAAACTCTAAGGAAGCACACAAAAAAAGGATAAATATCCTTCCAATTTTTTTTTATAATCGTTTGAATTTATTATTATTCGATTACAAATTATGAAAACTGTTACATCGACGATTCTACAACGGACAAGTCTTACGCCTTGATCCACGCCAGAAGATCTATCTTATCCCACCCTGAAGATTTTATGTAAGCTTGTCTCCATTAATCTGCATCAATGATAATAAATCATATCTTTTGGAATTCAAACTCAAGACTTCCTATTATAAAAACATTAATGAACTTTTAATCAAATCACTGGGCCAAGAGACTTCCACTATCCTTCCGGTTTCTATAATTTTTCTTTTTTAAGTTTTTCACACATATATTAAATAGATAAGAGAAAATTATCTACAATATCATTTTTTTCTGTATTAAGGAACTGATAAGTATATAATGTAAAGGCCTTTATAAGCCCAATGCAATAAGTTGAGCTGAAGATAGTATTTTCTTCTTGGAAATAAGCCCAGACCTTACCGAACAAGCGTCGCAGTTTCTCGTTTCCAGAGCTGTGACGAGTTTTCGCTGGCGACGAGAGAATCGCCGTGTTCACCGATTCCTTCTTGATCTTCTCCGACCAGGTATATTCTATCTCTTCTCACTAGCGTGATCTTTGACTTCATTGTGAAATTTTGGTTTTCTCGCATCGATTTTTTTTTACTGGTGTAAGATCCTAGGGTTCTTGTACTGAAGAATTTTCTCCCAGAATTCTTCTATACCAATTTCGAAGAATCATCCGCTTGATTTGTATGATTCGATTTGGTCAATGTTGATTCTGGGTTTAGTTTCTTCGCTCATATAGATTCTCTGAAAAAATTGACCTTGACACTTGTTGGGAAATTCAGATATTCGAATCTGTATAAGTGGTTACGAATAGGATTTTCTGAAACAGGGATTTTGATAAGAGTTCAACATTCGGAAACCCTTTGTGTATTTGCTCTTTTTTAGTTTCACAGCTTGTTGAAGCAAGTATAGACTCATATATATTGCCTTAGTTACATGTAGCTAACATATTCCAGGCTTACGAATTTTAGTCCTTATAGTTTCCTCTGAACTTCTATGTTCTGTTCTTGGCACTCATGTATTGGAAAGTGTCTTTGTTCTTGTAACCAATGCGGAAATCGTTTAGGCTTTGTGGCCTATTTATCTCAAAAAGAAATGATGAAAGAAAAAAGAGTCAACTTGTGTTGCCATGTTACAGGATGCTTGTGTTTGATCACATATCTTGCTTTTGGTTTCTATGTTTTGTTTCATCGATTTGAAGATCTTCAAATAATACTATAAGCAGATGTAAATGTCGTATATAAGTAAAGTCTTGTTGTGTTGAGGAAGCTTTGTTGAGAAATATTTGCTGCTTGTTTACATTTTGATTTGTATTAGATTTTTAAGGTAAACTGTTGTTTACTAAGCTGTGTGGTGTGTTTCTTCATGTGGATTTCATCTTCCAGGTCTTTTAAACTCGGTGATATGGGTGATTTCTCGATTAAGATCAGTTCAAAGCTGATCAATCAGTTAGCCGAAGGCAACGATCAACCTAAGAGGAAGGCGAAGAAAACCAAACCCAAAGTCTCACCACAGAGCAAGGCAGAACAAGCGAAAACACATCACGATGCAGAGAAACCGAAACCAATGCCAGAATTACCGATGCAGCCACCGTTTTTCTTCCCGATACCACAGCATACAGCAGCAAGCACAGAGTTGGAAGCCATAAAATCTGTTTTGAAAGAGAGTGAGGAAGTTCTTGAGAAGGTAGAGAAACAAGAAAAGAACATTGTTCATGAAGTGACAGAGAGAGCCAAGGAACTGAGGGAGAAAGAGTTCAAGATCCCAGAACCGAAACCAATGCCTTGTTCTTCAGATCATGATGCGTGGATCCAATGCTACAAAGAGAACATCGGCGACCCTCTGAAATGTAGCGGTTTGGTTAAGAGTTTCGAGGATTGCGCACGCCGATCCAGGCAACAAGAGAAGTAGAGATACAAAGATTCAAAAAGACTTTTGAGATGAGAAGAGGAGAGTTCTTTTTTTTGGTTTTGCTTTCTGAGATATTACGAATATGATCAGAAGAATGTACTCTTTCCCTTATATTACATGAACCCGAAAAAGAAAGCAAAAAATAAGTAGAATCTGTTCATGAGATCAAACCTTTTTAATGTGTTCTTGATTTACTCTTTTGCTCTATCAAAGAGACTTCCCCTTTGGGGATTCTAAAAAATGTTGTTTTTTTAGTTCTGCATCCGTTTGATTGGGAAGCTCCTTAAGATTAGAGATTTGAAGTTGAATAGACGTTTGGTCTTGTTATAAAGTTGAAGAAACCACTCATTCCAATTCATATCCCAAGGTGGTCCGAACCAAATCTCTATTCCATTGCACCAGAATAGCAGAGCTACCAGGTTGTGCTTTAACCGGCCGGTTAAGTTTAGTTCACGATTTGGGTTTTTTTTCACGATGAGACAGAAATGTTTTTTTTTTCAAGATAAGAAGGGATAATTGGCTATATAACACCAAAAAAAATTGTATTTTAAAATCTAGCCAAATCCCCCTTATGTGGCAATATTGTAGCCATTAGATCTAGGTTTTTAGTTAGAATCTTGGATATAATTTTTTTTTTGGGTTATACTATAAATTAACCCAAAAAAAAAAATGGTTTATTTCAAGATTGTTTTTTAGTTGCAATCAATCTTACTACACAAACACTCTTTTCTTGAATGAGTCCAAGAAGGATTTTTTTTATCTTCAATTCTTATGGTTTGAAAAAAAATCATTGTATTTTGAGTCCATTTCATTTTTCGTTGTATCCTACTGTTTAAAAAATTAAAATACATTGGAATAGTATTATCAACCGCTTAAATGTTATCAACTTGCCGACAAAAAGACAATAATAACAAAAAAGAAATCCAAAAAAGTCAAGATTGGCTTTTGCCTATTATTAATAAGATTACTATATAATAATTGTAAAGATGAATATACGGTATAAAATAATATTTACAGAACGTATTATCTTAAAACTATCCAAAAATGTCTCCGATTTCAAATCTCATCTCCGACAACACAATCAATCTCACTCCTTACGCAGTTATCATTCTCACCGCTATCTTCTCGATCTCTTGGTACCTTTTCAAACGCCAACAACCGCAACCGTCTCTACCGCCTGGACCGCGAGGGCTACCTATTGTCGGAAACCTCCCGTTTCTGCATCCGGACCTTCACACCTACTTCACAAGCCTCGCTCAAACCCACGGTCCAATCTTCAAACTCAGTCTTGGCTCAAAACTAACCATCGTGGTCAACTCTCCGTCCTTGGCTCGAGAGATCTTCAAAGACCAAGACATCAATTTCTCAAACCATGATGTTCCCATCACGGCTCGAACCATCACCTATGGCGGTCTCGACCTCGTTTGGTTACCATACGGAGCCGAGTGGAGAATGCTTAGAAAAATTTGTGTTCTCAAGCTTCTTAGTCGCAAAACTTTGGATTCTTTCTACGAGCTTCGACGCAAAGAAATCAGGGAAAGAACGAGGTATCTATACGAGCAAGGTCGAAAGAACTCGCCGGTGAACGTTGGAGAACAGTTGTTCTTGACGACGATGAATCTAACGATGAATATGTTATGGGGAGGTTCGGTGAAAGCAGAGGAGATGGAAAGTGTTGGAACAGAGTTTAAAGGAGTGATTTCTGAGATAACTAGGCTTTTAGGTGAGCCTAATGTTTCGGATTTTTTCCCGTGGCTGGCGAGGTTCGATCTTCAAGGGCTTGTGAAGAAGATGCGTGTGTGTGCTCGAGAGCTTGATGCAATATTCGACCGAGCCATCGAGCAAATGCAAAGGCTAAGAGGCAGAGATGATGATGATGGTGAATGTAAAGACTTTTTGCAACATTTGATGAAGTTAAAGGACCAAGAAAATGACTCGGAGGTTCCTATAACGCTTAACCATGTCAAAGCCGTACTCGCGGTAATTAATCGTTTCATTTTTCATAATTTTAGAATAAAAAGATTTGGGAGGGTAGTATATTTTTGGAAAGTGGAAAAAAAGGATGGGAATGGGTTTGTGGAATCATGATAAGTTATAACTTTCCGATTGGTAAAAATCATGCGGAATTTCATAATGGTTCAGCCATTTCGTCATTCCGCGGATCACCAATCAACAGCTATGGTACTTCAGAATATAGATGTTTATTTGTTCATGAGAGTGATTTGATCATTGTGTTTGTTATATATATTTGAAGGATATGGTGGTTGGTGGTACGGATACATCGACGAATACAATAGAGTTTGCAATGGCCGAGCTAATGAGCAATCCGGAATTGATGAAGAGAGCACAACAAGAGCTAGACGAAGTTGTAGGCAAAGATAATATTGTCGAAGAATCACACATCGCTAGACTTCCTTACATATTAGCCATTATGAAAGAAACACTTAGGCTTCACCCAACCATTCCTTTGTTAGTCCCTCACCGTCCAACTGAAACCGCGGTCGTGGGCGGCTACACTGTCCCTAAAGACACTAAGGTCTTCATAAATGTTTGGTCTATTCAAAGAGATCCAAATGTTTGGGAGAATCCCACTGAGTTTCGTCCTGAGAGGTTTCTTGATAAGTCTAATTGTGATTTCACCGGAACCGAATATAGCTACCTTCCGTTTGGATCTGGCCGGAGAATTTGCGCTGGAATAGCACTCGCTGAGAGGATGGTTTTGTACACTCTTGCAACGCTATTGCATTCGTTCGATTGGAAGATTCCAAAAGGTCAAGTGTTGGATTTGAAAGAGAAGTTTGGGATTGTCTTGAAGCTCAAGACACCTCTTGTTGCCTTGCCCGTCCCGAGGTTATCCGATTCGAATCTTTATCTATAGAAAGCTAAGATCGTTATCTTTGGTAATTCTTGTAGTACACAAACACACAAAAAATACTGGGATGTTTTTGACGTAAAGTACAATGTATTTATGTCAAAAATGTTTTATAATAAAAATCAAACACCAGTTTCGGTCTAAAGTAGCAAAATTACTGAACTAGAACTATTTGTTTTACTTTAAATGTTTGGATATTAGTTTTGTATCCGTCCAATTTTGTTTAATCTTAATTGCATAGCCCACATGGTGTAGACGGTGGTTCTATCTCGTTAATTACTCAAAATGGAAGAAATGAAACTACATGGATTTTTTTTCTTAATTATATCTTGATGGATAAGATATATGACGCAAACCAGTACGAATTTAAGCTTTCATTAAACGTTATTAAATCCTCAAGAACATTTCTATTGGTATTCCAAATTCTACTCTAAACATTAGTTTAGAAAAGAATCTTCTTCAAATGGTCTATATTTTCTAAAATCTATGAATTGTATTACCCTTTAAACACTACTGAGTAATAAAATATAGTACATGATTGAAGAAGATTTTTGTCTGTTTTTCTTGTTTGGCTAAAAATGTATATATTACTAAAAATATATTGAAGAAGATTTTTGTCTGTTTTTCTTGTTTGGCTAAAAATGTATATATTACTAAAAATATATATTTTTAGAACCAATTGGTAAGCCTAAGAATCTGTCTCATCACAACAACAACAAAAAATATATATGGAAACAAAAACAATTACTAGTACTTTTTGGGACCTTGAGCTGTGAAGCTTCCGTCACCGAGAAAAGTAGCGATAAATCTCTTGAATCCTGAAAATTTGTTCTGTTCATATTGACATATATATGGAAAATTTGTTCTGGTCTAAATGGTAACGTAATTCTACAAATTCAGCAAATTCCGCAAATTCTGCAGTTACAATTTAAATTGACATATTATTCAGCAAATTCTCCAATTCAGCAAATTCTATAATTCAGCAGAAATTCAGCAAATTCTGCAATTAAGCAGAAATTATGCGATTACCATTTACACACAGAAGGTTTAAAATTTTAAAATTTAGACTCTAAAAATTATAATTAGTGACATTTTTGCAAATGAACAATCCATAGTGATATTTTTGCAAATATAACTAAAAGTGGTATTTTTGCAATTGTCTCCTAGATATATATGTAGTGTGATTAAATTTTACTAAATTTGTTTGACAATTCTAAAATAATATTGTAATATTTTAAACATTATATTTACTAAAAAATAATTCAATCAATAGCAAAATATTATATCATAAATTATGTATGTAAATTTTTTTTATCAATCTATTAATTTATTTAAGGGGCAATTGCAAAATGTTTAAGGGGCAATTGCAAAATGTTTGTGATTTTAATTCATTTTATAGTAAGATATTTGTTTTTTAAAATATCATTCAAAATTTTTGTAAATAGTTTTTATAAATTGGTTTTTCTATTTTTTTTAATTATTATTTTTGGATCTGGATCCGACTCAGCCCTAATTACAAGATATATATTTCAAAATATAAGATGTTTTGGAGGTTTTTTCAAAATGTAAGATGTTTTGACAATACTAGGTACTTTTTAACTTTATTAAATATTTAATGAACACTAGTATTTTGGTCAATAATAATTAACCATTTAAGTTTGAAAAAAAAAATTAATTACTTTTTTAAAAAATAATTACTTTTTCAAAATTAATTACTTTTTTTGAAAAATTCAGCAAATTCTGCTGTTACCATTTAAGTTTGATATTATTCAGCAAATTCTGCAAGAAATCAACAGTAATTCAGCAAATTCAGCAATTCAACAGTAATTCAGCAAAAATTCTGCCGTTACCATTTAGACCCTAAATATAAAATAATAATATTTTTCATTTTACGATCACAAAATGTTCCAAATTATATCTAAATCTTTTATATTTATCAAATTTGAAAGTATCACATCCGCTCAAAAGTTATCAGCTTAAGAACGTTGAGTCTTCATTTTTGTGGCTTCCCATCATTATTCATTTACTACTTAATATAAAGAGCATAGGTGAAATAACAAACTTAAATAACATTTTCCTTTGCAAAAAATTAAAATGTCTCTCATTTCAAATATCATCCTCGACAAGACAACAAATCTCGCTCCTTATGCAATTCTCATTCTCACCACAATCTTCTCGATTCTCTGGTACCTCTTCAAACGCCAACCGCAACCGCCTCTACCACCTGGACCGCGAGGGCTGCCTATTGTCGGAAACCTCCCGTTTCTTAACCCGGAGCTCCACACCTACGTCACAAACCTCGCTCAAAAACATGGTCCAATCTTCAAACTCAATCTCGGCTCTAAACTAACCGTCGTGCTCAACTCTCCATCGCTAGCTCGAGAGATCTTAAAAGACCAAGACATCAATTTCTCAAACCGAGACGTCCCTCTCACGGGACGAGCCCTTACTTATGGTGGTCTCGACATCGTTTGGCTACCATATGGTGCCGAATGGAGAATGCTTAGAAAAATTTGTGTTCTCAAGCTTCTTAGTCGCAAAACTTTGGATTCTTTCTACGAGCTTCGACGCAAAGAGATCCGGGAAAGAACTAGATATCTATACGGGCAAGGTCAAAATAAATCGCCAGTGAACGTTGGAGATCAGTTGTTTTTGACCATGATGAATCTAACGATGAATATGTTATGGGGAGGTTCGATGAAAGCAGAGGAGATGGAGAGTGTTGGAACAGAGTTTAAAGGAGTGATTTCTGAGATAACTAGGCTTTTGAGTGAGCCTAATGTTTCGGATTTTTTCCCGAGCCTAGCAAGATTGGATCTTCAAGGGCTTGTGAAGAAGATGCGCGTGTGCGGTCAAGAGCTCGATGCTATATTCGATCAAGCCATCAAACAGATGCAAAAGCTAAAAAGTAGGGATGATGGTGAATGCAAAGACTTTTTGCAACATTTAATGAAGTTAAAGGATCAAGAAGCTGACTCGGAGGTTCCTATTACGGTTAACCATGTCAAAGCCGTACTCGCGGTAATGGCTTCGACTTTCATAATTTTAGAGTATAAACTTTTGAAAGAATATAGCATATTCATGGAAATATATATAATATGTATACAAGATAAAGTAAAGAGAAAATTATCTGGAATACCATATTCCAAAAAAAATCTTTAAAAAAATACCATAAATTATTATGGGTCATTTAGATTAATAACTTATTATAATTTGAATTGTTATTAGATAGACTATTTAATATATAATTAGGTTGAGTAACAAAGAATAATAAATTGTTGACGGTTTTGCCTTCTGACACACCACAAAAGCATGCAGTACAACCTGCCATAAAATAATATAACCTAACGTTTTTTATTTTTTAATCAATTTCACTTTTATCAATTGTTTTCCCTATTTGATATTCACATCTATAATGTTTACTATTAGAATTAAATCATCTCATAATCTTTATGTAAATAAAAACAAGTTTTTCTTCTTTATATGTTACAATTTGAAATTTTATAAATGGACAAAATTTACTCAAACTATTAATATAATGTTACAATAAAACATAATATACCATACTAATATATAACGTGATATATATCATATAACGTGTAATATTATATTCATCATGTTATAAACAATATTCAAAACATATTACTAAATTTACAACTATGTAACATATTATAACATATGATATATATAATTATAAATTGGCAATGCCATGTTAATGTATGGCATGTTATATATTATATAGCATGCTATATTTCAAATAACATGTTATACGTTACAAAAATATGATGTTTGTAACAATAATATGATATATAACATTCTATAGGATACAAGAATATGATCTTTATAATAATAATATGGCATACCATTTAAATATATGATATTCTGTATGATATATAACATACTATATCATATAAATACCTAGTATATAGCATATTATACTACGTTTTATTCTCACATTGTATTAATAGTTTGAGTAGTCACAAACATAAAAAAAATATGATCATCAATATATATATGGTATGTCATTTATATTATTACATTTTATTATAACATTATATGAATAGTTTGTGTAATATATGTCAATTTCTAAAATTTCAAATTGTAACATATGTAGAAAAAAATCTTATTTTTTATATATATAGATGATATAATAATTTAATTTTAGAACAAAAAATTATATCAAACAAAATTCAAATGGGAGAACAAAGTGATGAAAGAGAAATGATTAAAAAGAAAAAAAAATGTCAGTTTCACATGGTACGTTATTGTTTACTCTGACACAGTTTGACACAATATGACACAATTCTTGTGTCACCACATTAGATCAGAAGGGTAGTAAGGTTATTTGTCAGCCCATTTTGTTAATAAATTCAAAAACAGTCTACATAGCTAAATACCCTACATTGACATGTCATATCGTGGTAACTTCCGATCATTATTCTTTTCAAAAAACTACTCCATTATGTCTTTTTCTCTTTCTCTCTCCTACTCCAAAAGACCATGCTACCCATCCTCTCTCTTTCTCTTCTTTCCCTCATTCATTCACGCCATCTCTCTCTCTCTCTGACAATCGTGGTCGACAAGAAGAATAGTGGTTGACGAGATGGTTGTGAATTGTTCTCTCTCTCTCTCTCTCTCTCTCACACACACACACACAATCGTGGTTGACGAGATGGTTGTGAATGGTGGACGAGACGACAGTGGACAAATACAGTGGTTATGGATTGGTAGTCGTAGACAAAGACGAATGACGGTGGACAACAACGGCGACGAAGATGGTGGTAGACAAGTGGGAAATAGTGGTGGTCAAAGACGAAAACATTGTGGACGAAAATACGACGGTGGCTAGTGATGGTGGTTGTGGGAAAAGACAGTAATGGTGGTGGTCAAAACGAAACATTGTGGTCGAAAACATTGTGGACAAAAAGTGATAGCAATCTTTCCCGCCCAAAAGCTGACACATCACCTCGTACTCCGCCAAACGCAGCTTACTCACGCGGGGGGTATAATTGTCTTTTCAGGTGAGCGGGAACAGTGATTTGTGGTATACATCAAAAGGTTTTTGACTTATGGTATCCTTTGAAAATTTTTTTTGAGATATAGTAGTTTCAAAAATAATCCCTAGAGTAAATTACCTTAATAACAAAAAATTTAACTATATTTAGGAAGATGACTAAAATTGTGGGGATTCCTTTGAAAAACAGTTGAGGTTTTTCTTCTTTCTTTGGTTAGTTTGCTAATTTATGTATTTTTTTGGTTTGCCAATGCAAATACTCTAAAAGTGTGTTATTCAATCAATGATTTAAAATCAATTTCATCAGTCTTATAATCTTCAAAAAATTTAATTCTGATAAAGTCTATGTGTGTAGATTCTAAGATTTCTGTATTAATATTTGGATTTTGTTTCTAATCATTTGTTCATTAAATTTCATCCACAAGTCATTTCAAATCTATTAAAAATAAAGATTTTAAAAAAAAATTAATGTTGAATAAATACCATATCCATTATCATTTAGAATCATAACAATGGGTTGTGCTAAGATTTTAAAGTACGATATAATTGTCGAATAATTAGTAAAATATAATACAATTACGAAAGTACTGAATTCAAATACATTCAAGGTGGTGTGGTCCACTGGTATTATTTTAGGAGAAATTGGCATCAGTAACATATTTGGAGAACCAAATTAAAGATCTGACATATTCTAAAAATTATAAGTATATATCATCAGTAACATATTTACTTCTATCTCCCTCGTTTATTTTATTCTAATTTAAGCAATCAAAACATTTTAATTATAAGTATATATCATAGTAGAAATTCTTCACATATTCTCATTAATTTTTAACATAAACTCACTAATATAAGTTTTACAATTTTAAATTCCGCTAAATTTAACGGATATTCCAATTAAGTTTATATGTCATGTTAGAAATATCTACATATTTACATTAATTTTCCCACATGAACTTATAAATACATATGTTAAAATTTTAAATCGAACTAAAATATATTTTTAAATATTATATAACATAATATTTTCAAGATAAATCATTTACGGATATCAATTACATTATAAAAATTGTATTAATGTTCTTTTGGATACTATATGTGATTCATCATACAATTAAGTTTTTTTATATCACTTAATTGTATCCATATTACTTTAATTAGAGTTGTTTTTTTGTTATAAACGTAAATTTTACAAATCAAACATTAATACCTGAATTTCGAAAAACCATTATTTCACTTTCTATTATTTCTTTGAATTTTTATTTTCAAAGATTTTTACATACTAACACAATATTTTGTTTTTTGGAACTTAAATAAGTTTAAAAGAACTGGTATTCTCAAACGTATTCGATTTACATAAAAAACACTTATATTTAAAATTTATGTTATGTAAATTAAATTTTGTAAGATAAAATATATTTATATATGTAGAAAATATACTATTTGATCTTGTTATTTCTAATTTTCTGATATATAATAAAAATTTATTTATTTTCTTCGAATATTATATTTTTGCGTTTAAGGCGGGATCAAAAATCTAGTAATATAAAACCAAAATGTAAACGGAAGTAATTTTGCTTCTCTCTCCCTCGTTTACTTTTATTCTATATGTTCCATATTTCTCTTTCTTCTATCTTTTATTTTCTTTTTTCCTTATCTTTTTTTTTTCTACATGAACTCTAGATCCAATATATTTGCAATCCTTTTCTCACCTAGACATCTTTTTCCCACAATTTCACCTAGACATTATTGCAGAAAACTATAGAATAAAAATATGAACTGAGTCAAAATATAGATAAATAGTTGCCTACCAATGTTTTCATATATACTTTACGAAACAAACAACTACTTATGTTATGTAATCTTTATAAATAGTTGACTATTTATTGTTTGTTTCAATATATAGATAAATAGTTGTCTACTATATGTTTTTCGTATATACTTATGCTACGTAATCTCTATATATAGTTGACTATTTACTGTTTGTATCTATGAATTTTAGTAGAAACAGGAAACCCAAATATTTGAATATTCCATTTTACAAAGTATACAACTATGTCGTTTCGCCTACTTCTTGAAGCAAATTATAATTTACCCATATATACTCATCTATTTTCTAAATAGATATTGCTGTGTTTTTCTGACACAAAAATCAATGTTAATTTTTTCCTTTTTTTTAATTCTGACACAAAAATGATATGGAGAGAGAAACTCTTATCTTTATTAGAGGATTGTTTGGTCATTTATCACCTCCACCGGTTGTTGACCAAAGCTATTTACTCAATTTTTAAATGATGTGGAGAGAGAAACTTTTGTCGTTAAAAATTTTGTTTCCTAAAATACTTTCAAGAATATGTAATTTAAATTTTTTTAGTTTACGTTAATTATTATAAAATTAAGATATTATTTTTAGAAGGAAGAGTTTGGGTTTAAAGTTTAAAGTTTAATTTGAATATTAAAATTAATTTTAGTTTTATGGTACTTTTGGAACAGTTACAATATAATGGTATTTTTTGAAACAAAACTTAAAAATGTGGTTTTTTTAGAATTACCTTATTTGTTAATAGTGTTGGAGAATGGATGACGTATAATCATGGCCGGTATGGATTTTCTATTGGTAAAAATCATGCGGAGTTGCAAACTGTTTCAATCATTTCGTCATTCCCCAAATTACTAATCAAATTTTGGTTACTGTAGAATTTAAATGTCAACTGCAAGGTATGTAGATTAAATAAAGTGTTCCGGTTTAAGATCTGTAGATTACCTTCATAAAAGAAAATTAGGTTATTATCGATAAAAATTTACGAAATCATGACATCCCGCATGTAGTTCAAAATTTATATGGATTAGTCTCACATCTTCCGGTAAATAAATAAAAACACAGTAATTTAATCAATCTGTTTGTTATGTGAAGGATATGGTGATTGGAGGCACGGACACATCCACAAATACTATAGAATTTGCGATGGCAGAGCTAATAAGCAAACCGGAGTTGATGAAGAAAGCGCAAAATGAGCTAGACGAAGTTGTAGGCAACGACAACATTGTCGAAGAATCACACATCACTAGACTTCCTTACATATTAGCCATTATGAAAGAAACACTTAGGCTTTACCCAACCATTCCTTTGTTGGTTCCTCACCGTCCAACTGAAACCGCGGTCGTGGGCGGCTACACTGTCCCTAAAGATACCAAGGTCTTCATTAATGTTTGGTCTATTCAAAGAGATCCAAATGTTTGGGAGAATCCGACTGAGTTTCGTCCTGAGAGGTTTCTTGATAAGTCTTGTGATTTCACCGGAACCGATTATAGCTACCTTCCGTTTGGATCTGGCCGTAGAATTTGCGTCGGTATAGCACTGGCCGAGAGGATGGTTTTGTACACTCTCGCAACGCTTTTGCATTCTTTCGATTGGAAGATTCCAGAAGGAGACGTGGTGGATTTGAAAGAGAAGTTTGGGATTGTCTTGAAGCTCAAGACACCTCTAGTTGCCTTGCCCGTTCCGAGGTTGTCTGATCCGAATCTTTATCTATAGAAGCTAAGATTGTTGGAAATGTCCTTCGTAAAAATCAGTACACCGCCTTGGGTTCTTTGGAGATGGTTGAAGAGATACATGATCCAAAATATAGATTCTGACATGTTGTTTTATGACTCCTCCGGTGAGAGGCTCCTTCACGAAATACTTGAGAAACCGTCGTCTATCAAGGTTAAAGAGGTGCAATCATCTTCCAAAGCTGGTGGAGATGAAAACCGTGGTGAACGTAAACGTAAGATTCGGTTGTATCTATTACATTTTTTTGTAATTCAAGTTATTCCTTTCTCTGTAATTCCTTCCAAAAGTTATATGACTTTGTGTCATAGTTTTTTGTTTTTTAATATATTTTATTATTAATACGGTTACATATGACCGGGATCATAGATTTTGAAAGTAGTTTACATCAACGGTGAAGATAAAATCTCAATGAAACTAGATGATAGGTCGAATCTTCCGCTTCGATTTTAAGATTTTTGGAAAATCATTTTAGCGACGGCCACCTTTACCACGATCTCAATTTCCACGCGGAGCCAATTCGAAATAAATTTATATCTTTTTAGCTTTTGTTATTGGTCTAACCGGTTTTTCTTGTAAAATTATTTTACCCAATGGAGTCAAAAGATCCATCGGGTCAGATTCTTCCTAAACTAGAGTTTTGTCTTCATCTGTAGAAACCAATGAGGCAAACCATCGGGTCCGCTTCGATATGTGTCATAGTTTGTAATTGCTATTATTGAATTTTTGATCAAAGAAATTAGAAAAAGTTGTTATTTGGGAGTTCTTATATATATATATATATATATATATATATATATATATATATTTATGAAGTTTTGGAGCATCATATAAGTTTTATAATGAAAATCAAAAGTCAGTTTCGGTAAACATAACAAAATTATTAAACTAGGACATTTGTTTAACGTAATGTTGTTGGACTGTATTCTTCTATCTCGTTAGTTCCTAAACTAAAACTACTTATCATTATTCCAAATATATATATTCCTTCTGTTTCATATTAGTTTTTATTCTAGATTTAATTTTTTATTTTATATTACTTGTCGTTTTGTATTTTTAATGCATATTTTTAACTTATTTTTTTATTCCTATTTTTATACTTATTAATTATGCATATTAAATAAAATAATGTATTAATTAAGAATAAACAAAAAAATAATTGTTTTTTTAATCTAGGTAAAATAACCTAGAATGATAAGTACGTGAAGAATATCTCGTTATTTTATTGGTAAAAAGAAACGGATGAGAAAATCATAAATGACATAGATTTACGTGTATTTTTTATATACATTTTGTTTTCGATGAATACCATGCAAATAAATGCATATTTTATTTACTGTTCTTCCACTATATATTCTTGCAAAATTTGACCTTTGATGTCGACATCTACCAAAATCTTCCTTCATTTGTTAATCAAGAGGAAAGTGTTCTTTTAATGCTACGCTTTTTTGGTTTTGATAACAAAGGAAATCGGAGACATATGTCTCATGTGAGGTTCTTTTGTTTGTTACTATAAAGTAACGTTAACACTTTCCTTCGTTGATCTCATAATTTCTTCCAAACAGTTACAAACAATGTCTCTGATTTCAAATCTCTTGCTCGATAATGCAATCAGTCTTAGTCCTTACGCAACTCTAATTCTCACCGTAATCCTCTCGATCCTCTGGTACCTCTTCAAACGCCAACCGAAACCGCCTTTGCCGCCAGGACCTCGAGGGCTACCTATTTTTGGAAACCTCCCATTTCTTGACACGGAGCTTCACACATACTTCACAAACCTTGCTCAAAAACATGGTCCAATTTTCAAACTCAATCTCGGCTCAAAACTAACCGTGGTGGTCAACTCTCCATCACTAGCTCGAGAGATCTTGAAAGACCAAGACATCAATTTCTCAAACCATGACGTTCCTCTCACGGCCCGAGCCATTACCTATGGCGTTATCGACCTGGTCTGGTCACCATACGGTGTCGAGTGGAGAATGCTTAGAAAAGTTTGTGTTGTCAAGCTTCTTAGTCGTAGAAATTTGGATTTTTCCTACGAGCTTCGACGCAGAGAAATTAGGAAAAGAACGAGATACCTATATGAGCAAGGTCAAAAGAAATTGCCGGTGAAGGTTGGTGAACAGTTGTTCTTGACGATGATAAATCTGATTATGAATATGTTGTGGGGAGGGTCAGTGAAAGCAGAGGAGATGGAGAGTATTGGAACAGAGTTTAAAGGAGTGATTTCTGAGATAACTAGGCTTTTGGGTGAGCCTAATGTTTCGGATTTTTTCCCGTCGCTAGCGAGATTCGATCTTCAAGGGCTTGTAAAGAAGATGCATGGGTTTGCTCGAGAGCTCGATGTAATACTCGATCGAGCCATCGAGCAGATGCAAAGGCTAAGAAGTAGGGATGATGGTAAATGCAAAGACTTTTTGCAATACTTGATGAAGTTAACGGTCCAAGAAGGTGACTCGGATGTTTCCATTACGCTTAACTATGCCAAAGCCATACTCATGGTAATTATTGCTTTCAGTTTCATAATTTTAGAATATAAACACATGGGAGGGTAGTATATTCAAGGAAAGTGAAAAGGAAAAAAAAAGGGAACTGTGGAATAATTTTGTTAGATTATAGATTTCTAACTCAAACCAAATGCAATTAGTGTATTGGTCCATATCCTTATATATTGTTTAAAACCTTTTCAAACTTTTTATGTTGGATATGATTCCCTAATAGGTTCCCTCATTCTGACATTTATCTATCAAAGTTTTGGTCACTTCAAAATGTAAATGTTAATTATAGGGTGGTTAGATTAATTTGAGTATCGAAAAAAAAATGATATTTATTTGCTCATGGGAAGTGATTTGATAAGTAATGTTGCTGATTATGTGTGAAGGATATGGTGGTTGGTGGCACGGACACATCAACAAATACGATAGAATTTGCGATGGCCGAGCTAATAAACAAACCGGAGATGATAAAGAGAGCGCAACAAGAGCTAGACGAAGTTGTAGGCAACGACAACATTGTTGAAGAATCACACATCACCAGACTTCCTTATATATTAGCCATTATAAAAGAAACACTTAGGCTTCACCCAACCATTCCTTTGTTAGTCCCTCACCGTCCAACTGAAACCGCGGTGGTGGGGGGATACACTGTGCCTAAAGACACTAAGATCTTCATCAATGTTTGGTCTATTCAGAAAGATCCAAATGTTTGGGAGAATCCGTCTGAGTTTCGTCCTAAGAGGTTTCTTGATAAGAAGTCTTGTGATTTCAGTGGAACCGATTATAGCTATTTTCCGTTTGGATCTGGCCGGAGAATATGTGCTGGTGTAGCACTCGCCGAGAGGATGCTGTTGTACACTCTCGCGACGCTATTGCATTCATTTGACTGGAAGATTCCAGAAGGACATGTGGTGGATTTGGAAGAGAAGTTTGGAATTGTCTTGAAGCTCAAGACACCTCTTGTTGCCTTGCCCGTCCCGAGGTTATCCGATTCTAATCTTTATCTATAGAAGCTAAAATCGTTGTTATCTTTGGTAATTCTTATATTATATCGGGTTCTTTGGATGTATTTCTGGAGTTTCTAATCTTCATATAAATTTTACAATAATCAAATATTAGTTTTGATAAAAAAAATAGCAAAACTATAGAAACAATCCAACCCATTTTTTTCTTTTTTTAAAATAATTTCAATTTGAATATTTTTCATAAATATTAATTTTTAATACCAAGTAAACCAACACAAACCAGCTGAAAATCATAAATCAACTAACCCTGCAAATTAACTCAATAATTCATCAAACCAATCAAATAATCAATTCCACAGAAACCAACCATAATTCTAATTCAACTAATCCAAGAATATCCGGCAACCTGCCAGCAATTCTAAACAACATCAAAACACTACTAAACCAAGACCTTAGATCATCCTCATCTTCATTGCTAGGATCCCACGGTCACACTTTGCATTTACATGTAGCACATTGGAAAATGAGATGCGTAAGTATTATCATAAATACTTAGTGAGACGGTCATTTCATCTACCGACTATACACACATGCACGATGAAATACCAAGACACACAATAAATCAATTCATCAAAACAAACACATCGCGAGCCAACGTCTGGTGTCGATTGACACTGGCTGCAGAGTCACCAGAATCGAACCTTCTCCTCTCTCATCGATTCTAGCCTGCACCATGTGATTTCCTACAAAGACAATATCAACATAACACACAAAAACAGCACGTATACATAAAGGAAAAATCCTCCAAACCAATTAATCATCCATTCCACACAAACATCAACGTATCTTAACAATCCATCCACCCAGATAAGTCATGGTCGCGTACTCATCTTGATTTTTGATCGGAAACTAGACAAGGACAACGACAAACTACGAAAATCAGACCCTTCACACCCTAAGAACCTCTAATTTCTTTCTCTTTCTCTCGAAATCACCAACACTCGATCCCTTTTTGCTCCTACAGCCTTAATCGAGCTTTCACAAGCCTAAAGGAACAAGCTCAACCAAAAATCTCCTCTTCTCTCTTTTAAACACGAAAATACTTTTTCAATCTCTGATTTTTGTGTATAGAAAGAGGTTGCTCGTGTTATAAAACGAGCCCTAGGTTTCCCAAACCCAAAATTTGTTAACCGAACGATTTAAAAATTGAACCGGTCAAACTGAAAAATTGCTAGTATCGATCGACACCACCAAAAAATATAACCAAAATTAAAATTTTGGTTCACGAACGTTATAACTATAGAAGAGTACTAATGAACCAAGACCACTTCTTTTTCTTAAATGTTATTGGATATTAGGAACTTATTTTACTTAAATATTATTGGATATTAGAGCATCATTATCTCTTATATCATATGAGTATGAACTGATTAAATTAAAGTAAATTAATTAAAAAATAATAGTAAAAGGTAATAAAAAGCAGAACTATGATCTGATAGGAGAAACGGTTCTCATACTATTGAGACACTTAGTGGCCACTTGGCAATATAACATTGGTTCAAGACTTTTTTAATAGTTTATTATTTAAATAAATAATTAAATAAAACAAAAATATTAAAATAATAATTTGTGAGAGATCAAACGGGGTTTTCGTTGAAGATGCACTTAGAACATATCTATTAGAGGTTTTTTTTTATTATTATCTGAAATATTATATTAAACATGGTGGAATACGATAATGGAATACACGGGTGGAATACATTGGTAGAAAGCATATATGATATACGCTTCGAAAACTACGGTATAATACAAACCCAAAACAAATCCGAAAACAACTTCGATACAAACCTATGAGGATCTTTATTTCGAGGAAGACATGTAAAACCACAACTAAAACTCAACCATCTATTAGAGGTTTTTAAGTGGGGTTTTTAACTAAAAAAACCCAAAAATTAAATAAATATCTAGAACCAGTTTTTAAAACAGAGTTTTAAAAGCGGCTAAGAACCCCTAACGTGTTAAGAGATGAGTGGTTGGACTTTTAAAAAAATTAAAAAATCTTCATTAATTCGTTTTCTATCTCTCTGCGCTCTCTCTCTCCTGGCGATATCAACGACACAAATAATCGATCCAATTGGAAGCAACCGATCAAAATCCGTCGATGAACCCATCCAAATACGTGAATCAAGAGCGTGGTGATGGTTTTCCGATGAGGTATCGATGGCGAATGGGTGATTTGTTTTTTTTCGGTGGTTTTGCGCGGCGGAATTCAGAACTTGATTTTTTTCTGTACTTGTGATGCAGAAAGCTCGGATCCAAATTTGGCTATTTGAGCATAAAGATTTGAGGATTGAAGGACGAATTACTGTAAGTATATCTTGTAGTCGGCATTTTTGTTATGATTTTGTTGCCTAGATAATATAACTCCACAAGTAGGAATTGATGAAATTGCCAAGAGTTTGAATACATTAGCACTATGACTATTCTTTCAAATCTAGTCTTACTTTAAAGAATTCACATATTAGTGTTTCGTATGTTGCTTTACTCTTTGAAGTTGAATTGATGAAAGTATTTAGTTCATAGAAAGTTGATTATTTGATTTTTGTCACTTTTGCTACTGCAGAAAACTCTAATATGGGCATGTGAATAGAAAGCTAGTTTGATTCTTAGGTTTGGTCCAGTCTTTATCCTCTAACTGCATTTGTATTGCTTAGATTTTATTCTTCTTTGAGTTAAGATTGAAGCTTTTCTTAGATTGACTATGTGCTCATTTAGAGAAGCTTGAGATGTATGATTTGGAGGTGTCTATTTGATTATGGATGTTCTTTGTTAGACTTTCCTAGGTTGACACTGGTTATTTGGAGAAACTTTAGATTGGTGATTGTGTCATTCTCATTGCCTTAAAACTTGGAGTTGTCTAACTACTTTTGAATGTTCCTTGTTTCCATTTGTATTGATGTACTTGTATTGTTGGTTGAGCTAAAGTGGAAGCATTTCTTAGGTTGATTCTATGTTAGTTTGGAAAAACTCAATTTGTGATGGTCTCGTTCTCAATGGCAATTGAAGCTTTTCGTAGTTTGATTCTATGTTCATTTAGAGAAACTTAAGATTTGTGACTGTGTCATTCTCATTGGTTTAAAACTTGAAGTTGTCTAATTGACTTTGGGTGTATCATTGATTCATTGTTTCAATTTCTCCTTTTTTGCAGGGTTTTCAGGAAGGATTTTACTTAAAGGAGACAACATAACTCTGATGATGAATTTGTAAGTAATACAATCTCCTCTACTTTTTCCTTTCTATTGTTTCGATTTTGATTATTTTTGCCTTTTGAAGGTTTCTTTCTTATAAATCACCTTTGATTCGTGCCTATGAAGGCATGCGATTTGATCCTCATGGCAAGATCTCTGTGGAATGGGAACCTTTTGGTGCATTTTACTTTGCTGTGCCTCAGGTACCTTGAAATTTTATTCTTTTAGGAGAGTTTTTTGGAGCAAGACTTGTTTACCAATATGCTTGTGTTGATACAATGTTTATATTAGATTTTATAAAATGTTGTATGTTTTCAATGATTATTTTAGAACAATGTTTATTTTAGAAGTGTAATATAATTTAGATTTTATAAAATGTTGTATGTTATCAAATTTTAACAAAATAATTATAATAAAAAATATTTTTTATTCTTAAGAACCCCAAAACCAATGGATGAGAAATTTTTTTAAAAACAATAATGGAGTTCTAAACTAACTTTAATATTAAATTAATATTATAAAATTGTTAAGAACTCAATTAAGAGTTATTACCAATGCACATGCTCTTAGTTTGTATCATTCCAATTTTGCTTTGTGAATTACATAACTCACATGGAGTGGTTCTTTCTCGTTACTACTAAAACAGAAGAACTAAACTACTTATCATTATTCTTAATTAATTCACGATGGGTGGTGATTATGATGCCAAAACAGTACCCATCAGTCATTTTTTTTTTTTTGGTATGAATGTTAAGAACCCATCAGCCACTTATCAAATTTTCCTATAAAAGTTAACGTTATTTGGTGAGATAAGGACCACAAACGAATTACATTTATGTGTAAGCATGTAACAAACAATAAGTTGATAAGATATGTCACATTATGCATGTTTATATGTGGTGCAAATGCTAGAGAGTTTCCTTTTTTGTATAGTACCAAACTATCAATATGCCACATCGTTGTTTCATAAGTACTGGCCTAAGTTAGGCCACCTAACTAGGACTGGTCAAATTATTCGTTAGATTCGATTCGATTCGGTATCCGTTTTGATTCGCTCCGAAAAATCTGGATATCCGTTATGAATCAAAGCGAAGCAAATGCTAATATTTAGTATCTGTCGAAAGCGAAGCAAATCACAAATGCTAATTTTAAAAATCTGATCCGTATATTACTATAATATAGTAGATTTATAACGTATATGTTTTATTTTTCACTATTTTAATCTTCCACTTTTTATTTTTCTTTGACTAGATAGAATAAAATTAAATAATTGCATATATTTATTTATTAGTTAGTTGAAATATTATATTAAAAGTATTTTTCGTTATAAAAAATATGGTATTAATTATTATTTTTAGTTTAAAATAGATATTTGCGAATATCTGGATATCCGCAAATATCCGAAAAATTATATATCCGGCAAAAACAAATCGAATCGCAAATACTGTATTTTTTCATCTGATCCGCTCCACGCGCCTACACCCAACGATGGTATCTTTTGCTAAATTTGATAGAAAATTCATATTTAAAGTTAAAATTTGAGGGACTTACAAATATATCTAGTATATCTAATTTAAGGTTACAAAATAAGATATACTATTCCATGTTTTCAAAGGGTAATACACTAATCATACATAATCCACATGAATGGATTCCCATATATACACATATACATTTGCATTTACATATATACATCTAGTGGTCTAGTGGCGTGTCAGACCCTTCCAAAGACGCAGAAGTGTGACCGCATGATGTTGAGGCTGTTTGGGAAGGATTTAATCCCAACACAAAGACTTAGGGACATGGGTCCATTACTAGTTTAGACCCACATGCTATACTTTGCTTTTGATAGTTAAAGGACCATGAGTCTATGGAAGCTCCAAAGTTGCATATTTCTTTATTTTGTAAGATCCAAAACTTCACCCCTTCTCACGCTGAAACCGATTCAACTCCACAAACTGGAAGGTCATGTTCGAAGTTTGGGGCCGCCCTAAGGATCGGATTGCGTTCGAAGAAATTTGTGGGTTTCAAATCAAAACTCGAAGAAACCGTGGGCATGATCGGAAAATCTTCTTGACATGGAACGTGATGGAAGCCAAGTGTGTACCACACAACTATATCCTTGTTCTCTATGTCTCTATCCCTGCACCACACCAATAATACATCAAATTAGTAAAGACTCAAAATGTTACCTATCCAATTAATAATAATAATTTGTAATTAATCACCTGTCGGACCAAACCGCAAGAGTATCATCACCATGGCTTTGGTAAGTGAACAAACCACCAGCCCATTGCTCGGACTTATTGTATGGAGTTACCCAAATTTGGTTATTGGTAAAAGCCGCTCTCTTCTGTGGCGGATCGTCATGGTCAAGCAAAGCAGCTGCCGTTGCTCTAGGCACGACTTTGTAACCGGTCGGGTTACCAACCCTAGTGGTTTTATTAGAATTGATGATGTGGAATTCCGATGGATCGTACAAACTAAGCTTAATCTGACCGTCTTTTTCGGTTTTCGCAACGTTCCTAACCGTTTTCATGTAACTCTTCCTTGGTGACTCACCCGGCTCGGTCTCCTGCCGCTTGAAGTTCACTTTAACAAAGGAATTGTCCGGGCCATCGACGTCTAGGTCAAGGTAGAAAGTGACGTAGTGATCGTGAATTACTCCGATTACATTTTCAGACAGAAGCGTGCCGTGAAGATCTTCTTCATTACCGTATTTGTCTTTCTTGACTTGGTTCTTGTTTTGATATGTTGTCCCTTTCACCATTAATATTCCACTAAGTCCGACCTAGTCATTGTATACCATCCATTTGTGTGGTTCGTGACAAAAAAATGAATATTCATTATTCCACCGAATCTTTTATTTTTTGGAAAATGGTATATAAAGTTAGAAAAGTACCTTAGCTTTGATAAGCCCATCAGTTTGGAACTCGTAATCAATGATGTAATCATAATTACCAACTGAAGCTGCCATTCGTACCACTAACGTCACCTTTGGTCTCACTTCCCTTATCTGCTCAATTATAATCATAAAATTAAATTGAGAATAATTGCGACTATCTTTAAACCATCCGATTTTTCAATTTTAACTTATTTTAACGAAGTTTCAAAAAAAAAAAAAAAATATTTTAACCCCAAACTTTTTTTTATCCTCTATATATTAATCGAAGGAGACACTAAGTGAAAAAATCCTATGCTTCATTCAATGATGATTTTAAAGGACACATTACTTAAACTAACCAATCAGAACATTCCAATTAAATATATATGCCATGTTAAAAATTTCTACATATTTACATTTTTTTTAATATAAACTCACACATACATGTGTCACTAATTTAAATTCAACTGAAATATAACATTTTAACATTTAAACGTTATATAACATAATATTTTAACGATGAATCATTTAACGATGTTAATTACTTTATAAAAATTGTATTTATATCTATTTGGATACCATATTTGGATACCATATGTGATTGGTTATATAATTATTTTCTTTTATATGATTTAATTATTTCTATATTACTCTAATTAAAATTGCATTATTGTTATAAATGTATAACTTTACAAATCAAACATTAATAGTTGAATTTCGAAAATCATCATTTTTATTTTTTTATTATTTTTTTTATTTTTTTATTTAAGAAGATTTACATACTAACGCGATATTTTTTGGGTTTAACGAGCTCAAATAAGTTTAAGAAAAATCATAATCTCAAACGTATTCGATTACATTCAATCTCTAAATGTCATGCAGATTCAATTTTATTAAAAAAAAATAATCTATATGAAAAATATACCATTTAATATATTTTTGTTTTTAATTTTTTCCGTATATTATATTTTTACTTTTAATTTTTTCCGTATATTATAATGAATTATATTTTTATTTTCAAATATTTTAACACCATTTCACGCCTGACAAAATCTAGTGTAAAACTGAACCATGAAACAGAGAAGGAAAAGGACTAACCGGTAACCCGGTGATGGGGCTTTCCGAGTGACGCCACCCGATATCTCCGGCATAACTCTCAAACACACAAACCATATTCTCTCTCACGAACGGTGTCCCGTCCGCCGCGGCGAAAACTCCGTCCATATAAACGGCGTTTCGTGGACAATCGTTAAGCGGTACGAGCGGCATGGCTTGTAACCCAAACCCATACTCCCCAGCGTCCATGTATGTCTTGAAGTACCACGCGTCCGATGGATCCATGTACGGGACAAAAAGCTCCGACACAAACCCTTTGTACATTACGTCACGTGTCTCCCGCGTGTCCGGGTCGTGTACCCTGACGCGTGATAGAACCACACCTGCTCTCGGGTCAGGTTTCAAGTGAAATTCCCAATTTGCCCATTTCACTAGATGGTTGTCTTCGATTACAAAACTTGGACCCCGTGGCTGCTCAAGTGATATCGGGTTGAGACGTCTGGTTTTGTCGGGTTTCGTCGCGAGGTTTTCGAACCGGTACTCGGTATTGGTTGAACCGGGTATTGGTATAGCCGGACCGGTATCAACTATCTCGATCACTTCCTTTGTATCTAAATCTATTAGAATGGTTAAACCTTCGATAGGTCGCATGTAGAAATTAGCCGTACCTTTTTTTGAGTAGCACTGACTTTTAATAACCCTTACGTTTTCTTCCTTTTTACCAAACCAACCACTAGATAAAGGAAAACAAGTCACATCCGTTAGATTAACTCCACGAGAGATAATCGTACGGTTGAAATCCACGTTTGAGAAAGGAGCCAACGTGACTTGGTTCATCTCCTCTAGAGTCATCATAGGGTAACCCGAAACACGAACCGGACTATCCTCTAACTCGACCCGATCAGAAGATATGTCAACGGTGAGTACATGCGTGTCAAGACCGACACGTGCGATGACCGAAGCTTTTCTTGGAGGGAGAGTGTTTCCTTTTTCCCACTTTCGAACAAGATCCTTGTCCGGCTCTTCGAGGACGACTGAGTGGAACGCGAGTGGAGCGCGTGAGGCGAAGAGCGCGTGAGAGTAGAGGATTGATCGGACTTTGTTGAGCTCCGCGACGGTGAGTGGGTCAAGAGGGTGGTTTGGTGTATCGGAGAGGCGGTCATGGGTTTTGGGTTTTGGTTTAGGATCCTTTTTAGGAGTGGGTCGTGGTTTTTTGTTGAAAAGGAAGTTTCTTGATGCGCAAAGAGTTGAGGAGGAAGAGTCGGTGGTGCAGTCAAGAAGCACCGTCGTGGACGACGGCGAGTGAGAGAAGTTAGTGGAAGTGAAAGAGATGATGAAACAAGCCGTTACTATGAGAAAAATCAATCGAAAGAAACTTTTTTGTTCCATGTCTAATTTTTTTTTTCTGCTTTGTTGCTTTAGTGAGTATAATGATCATAGGAGTTATCGTATTATATGGAAAAAAATTATAAAGGCAACAAGTGATCGTATTATATAGAAAAAAATTATAAAGGCAACAAGTGACTAGTGAGCTCAGTACGGTACGTCTCCTCAAAGTATAGAAAATAGACAAATCACTCATGAAATAAAATATCTAACTTAGGAATCTTACACGATGGTAGATGAAGACAAAGAAATAAGTCCACTCCTAGAGGCTAGAATCTTCGGTGTGCATATGGTACTATGCCATATTATATGGTATATATCACTAAAACAAAAAACCTATGGTGGATTTTTAGAGCATGTTTATTGAGTATCAGTAAAATTAATTTTATTATTAATTTAATCTATTAGCATAATTGAAATTTTTTGAAGATTTGCTCATTTAACCGTGAGACCGAATCAGGAAGAGGAGGCGACCGACGGATTTTACCCACCACTTTGGGAGACCAAATCGCTAGGAGGAGGAGGAGGATTTTACCCACCACTTTGAGAGACCAAATCGCTAGGAGGGGAGGAGGAGGAGGATCTGCCACCTTCAGATTGATTCACCGACATCGCGACAGAAGAGAAGAGAAGATCGACGAGGAGGAGGAGGAGGCGACCAACTGGATTTTACCCACCACCTTGGGAGACCGAATCGTTAGGAGGAGGAGGAGGAGGAGGCGACCAAATCGCCGTCTCAAATCTGTCATCCGCCGGTTTTTGATTCACAGAGAGAAGAGAGAAGAGAGAAGAAGTTTTTTGCTGTCGACCCTCTTCTGCTGTCGCCACGTGTTTACTAAGACCGTCTCAAGCGGCTCAACTGAATGAGACGGATCACCAAAAAATTAGCCCAAAATTGATTATTTTACTGATTTTAAGCTCATGATATTGTGAGAGTATAAGGGATAAACATGGTCTTAGATGGGCTTGATTTAGATTGTTCCAACATGAAGTATGATAAAGGCCTTAATGTCCCTTAATTAGAAAAAAAATATTCATAGGCTTGTGGCCTTCTATTTAGAAAATATTCATGAGGTGTGGACTGTAAGAAAATAAGGGTGTGTGGTCTTAGAAAAACAAACAACATAGTTTCTATATATACTCTATCAAACTAAGTTGCATGAATGATTAATGATTTAACATTTGAGGTTCTTCGGTGTGTGAGATAGTATTTCACCAATAACATATAACACTCTTGAATATCTTGTTATTTGATTTCAAGTTACACCGTGAAACTATGGAAGATCAAAAGTTGGCTATTTCTTTCATTGGTTCTTCATTCTTCTCAAGATGAAACATTTCGGCTCTGCAAACCGAAAGTTCATGTTCCACCGAGCTCAACTAAGTACTTAATATCACGACATGATAATAGACAAAACATATGAAATTATATTTACATGGATTATAAATCATACGAAATCTTATCTTTTATGTGAAGAATCAAAGATCGAATTGAACTTGTGTAGCCATCATTAGGATGGGCTTGAAGTTGATACCAACATAAGTATAAGAAAAGCCTATTAGGGCCACATTGTTTCGATGATAACTAACTAAGACTGATCCTTCACAAAATGGCAGTAGAAAAAGAGACATGAGAGATTCGGTGAGTAGAGCAGATAAAAAGGGCCGAGAGGCTCTATAGATGAAGCCTAGAAAAGTAGTAAAATGGTCGAGTAGCGTGGTTTCTGACAAAAAATCAAAAATAAAAAAAAAACAAAAGATCGCTTCGCTCTAGAGAAATGTGTAAAATTTTGAATTCGAATTATTCATGAGCTATAGACATGTACAAGTTATATAACTAGAAGTTGTCTATTCCTAAATGGCTAATGCAATAAAAAAAAATTGAGTAAACTTTCCTATAGTAACTAGTTTATTCTCCGCGTTATACGCGGATTAGCTTTTTGTTTACAATTTTCAAATTAACAACGACAAATATTATCAAATATAGAAAAAAATATTAAAATTATTTTTTAAAGAAATATTATTGAAAATTATTAATTGATTTTTTTAGAAAAATAAATACAAAATTTAGTTATGAAAGATTTTGTAAGAGATTTATTTTGGTATGTATGTATTTAGAAGATTGCAATTTGGAAAGCAATCTTACAATACAAATATGATAATATCGAAATGTATATGCTAAAATATGCATGTTGCAAAATTTTCCATAATTAAATTTCGTATTTTTTTTAATCGTCTAGATTTATTATTATTCTATTACAAATTATGAGAACTGTTACATCAACGATTTTACAATAGACAAGTATTCCGCCTTGATCCACGCCAAACGATTTTATCTTGTCCTACGCTGAAAACCTCCTGTAAGCTTGTCTCCATTAATCTGCATCAATGATAATAAATCGTATTTTCTGGGATTCGAACCCCAGACCTCATGGTGTAGAAACATTAATGAACCATTGGTCAACCATGAGGCCAATGGAGCTTCACAATTAAATTTGGTATTTAGTTCTTTATTTTAATAAAAATTATTAAATACTGTTTGAGTTGATATTAAAGAGTAGTTTTTTTTTTAAACACTAAATAAATACAAAACATTTTAATCGATTTTTAATTGAATTTAAAATTTACTTTTTCAATCATAACACGTAATGATATGCAATTTCATTTTTTGTCAAGATATATAATTGTAATTTCACATACGAATGATCTTGAATCTTGATCATTTTTTTAACTTTCTTGAGTTAAAAAAATATATTCATAAATTTTGTAATTGTAAATTTATATACGAATGATTTTGAATATCTTGATTATTTTTAAGTTTCTTGTATTAAAAAGTATATTCATTAATTTTTTAAGCAAATGTGAAAATATTTTCATTTCTTTTAATTTATTTGAGAATCATTATTGTAATAAATATTTATTATAAAATTTAATAGAAAATTATATTTTGTAAACAAAAGATAATTACCAAACATTATTGTCACAAAAGCTCAATTCTAATAAATATTTTTCTAAGAAATCTTTATATGAGAGCAGTTTTTATTGATATAAATGTGGCTAATTACAATAAAAAAATTATTAGTTTTGTCACTACAATTTTTGTGGATGTAGTTTGAGTGGGCTAAACTAGTACTTTTGTGAGATTAATTTTAGTGGATATAAGTTTAAGTGGACTAAATTAGTGAGATAAAAAACTTTTATCAATTTTGTCATGTCACATTTAGAGAATGTCACGTCATAAGAAATTTTGGAAAAATAATTCTTGAGAAAATACATAAATTTTTTTGAAAGAATCACTTCTCAAACAATGTTCAATGTATAAGGGATGTAATGTCTATGAGAATATCTTAATAACCAACCATACAATTAAGAGTGATCAAATAGTTAAAATCAAACCGTTATTTAAAATTAGGAGTTATATTTTCCATGCAAAAATTTAGTTTGATCAAAAAGAAATTGTATATAATATACACATGACATATATTCTCTATTGCTTGAAAATGAATCCTAAGAATTGAATCATGAGAAAATCTGGTTGAGTTGGTAGCTTAATTGTAGGTTTCACGTGATTTTGAACAACTTTTAACATTTTTTTTTTTTAAAAATTTTGATAACTTTGTTAGAGACAGAATTCTCTTTAACTTGGATTCAAAAACAAGTCATATTTTTTTAATTTTCTTTTCTTCTTACGACCATTCATATTTACATTTATCTGCAAATAAAATAATATAAAGTATGGTAAGAAGATATTTAAAATCAAATCATATATAGGGTTGCTTAGAAACGTAGCGAGGCTAATTGCCTATTATTTACCAATTAAAGACAACATTAATAATTTTTATTCTTATAATCAATCAAAAATAATTCGAATGTCGACCTTGGAGAAAAATAAAAATATATTAGATCTAAGAATTTAAACCCAAACCAAAAATGACTAATAACATGTTCGTATTCTCTATTTGAAGAAACAAATTATCAAAAATAAATTCATATAATTTATTGTTAACAAGAGATAACTTCTTATTAAGTAAGAAATAATAATTGATGGAGATACGCGTAGGAATAAGTTAACTCAATTCCATGGCTTTTGGTCCAGAGTCCCGACTCCATCATAGACTTTATATGTTTTGAATTTAAATTATGCGTCACAAAATTAATATCGGTTGAAATTGACTATTTTATGTAAGAATTACAAGAAAAATCAAAATTATGAGCAACAATGCAACATTTATCTATAAACAAAAATTACAATTTCGGTACAACAAAATCAAGTTTACTTGTATAGTTAATCGATATATAAAGGTTTGGCTCTACCGGTTTGGTTACTAAAACCTCGAATGATGACGTACTCGTTTCACACTGAACAATAGTAATAAATTTATATATATTTTTGTTATTATTTGTATGGTTCGGCCATATTCCATTATGTACTAGTACAGTATAACTATTTGGAGTTTAGTAGTAGTAATTGTGAGCAGATGATCTTGATTTTAATTTCGTAATCCAGTCGGAGAAATCAATGATTTGACACCTTTTTACCTCGAAAAAGGGATTTGATACAAACAAATCAACTTATTAGTATAATCAACTTTTTAATGCTAACTATAATAAGTTGATAAAAATCAATGTTGCAAGATTATATGGTAGTGTAGATTTGTGAATCTTATCAAATGGAATGTTATACACGTTTTGCTATGAGTCATAAATGTTCGTCTATTTTGAAAATTATATAGTTAGGTGTAATATAACAATCATGAACAAAAGTAAAGCAATATATTTCATCATAAGATCACTTCCTTAAAGAAAATTATATTTAGTATTTTTATTTTATTCGATAATATACAAATTATCAAGAGTTAGCCATTTGCCTGTCTGTATGGACGTACGGTCTTGCTAACTACAAAATATATTTTCGTATATAAAATATATTTGTGATCGTGCATAAGTGTACATGCATGATCAAAATCCGATTCCGAGTACAATTGTCAACAATCTGAAAAATAAAAAAAAGACATTAACCTTCAAAAGCAATCTAAATCCATGACTAAAATTAAAAAATATATATATACTTGCTCAATTAGGAGTATATATTGTTGATCATAAATCAATTAGGCATTAAATTCACATATATAATTACAAGTAAAAGATCGACTCTTCTTCTTTCCCGGAAAATCCTCGTTTTGACTTGCTCAATTTTGCTTTCTCTAGAGACGGATAAAACCAACCCTAACCCTAATCGCCATTTTCTCCGATTTCTGATTCTCCGGCGAAAATGTCTCACCTTGACGATCTTCCTTCCACTCCCGGAAAGTACAAGACCGATAAAGTTCCGGCTTACGGGATTCTTCACCATCACCGTTACCTCCGTCTCTCGAAACTCACGCTTTGGGCTTCTCTTTTCCTCGCTCTCTTCCTCTTCTACCTCCTCTTATCTCCTCCTCCATCTCCTTCTCGCCGGAATCTCAACGATTCCTCCGCTTCCGCCGCTAAATACGGCGGTTCTCACTGGGAAAAACAAGTCCGGAAATCGGCTCGTCCTAGGACGACTCACGGTGGTTTAACGGTTCTAGTCACCGGAGCAGCCGGATTCGTGGGTACACACGTCTCGATTGCGTTACGGAGACGCGGCGATGGGGTTTTAGGTCTCGACAATTTCAATCGATACTACGATCCGAAGCTGAAACGAGCGAGACAAGGGCTTTTAGAGAGATCAGGAGTCTTCGTCGTCGAAGGTGACATAAACGACGCCGTTTTGCTCAAGAAGCTCTTCGATGTAGTCCTCTTCACACACGTGATGCATCTCGCTGCTCAAGCTGGTGTTCGTTACGCAATGCAGAACCCAGGATCTTATGTGAACAGTAACATTGCTGGGTTTGTGAATCTATTAGAAGTATCGAAATCGGCGAATCCACAACCTTCGATTGTCTGGGCTTCGTCTAGCTCTGTTTACGGCTTGAATTCGAAAGTACCCTTTTCGGAGAAAGATCGTACGGATCAACCAGCGAGCTTATACGCAGCTACGAAGAAAGCAGGTGAAGGAATTGCACATACTTATAACCATATCTATGGTTTATCTCTTACGGGTCTTAGATTCTTCACTGTTTATGGACCTTGGGGTAGACCAGACATGGCGTATTTCTTCTTTACTAAAGATATTCTCAAAGGGAAAACCATTACAGTGTTTGAATCTCCTGATAAAGGTAGTGTTGCTAGGGATTTCACTTACATTGATGATATTGTAAAAGGTTGTTTAGGTGCTTTAGATACTGCTGGGAAGAGTACTGGTAGTGGTGGGAAGAAGAAAGGTCCTGCAATGTTTAGAATCTATAATTTGGGGAATACTTCACCTGTTCCTGTAACTAAGCTTGTGACTATACTAGAGAAGCTTTTGAAGATGAAAGCTAAGAAAAAGATCATGCCTTTACCGAGGAACGGGGATGTCGAGTTCACTCACGCCAACATTACGTTAGCGCAAGCAGAGATCGGTTATAAACCCGCGGTTGATCTTGAGGCTGGTCTTAAAAAGTTTGTGAAATGGTACATGGGTTTTTACAAGAAGAAGAGTTCTTGGTGAGCTCTATTTCTCTCTCTGCTCTAGTTATGGTCTCTGTTTTCCCGTCTTGAGCTCGGTGTTTGGTCTATCTACTCGGCCTTTAAGCTTGAACCCCGAGTACTTGCATTGCGAGGAAGAATGGCTCCACTGGTAATGGACAAACACTTGGTTATCTCAAACATAAGGCTATTTACATAAACTACATTGTTTCTGTGTTGCTAGATTTTGCTTCATTTATTTGTTAGTTGATTTTGAGCAATGTACAGCTTCATTAGAGTGTTTTTTATTGTGGAAACTCAAATTGTCTTTTCGATCATGTTGGAATAATAAATTAGCTTGGACTTTGATGCATATACTCTCTAGTAACTCAAATCTATTTTGTTTCTTGTGAATCCAAACCTATCTTTATAATGTATCTTGTTCTTTAGCTCCAACCATTGATTCACCATATAATCATAATGGTTTGAAAAAGCAAACCAAAATTGCAGAATCTCAGAGAACAAGTAACAATTAAAGAAGATTCTGCAGGAGAAAGTAACTGAGAAAAAACTTACTATATTGCAGACTTTTTCAATCTCTCCACTTATACTAAAGATTGCTTCTTCTTTTGCAACCGTCTTTTCTACATCCTCAAACCTTCTCTTTCGCGGCCAATCGTGTAATATGCCAATAGATTCACAAAGATTGTTCTCCATAAAACTTCCCTTAGCTTCTAGTTTGGGCAAGCAATCCCAACAATGTTATGATGTTTATCGGCAAGGTCTCGAAGATCCAACACCATCACCATTATCTATCTCCCACCAATCACCACAATCTCCAATCTCCACCGATTCAACCTCTGTTCCATCCTCAATCTCATCATCATCATCAAACTCATAATCCCAAACCCCGCTCGAACTTTTCTCCTTCTCCAAAGCAGGATCATAAGTCCATTCCAACTTCTTCAACACATCTCTATCCTTCCATTTCCCCACAACTTTCTCAACCTCCTTCTTCGCCTTCCCCATCACAACTTCCTTCCATGAATACCCAACATCAGCTACTCTCTTCAACGCTCCTTCGTTCAAATCCCCGATCACAACTGTCCTCAAACACCTCTCTTTCGCTTCCCACAGAATCTCTGCAAAACCAGAATCATCAGAGACAAGAACAACACATTCCACTTGTCTCTTATCCATAACATCAACCATATGTTCCTTCAAAGCTCTATCTGCAGCTTCTGGCTTATCACTCACCATCTTCACCCAAAACCCAGCTCGTTTAAGCTCATCTGCTAATCCATAACCTTCTTTCGGAGTCAAAACATTCCTCGCCGCTCTTTTATACTTGTCGATCTTCATCGAGTACTTAGCAACAAGCCTCACTCTTTGATGTCCTTTAGAAGATTCAATCTGTCTCATACGTTTCTGATTCTCCGTCTCGTGAATCTGCTTGAAATGATTGATTAGCTTCTCGTTCGTGTAGAATCTCCGATCACAAACGCCGCAGAAGTAAGGCTCCGGTGATCTAACTAAACCCTTTTTCTCCAATTGGTTTAGCAATTTCCTCTCTTTCCTCTCTTCTCGAACTTCTAAGGGAACGTAGCTGAAGGCGTGACGGTTCGCATAAGCCACCATCAGTTTCACGAATCCGAAAGACGACGCGGCGGCTCGGAGCTTGACGGCAGCATCGTACGGCGGGAATGAAGCCGGTGGTTTGTTGTCTAGATCCCAGAAAACCCCTACTCGGATTTGGGGTTTAGGGTTTATCGAGCTAAAGCATTTGATTATATTGAAAGCCGTGTTTAGGGCTTTTGGTCTCCAGATTGTTTGCAACAATCTCGGAAACATCACCGGAATCTTCAAATCGTCGGCGAAAACCCGGTTTACAAACCAAAGCCGTACCCGAATCCGATTTGTTGAGAGAAGAAGAAAACGAAAGAAATTTGAAATGGGAAAATAATGATACTAAAAGAAGCCGGAATTTTGTAATTTCCCAAAAAGTGTAATAACTTGAAACATACAGATCAACTTTTACACAAAGGCAAGAGAAACCAAAACAGATCAAGAAACCCAAATTTTAACAAACAAAATAAATAATAAAGAACACTAAACCGATTGTCTGGAGATGAAACCACCGTGAACCAAAACCAATGTACAGTAACACAACGTCAAAAGCAGATAAGACTGATAAACTTCACCGGCGAGTTGCACTAATATGAGGTTGTCAATTGATGAACTCTGCAGATGAATACTGTCCGTGGGTAAAGGCGGGTCATTGGAACTCTCTGGAAACGTCGGTGATTGATCTGGAGACGAGCTTCCAGAACCTTGATGCATATTGTTGCTACTACGGTCTTTCTTCTCCTCATCGCTCTTCTTTTCGCTCTGGCTGCTGCTGTCTGTGCCATCTGCGCCGTCTCTTGAAATAGTTTTAACTACTTCGGGCCGTGGTTCTACTCCTACCCGCCTTAGATGTAGCTACACACAGAATTAACATATTAAATAAGCGTTTACATGTTTTGACGCAAGAACATTGATGTTTCTGTACCAAGCAGTTTCTTTCAGAAAACCAGTTGACTGAAAAACATTCACTTCAACGGTACAGAAGTTTGAAGTTTATATGCAAGATCATTGTTTCTTGAAAAGAACCTAAAAAGCAATAAATTAGGATTGTAGATGCTGAGTTTATATATACCTGGAGATGTAAATTGACTTCGTCAGGCCGTGATAGGAATGGAAAATCTCCTCCAGTCTTTAAGGAAGCTCTTCTTGCTTCGGGATACCTCTCTGTAAGTTCATCTTTAAGATGTTGCGGAATTGCGCAGTAATCATTCGTCTGGTTGAGAGGACAAAACAGCATTGTTAGATAGTAAAAACTAACTTGCATTTACGATAAAGTTAGTCAAAACATACATCCATTATAGTGATGAATGAATCAGAGAGTAGTAGAGATCCCACAGAAGCAGCATCCACTGTTAAAGTTAACCGAGAAGCCAAATCATCTTTTGACAATGTCTCAACCTAAACCAGAGAAACCAAAGGAACCAGGATGGTAAGATCATCTGAAAAGCCTTGTTCACGTATTATTTAGATTCGTTCAAAAAAATACTGCAGAGATTATTATCTGGGTAATCACCTGAGAAACAGCAAAGTCGACAGAGTCAGCAATAAAGGGTTCGTGAGGCCCGTCACGTATTCCTGTTAACACGTATCGTTTCAGCAAAAAAGAAGGAGCCCAACTAACACTGCACAGTTCATCCCGAAAAAGCATTGAGAGTCAGTACAAATTCTTAGGCACATGCTGAAAATGATAAAGAAGGAACAGTTATATAAGAGAAACATACAAGGGAGCCCATGGCATTGCAGCAGCAAAAGTTCGAGTATCCAAATATGTATTTGATAGAACCAATGATTTAACCCGTCTTGGACGGTGATGAGCAAATAGTTGTGCTAAGAAGCCTCCAAGGGAAGTACCATAGAGATGCACCTGTTAACAATAGTCAAGTAGAATCACTTGCAGTGCATATATATCTTTCCGAGCCAATAAAACTAATTAGAGACATAGATGGTGATTTGTAACTTAAAGAGATCTTACATGATGCACATCGATGGTGTCCAAGAATTTCTCAAATGCTTGAATCCACTCATGATAATTCCAAACCCGGGGAATGTCAACTGAAATTACCCGATAACCCTGGAATCGCAGATTTAACAACATTCAAGAAAACAAGTTCCATTTTAGGAGATAATACAATCAATGTCCAAGGAGACAGCAACACATAAGCATCTTAGTTAGCATAGCCTAACAAGTATTTATAGCTACATGTCATAGGAGAAAAAGAGTCTTTGCAGATAAACTTTCGAAGACTATGCAATGAAATACCTTCATAGACAGTGACATAATCTGTTTATAGTAAACATCTGCAGTTCCTGCGATTCCAGGAATACATATGAGCGGAGGAACAGTCTTTGGACCGTAGTCATAGTAACGCCATTGCTTTGTCCCAATCTGCGGTTAAGATACACATAACGCTAGCTAGATATAAGACTGTTTATTCTTAAAGCAAAATAGATGTACACAGGTTAACAAATTATGACTTTCCCAACTAGAACCAACAAAACTCGATACAATGACACTTTTCTAGAGACACTCAATAGCTGCTTGTATATATATAACCTGTACTTACTCAAACAGAACAATAATCTCAGAACCTTCCCTTACTTTAACACAATGAGAATGATTAGTAGATAATCAAAGACATCTACACATTACACTATGATAAAATCAAACACAACCCAAAAGATCAAAACGAGAGCAACTATCATTAAACTAAAAACTAACCAAAATCCTGCTCTTAGACAAATAAACCAAATTTGGATTATATGAACTAACTCGAGTAAACCCAGAACGAACAGGCAAATGCATTCATAAACCTAACAAAAGGGTTCAATCAAAAATTCTAAAAGCATAAACTTTTAAAAACCCAAATCATATAAAATTTCAGCTGCATAAACCCGACTATGATCAAGAGAGACGATTAAACTACTCACATACAACTTTCTCCTAAAATTAGCGTTAAGCGATTAAAACCCATACGAGATTAATCGAAAAAACAACATTTTTTCTTGTTTCGGAAATCTCCAGATATCGAATTTTCAGAGAAGGTCAAAGAGAGAAGAAGAAGAAGAAGAAGCTTACGGGAATCTTATGAAGAGGAACCTGAGATTTGAAGTAGATGTAATCTCCGGGCGCCGAGGAGACGCCTTTCATGGCCGATCAGAGATCTTCAACATACGAGACTTCGGAATCGGATCAATCAAACAAAATTATTTGATAAATGTATTTAATTTTTTTTTTTTTTTTTTGCTGTTTAGTGTTCGATAGAGATATTTAAACGGCGAGATAACAGAGTTTCCGATATCAACCGCCTGTCAACGTTAACGCCGTTAATGTGACGTTAATGTAGCAAGTCATTATCAAATAGTAATGGTCATCACTCATCAACCATCATTTCACATGGTTGATACGATGTAGGATATTTCACAAAAATTATGTAGGGAAAAATTATTTGATCCATTCACAAGACAAGTAAATAAACATATTTGATACCAGACTGATATAGCATAACGAAGAAATCCATTTCATTTTGAGGAAATATTAGATCAAGTTCATTTTGAAAAGTTTTATAGTTTTTTTTTTCATTTTGAGTAGGGGCATTCAAAGAACAAGTCAGAACGAGATTCGATGCCCACTAAACATAACAAACATATATCCGGTACTTGAAGACCCCAACTCCGAAGCCTATCTCTTGTGGGAAGTATATCTCGAGCTACAACTCAATGTATGAACGCATGTTTTGGTACATTATGCGAGAACCAAACCGTTTTTCTCCAATTCACCAATTGACCCCACCGGGTTCAAAGCCGTCCAGGTGTTAGATGCTGAGAACACACCAGGGGTCCCTTGAGGCGTATTCCTCCATCTCAATTCGTCCGGGACGAGCTGATCACAGAGGGGAACAACAGGTAGAGCTGCTCGTAGCAGTTGAGTAATCGGATGTCGACCATGAGGAAGTAGCCACTGACCATTCTGCACTGCTTGTGAAACCGTTGCAAGATGATGAATTCCTGTTACTCGTGGCCCTTTAGCACCAGACAAGTCAATTAATGGACCCAATCCAGTCCAATCGTCATGCCAAAATTTTGCGACCGTTTCCGCTCCAACAGTACAAGACATAAAAGATCTTGCAAGTGTCCTGAGTTTTAACAGTTTTCTCCAAATCCAACTTCCATTTGAATTATCTCTAATATCCCAAAACACATGCTGATAAGTTTTATAGTCTTTATGCTAATGTTCTCATAGAAATCCAAACCAACTCTAGGGGTCGAATTCCAACCCGGTAAGATCAAAGCTGAAAAATGACTAAGTATGGAAACGACATGGCGAACTCAGTCATCCAGTATCTGACGAGGTGATTAATCCGACAAGGCAGACTGCACGACGGTGTACAATGGCAAGCCTGGCGAGTCCAAGAACATTACCTAGCGGAAAAGACAAGTTCATAAAGGAGAAGAAGGTTGGCATAACCAAGAATCCCACAAGGCGAGCCCATAACGAGGTGAGGCCCAAAACATGACGAGGCGGGACGAATCCAAGACATGGCAAAATAGGCCAGTGCAGCCCACTAGGTGTGGCCGACTTCAAGGAAAAGAAACTCCCAAAGGATAAGAAAAACTTCTTGTTTTCTCTAGGGTTGACCTAGCCGACCTAGTTTACTATATATATGAATGTATGTCCCTTAAGAAAGAGATCCGCAATTCCTTACAGAAACTCTTGTATTTTTACTGCTTAGCAAGACATTAATAAAAATCACCTTCAATTTTTTGTTCTTGTGATTTCATACTTGGAAGACTCAGTACTCTTTCAACCCTTGACAAATCTAACCGTGGTGATTCTCCCCTCCACACCAACTACTTTCCCATGTTATATCTGTTACCAAATCTTTGTAGTCATATAAAAGTTTTGTAGTCTTTGTGCACAAGGAAATGCAGAACTTAGTAGACCCCATGACACAATAATTATTGACATTAGGGTCGTTAAACATTATATACAATAGTTTTATACGTGCAAGCTATGACGAACAACAATCAATCGTCTTTGGTTTTTTTTGTATGAAGTCGTCGTTCTTGTTAGGGGGAAAAAAAACAGTATAAACATCCGACGCTTTTGTCTCTTAATCTTTGTTTATGTCACCGCATAACAGCATCTTCAAAATAATTAATCCCTTCTTGATTCTTTTATTAATAAAAAGTAGTTCGTAAGCGCAAAAATTTAAATGTTTATATGATTCTTTTATATTAAATTTTAAATGTTTATATGATTCTTTCATTTCCCTAAGACAATCCAGTCGAAAATCTTATATCTTAAATTGAGTTTTGATACAAGGCCTGCTCATTCAGAAAGTCCCACACATATGGAGATGAAGAAGGAGAAGACCGAAGAGAAGACAAAGACCATACCGTTCTATAAACTGTTTGCTTTCGTAGATTCTTGCGATGTGTTGTTGATGATCGTTGGTTCGATTGGAGCTATTGGAAATGATCTTTATTTTTTGGTGATATCATCGATGTGATTGGTCGAAATGTGAACAACGGAGACAGTGTTGGGGTAGTCTCCAAGGTGAGAAGATTAGAACCCAAAAACAATCTTTCAAAGTTTTACTTATTTTTGTTTGGTTTTTTTTCCTTTAGGTTTGTTTGAAATTTGTCTACCTTGGACTTGGGACACTAGTAGCAGCTTTTCTTCGTAAGTTATACTTCCCCGTTTCAAATTCATGTCGCTGTTTTTCTGTTTCATATAAGTACTGACTTACATTTTTATAACGTCAATTAAATTTTGGCTTATATATATGTAATTCAACTTCAAATTTCGTCTTGATTTTATAGAGGTATGATAAATAATTGAAAAATTCTTTAGAATATCACAGTTTGAAGTTTGTTTCCAAAAATACCACTATGTTCCAAAAATACACAAACACAAAAAATGACTTTTAAGGGTTTATAATTTAAGTTTTTGGGTTTGGGTTAACTATTTAAAAACTAGAGTATAGTTTGGTTTGAGTTTGGTTTAGTTTAGTTTTGCAAAAATAGAATAGACTTTGTAATAGATTTGAAATTTTCTTAAAGTGTTGAAAATTTTCGCAGGTTGGGAAGTTTATACAGTTTTTTGCAACGTTCTTGGGTGGATATGTTTTAGCGCTTGTGAAAGGATGATTACTTACACTTGTTATGTTAACCTCAATTCCTCTTCTAGCTATGGCTGGTGTAGCTATGTCAATTATGTTTACTAAAGCTTCTTCTCAAGAACAAGCTGCTTACGCAAAAGCATCGACAGTTGTGGAACAAACTTCCGGGTCTATTCGAACGGTAAAAATGCTTCCTTTCCCTTTTTGTTGTTGTTTTACTTGTTGGAAAGGTGGAAACTTTAACCCAAGTTACGGGAGAGAAGCAAGCGACGAGTAGCTACAAAGAGTTGATAAATTTGGCGTATAAATCGAGTGTTAAGCAAGGTTTCTCTACGGGTTTAGGGTTTGGAGTAATGTTCTTGGTGTTCTTTTTTAGCTATGCTTTGGCTATATGGTTTGGTGGAAAGATGGTACTCACAAAAGGGTATACAGGTGGTGCAGTGATCAATGTAATGGTCGCTGTGGTCGGTAGTTCGATGTGAGTATTTTTGTTCTTCTTGATTCTTAAGACAGTAAAACGGTTAGAAATTGTGATTTTTCTTCTCTTTGTATAGGTCTTTAGGCCAAACAGCACCTTGTCTAACTGCATTTGCAGCTGGTCAAGCTGCAGCTTATAAGATCTTTGAAACGATCAAAAGAAATCCGTTGATTGATTCTCTTGACCTAAATGGGAAAGTTTTAGAAGATATCCGAGGCAAAATCGAGCTGAAGGACGTGTGGTTCAGTTACCCTGCTTTGCCTAAAGAAGAGATATTTGGCGGATTCTCTCCATTGATTCCGAGTGGCGCAAGCACTGCTTTGGTAGGAGAAAGCAGAAGTGGGATATCTACTGTGATCAGTTTGATTGAAAGGTTTTATGATCCGCATTCAGGCCAAGTGCTTATAGATGATGTTAACTTGAAGGAGTTTCAGTTGAAATGGATTAGAGGATAGATTGGATTGGTTAGCCAAGAACCGGTTCTGTTTTCTTCGAGGATAATGGAGAATATCAGGTATGGGAACGACAGTGCAACAGTTGAAGAAATTAGAATAGCAGCGAAGCTAGCAAATGCGGCTAAATTCATCGATAAGTTGCCTCGGGGTTTAGAGACAATGGTAGGGCAACATGGAACTCAGCTCTCAGGAGGACAAAAACAGAGGATTGCAATCACGAGGGCGATAATTAAAGATCCGCGCATCTTGCTGTTAGATGAAGCGACAAGTGCTCTTGATGCGGAATCCGAAAGAACGGTTCAAGAGGCTTTAGATAGGGTAATGGTTAAACGGACTACTCTGATTGTCGCCCATCGGTTAAGCACGGTAAGAAATGCTGATATGATTGCTGTGATTCATCGAGGAAAGATAGTTGAAGAAGGTAAATACTATCCAACCTTTTTGATTCATACTGGTTTTCGGTTTGATTATGCTGCAAGAAAATCTCCTTTTTTCCTTTAGGTTTACATTCCGAGTTACTCAAGGATCATGAAGGGGCTTATTCACAGCTTATTCGGTTACAAGAGATAAACAAAGAGCCGAAACAATTGGAGATTTCTAAAGGATTGCGAGACGGATCGATCAGTGTCCGGTCATCAAGAGAAAACAGCAACAGTAGGAGGCATGATGACTCTGTTTCTGATATTGGTTTACTTGCAGGCCAAGAAAACACTCAACTGTCTCAAGAGCAAACACAATCTGTGACGATTACTTGAATCGCTGCGTTAAACAAACCAGAGACTCCGATTCTTATACTTAGTATGTGCAGTGGACGGGACTATATTCCCGATTTTCGGGCTCCTCTTTGCTAAAGTAATCGTAACATTCTACAAACCACCTCATGAGCTGAGGAGCGATTCAAGATTCTGGTCGATGATATCCGTGCTTCTTGGTGTAGCTTCTTTGATAGTGTGTCCAACACATATGTACCTTTTTGCTATAGCTGGAGGGAGACTGATTCGGAGGATATGATCAATGTGTTTTGAGAAAGTCGCTCACATGGAGGTTGGGTGGTTCGATAGGCCTGAGAACTCGAGTGGTTCGATGGGAGTGAGGCTCTCTGCTGATGCAGCTTTGATCAGGACTCTGGTAGGCGACTCGTTAGCTCTATCGGTCAAGAACATTGCATCCGCAGTGTCGGGAATGATCGTCGCTTTCGCAGCGAGCTGGGAATTAGCGGTTATTATCTTACTTATAATTCCTTTAACTGGTATCAATGGTTATGTTCAAGTTAAGCACTTGCAACGCTTCAGTGCAGACGCAAAGGTGAGAGGGTTTCTTCTTTAAATGAGTTTTTTTTAGGGCTTGTTACTTGTGGAAGAAGAAACTAAAAGAAAATTGTTTGTAGACAAAGTACGAGGAGGCGAGTCCAACGATGCAGTGGGGAGTATAAGAACAGTTGCATCTTTCTGTGCGGAGGAGAAAGTGATTGAGATGTACAAAAAGCGATGCGAAGATCCGATTAAATCCGGGATTAAACAAGGATTAATTACCGGGTTAGGGTTTGGCCCAATGTTTTCAGACCCGGACCGGATCGGCCGGTTCGATCGGTTGATCCGTGACCCGGCAAAGTTGGTTTTAAATAAAACCCAGAATCCTATTGAACCGCTAAAACCCGGAAAATCCGCCAAAACCCAGCGAACAGGCAAAAATCCGATTCGGACGGTTTCCAGTTTTAGTAAAAATAAAAGGATTTAAGAGTGTATTCATGGATAAATTTTTTTACATCAATGGAATATTAACTTTAACAAACGAAATAGTGTAGAGAATTTAAGGGGCAATGAAGGAAAAGAGGAACCAACCAAAATTAAAATTTATTAAGATAAAAGTTAGGATTTTTGATTTTTTGTATGATTTTATTAAGTATTTTCGTATTTTTAATTAACAAATAATTTTTTTTCTTTATTTCTTCTTTATTTTTAAATGTTTCTTGTTATTTCTTCATCATTTTTTTAATCGTTTACTTTATTATTATCATTTATCATCAATATAAATTAAACAAATTTTATGATAACTTTTCTATGACAAAGATTTAAAAGTTTAAAAATAAAAACTAATTAAAACATACACTAAATATTTATTTTGATCACTATACTTACTTGATATATATTTTTATTTTATTTTTATATTTATAAAACTATATAGATATATATATAAATTTACTAAAATTCATTAATCAATTGATCCATGGTTGAATCGCAGTTGACCCGATGACCTGGTTGGCACTCCAGTTCGTCATCCGGATCGGATTTAAAAACATTGGTTTGGCCTCTCTTTCTTCGTTCTTTACTCTGTTTACGGTACTTGTTTCTACGCGGGTGCTAGAATCGTTAAAGACGGAAAGGCAAACTAGAGTGATGTTTTTCAGGTTATGTTTTGCTTTCAAAATCTCTGTAATGAACCTTGAGGATAAGAGAATAAATCATTTCTGATTGGATTGGATTATGATGATTTTTTTGATTTTTTTGTAGGTTATCTTAGCATTGGCCATAACAACACTTGGGATTTCTGGAGCGAGCTCATTCGCTCCTGATTCGACTAAAGCTAAGAGTGCTGCTGCTTCGATCTTCGGGATTATTGATCGAAAATCGAAGATAGACTCGAGAGATGAATCAGGAATGGTGTTGGAGAACGTAAAGGGAGATATCGAACTTTGTCACATAAACTTCACTTTCCAAACTAGACCTGATATTCACATCTTTCGTGACCTTTGTTTAACCATTCGCGCCGGGAAGGTAACATCTTGACCAAAAGACTACTACTATCAGTCTATCATTTCGTTATTCGGATTTCGGTTTACATGTTCACTCCTTTAATAAGTTGTTGTACTTATTTCAGACGGTTGCTTTGGTCTGAGAAAGTGGGTCAGGTAAATCTACGGTGATCTCACTGTTACAGAGGTTTTACGATCCGGATTCGGGTTATATAACTCTAGATGGAGTAGAGCTCAAGAAGCTACAACTGAAATGGTTGAGACAGCAAATGGGACTTGTAGGGCAAGAGCCTGTACTGTTCAATAACACAATACGAGCCAACATTGCTTATGGAAAAGGAGGCAAAGAGGAGACAGAATCTGAGATCATAGCTGCCTCCGAGCTCGCTAATGCTCATCGATTCATCTCTAGCACACAACAGGTTAATCAAAACAAGACATTTTGAGTAAAACAGAGAGATTACTTTCTGCACAAGTAATAAGACTTTCTTGTTTTAGGGTTACGATACGGTGGTGGGAGAGAGAGGGATACAGTTGTCCGGCGGACAGAAGCAGCGGGTGGCGATTGCACGTGCCATCGTGAAAGAACCGAAGATTTTGTTACTCGACGAAGCGACTAGCGCGTTGGATGCAGAATCGGAACGGGTGGTTCAAGAGGCGCTTGACCGAGTGATAATGAACCGGACCACCGTCGTGGTGGCTCACAGGCTTTCGACGATCAAGAATGCTGACGTCATCGCCGTCGTCAAAAACGGCGTGATCGCTAAGAAAGGAACGCACGAGACGTTGATCAATATAGAAGGTGGAGTTTATGCTTCTCTTGTTCAGGTTCACATGAGTGCTTCTAACTGATACAAAACATTTTCGATCTAATTTGTTTCACCATGAGACAATACATGTAGACAAAAGATATTACCAAGTACCAAAAGAAAATGGATTTTGATTTTAATGGTTCTTAGTACCAAAAAAAATATAATCAAATTTGACAGAGCAAGCGTTAAAATTTAAGTAGAACACCCATGAAACGAGATTATAAATAAGTTCTTTAAGTATAATTATCAACTTAATTCCTTTCTTAATAGGTAGTTTTGAAAAACAAAAGTGAAAGTGATCATATATCAACCTGGAATTAACAATATCTCCAACAAATGTCGACCCAACATTGAAAAAAGGAAACTTTCTAGTAACAAAAGAAAAAGGAAATTAACAAATACGACCGTTGAACCGCCAAAATACATCACTCTAAAGTCTTATATATATCTCGATACGTAACCCTAAAGCTTCACAATTTCACTGATCTCTTGTGTTATCGTTGCTTCTCTCTCAATTATTGCTCTCATTACAATTTTCTCTCTTAATTAGTGTTCTCAAACGTGAACACTCTCCAAGTGATATATCACGTCAAAGGGAGAAATCTTTCTCCATCGGAAGGACTCACAAACTCAGTCCTCATCTTCGTCGACACAACATCTGTTGAGATCATCAAAAATCCAACCACCCATCAACGAACCTTAACCGGCCTGTCCACTCCGATTACTCGATCTTTTCCCATCAACTTCTGTCTCCGTAGTTTGAATCACGGCCACATCCACTCGCTTCTACACAATCAACTCAGAACTAGCCACCGTTCGTTATGCGTAGACTTAGCCTCAGAGATCTCAACGGCTGCAACCGTGTTGGGATTTGGTCGTAACGGCTTTCACTTGACCATCGTTGTCAAACTTACTTACGCGACCGTAGTGGTTATGTCTAACGATAATGCACTATCGAAGAGAGCTGCTCTGTTGAGGATGGTTCTGCTTAGGAAGAAAGATAGAGAGGAATTGAAGAGTTTGAAGATGGAAACAGAACCGTGTTCGATTTGTCTCGAGAATCTCTCTGGTTCGAAACCTGGTAGTTACACAACACGCATGACTTGTTCTCATGTCTTCCACGATCTTTGTCTCTTGGAGTGGCTTAAACGCAAAAACACTTGCCCTTTGTGTCGGACTGTGCTCTACGATCTATGATTTGGATATCTTGTTTTGAAAGTTAGGGTTTTAGAGTTCAATGGTAGAACTACTCATAGGGTTATAACCAATTTATTTATTATATATTTTGCATCATTGTAATTTAAGAACACCTTGAGTAGATTTTAATTTTTTTCCTCTTTCCAAGGTAGAACCATTAGAGATTCTTAATAAAAAAAATATGAAAATTATTTTATTTTAAGTATAATTTATTTTCTCAAACTTTATAAACATACTACATTGAATAAAACGAAAAATATATAGCATTTAATAAAAGAAAAACGCGTTTATCATATGTTTTTTTTTCTTATCCAAAAAAATATCGACGAATCACACGGTGACATGTGGTAGGTAAGAACCAATCCTTAAAACTCTTAATTAAGAATTAAAGCAAATTTTATTTAATTTTAATCTATTTTATGTTAAAAACTTACCTTAAGAGCCACCATTGAACATATTCTTCTATCTACTGATCGTAGAACTTGGTTACAATTGTAAAGAGTTGTTATATGTAATTTTGTTATTAAGGTAGAGGAAACTAGAATATTTGAAATTCTAAAATTGAATTGGGTTCTTTGGAAGAAAATTGATTGTATTTTTTGTGTTTTTCGTCGGGTCTTCAAATCCAAGAAATTATAACTTTGTATGTTGGATGATGAAAAACATAATGAAGTGCTCATGATTACAAATTTAAAACCAGTGTCCAACTCTTTGGTCAGTACAGTATAAATGACTTCGTCTAGTGCAAGGCCTCTGGTTTCACAATACTTTTAGCACGTCTCTAATATGGTCAAATCGCTCTGGTAAAGAGATCAACACAAATATCGCCTTGTCTTATCTACAAAAGACCACCAAACTCGATAACTTTTAAGTTTAACAGAGTACGCATCAAAACTAGTAGCAGTTAGTACAAAATTATCCGGCGACTAAAACTCGCATGGAAAGTTTCAGACTTTATTAGTTAAACAGTGGAATACAAACAAAGCTACGAACTTGTTGCCTGCCATTAACATGAAAAGACAGCTTCCCGATCCAGAATCCCTCGCCGGAAAACCATCAACTTTATTTTTTTAAACTGCAAAAAAAATCTGACAAAAGGAACAAACTTGTTACAGAAATCCATTAGACTTTTTCACCCATCACTCACAAGTAAAACCACAAGATTTTGTTGCATTTGTTTTTACCTTAAAATGTAGTTACTACGCAGCGGCTGTCACTGATTGATTCTGCTGGAACCACTGGCCCGGCCACCATGTCGGTCTGATTGCCTCGACTTTCACGTCCTCTGAGCCCTTTACTGTCAACTCAGTTGATGCTTTAAAGGCTTCCTCTACCCTCATAACACCCATTCCCCGGCTACCCAAAGCTGTCGAAACTGTCCCCAATTTCTTGCTGGTTCCTGATTCAACCACTTCCGCACCAGCCGCAACTTTCTGTTTTACCTCTGCATTACCATCATCATTTAAAACCATGAGTCGGTTTTCTTGATGAGAAGATGTAAGAAATTTGAGTTTACCTTTCCCATTACTATCAATGAATCGTAAAGGGATTAAGCGTTTGCGGATGACACCTCGGTGGTGAGTACGAGCTATAAGCTCTTGACCAACATAGCAGCCTTTGTCAAAGCTTATCGCATTAAGACCAACAAGATTATATTCAAGCGGAATTGCTTCGCCTGTACAAAGCCGCACAAACATATTATATAAACACACAGAGAAGCAGAGAGATCAGTGAGTGAGTTAAAAAGAAAAGAAACAGATCATACCTTTAGGGATTTCAGCTGATCCTTCAGCAACTCCATGCTCTAATCTCCATAGAAGGTAATTGCTTTCGTCTGTTTCTTTATCCGCCTCAACTAAAGGCGCTGCAAATCAAACAAACCACCCATACCACCAAAATCACTAATCACAAAAGTACTCAAACTCGAGAAACAAAGCGCCTATTCGATCAAGAAACTCACGGGTTGCATCAGAAGGAAATATGCCTCGATAACCGAGACAATCCAACCTCGGATCCTTGTACCATTGACATCCACACTTATTACCACTAGCTGTAGTTTCACCAGCACGATCAATGCCACCGCCCCAACCGACAGATGAAGACCCCGAAAGATTCCTACCGTAACGCTGCCAACACGAGAATTCCTCTACAACGTTTTCGATATCCACTTTCGACCTCAATCGATATCTATAAACATTCGTAAACACAATTCAGAACCAATGTTAACAAGACAAATACTTCCCTCTTCGACAAATCAATAGAAATTGCATCTAATTCCAATCATCTACAATCAATAAATCCCAATCTCTAACATTGCTAAGACTGAGATCCAAAAAAGACGTATTTTCAAATTCCTGATGCAAAATGTGAGAGGACAAAAAAGCTTACTTTTTTAGTGTTTCAAGCAATTCATCAAGGACAGAGACATCAACATCTGCAAACAACTCAACCGACCCATCACGACCCGAATCCGACCCGGGTCCGGAGCCAGTCCGATCGATCTTCTCCTCCGGTCGCGAAGTGTTATACAAGAAAAAATCGTACAGAAACCTTCCTTGAGGAGTTAACAACGCCGCGTACATAGGCGGCGTCGAAACGGAAGCCATGTTCGGCGTCGGAATCGCCGAGCTTTTCTCGCCGGAAGATTCACCGAACCTCCGTACATCGTTTGTCAACAAACCCTGAAGAAATTTAACCGTATCCGGTCCGCTAAACCGGACAACTGAACGGGATTTAAGCCGAGATGCCATCGGACCAGCATCTTCGAGATCGCTGTGTATGTTCCGGCGAAAAATCCCGGTAGATTTCACGACTTCACGACGGAGATTGAATCGAAACATTTTCTTTGTAATAGTATTCGTTCTTCGTCTCTGTGGTTAACACAAACACTGCCTTTGAGGAAGAAGAAGCTCTAGAACAAAGCCACGTGATCGACACGTGGCGGTGGTTTTAGTCACCGGTTGCGACACGTGTAGTCGAAGTACGGAAGTTGTGCGACTGCATAGGAAGTGTTCGATGAAATTACTGAACCAGATACACAAAAGTGATTGTTATTTTTACAGAAATTGGATACTTTGAGGGCTATTATGCAATATTCCAAATAATAATAATACAATTTGGCCCCTATATTTTGACTTCATACGTTTAAGAAAAAAAGAAAAAAAACTCGTTCAAAGTTTTGAAATTTCATGGTGAAGCAAAAAAACGGAAAAATCAAAGTTTTCTTTACTTTCTATGGTTGTCTTCGTCACCAAGTAAACCCTAGATTCTCATTTTCTCCGATCCACAATTTTTCTTCTTCTTCTTCTTCTTCGGGAATCTTGTTTTTTTTTGTTATCCCGAATTATATTCGATTCGTTTTGATTTGTTATTTTTCTTTCTTTCGGTCTAACAAAAAAATATCCATTTTTCGTCGACTAAATCGATTTCACGCTAATGTCTTTCTCCGATTCTGGATCGTCCTCTTATGGCGGAGATTACAAGAATTTCAGACAAATCACCCGAGAGAGTGAGTTCTCTAACCTATTCTGTGTTTGAAATCGTTTTTTATAGACCATTAGGCTCTGTAATTTAGAGACAGAAGCTTCTTCTGATGTCTGAATTCTTGGGTTTTGTTTGATTGATTAGACAAATCTTATAGGTTTATGGGTTTCGAATTAAGGGTCAACGTGATCACAACGAATCATATGTTTTGTTAACACTAATTTCATTTTATTAAGGCAAATCAGGAATATTTTGTCACTTTATGTTTCAGGATTACTGTATGAAATGCTTAGGCCAGAGAAAAATGGGAGCTCGAAATCAACTTGGAAGGTAATCAATCTCTATCCAATTTTGTTTCATTAACTTTACCTTTTGAAGTACTGGGTTATCTGTTCTCTTATCGTGTACTGATGCTCTGAACCTGGAAATATGTAATCAGGTACTTGTTATGGACAAGTTCACAGTTAAGATAATGTCATCTGTTTGCAAAATGTCTGAGATCACACAAGAAGGCATTTCTTGTAAGGATTTATTTTTGTTCAGAGCTTGAAGCGATTTATATTGTTATATTATTTTGATGTTTTGTTTCATTTTTTCTAGTGGTTGAGGTCATAACTAAACATAGACAACCCATGACTGCCATGGAAGCCATATACTTTATTCAACCGACCGAAGTGAAGTAAAAGTTCTTCCATTTGAGACAGTTTGGCATCAATTTTTCGTTAAATGAGCTTGAATGATTTTCTGAAGCTGTTACTATTTTGTGTTTTTTTTTTTTTTTTTTTGCAGTGTCAATGCGTTTTTGTCAGATATGACTGGAAAATCACCACTTTACAAGAAGTATGTTAACAATTCCTTCCTATTTCATATTTTTATGTCTATAAACTGTCTTGTCTGAAATGATTAATAGTGTTCTTTAATGTGGCTTTAGGGCGTTCGTTTTCTTTAGTTCTCCTGTTTCGAGAAGCTTAGTTACTCTCATTAGGAAGGATATGAGAGCGATGAAACGGATCGGGGCACTGAAAGAGGTTTCTTCTATTTGCCACTTTCATATTTTTGTTCTCACTTTCCTTTTCTTCATGAAATTTCACAAGATAGTTAAAATAGAGTTACTTATTTACCTTTGTGTAATCTGGTTCATGATATGCAGATGAACTTGGAGTACATTACCATGGACTGTCAGGTATCTTCTCCTTTTAAAATCCTGATTTTATTTCTGTTTATCCCTTGAGATTTCCATGGTTCGAAGTCGTGATACTGAAGAATGAGTTCCGTTCTCGAGGCCAAACTCAAATGCAGCTTTCACGTAGTTGCTACCAAACTTATAACAACTTAGAACTGCCTTCAAAAAGACTGCAATTTGTATGGATCAAAAGCACTTTTGTCTTGAAAACTGTTTATTTAACTCCTCGTATGCATTATGAATTTGCAGGGGTTTATTACAAATAATGAAAATGCTCTAGAAGAACTTTTCAGTGACGAGGAAAATCATCAAAGAGCAGATGCTTGCTTGAATGTGGTAGCTAAACGCATTGCTACAGTTTTGGCCTCGCTAAGGGTACAAGAGCACAAATCCAAAGCTTGTTTTGTTGATTTGTCATGAAGTTCATACAACGGTTATATCTTTAAACTCTTCTGGTATACAGGAATACCCCATTGTGCGTTACCGTGGAGCCAAAGCTCTTGATGCCACAACAATGACAACTTACCGAGATTTGATTCCTACAAAGCTTGCTGCTAGTGTATGGAATTGTCTGGCAAGATACAAACAGACAATCGAAGATTTTCCTCAGACTGAAACATGTGAACTACTTATCCTTGATCGATCCATAGACCAGGTCTGGATCTTAACTGAAACACTTATCTTTCAGTTCTGCTTGATATGTATTATAGTCACTATTAACAGAATAATCGCTTTGTGCTTCTTAGATTGCACCTCTTATTCATGAGTGGACGTACGATGCCATGTGCCACGATTTGCTTAATATGGAAGGAAATAAATACACACATGAGGTGACATTTTGGTTTTGCGTTCAAATCTTGTAAAAGTTGGCTGTGTAGCTCATTACTACAGAATATGGTAATTTTCCTTTTATTTCTTAGTGTATAGGTTCCGAGTAAAACTGGTGATAATCCTGAGAAGAAAGAAGTTCTTCTAGACGAAGAAGATCCCATTTGGGTGGAGCTTCGTGATGTTCACATCGCAGATGTAAGTCTTCATAAATTATCTTGCCTCCTCTTTTTCAGTTTTTAAGGTCATGTGGATTTGTTCAGGAATAATCTATTTTTATGTTCAGGCCAGTGAAAGATTGCACGAGAAGATGACAAACTTTTTGTCGAAGAACAAAGCCGCTCAATTGAAACACAGTTCAAAGTAGTTACCTAGTTGTCTTTTTTTTTTCCTCGTTTCAGTCGATCCACTAGAAATTTTCTGATTAATTTATTGACTTCTTATGTTCAGAGAATTTGGTGACCTTTCATCAAAAGACTTGCAGAAGATGGTTCACGCTTTGCCTCAGTACAGCGAGCAAATCGACAAGCTTTCTCTTCATGTGGAGGTCAGTTTTAACCTTATATCATAAACCGTGGAAGAAAGTTTGATAAAGTATTCTTATCCAGCATGGTTAATGTCACTGCAGATTGCTAGAACAATTAACAGAACAATAATGGAAAAAGGTCTAAGAGAACTTGGGCAGCTCGAGCAGGACCTTGTTTTTGGGGATGCTGGAAGAAAAGAAGTTATCAAATTCTTGAGTATCAACCATGTAAGATGTGCTTTACTTTCTAGTTTCAGTTTCAGGCATCAGAAGATTTTGTGTTGAAAGTGAGTGACATTTTCAGACTATAAGCCAAGAAAGCAAGCTGCGGTTAATGATGATTGTTGCAGCAATTTATCCGAAGAAATTTGAAGGAGAGAAAGGACGAAAGATGATGGAGGTATTATAAACTCTATTTCTCTCCCAAAGGCTTGAACCTAAGGATGATTAATTTATCATATTTAAGCTTTTCTACTTCTTAATTAAATATTCAGCTAGCAAAGTTGTCAGGCGATGATGTAGTCGCTGTAAACAATTTGAGATTACTTGGACCGGTACCTACGGAGTCTAAAAAGAGCACAACAGGATCTTTCCCTCTCAAGTTTGATGTTCTTAAGGTACGTATTCTTCCTCATGTTTTAATATAATGTCTAAAACTAAGATTTTCTTGACAATCTAATAAGTGGAAACTTTGAACCATGTGGCTCAGAAAAAGCGAGCTGCTCGGAGAGACCGGGTTGGTGAAACTCAAACATGGCAACTATCTCGATTTTACCCAATCATAGAGGTCTTTACATTTAAAAAAAAAAAAAAAACTTTATGTATTGTATGTATGCACTAAAGGGAAGATCAATAACATGTTTGGTTTTATTTTGTTTTTGTGGGAAACTTTTGTTTCAGGAGCTTGTTGAGAAACTTAACAAAGGTCATTTGCCAAAACAAGATTACCCTTGTATGAATGAACCAAAGCCAACCTTTTATTCTGGCTCTCAATCTCCATCAGCAAGTCCGGTATTGCCTCATTCAAGACGAACACCAACATGGGCAAGACGCCATCTTTCTGACGATGGATATTTCAGGTAATTCCGGATTTTTTTCCGAATCTAAAACTTTAATTATCTGCCAAATGTATACAATTATACAAAGATGAAGATGTTACTTTGATGATATAGTTGGCCAAAATTATGCATAGTTTTAATCTGTGTGCTGTGTGTTTCAGTGACTCGGTTCTAGGACGAGCATCTAGCGGATTCAAGAGAAAGGGACAGCGGATTTTCGTGTTCATAGTAGGAGGAGCAACAAGATCTGAGGTACTGGAATACTACTTTCTAAAACCGGTCTGAGACATATAAACTGATTATGACTGACTGTGTAATACAATTTGGTTTGGTTGCAGTTGAGGATTTGTCACAAACTTACAGAGAAGCTTAACAGAGAAGTTATCTTAGGCTCCTCCAGCTTCATTGATCCCCAAACTTTCCTCACTGTATGGGAAAATCTCTTCACATTTTGGATTTTTTTGTACACCAAAGAGATCTCTTTTTTTTGTTTATATCTAATGAACGAAGAATGTTGTGTTTCTTGTGTTTGTGCAGAAAATGAAACGACTAAACGAAGAAGAAGAGATCTCATTAGATGATATCGACATTTAGTTTCCTGTGTTGGTTTTCTTGAGATCTTGTGGGCTCTATGATTGTCCTTTTTTTTTGTGTTGAAATAAAATGGTGGTGGTGACACATCCTCCTACCAAATATATTTTTTGGTTTGACGAGAATTAATGGAGGGCTTTTGTTTACTCTCGCAAAACATTATATAAACTAAAAGATATCGCCCACCGTGGTGCTCGAGAACCCACGACCACAAAATTAAGAGCCTAGCGCTCTACCAACTGAGCTAGACGGGCTTGTTGACGGTTATAATTCCATAACTTATATATTCTTACTAGTTAGTTAGGTGGTAATAAAGACAAGAATCAGATTCTCAAAATACGTAACAAGAAGACCAAAACACGGCTTTGATGACATCTTCTTTCTACACGAAACAAAATGTAATAAACAAAAAAAAAAATTGCGAGAAAAAAACCTAGTCCCGACACACTTATACATCAATGACCCCACTATTGTCGGAAGTAACATTTTTTTTTTCATGTGAATTTAAAATAAAATAAAAAGTAGTTAGTAACAATTCTGACGACATAACCCAACTACTACTACCCCTCCCCCCTTCACTTTTCGTGAAGCTGACTAGATTTGCCTACAATCTTCTCCAAGTAACTTAGCTTCTCTTTTACTAATCGGATTTGATTCCTCCGTTATGCTTGTTGCTCTTCTTGGATGATTCCTTGATCTGCAATGAATGAAACATACATGAAATAAGCTAAGACCAAGTTGGTATTATTCATGACCAAATATGTCTATGGATGGAGATTTTACCTGCTCAAGAAGCTTCTTTTGGAATCGATAACCCTGAACGAGGACAGAAATATAATATATATATATGTTTAATCAATGTTTTCAGCTAGAATTGAAGCTTAATGAAACACTTTTTTACCTTATCAGTTCCATATATGTAATCACAATAAGTGAAAACCGAAGCAAAGTTGCTTTGGCTTTGTCCTCCAACGTAGTGATGGTAGTCGTGGTACTCAGCGCCACCGTAGAAAGGGATGTATTTCGTTGGACTCCATGGGAAATCGTATCTGCAAATGGAAACAAAATCAATATGTGCTTCATTCAGTAAACAAACACCATTTATATTTCAATCGAGATACATTGCAAAGTTTCAAACAAGCAATAAACATTTCTCATTAAAGCAAAAACAAGAACCTAAGTTTCTTTCATCTTTGCCCACTTGTTTCTTACTTTAGATGTTTTGGGTTACTCCAAAAGTTAAATCATATAGAAAAATAAGCCTATCTATCTGTTTTTCACCAAAAGGTACCTTAACCAATAGCTTAAAAAAGCCTAAGAAAGCATCAGAAAACAAACCTAATACCTAACTAACTTAGCCCCAGTTGTAAAAAGGTGAGCCACTATTGAATCTACACTAGTATACAACAATATACACTAAACTTAAAAGAAAGATGTGAACAAAAACAAATAAAAAAACTTGAGTTTAAAGTGTAAAGCAAAGGAAAAAAATATATTTCTTGATTTGATTCTTTAAAACCACGCATGCTCTTTTACTTACCCACTGTGAGTCTCTATAGCTTCAATTTGCCTTAAAGCAATCCAAAACCAAAAGGTTATCATATGACCAGGAGCAATCGCTGGTCCCATAAACGTTGGAATCCCAAGAATCAAGACTTCAGCCCAATGTGCATATGGTGCTGCATATCCAATTGGAGCTGTATACTCATGATGAACTCTATGAATCTTCTCATAACCCCATTTACTATGAAAGAATCTATGGACCCAATAATTTGTATAGTCTTCAATCATCACATAGACTAACAACTGTGCCAATATCTCTGTAATTGATGGTAATGGTAATCCAGATCTTATCCCAATCAACTGTTATCATCAACAATTGAATTCAGATTTCAAAAACAGAACAAATGTAACGGATCCAAATCGAGATTTTAGTACCTGAATCGAAGGATATGAAACGAGTTGTAATGGACCGACGACGAAGATAAACATCTTCATGACGTCTCTGTAACACTTGAGCATATCGGATAAGGAGTAATTTACCTTAGGTTGGATCTTATACGAATCGAACCAACCCGAAGCGGATCGAGCTAATTCGACGAAAACTAGAGGGAGAGGAACGAGTGAGAAGACGAGGAAGAGGAAGAGAATGTTGTGACAGTAGAGATAGTAATCGGATTTCGTGGCGGAGTAATCGAACCATAAGGTTTCAAGCCGTGTGAGGTTTCTTCCTAGCGCGATTGAACCTTCCTCAACGGTGGCGTAAGGGATCATGTTTTTTCACGGTGGTTCGTTTGTTTCTCCGGCGATGGAGATCTGTGGATTTGGGTGGACAAGTGAGTGTTTGTTTGTATTAGTTGGCGAATGTTTTGGGGGACTGTTAAGACGTGGCTCCAGCCATCTGTATTTATATATGAATACTTGATTAAAATTTAAATTATTTTTAGTTAGATTATGAGTTTTCGGTCCATAATCTCTTAGTACAGTATATGATTTTAAAGGGGGATTAATCGACTTTATTTAATATCTTTTCAAAATCTTTGTAAAAATGTTACTTTTTCAAAATTATTTACTTATTATATTATTTATGTTTGGGTTAATTATATTGTATTAGGGTTTAGTTTTGAGGGTTTAGAGATTTTGAGGGGTCTAAACATTTTTTAGGTTTTAAATTTTAAAATTTAGGTTCTAAAAATCTACAATTAGTGGTATTTTTGCAAATGAATAATCCGTAGTGGCATTTTTGCAAATGTACACACTAAAAATAGTATTTTTGCAATTGTTCCAAAATTGAAGCTCAATGAAATCTTTGAATATTTGTTTTCTTTGCTAAATGTTATGTTTTCATTAGGAAATAAATTAGGGACAATTGCAAAAATGTCATTTTTGGTGTGTACATTTGCAAAAATGTCACTATGGGTTGTCTATTTGCAAAAATATCACTACTTATGGATTTTGAGAACCTAAATCTTAAAATTCTATCCTAAAAAATGTTTTGATTCCAAAAACTTCAAAACTAAACCCTAATACAACATAGTTAACCCAAACATAAATGATATAATGAGTAAATAATTTTGAAAAAATAGTATTTTTGCAAATATTTTGGAAAAGTGGTATTTTTTAAAAGTGGTAATTAAAAAGTAACATTTTTAAAAAGTGGCATTTTTTAAAAATAATACTTAAAAAGTAACATTTTTAAAAAGTGACACTTGAAAAATAACATATTTTAAAATTTCTCAACAAATTAATGTTCCGGTGTGCATGATAAATTGATTAAAATTTTAAAACGGGGTACATAATCTACAAAAAGAAACCAAAATAATATCCGTTTCTTTTGTAGATTGTTCATGGCACTAAGCCACTAACTTTTCGAAAATAATCTTTGCAAAATTCCAGAATTGTTCCGTTTCTATATAAAGTTCATCTTTTGTCAAAAGTTTCTTTTAGTTAGGAGAAATATAATGAAGATGATTATAAATTCAAATAGTCAGACTAGATGATGATGATATATTTTTCTGTCATGGAAAAAAACGTATATTGTAAATAATCTTCAGATTTTATTTTTAATAACTCAGGAAAAAACTCAAGTTTATAGAAGGTCCCAAACTAATATTTAGAGGACGTATAGTTTATAGATAGATTCTCTTTTCGGATATACAAATGGGCCGAAAGCAAAAATTTGTATTCATGTGGATGTCTAAATAATGTGTTTTACGTTAATCTTCATATTTATAACGTAAAAAATATTTGCCACCGATTTGAGATAGCATTTAGAACTTAAGCATTTACCAAAATATCTTTTATTAGTGTTTAATTACCATTCTTTTTGTTATTAGATGGTAAGGAGTAGGGTCGTTGTCATGCACAGTTGTACTTCAAGAAAATGACAAAAGAAAAAACGAACTTGTAGGTAACATCCAAAGTTAGATTAATTAGTGAAATCATAAAAACAAATTTTAAATTATTTACACTATAGATTCGATCGGTTACACAATAATAATTCTATATATTAAATATTATGAGATGACAGTATAATTAAAAATGATACAAAATAATTGTAAAAAAATTGTAGTACAATAAAAATAGGAATATAGTATTCCTTGTAAAAAAACTGGTTTTGAGTCTTTGAGATATAAAAAGAAAAAGTCGAACAAGATTTTAACATCCATGCAATGCAGGCATGCATCCATGATAATAAGTATTAAGGTTTTGGGGTTTTTATATTGAGATAATAACTATCGCAGTTCGATGTAAATTCCCTTCTAATGATTAATTTGTCGTCACGCTTATTTGCAATTTCAACCAAACCAAGCAAATCATTAATCGGTCTAAAAGCGTTGATTAACGTAATAATCCATATATGTCTTTGCGGCTAAAAATAATCTCTATTACGCATGCAAACTATAATACTCCATTCATAATCACAATTCAGATATCGTCAACTTGAGGTTTTTGTAAATTGTAATTTTAGGTGAAAATATTCAATTCACTAGCTAAAAATACTACTATATCAAATGTCTTAGTCTATAAGAATACACAAACTTTATCAAAATGTTATTTTATAAATATTCATTGGTATGTAAAAACTATTTGGTGCTCGAGATAAATATTTTAAGTTTAGAAAATTAGAACCATATCTATTATATAATGATTTGGATTTGACAGAGATCAATAATATTGGTAGACCTATGAAAAATTATATGATTCGACGCTTTCAAATCATTGGTCTCGTCACTATTCCATTTCACCTCTTCTTTATCCTAATTCACTCAACTACATATGATTAAAATTAAAGAAAAAGGTAAAGTAAAGATTGACATTATAACAGAAAAACAAAACAAAAACAAAAGTCTACACCAAAACGGTGGTAATCTAGAGAGTTGGTTCATTTATATCTTGGATTCAAACTTCTTTTAAAATGAAAGATTATGATTTAAATCGAAATATTCAAAAATTATCTCTAAATACCGAGAAAATTATGAGTCAAAAATTTTGAACTCCCATGATTTATCAAATAAAAATTACATTTTCACTACCCAAACCATATAAACCATATATAGAGGATTAGTTCCTTATCTATGTAACACTGAAAAGTAGATATGGATGATCGTTAATCAATTATAATACCACAAAGTGTGTATCTATTAAATGTGTTTTCCAAATTTGTGAAAAATATATGAGAACTCCTTTTTTCCAATTTAGGTAGACACTATCTAAACAATGTAATTGGTTTGAGTTTGTTAATAAAGTTCATTTGCAGTAGGAAAAAAATCAAGCATTTAAATTACAAAATTTACGGTAGAAACTTCTTTGGCCCAATAGTTTATGTAACTATCGCGAACCAGAATTTGGTGAATTCTGGTCGTGTGTCGATCGACACAGCATGGTGTGTCGATCAACACGAGGTAAAAATCGAACCAGAATTGGTGAATTCTGGTGGTGTGTCGATCGACACAGCTTTGTGTGTGTCGATCGACACGAGTTAAAATCGATCCGGATCGGTTCGATTTAAGTGTCGGTTTGCGATCCGGTTTAGGACAAAACCCTAGGGTTTTCCTATATATAAAGGTGTTGTTGCCGCATTTTTGGGGTTTTCAGAGTTCCAGAAAGTTTCCAAAAGAGTTCTAGAGAGTTTCCTGAGAGATTGGGAGAGGAGATTCGTTGGGAGGCTTGGGAGATCGTTCTTGTAGTGATTCTCGTGTGGGGAGTGTAGATTCCAGAGTTGGGGTCTTGTTCTTGGCGTTCGTCATCCATTTTCCTTCTTTCTCATTTCAGATCCAAGGTGAGTGCGTGACCATGGCTTATCTGGGTAAAGGGGGTGATAGGATGCGTTTGCTTGTTGTTATTTGGTGTATTTCGTGCTTTGTTGAGTGGATTTGTGCAGGAATTTGCTTGGAATCGGGCCATGAGAGGATTTGCTCGATTTCCAGCATCTGTGTCGACGTGTCGATCGACACACAAGGCTCGTGTCAATCGACACGGGGTGCATCGTTTTCCAAGTTCTGGATTGAAGCGTTGATCGACACACTGAGCTTGTGTTGATCGACACATGACTAGTTTGGGCGAACATGTGTTGTTGGTTGTTGTTTGCCTTGTTGCGTGTTCACCCTGGTATTGTATCATTTCTCTTATGCATGTGTGTATAGCCTTGTAGATGGAATGACCGTCTCATTGAGGATTTGTGATAATACTCACGCATCTCGTATAACCATGTGATGCAGGTAAAGACAAGGTGTGATCGTGGGATCGAGGCGAGGAAGAGGAGGTGGTCTAGGGACTCATTTGAGTGGTTGTTGCTGTAGAATTGTTAGGCTGTTAGTAATTCTGGAACCCTGTTGGATTGTTATTGGATTGTGTTGTTGAACGTTTATTGGATTATGGCTTACGGATTGAATTGGTTAGTAAATTATGAGATTTATTGAATGTTGTTAATGGTTATTGATTGTTTGATTCCGCAGTTTGTGTTGTTGACCCGTTGACGATTGTTATTTGTGATAATTTTTTTAAAATTTCGGGTTGGGTTGTTTCAGTTTGACCAAGAGTTCATTAATATTTCTACACCAGGAAATGTAGGGTTCCAATCCCAGAATATGCGATTTATTATCATTGATGCAGATTAATAGAGACGAACTTACATGATGTTTTCAGCGTGGGACAAAATATAATCATTTGATGTAGATCAAAGCAGAAAACTTGTAAGTTGTAGAATCGTCGATGTAACAGTTCTCATAATTTATAATAAAATAATAATAAATTCACATGATTAAAAAAAAACTACAAAATATACAGAATTTTAAATTTTAACAAATAAATTACAAAGTATGGAAACTAATTTTATTTGTTCGACTAGAATTTAAGTCTAAAGAGAACAGAAAATGAAAAGAAAGAAGAAGCACGCGAAATGAGCAGACATCAAGTGTGATGGGCCTCTTACTCATACTATTCACTACTCACTCCTTGTTTATTGATTACATGCCTTATTATTTTATCAATTATTCGGCATATCAATTACCACATCAACATCCATATATTTATCTTGTAAAATATTTATAAAAAAAATCTGACTAGTTATAAATTCGAATCACTTACAAGAGATGTAGTGTTATGTTTAAAAATAATTTAGTTATAACGTTATAAATAATTAAAATCATAACAATTTCCTATTTTTAGTTTTAAAAAAAAACAATTTCCTAAAATCATAACAATTTCTAAGACGTAAACGTGCGAGAGGATTAAAATCTTTACATGAAGTTACAACGCTTGCTTCTATTATGGGTGGGTATTCGGGTACCCAATTGGGTATCGCGTTTTTGGATATACGAATATAATATCCATTCGGATAATTAGAAATCTCGGGTTAGGTTCGGGTTGATAATTTTAGGTTTGGATCGGTTTCGGTTATCCGAAATATTAAAAAATTATCTAAAATATTTAAAAATGATCCAAAATATTCATAACTACCCGATTTTTTTATAGATTTAGTTCGATTTTGTTCTTTAACTCGAGTTATCCAAAAAATAACAACAATTGTAAAGTTTATATATAACTAAATTTGTTATTTTTACCCAAATATATTCATGATATCCCAAATTGACCGAAAAAACAAAATAGAATTGCCTAAACTATATGAATATATCCGACCTTATATCTAAATATATTCAGGTTAATTTATGTTTTGGTAATTCGGATACCCGTTCGGTTTTTGATTTGGTTCGGGTTCTGATTCGGTTTTTCGGTTTTAGATGTTTAGAATCCATTCGAATATTTTAGAAAATCGGGTTTGGTACGGTTCGAGTAATTTTGAGTCGGATTCGGATCGATTTTTCGATTTTGGATATTTTGCCCACCCCTAACTTGTATCATAGTACATAGTAAATTAGCAAGTATGGTCGTCATTACATATCAATTTTGTATATAAATATATCAAATTAAATTACTTTATTATGTTAATTGAGTAATCAAATACAGTAATTAATGGATGGTGGGTTAGATGCACGTGACGTTTGCTTGCATAACACAAAGAGTACGTGTTTTCAGCACTAGATGAGATTTATAATAAAATTAGTTCGTGTTTTTTCTTTTTGTCTTTAGAATGTTTTTTTTTTTAATAAACAAATATTTGTTAAACGTCACATATGCATACACTCAAATTTTGGCACTAACCAACAAATTGCTATTGATTTTGATTAGTTTAATTAGGAAGTGTAAGTTAACCAACAAATTGCTATTGATTTTGATTAGTTTAATTAGGAAGTGTAAGTAAACTCAGTTTACTTACAGTTCCTAATTAAACTAATCAAAATCAATAGCAATTTGTTTACGTTAAGATTTTAACTTCAGTTTACGTTAAGATTTTAAGTTTTCCATATCACATATTTGTTGACATCCATTGTTTGATTGGTTATTCAAAATATAAACTTTCAAATAATTTATAACATGTCTTTATAGATGTAAGATTTTAACTAAACAACGCATCGTATTGACAATCCTTCCGCAATGTAATATTTTGGAATTGAACTGGTCTGATTTTAATAGTATTAGATTTGAAATGGATTTCAAATTTCATTATAGATAAATAAATATGTTTTACATCTTTTACTACTTGAAATCCGAACTTTGTTTTCATCCTATGTCGCACATGCAACTTGTTGACTTGAATAAAGTTTCTCACCAAGAGGGCTTATATCAAGGCAAGCAGCATCATAATCCAGCTGAACTCGCTTGCGTTCGAACAATATCCCATCTCCGACTTCAAGGTAAACCAAATGCATACCAATTGTTAAAAGAATCTATTACACGTGCAAAACAATGATCATATATCTGATCTAAGCAAGTTCACGTATATGAGATTTTTCCTCAACATTGTCCAGAATGAGAGACAATTGTACCTGCTTATTGGTTGCAGATGCACCCGTTACTTTAGACCCAAGATTCCACGAATGTTTCAATAGTCTAGTCTTGGAAGTGTTCAATCAAATCTGCGTTAGTACCATTGGTAAAGTGTATTTTTTTTCTTAAAACTAATCAATCTCACATATTCTTCTGTAACCTGGTTCTATAGAGGCAACATCTCAAAAATGTTATGCTATGAAAATATAAGAAAATATAAGATAAAAAAGTAATCAGTTTGGTAGTTTAATAGAAAAAAACATATTTTTACAAATTGTTTGTAGCTACAGAATTGGCAGCATACAGTGAGTAAACAAGATATGAAACCGTTCAACGTGTGATCTCTAAAAGCATTATTAACACCAACGTAAAACGAGATAACAAGATCATATGTTTGATTGGCATCGAAAACTTAAGATTTTAGTGACCAAACATTCATAACTACAATACAACAAAATAAAGTTATAAATAAGTCATATGGTCAATTTGTTAATTATATCAATCGAGAGGAATCTTTGAAATCTTATGTAAGTAAACTTCAATAATGATCATTGTGCCAGTGTAAAAAACCTCGATGACACTTTTTTCATAGGTTCTACCACACATTAGAATTTTCAATCGACCTCCAGACTTGTTGATTGGACAAAAAATCACTTAAAGGACCTGAACTAAGGGCATGTACATTGGTTGTGTTCTCAAATGGTGTTCTCATAACTTTTTAGTATTAAATTAATCATAAAGTTACTTAAGAACACTTTAATTAATTTTCAATATTTGTATCCTCCATTGGTGTTCTCACCAATAGAGTTCTCAAACATAAAAAATATTATTTTATAATTATTTTTATAAAATTTGAAGAACATATAAAATTTTATAAAATCAAAATTACATTATATTAATGAAATTTTAAAGATAGATTATATAAATTAATTAAAACATAAATTTGTAAATCATAAATTTTCAATTGTTTGAATCTTCACTTCTGCCAAATTTTTGCCAAATATGGTTAACCAAATCATTTTTTAATTGTGTATGTATATCTCTATCACGAATTTGATTTCGAATGCCCATCATATTCCCGAGATTTGTAGGTATATCTGTAAAATACGTCAAATCCACTTGGAAAGTGCTATTTCCTTCCCCTTGTTGGAATCCTGATACATCAAACTGAGTATGTCGATCTCGTTCGTCTTCTACTATCATATTGTGTAATATGATACATGCTCTCATAATCTTCCCAATTTTTACCTTATCCCAAATAAGGGCCGGGTTTTTTACAATGGCAAATCGAGCTTGCAAGACTCCAAAAGCACGCTCGACATCTTTTCGGACCGATTCTTGGTATGTAGCAAATAGCGATGCTTTCGGACCTTGTGGAAGTGGAATTGATTGGATAAAAGTAGCCCATTTTGGATAAATACCATCAGTGAGATAGTAAGTCATATGATACTGGTGTCCATTGACAACGTAGTTAACTTCCGGAGCTCGGCCTTCTAATACATCATCAAAAACTGGTGAGCGATCAAGAACATTGATATCGTTTAAGGTACCCGGAGGTCCAAAAAATGCGTGCCAAATCCATAGATCGTGTGAAGCTACGGCCTCTAAAACGATTGTTGGCTTTCCAGATCCACGTGTATATTGCCCTTTCCAAGCGGTGGGACAGTTCTTCCACTCCCAATGCATACAATCGATGCTTCCTACCATCCCGGGAAATCCGCGTTGCTCTCCAATACTGAGTAGGCGTTGAAGATCAGTTGGTGTGGGTTTTCGTAGATACTCATCTCCGAACAAAGATATTATTCCCTCCACGAAATTTTCCAAGCATAGGAGCGCAGTACTTGCACCGAGGCGAAGGTATTCATCAACTGCATCCGCCGCACAACCATATGCCATCATACGGATTGCTGCTGTACACTTTTGTAGTCCTGAGAGACCGAATCTTCCGGTAGCATCTCTTCTTTGTTGAAAATACGGTACTTCGTTGGAGAGTCGGTGAACAATAAGCATGAACAATGGTTTGTTCATTCTAAAACGACGTCGAAATGTAGAAGCTGGGTAAGTTGCATCTTCACTGAAATAATCACTCCATAAGCGATTGTGTCCTTCCTCGCGTTGTCTTTCAATATAGGTGCGTTTTTTCTTTTTTGACGCGGTTACATTTTCATGATCGCCATAATCATTCAAAACTTTCTGTAATGCTTCCTCGAATTTTTGTTCGATTTGTTGATCAAATTCGTCATCGCTGGTTTCCTCCAAAAAATTATAAGAAGAAGATGCCATATATGAGAAAATATAAAAAGATTGCTTGAATTGGAAAAAATCAAAAGAGACTGCTTGAGTAGTGTTCGGAGAAGTGTTCTTTATATAGAGAAAAGAGAATAAACATGTGATTCAATAACTGTTGATAAAGGACATTCACGAGTTAATAAAGGACATTCACGAGTTAATAATCTATAACTATTGAAACTAATAAGCCAACACATGTTTATTCACATGTGAAACTAATAAGCCAACACATTCAACAATCGCTTCTTATCGCCTACTTCTGTCCTCTTCTTGTCATGTCTCCTTCTGTCCTCTTCTTATTCACATGTGAATGAATAATCTCTTCTCCTCTTCTTATTCACATGAGAATAATCACTTGTCTTTTTCTTGTCCTGCCTGCTACAGCCTGCAACACAACAACACAACAACTCTGTTAAATGAGCAGGAGGACGTGAAACACATTTGATTCATAAACAAGCACATTCATAAACGCAGCTGCTTTTTGGCCATTCGATACAACAGCATCCTTGCTGGTGTTTAACCATGCACTGATGAGGGCTTTATCTTGAACAGTTTTCCATTTGGGTCTAGTTTCTCTACGCCCCCTACGTGTCTTCTCAACTGGTGGACTTGGATCATCACTGCATTGGGTGCTTAACTCTTGAATTTGTGATGATTGAAGGGGCACTTTTGAGGGAAAAGTTTCAGAAATGTGTACTTGTTGACTGTTTAGAAGTTTTATGAAACCAGAAGAGTAGTCACTTGGATTCATAGAATCCATGAGAAAATACTCGTGCTCTGGTTTGTGTTTAGAGAGGAATGAAAGCAAAAGTGTGTTTTTGTGTTAAGTAATTGTAGAGTTTTGTTTTAATTTATAGACAAAGTTTGAAGACAAGCATTCAATTAGTTTTAAGAAACAGAAGTGACTACTATTTTAAAGCATTCAATTACTTTTAAGAAAAAAGGACAAAGCATTTATCAAACCTAACCTAAAACCTAAAACTAACACAAAGCAAAAGCCACACTAATAAACCGATGGGACTTTGAACAATGTCAATATTTAAGACAAAACTACTAACCTTGATGCATATCTGCATTTGCTTTTACTTCTCCTCCTGCTTCACCCCTCAACTACCAAACCATAGAGTACATCAATGTTCCTTGAAACCTGCAAAAGCAAACAAAACAAAGGAATTAATCATGTTCTTAACTACTCCATAAGCGATCATTAAAAAAAAGCAATGCAAAAGCAATGCAGAACCAAAGACCCATAAAACCAGAACCATAAACCAAATTAATCATGTTTGGAGAACAAAGATCATACATATTATATCAGGTTTGATATTCAAGCGTGAGGTCTCCTGAGACCAGAACAAAGGAATTGAACAACAACAACAAATTCTAAAATCAAAGGTAGCTACACAATACTTCTCCAATTTCATCCTAAAATTGAATCACTCATCAAAGCAACTAAAGCATTTAACAAATGGATAAATCAAATATAGAGAGATGGAGATGTATGGCAGCGGTTTGGATGCTCACAAAGAATCATGCACCTAAATCTACAAAGAATTAAAGAAAACATATCTTTGGCTAAAGGCTGCTCTTCTTTCTGAAACGAAACACCATGACCTGAACTACTCGCACTCCCTTTCCCTACAGCTAATCCTGAATCATACAGAAACTCCACTCTCTTGCCTCCTGCAACTAAAATACAAGCAAATTATACGACTTTAGATCGACACACAACTTCAAATCACCGATTCCATCGCAATCATTGATCGTATCTACACCAAATCATAAGAAACAAACTCTTATCCCTAACTCTAATTCTGAATTCAGATACAATCCAAGTCAAAATAAAATTATACAACTTTAGAACGACCCACAAAACCAAATCACCGATTCCATCGAAATCAATCAACGAATCAACTACCAACATATGCATCCTACACTGAATTTTTTTACCCAATTCATAAGATGCAAAATCTAATCCCTAACCCTAATTCCGAAATCAAATACAACCCAAATCAATTGACATCGAGCGTAGAGGATGAAGAAAGTACTTACGGAACGAGACCGGCTTGTTCCTGAAGAGCACGAAAATCAGATCGTTCTCTTTCCTGCACGATCTGGAGACGAAGCTCCTCAAGCTTTTTCTGCTCAGCCTCTTGTTTCTGCTCAGCTTGCACACGTTCTCGATGTTTCTACAACAGAGAGAGATGGAGACAGAGAAAAGGCCGGATCGCGAGAGAAAGAGAGAGAGAGAGATAGTCGCGAGTGTGAGATTTTCTTCATCGGCGTCGAAACCAGAGAAAGCAAAGCTGTCGGTTCAATTTTTTTTTTTTTATCCGAACCAATGGCTCAACGCCACGTAAGTGTTCTGGACAGTTCTCAAATGTCTCTTATGAGAACATGTTCTGGGCTTTTATTTTATTTCTGATTTATTTTTGGGCCATTTAAAGTTTAGAACACCTCTTACAACACACCAATGGACCTGCTCTAACATATGTATTTATACTTCAAAATCTACTAGATGATATATCTTTATAAGCTTTTATATTTGCCGATGAATGAATATGTTTAAAAGATTGGTAATATAAGTATCATCTAATGCTAGTATCAAATTTATATGGTTTCAAAATTTTCTCTTTGGAAATATATGTTAATGAAGTTTATGAAAAATCAAATTAGTTTAATCAAAAATTATTTTGAAGTATACATATTCGTCTTGCATGACTCAGGTTTTCTCAGAGTTTTGCATGTCATTAATTAACTCACTTGCACATCTTAAACTTTACCTTGATTGTTGTTCTTTAACACATGAGAAAATTTTACTTCATTTGTACATTTTAGATCCATCAATCCACATTTGCTTCAATAGTTTAGTCTTATAACTAATCAATCATATAAACTCTACATGAATCAAATTACTTGGTACATAAAACAAAGATGATATTACAACTAAGTAGCATGCATACTCACAAGCTGATGGTGTAACTCCATGAAAACCACTTTCTCAACTACAGGGAAATCCAAGATAAGCTGAAAACATTTGGAAAATTTAACCACGTGATAAATACTTGCAAGAGATTACAAACAAAAACTATACAAAGTTCAACAATAAGCAAACCAAAAGAGATAGAACGCTTAGTGATGTGCAGAAATACTTTTAATTCATTATCGGTTATGTGATAGATCTCTACAAGAGAGCCTTTGCTGGAAGAACAAATGGAAGAATTGTTGGTACATAACATCCCTTAAGAGGCACTCATCTTGTAAGTGGTCAAAACTATTTGTTCTAACATACCATATAATCAGATTAGAGTCGTTGAGACGAGTGAAACACCCCACACATGAGTGAGTCACTGTCGTGGATTTGCGAACAGTTGCTACATAGTTGCAAGTATCTATCTGAAATCTTTGTGTGTACCTGTTGCAGTATGCGATAACGTATGACATCATTGTGGGTGATAAAAAAAAGAGTAGTGAATTCAATCTAACTATAGTCAAACAAACAGAAAGAAAGAGAGTACGCAAATACCTCTAGAAGAACTCTCTACTGACAAAAAGTCTTCTGGATTGATCCGAATGGACATGACAGATTGCAGGATGACAAGGAAGAGTGGTTATGCCTTCCAACTTCAAAAACAAAATAAATTCTTAGTTTTCACAAAGTCCCCTATAATCAAGCAAATATGTGAAGATGAATAAAATGACATGCAACATCCAATACTTTAGTCATTTAGAAACTAAAGTTTCTTCAAACCTATTGAAACTCAATGTATTGCAAAACAAGCCGAACCATGCGTTAAGAACAATAATCTTAAGAAACGACTCTGCGTACAATAATGAAACATTTGAATTACACATATTAAATGTTCTGAAATGCAAATCGGATAGCAACTTGGAAACTCTATCAGACCACCCAGTCAATCCATGTCAAAAGGGTTGATGTATTATAAATATGAAAGCATAGCTACATAGTTTTAGAAAGAATCACATCAAATAATCATTCACGGGCATAGAGGATTAAGAGGTAATCTGAGCAAATTGAAAAAGATGGATAGAAAATACATTCGTATATGTAATTTGATTATTTGGCCAAAAACTTTCCACTGGAAACATTCAAAACAACTAGGAAGAACAGAGGCCTTAATTAGTTTCAAAATTATAGTCATCGCCCTCTGCATTTGCAATTACTTCCTTAGTCTAACAAAATCAATGAAAAGCAACAAAAAAAAATCGGAGAAATAATTGCAAATTGCAGTTTTGCATATTCCTCTAATTGCAAATTGCAGTATTGCATATTCCTCTAGACACATTTTCAGTGAAATCACTGGATTCTAAGTAGTTCAAGGAAAACTAAATTCAGTCTCAGAATGAGGGTACTATGAATACATTCAGTGAAATTAATCGATTACATACTTAAATCAGCTACAAAAACGGTGCTATTGGGTATACTTTTTTTAATTTTATTTTAAAAGAATGTAAAACTTATTCATCTCAAAAACCTTTAGTACTAAGACCACCAGTCCAAACAGGAATAGGTACGGTGGTGGAAGCTCCAAACCCTAGAGATCTTGAGAAGTTGGGTATGCTATTGTTTTTTTTTTTGACGAATTATTGTTGGGTATACTATTTACGGCATAAAAGAAAACAGAAACTGAACCCTAAGGAACACAGAGACGAGCTAACAACATGAACATGGACACAATTGCTCGTGCACAAAAAGAAGTAAACAGAAACAAAGTTTTTTTTTGTTTTAAAAACGGAAACAAAATTTCTAAACTAAAAACGAAAAAAAGAACGAGATAGGAGAGGAAACGAAATCAGAATCTAAGACAAAGCAATCAAATCAATGTCGTAACAGAGAAGAGAAATTACATGCGCTTTAGGATTTGTGTTGGAAGAGAGAGGACCAAAGCAAGACTCGACTGAAAGCGAGAGAGGAGAATTCGACGTCTGAGTTTTGCTCCCATGAAACAACAAAGACCCCTAATATTTTAATGGGAAATTCACAAAATTTATAATAATTATGAACCTATGGTTTCAAAAAATTCTCTTTAGAAAAATATGTTAATGAAGTTTATGAAAAATCAACTCAGTTTAATCAAAAATAATTTTGAACTATATATATTCGTCTTGCATGACTCGGGTTTTCCAAGAGTTTTGCATGTTATTAATTGACTCACTTGAACATCTTAAACTTTACCTTGATTGGTGTTCTTTAACACATGAGAAACTTGTACTACATTTGTACATTTTAGATCCATCAATCCACATTTGCTTCAAAAGTTTAGTCTTAGAACTAATCAATCACATAAACTCTACATGAATCAAATTACTAAGAAATTCATCAATGTGAAGAAAACAGCCGCACATATATCAAACCTTATATCTAATACATAAAGAATATTTAAAATAAAAATCAAATTTTGAAACTTATGTAATTACTCTCTTTTGCAAATAAACACTCAACTTAATATATATTAGTGAATCGATCGAATATGAGACGACAAAAACAAATACACTTCAAATATATGAGACATTATGCTTACTTTTTTATCGACCCTAAAAATCTTGAGTCTCCAAACTTGCGAAGAAAAACATCCGATTTTAGTTCAAAATCATATTATTTGTATTTAAATACATTTGCAACGTTTTGAAATAAAATGAAGTCACCCTCAATGAAATAGAGCGAGATATTGAAGTATTGTTTATCATGGTTCCAACATTGATCTTCATGTTTCTAGCAATTTCTATATACTCTTCGGTAGTTAAAGTAAAAAACACTCCAACAAATCTCTCTGTCAATGAATTGTTTAGCATGAACAGTTTTTAATCCAAACACATTCATATATAATCTTGACAAAATCATTATCGCTTTTTCTCGCAAGTCTCATCTTTTCCTCAAAATCCTCTAAAACACAAGTAGACTTGGGACGGGAATTAAGCTATAACTCCAATTGTCTCAGTTGTTGTAGAAAAAGATGGTACTTGAGCATAATATTCATCTCATAGTCTTGAGAGAATTTCAGTTTTTATGTGTTATAACTCTCCATACTAATATAGCATTGGCCAACTATCTTATTGCTAATTCTGCTATGCGACTTTAAAAATAGCGAATATCGCTAGAATACAAGATCTGATTGAGGTTTTGCAAAAAAAGTAAAAAGTAAAAAGTAAAAAGTAGAAGGTTTTTTCTCTCTCAGACACTATTCTCGAGACCGCTGGTTTATCTGTGTGGTCAAAGTTAACCAATGGTTTATTACTGGTTTGGTTAACAATTTCAAATCCACCTTTTCATCTTCCACCTTAACCAAAATTTATTTGCCTGGATTACAAATTTATTGTGAGGAGAGATCGGTGAACTGCTATGGCGGTGGGTTTTCTCACCGGATAGTACCGGGAGAAAGTTGTCTTTCTCCTCCGTTTAGATGCAGTAAGTTACTCTTGACATTTCCGGCCGGCAACTATACTGCTGACTGCAGCCGCTTCCTTCTTTCGACTTCAGCTTACTCTGTTCTAGAGGTTCTCTCAGCTCCTCTACAATAGAGCTTTTGTGCGACTACTCTGTATTAGAGTTTTCTTGTTCCGGTATTCGGCACTCGAGGTCTACTTATACTGTTGGGGAAAGGTTTATCAGAGATCTTCCATAGCCAACAAAACCTCTTCCTCGAGCCAGTACACCATGGCCCAACGGTACTCTAGAGACGAGAAAGGCAAATGGATCCCGAAGAGACGCTCCTCTCTCCGTATCCCACAGGGAGACAACTCAAGGCTCATCCAGGATAATCTGTTGTCTATTGTAGGTCGTGTCACAAATCATAGACTACCTCCCTCAGCTGTGGAATGTAGATTGTAGAGTGATTGGTCCGGCAACCTTCCAGTTCAGATTTGAATCGGAGGAGGCTCTCGAATATGTTCTGCGTAAGGGATCGTATCACTTCAAGAAGTGGATGCAGAGACGTTTCCATCTCAGATTACTTTTTGGATAAAGATATGTGGGTTACCTCTACATTACTCGTGCCATAAAAACTATTGGAGAAGACCTTGGGATCATCAAAGGACGTGACGATGATCGCGACAGGGTTAGAGTACAAATCAATGGCTTGGAACCTCTTTTAATGAGCATGGAAATCATCCTTCCAAATGAGGAGATTACAACAGTGGAGTTTGAATATGAAAAACATTGTTTCTCATGCTTCTCTTTATCTCATGATGAGAAAGATTGCCACAAGACCAAGACTGGGGTAAGGGACTTAGTTGGAGACTTATGGAAGAGCCGCATTCCTTACTGGCTAGATTGCTTAAAGGTAAATACTTCCCTTCCACTACCTTCATGGAAAGTCTCCCTTCATCAAACTCTTCTCATGGTTGGACTGGAATATTGGCCGGAAGAGAGGTACTAAAACAGGGGATTGGTTGGTTAGTGGGTAATGGCAGAGATATAAAGGTTTGGGACGATGCGTGGCTTTCGTCATCGTCACCGATGCAGCCTTATGGCCCCTCTCCTCTAAACACAATTAACTTGAGGGTGGAGGATTTGATTCATACAAGCTCTAACACCTGGAATTTAGAAGCCATCCGAAGCTACTTACCTCACTATGAGGATATTATCACAAGAACCGATAAGGTTTACAAAGATGTTCTGTTATATACAACATACTAACCGTAATGTAAACTAAACCAAACCATAACAGATTAAACCAATAATCAATAACCGGTATATATGATCTAATACAAAGAGTACGTGGTTTCAGCATTAGATGAGATTTATTATTAGTTTTTTTGTCTTTAGAATGTTTTTTTTTTTTAATTATCAGGAGGTTCGGGACCGAAACCCGTAATCCTTCCAAATCCGAAATCACACCATTTAATATTAGTTTTGTCCCAAGAGCCACTCGAACCAGTAACCTCTAGACTTTGCCTGAGAGATTTTTATCCGTTGAGATATTAATTAAGCTATTGGCTCTTTTGTGTTTTTTTTTTTTTAATCAAAGAAATATTTGTTTTTTGGCCGGAACCAAACAATTAAGTAGGGAGTAATTTTTAAAGGCCACACATAAGCATACACTAAAATTTTGGCACTAACCAACAAACTGCAATTAGTTTTGATTAGTTTATTAAAAAAGTGTCTGTAAAGTTCAATTTACGTTAAGAGATTCAAATATATGGTTATTTAAAGTGGAACTAATGGAATAAATATAGGTGAAAATATAATAATCAAATAGAATAAACTAGGGGTGGGACTATTCCAGATATTTTGGAATTTTAGGATATCTAAATCTAGATTTGGAATCATCGGATCCGTGGAAAAATTATTCGGATCTGAATCCGTGACTTCCGGATATCCGAACTCTACATATCCGACCAAAAATTAGAATATCAGCGGATATCAAAATCCGGATTCAGATCCGAAATTAATATTAAAAAAAATTAATAAATAATTAGTTTGTTCCACTCCGAGAACAAACTAAGAACGTACATTAAATTTACATTATTTTATTTGATCTATTGACCTGCAGTGAACCCGGTTGAACCATATGATCACTCCGGTTCACTATCTAGATCGAATTTAATCCGGTCCAATTTGAAAAACGCGGACGAAAAAGGTAAATAAAATAAATTTGTTTTTGGGGGAAAAGGAAATTGTGTAATAAGTCGGAAGCAACCCTCAAAAGTCCCCATTCCTCGTAGGGTTACGTTTTGTTCCTCGTAGAATCGCTGTCCGTCGGATTGCAAATTGGGGATCTCCGGTGTCGTTCTGTTGAATTGCGTTTCCACTGTCAATCGAATCGACGTCCTTCGGATTACCATGAAACGATCAATCAGCCCCGAGCCCTTTTCCTCCGCGAAGACGGCGAAGCACGTTCACCACTCAGGGGATGATGGAGCAGAGGATCCTGTTACGTTTCTTTTCCGACCCTTTTCTTCTAGACCACGTAAGTATTGGATCTGTGATTGGGGCTCCTCTAAATTTCATGTTTTTCATTTCAGTCGCTCTAAATCTCATGTTTTTCATATCTATCGTTCTAAATTTCATGTTTTCATGTCAATCATTAGCTGATCCAAACCGAGAACTATACTTGTCCAATCAACATTATCTTCCAGGATGCATATACGTTGGGTGTTTTCTGCTGCCCTATTGTTTACCGGGCTGTTACGCGTGCATGCCTGGCTGGTTCGGGAAAACAACTTATTGATCTGATCAAGAAGGAGTGTGAGCCACATATCTCTGCGGCTATACAATCTTTAGAGAGGATCCCTCTGTTTTCTTGCCACTCGTCGACAAGTGCTGGCTAGACTTTAAAAAGAAGATGATGTTTGTTTCTGACCTTTCCATGTATGACACTTGTGGTGGACCTCAATTCTTGAAGATAGGCAAGCGGATTTTCCAGGAGAAACTCTCTTTGGCCTCTCAAACTCAAGATTAAATTATCGCCGGCATTTTAGGACTCGTCACTGATCAAAGGTAACAAGAGACGACCTTCTTCTTTCTTCTGATCTGGACTCTACTTATTTGCCTTGTAATATTGTATTGTTATATACCAGGTTAGGAAAGACTAGTACAAACGTGAGTCTCTTAAAGAATATTTCATAGATCGCAGTGACATGATGAACAGTTTCAAATCTGGTGTAACCACTGTATACTGCCAACTTTGTAGCCACAGGCAATTCGCACAAGTATGTTTTTTATGTTCAACTATCAAATTGATTGTTTACTTTATCTTCTATTTTCATAACATTACATTTATGAGATGTCTCAGGTTACTAAAGAGTATGTGAGATTGATTAATTCCAAGACTAGAGTATTGAGACATTCCTGGAATCCTGGATCTCCAATATTGTGTGCATCTACAACCAATAAGCAGGTACAATTGTCTCGTATTTTAAACACAATTGATTGGAAAAACCCCATGTAGGTGAAATTGCTGAAATGTATAATCATTGTTTTGCAATTGGTAATAGATTCTTTTAGCAATGGGTAAGCATTTGGTATATCTTGAAGTTGGAGATTGACAATTGACATAACTCAAGCGAGTTCATTTGGACAGTGATATTACCTGTCTTGACATAAGCCCCCTTGGTAGTGAGAATCTTTACTCGAGTCAACTAGCTGCGGTTGGGACATGGGGAGAATACAAAGTTCAGATTTGTTCGCTTCCAGAGTTGACTATTCTTGCCGAGGAGCGGTTAAGTTGTCTACCTCGGTGTATTCTCTTTTGTGCATTTGGGAGTGGAATGAACTCTATTGGACATTTTAAATTAGTGTTTATTTTATTTTTTTGGATAAATTCAGTGTTATCTTTCCAATAAATATTACCTTACAACATCTTTTTTTGTGCTCCAGGAATGGTACCTATTATGTTCGGTAGCTGACGGAACTCTTTACACCTTCAAGTTGGACAGTTACATGACAAAAATTGTGTCAGTGGGGCCTACATCTAAGACACTGCACAAATTTTCATCAAATGGTGAGGTTTGTGTGTTTCTCTCAACAGATGACGTGCCAACTGTAATATGCTACAAGAACAACAAGTTTGAGTACAAGGACTTGAACCAAGCATATGTTGTCGACTCATGTTCTTTTCTCTGTTAGGATTTTCCAGATGGGTAAACCAATTTTCTGTCTCTTTCTTTTCTTATTTGGATAGTTTTAGCATGTGTTATTTTAATATAATTTGATAGTGGATATTTTTGGTGATTCTGGGTCTGTTTAAATTGGACAGTTTAATAATTGTTACGGTAGATGGATTTGTCTTCTGCAAATTGGGAGATTTCGCGGAATCAGGCAGAATTCAGATACAATCCTATGGTAGACGTATATGTTGCCAAGAAGAAACCCAATCATACTATAATTACTGAAGAAAAGCAGCAAATGAAGAGAAACCTCATATTTTTTCTAAACGAGAATCTCAACACATCATCAGCACATGAGTTGGACGATCAGAAGAAGTATGATGATGTGTTGAGATTCTCGTCTAGAAGAAGTATGAGCTTTCTCTTCATGTGCTGCTTTCCTTCAGTAATTATAGCATATGATTGAGTTTCTTCTTGGCGACATATACGTCGACCATAGGATTGTATCTGAATTATGCCTGACTCCACAAAATCTCCCAATTTGCAGAAGACAAATCTATTTACTGTAGCAATTATTAAACTGTCGAATTTAAACAGACCCAGAATCACCAAAAATATGCATTATCAAATTATATTAAAATAACACATGCTAAAACTATCCAGAAAAGAAAGAGAGAAAATTGGTTTACCCATCTGGAAAATCCTCATAGCGAAAAGGACATGAGTCGACAACATATGTTTGGTTCAAGTCCTTGTACACAAACTTGTTGTTTTTGTAGCAGATTACCGTTGGCACGTCATCTGTTGAGAGAAACACAAACCTCACCATTTGATGAAAATTTGTGCAGTGGCTTAGATGTATGCCCCACTAACACAAAGTTTTTGTCATGTAACTGGGAGTTCTTTTTGTCCAACTTGAAGGTGTAGAGAGTTCCGTCAATTGCAGAACAGAATAAGTACCATTCCTGGAGCACAAATAAAGATGCTATAATATAATATTTATTGGAAAGAAAACACTGATTTTAACAAAACTAAATAAACACTAATTTAAAAGGTCTCATAGAGTTCATACCACTCCAAATGCACAAAGAAGAATACACCGAGGTAGACAAGTCAACCGATCCTCGAAAAGAATAGTCAACTCTGGAAGCGAACAAATATGGACTTTGTGTTCTCCCCAACTCGCAACTGCAGCTAGTTGGCTCGCGTAAAGATTTTCACCACCAAAGGGGCTTATGCTTACCAATAGCTAAAAGAAACACATGCAAAAAAAAATGATCATACATTTTATTGTAGATTTTGGATTCCACGAACGTCTCAATACACCAGTCTTGGAATCAATCAATCTCACAGACTCTCTAGTAACCTGATACAACATCTCATAAATGTTATGCTATGAAAATAGAAGATAAATAAACAATCAAGTTAGTAGTTGAATAGAAAAAACATACTTGTGCGAATTGTTGCTGGAGACAGACTTGGCAGCATAAAGTGACTATACCATATGTGAAACCATTCATCGTGTGATCTATAAAAGCATTATCAACAAGAGCGTACACAATGTCAGCAAGGTCAGATGTTAGCATGATGAGATATGTGTGATTGGCATCGATAATGGAAGATTTCAATGGCCAAACTCTGATGATGTTTGGGGTTTTTAGAGAAGCCTGCAACACAACAAAATAAGGTTATGAGTCAAGTCATATGATAAATTTTCATTGTTAATGTGGTGATCAATCGAGCGAAATCTTGATAATCTCAAGCAAACAAACCTCAACAATGATTATTGTTCCAGTGCTGAAAACCTCAAGGAAACTCTTTTCATGTGTTCCACTACACATAATAATCTTGCGTCGACCGCCGGGCTTGTTGATTACACAGAAGTCACTTATAGGACCATAATTGGTATACCTATTCAACACTTCAAGATCTCCTAGATCGTGTATCTTTACAAGCTGCATATTAGAGGTGATATAAAATATACCATGGATTAGTAATACACTTGTGTTACTTATGCTTTAGTTGTAAATTTTGTTGAGGAGCATGAAGGAACAAGTGAAACATCATAAGAAGAAAAAAACAAATTATTATTTGGAGCACACCTGTAAATCGGTAGAGAACTGAGCCGACAAAAATCAATATACGATATTGATGAAGGTATTGATGTCCTGCCTAACAACCTAAGCGTAAACTCTGGAAGCCTTCAATTTATAAATAAGAGACTGTTAAAAAAAATCACAAATCTTGCTAGTATTCTGTAATTAGGGTACCAACCATAATGAACTCCGACTTACTCTATCATGAGAAGACGCCCATCATGATCCCCGAGAAGATAACTATGCTTTTTAGTATATGTACCAAACCTTCCATATGCTTTAATATTGAACTGGACATGACAAAAGAATTTGAAGAGAATAAATGAAATTGGCAGAAACAAAAAAGATGCAAACAAAGTAAAATGACTACACATACAATGATGAAAAGAATCACACAAGACAGGGGTAAACTTACACATCCCATGTGCTTAGTTTTGCCTCCGGTTTCTTGGACGTAGCTAAAAGCTTCTCTCCCCATGATAAGAAATCCATATGGATCCTTTTGTACAGGTATCAAAAGTGTAGATTCGACGATGAAGCTCGGTAGATGCTCCCAGGCTATCTCATCGAAAGCACTATCCGAATACTCAAGCACTTTAACACGGAAACAACCTCCAACTAATTGCTACAACATTAAACATCAATAGTTTCATTAATAAAAACTTTGGAAATTGACAACAAAATCAGAAACGAATCAGTGTAGATGCTCACACTAACATGTTAGCAACTATAGGTAACAGTTATTAACAAATCACAGAGTCTTTCCAATTTTAAAGATGGGTGAAACTAAATCAAATAGGTCCACATTTAACCAGATAGAATAACTATGGTCATTCTCCACAAGGTATTAATAAGAATTGATTGATGTACCTTGCCAAGTAGTACCACCGTGGGAGGACCATGTCCATACAAGAACTTCATATCCAATATAATTGTATTCATGACACTGGAAAAAAGATTCCAAATACAGATTAAAAACACTCAACATATATATAGCAAATGATAAAAACCAAGAGTATTAAATAAGTACCTCCCCAGACGTGTCACAAACTCTTGAAAATCAACAGTTCAAATAACCATCCGTACTTGACTAGAATACAGAACAATTGTGTAGTATTTGCTAGGACGGCGACAGATGGTTCCCCCCCTCAATAGTGGAAAACCACAAAAACAATGGTAAATACATAAATACATATATATAAGAAGATATAAAAATATGACTATTGATAAATACCTGACAATAGTTCCATTGCCCCTCGGCTAAACGAAGTAATGGGTATCTCACTGTATATCTGCAAGTATTAAGCATAGCATTTTAATGCTGGTTGTAACTTATAAGAAAGAAATGCAATAATTCACTCATGTTAGTAGGTATACATTGTAATCAGTTTTGACCCAACGATGCACACATAATTTGTATAATTCTGTGGCAATAAAAAGATAATCCGCATATGAAGGCTGCAAAAGGTGAAAAATCTTTAATCATTGTAGTTAGCTTAAAACAAAGACTATATTACAACCAAGTAGCATGCATACTCACAAGCTAATGGTGTAACTCCATGAAAACCACTTTCTCAGGGAAATCTAAGATAAAGTGAAAACATTTGGAAAATTTAACCACGTGATAAATACTTGCAAGAGATTACAAACAAAAACTATACAAAGTTCAACAATAAGCAAACCAAAAGAGATAGAACGCTTAGTGATGTGTAGAAATACCTTTAATTCATTATCGGTTATGAGATAGATCTCTACAAGAGAGCCTTTGCTAAAAGAACAAATGGAAGAATTGTTGGTACATAACATCCCTTAAGAGGCACTCATCTTGTAAGTGGTCAAAACTATTTGTCCTAACATACCATATAATCAGATTAGAGTCGTTGGGACGAGTGAAACACCCCACACATTAGTGAGTCACTGCCGTGGCTTTGCGAGCAGTTGCTACATAGTTGCAAGTATCTGTCTGAAATCTTTGTGTACCTGTTGCAGTATGCGATAACGTATGACATCACTGTGGGTGATAAAAAAAAGAGTAGTGAATTCAATCTAACCCTAGTCAAACAAACAGAAAGAAGAGCATGCAAATACCTTTCGAAGAACTCTCTACTGACAAAAAGTCTTCCGGATTGATCCGAATCGACATGATAGATTGCAGGATGACACAGCTTTTAGGGAAGAGTGGTTATGCATTCCAACTTCAAAAACAAAAGAAATTCCCAGTTTTCACAAAGTCCCCTATAATCAAGCAAATCTGTGAAGACGGATAAAATGACATGCAACATCCAATATTACTTTAGTCATCTAGAAACTAGAGTTTCTTCAAACCTATTGAAACTCAATGTATTGCAAAACAAGCCGAACCATGCATTAAGAACAATAATCTTAAGAAACGACTCTGCGTACAATAATGAAACATTTGAATTACACATATTAAATGTTCTGAAATGCAAACCGGATAGCAACTTGGAAACTCTATCAGACCACCCGGTCAATCCAGGTCAAAAGGGTTGATGTATTATAAATATGAAAGTATAACTACATAGTTTTAGAAAGAATCACATCAAATCATCATTCATGGGCATAGAGGATTAAGAGGTAATCTGATCAAATTGAAAAAGATGGACAGAAAATACATTCGTATATGTAATTTGATTATTTGGCCAAAAAATTTCCACTGGAAACATTCAAAACAGCTAGGACCAACAGAGGCCTTAATTAGTTTCAAAATTACAGTCATCGCCCTCTGCATTTGCAATTACTTCCTTAGTCCAACAAAATCAATGAAAAGCAACAAAGAAAACAAAAAATTGGAGAAATAATTGCAAATTGCAGTATTGCATATTCCTCTAGACACATTTTCAGTGAAATCACTAGATTCTAAATAGTTCAAGGAAAACTAAATTCAGTCTCAAAATGAGGGTACTATGAATACATTCAGTGAAATTAATCGATTACATACTTATATCAGCTACAAAAACGGTGCTATTGGGTATACTTTTTTATTTTATTTTAAAAGAATGTAAAACTTATTCATCTCAAAAACCTTTAGTACTAAGACCACCAGTCCAAACAGGAATAGGTACGGTGGTGGAAGCTCCAAACCCTAGAGATCTTGAGAAGTTGGGTTATTTTTTTTTTTTTATGAAAATTGTTGGGTATACTATTTAGGGCTTAAAAGAAAACAGAAATTGAACCCTAAGGAACACAGAGACGAGCTAACAACATGGAAATGGACACAATAGCTCGTGTACAAACAGTGCCGTGCCCAGACTTCTAGGGATCTGAGGCAAATTTCAAAAATATAAAAAAATTTATATAAATTTTAACGATAATTATAATTTAATTTTAAATAATTGTTAGAGTGCCAATAAAAAGTTAATGAAATTTACTATGAAAAAATAAACTCTTATTTTAGGATAGAAATGGTTTGAGCTTGTGATGAAAATCTCAAAAAACTATTTTATTTCATTATTTACCACTAGACTACATTAAACATTTAGAAAAATGGGGCCCTAAAATTAACATATATTTTCCGGGGCCTTAGGCGAATACCTTTTTCAAACCATGTAAGGCACGGCCCTGTGTACAAAAAGAAGTAAACGAAAACAAAATTTTTTTTTGGTTCTAAAAACGGAAACAAAATTTCTAAACTAAAAACGAAAAAAAGAACGAGATAGGAGAGGAAACGAAATCAAAATCTAAGACAAAGCAATTAAATCAAAATGTCGTAACAGAGAAGAGAAATTACATGCGCTTAAGGGTTTGTGTTGGAAGAGAGAGGACCAAAGCAAGACTCGACTGAGAGGGAGAGAGGAGAAGCCGACGTCTGAGTTTTGCTCCCATGAAACAACAAAGACCCTTAATATTTTAATGGGAAATTCACAAAAGCAAACCTTCCAAGTAAGCTGAAGGTTTCTATTTTAACCGCGGACAAACGAAAATATCACGCGTTTTGTTATCCTTTATGTAAATACCACCCATGTTTGAGGTATTTATTAAATGTAATGGACAACCAATAAGTAACACGTTATAAGTTTTTCTTTTTAGAGGGATTTTTTTCGGAGAAAGAAATAATAAAGTTGGTAAAGTGATGAGTTTGTAATTAGTCAGCGATGAGTTTGTGGGTAGTCATATATTGTTTGATGAAAACGATTTTGGAAGTTTCCTTACTCAACCTAATTTTTGTTTTGTCTCTGAAAGTAGTAATTTTATTTTAGCGGTCTAATAGTACTACTAGGTGACTTTCCCGCGTACACGCGGATAATTTATTTATAATTTTTATTTTTTTGAATTTTATAATTTTACTTTTTTTATTTAGAGGCTTGTATTTATATATTTTTTATTTTTATTAGAGATATTGTTGTTGATATTTTGTTGTAATTTTTTGTTTGTTAATAATATAAATTTTTGGAAGTTTAATTTTACCATTTTATTATTTTATATACGTAAACGTATCAAATAAAAATATATAATAATTTAATATATTGGACTGCGCAATCTATTATCAAAAGTTGAGATTCCTCTCATTAAAGATTGAATTCCCTATTTGATCATCTTTAAAAAAAAAATTATTTTCTTCACATTGTTGAATAAAAACTGAATTCGACATCGAAATATGAAAAGATTAAAGTGAGCAACTTTTCGTAAACAAAGAAAAATATTGTTAAACACTTTTTTGGAGTTAAATATATTTGTCCGATTTGAAGTTAAAAATAAGATCGATTATTCATATTGCAAGCCAAAGAACATTATTTTGTAAAAGTAACAATGACTAAATAAACCAACTAAGTTTAGGGATACATAATTTAAAATGAAATCTTATTAGGAAGGCCACAAATAGTTACGTGAGATCAAGTTTTTGATACTAAGTTTAGGTTATTGTGTTACCGTCAATATTCAAACAATAGTTAAATAATACGGAATCAAAATTCATTAATTCAATTTCTTTTTTTCTTTTTTTTTAAAACGAATGAATGTGAAAAATAGAAAAATATGATTGTGTTTTTTTTTTCGTTTTTTCTTGTTGGCCATTCTTTTTAATGAAAATTAAATTATTTCTACCTACCATCATTTACTTAACCTTATTTTTAGGTTATTTATCTAATTCGTTCTCTATATATATATATATATTTTTTTTTTTTTAATGCACGATAATATATTATGATATGTAACTAAAAGCAAAAAAATTTCAACTGAATAATTTTCATGGCGTGAAATCTTTTGTTTGTAAACTTTGTAATCAATGTTTGAATTATTTTTTCTTCGCTCAATCAATGTTGAATTTATTAACTTTTGAAAACCTGTGCGTTGAAACTTTATTCACGCACCTTAAATTTCTTTCTTAATTTGGATTACGTAAGGAATCTCAAGAATCGATTGGTAAATGCACCACATTTATTACAACTTTTGTTAATTTTTCAAACTTTGTTATTGCAAGAAAGGGTAACTTGTACAGTAGTATCTCTTTTCTTTGACAAAAGGAAAGTATAACTTACACAAAATAATTCAAAAGCTTGTGTTAAATGTTAAATTCGGTCCGGTCCGGTCCGGTCCGGTCCAATTTGAAAAACACCGAGGAGGAAAAAGGTAAATAAAATAAATATGTTTTTGGGAGAAGAAAGGAAATTATATGTTTCCTCTGTCAATCGAATCGCCGTCCTTTGGATTACCATGAAACGATCAATCAGCCCCGAGCCATATTCCAAGCACCCATGGGATGATTGCAGAACAAAGAATCCTAGGCTTACTATCCAACCCTTTCCTGCTAGACGTAAGTATTGGATCTGAGTTTGTAAATTTCATGTTTTTTCTTATCAATCGTTCTAAATCTCATGTTTTTTCATATCAATCATTAGCTGCACCAAACCGAGAACTGTACTTGTCCAATGCTTGGAAGCTGCTAAAGCCAGCAATCAACATTATCTTCCAAGGTGAATATGAGTCTGGCGTTTTCTGCTGCAATAGTGTTTATCAAGCTGTTACGCATGCATGCCTGGCTAGTTCGGGAAAAGAACTTATTGATCTGATCAAGAAAGAGTGTGAGCACATATCTCTGCGGCTATACTCTCTTTAGAGAGGCATAATGATGATGATGATCCCTCTGTTTTCTTGCCACTCGTTGAGAAGTGTTGGCTAGACTTTAAAGAGAAGATGATGTTTGTATCTGACCTTTCCATGTATGACCTCAATTAGTGGAGATAGGCAAGCGGCTTTTCCAGGAGAAACTCTCTTTGGCCACTCAAACTCAAGATAAAGTTGTCGCCGGCGTTTTAGGACTCGTCACTGATCAAAGGTAACAAGAGGACCTTCTTCTTTCTTCTAATCTGATAACTACTTATTTGCCTTGTAATATTGTATTGTTATATACCAGGTTAGGAAAGACTGTACAAACGTGAGTCTCTTAAAGAATCTTATGGACATGTTCCGAGGGGGAGAGGAAATACTGTTATTACTTTTTCATAAGATACTGGCATTGATAAGATATGGCATAAATGCTTTAACGGGGATTATGAGGAGGAGGATTTATTTATTATTGTTTAGGCTCTTGAGAATTGGGACTATATATTCATTCAGCTTTTGTCTTAAACTCCAAGGGAAGTAATTCCATTGCCATATCAGAAAATGGACTTCACTAAACTGAAGTGTTAATACTAGTTTCTTTCTAATCAATCTCCCCGTTTTCCTTTCTTGTCCAAGGAAATTTGGCACACGGCTCAATTGAAGGCGAAGGTAAGGTAGTAATGTTGCCTATTCCGGTGTAGGAAAAGGGCTTGGAAACAGAAATGATCCGGAGTCCGGACAATACCAGTGTGTGTTGAGAATCTCTCTTACACTAGTTTGGACTTTGGAGTCTTCTTAGAATATTGGTACCACGGTCGGTCCAAGTGTACAAGTTGGATAAGTGGAAGAGAGACAGTACAAGTTGCAGTAATACATGACGAGAAATAAATGTTCAAATCTCTCTATATATATATTTTTTTTCTTTCTAAAATCATTGTGATATATAGACTAAAGGAAGATGCATAAAAAATAAATAATTCAGAGGTTAGTGTGATTGAGAATCCTCCAATACCAACAAAACCTCCTTTTAACTTCTTCGCAACCCAAAAAAATGTCAGATTCAATTCACCGGAGAACAACCACGGTCACGAAGAGAACCCGAGTCCGTAGCACTAAAACAAAACGTCCGGCGAAGCACCAAGCCTCCTCCCGTCGCATCACCAGTAAGATTCGTTCAAAGTCTAATAAAATCCTCAATCGATGTTTCTCCGAGCCAAATCTCCACAGTTTTGAAGATTATGATCGCCGGCCGATGATAGATCTACCGACGGAAGAACCTGAACAGATCGTCTACTTGTCTAAACTCCACCCGGAGGTTTGCGCTTCAGCTCCGTCGTTATCTGGATTCTCTTCGCCGTCCTCTTCTTCTTCTCCGATTAACCAACAGGTTTTTATAAATTCTTCTCTTTAACTTATTCAGTCCTCCATTTCTCAATTGGACCCAAACATTTGATATATTACAAATTAACCCATATAGAAAAGAAGCAGAAAGATTCTGATTTTTTTTTAATGGTTATGTTTCTTCGATTCCAACAAACAAACTCAGGTTTATAAGAGAGAAGCGCCAAAAGTTATGATCAGTGTATCAGTAGAAGGAAGTCCAGGACCGGTAAGGACTTTGGTGAAACTGAGTTGCAATGTCGAAGAAACGATCAAGATGGTCGTTGACAAGTATGGTAAAGAAAGACGAACACCGAAACTCGATAAAGATCTTGTCTTTGAATTGCATCAGTCCCATTTCAGCATTCAGTGTAAGCTCCAAAATACAATCTTGAACAGAACAAAAGTTTATTTGAATCGGTTAGATTTGTTAAAATGTGGCTATGTGAAGCAATAACACAAAAGTCTTTTGGATTTAAGGTTTGGAGAAAACCCAAGTAATTGGTGAAATAGGGAGCAGAAGTTTCTACATGAGGAAGAGAGAATCCGAAAACCGGATTCCGGTGATAAGAAGTATTCCTTCATCGAATTTGATCGAATCGTTCATTGCACAGAAGATTGGGAGAGTCGTGAGGAGGAGAAGGAAGATATGGAACATCTTGGTATGTGCTCAATGAACAACAAATTAAACCGGTTTAAGTATTATAACAAAAGTATTGTTCTATTGTTTTTATGTTTTACATTTTGAGCAACACATAATATTACTTGTGTTAGCTCGGAATTCATAGAATAGGTGAACTTCTTTGTATAAATCTTACAACATAGGGTTTATTTATATACCCTATAGGCTACATGTATACATATTTGTAAATGTACTTTAATTCGATTGGAGTTTTTTCTTCTTCTTTTTTGTATGAAATGCGAAATGTAAAACATAAATTGTTTAATTATCCTTTGAATTTGATACTAGTGAGCATTCGGATTTGGTGGTTGGGTAATTACTTGTAAGGCTATTATGTAATTGTGATCATCTTTTGGGTTTGGTCGAATATATTTCAGTTTAGTTTAATTTCCTTGGATCCGGTTCGATGTGGTTATCGTTTACTTGTCAATCTTACCTAATTGGCAAAGTGCAATGGAGCTCAGCTCATTATCTTTTTATTTCATATGAATAAAATTCCTATATATTCATTTATTTTTTCAACCAACACAAACATTTAGAAAATTTGGTTATTTTAAGAAAAAGGATATGCTTTTTTATAAAGGATATTCTTGTATTCAAAGAAGTTGACTTTAGTTCATGTAGGACCACCGTCCATATACAATTTTAAGCTAAGAAATATATACATTTTTAATGAAATTAAACCCTTGAAATATAGAGTTACAGATAAATTAGTTTTTGTTTTTTGGTTAAGATATAGAAAACTTAGTTTATGAATGAAAGAAAATAAATGTTCTTCGACTAATATGTATCCCAAGAGCACGTAATAAGCACGATGGTTACTGGTTACGTGACATAAATGGATTTTTAATTTTATTGTAAAGAAGAAAAAAAACAGATTTTTTTCTTTCTCAACTCATATCAAAGTTGAGGCTAAAGTCAAACAAACTTCCAAAATATGCTTTGAACAAGAATATCATATTTGATCAAATTTGTATTAAAAATAAATAAGTAGCTTTATCCAACTAGATCCAGTGGGATTTTAATAGTTTTAATAAATTAATTTCTTATATATTCCGTGTAGGTATATTTCACATTATACCTACAAATTCTCTAAAGCTTTGACTAAAAACACCGTAGAGAGAGAGAGACGGAGCTAAGGAGGCGGCGGAAAACAGCGGATATTATACGTCGGGACGCGGCAGAAGACGGCGGAGAATGGGAGATCTACTCGATTGGATTATCTCCTTCTTATTCCTTGTTACTCTTATCATCATCGTTATTTACCAGGTTTTTTCTTCTAATCATATTTAAAACTACTATTTTTTTTTCTTAGCAATCCTTATTGAATTTAGGTTTCGTTTCAAGTGAATATCATTAGCAGCCAAAGTATTGCTTTTTATTTTTATTTTTCAAATGCAGTTGACATGTTTGGCGGAGCTAGAGGCTGATCGTATAAACCCTTACGATTCATCTACCAAAATAAACCGAGTGGTTCTACCGGAATTCGGTTTGCAAGGACTTCTTTGCTTATACTATGTCTTAACCGGACATTGGTTCATGGTGGTTTTCTCTCTTCCCCACCTTTTCTACAACATTAGACTGTAAGCAATAGCAATTTACTCAGCACTTTAAATAGTAACAATACCAGTTTACACAATCCGGTTTAACTCTAGAAATGTCTCGTTTGTTACTTTTCCGGTTTAAGATATGTGAAAAAGGAACATTTGGTAGACGTGACAGAGCTGTACAATACAAATAAAAGGGAGCAAAAGAAACGAAATTACAAGATTGCTCATATCGGTCTCTCCATTTTGATCACATCTTATTGGTATATATCTCTCTATCTTAAAATCACTATTAATTTTCATATCTCTATGTTTATAAAGCTTAATCTTTATTATTGTTATTTATTTTTTCAATTGTTTTTGTTTTAAGGTTGATTCACTCAGCATTGGGAGATATCTAAGATTGGAGAAATCACATCTTAAGAACGAATTTTGAATGGATTTTGTTGATCACAACAAAATCTTTATGTATGTAGTTCTTCACTTTTATGATTTTTTTTTTTCTTCCTTTTGGCATATTCCTTTTCTAGTTCGTTACACAAATCGTAACGAACGACAACGATAAATTATTTAATTTTTTGAAATTAATGAAAATTTATTGTGGACTTTTCTTGTTATTTATTTTTAGAATATAATTCGCTGCGTATTAACGAAAGTATTGTTTTCACGAACTTGTTACGTTGAGAATATTCCGTGAAATCGTTATGCCTACTCTCTAATAATTCTGTTAAAAAAATTCGGTACGTTTTGGTGCCCTAGATTGTGAAAGTATTTGCTTGAATCTCGGTTTAAGATTTTATGTTAAGTCCAAATTGTTGAATTGTCTGTGGATTCTTCAAAGATTAAAGGTTAAGCTAGCTTGTGTGTGATACATTTAAGTTACATTAACGGTAAAGTGGGAAGTAATCTCGATGGTTTAACTTGTTCTTTGTAGGATTGATACTTTTGAAACATTTTTTGGGAACTCTTGATCCTTATAATTTAATTAAGCTAACTCGTGTGTGATCGATTCTTCCTTTGAAACCTTGTACCGCTTGAAACAAGCGAAGCAAGTCCATCGCGCACCGAAGTATAAATGTTGTAGATTATGTCGAGAGAATCCTGTATTTTTTTTATGGTTCAGGTTCCATGTTTGATATAATAACAAGAACAACCAGAACTATGACTGGTTTAACCAAATTTTAAAGGATACAAGATGATTCAATCCGAATAAAAAGATGGAAATAATCCTACATACGACCACAATGGAACAAACATAAGACCCTAAAACCCTATACAACGCTACTAGTTTAGTAAAGCCCTAATGAGGAAAACCCGAAACAACGGAAAAATACAAAGGAGGATTGGATTTTTCAAGTTAAATTGACGTTAAGGTCAGAAGGCTTGTTTCTTTGATCAGAAGCTAAAGAATTCTGCCATGTATTATTATTGATTGGAAGAGACGATGCCGAATGGATTGTTCGGTGATCAGCTGCACTGGAGATAGGAATTGCGGCAGTTGGGCTGGATAACACGAATTCATGTTTGTTCTTTTTCGGTTCTTGATCTTGCTGATCCGTCCCGGCTAAGAAACTTCCTACAACAACCTGTTAATCCAAAAACACTTAATTTATGTTTCCGGTTTTAAAAATTAAGGTTTCTTGAATCGAAATATCGAAAAATGGTTAATGAGAAACAAACCTGAACCGGACTCGCAGCTACTAGTAAACCGGCAACGCCACCACCTACTACACGTCCATCGGGACTTGCTAACGATACACTCATTCCTCCGGTTCTACTTCGAGTTCCGCCCATGTCGTTAGGCATGAATGACCCGGACAATGACAATATCTCAAACCGACCCTGAAACCATTATAATCATCAAGATTTATCCTAAATCATATCAATAAAAGTTTGATCGATGAGATCGAAATCACAAACCTCATATGTCAATGTTCCGCCAGAGGAATCGGGCTGACGAAGTGTAACACTTGAAATAACACCGTTTGCTGATAAAACGCAAATCGTACGAGGTCCTTGTTGTGAAAACGAGATTATCTTATTTGTTACATCCTAATCAAAAACAAAACACATCATTCGAAATTCGGTATAATTAAGATAAAGTCAAATTAGACCGGATCGGAAAAAGTTCGATGAGCTTACCTCTCCGGCGTTGACCGTGATTATATGCGGTGTGAAATTACCACCGACAGAGCGAGGAACCCATTCACCTACACAAAACACAACACAAGAGCCAATGCTCATCAAGTCATTATTATCTTGAAGATCTTAATAAAATTTTCCACTTTTTATCAGTGTTTCTTATAAAAAAAAAAAATTATAATCCAGACTAAATTTTATGTCCCTATAACAAAGTAGCCGAGTATGTCCACACTACAAATTATAAATCTCTAGTTACGACCAAAATGATTTAATATCTAAAACTTTTTTTTTCTTTATCTACATCGATGATCCGGATTGTTACTAAAGCTTAATCTATAAATTGTTACTAAGTAAGCTTAATGTTGCATTTGTGAAGTGAACAATCAAGAACATGACATATATGTGTAGATATCTATAAGCATAGACATACATAGATTCAGAGAAATAGATAGATGTATATGTATTATAAGTTAGAGGTCCCACTTAAATAAAAGCATGCATGAAATGAAATCCCAGAAACCCCCAAAACATAATCTCATAGTCACGAGAGTCAGATTGGTCTACGAAACAAGATTCCGACAAAACAAAATTCACTTTCTGTTTTTTTTTTTTTTTTTAAATTTAAGTTCTGTTCAAATTTAATAGAAACAGAGCAAAGAATGATTTTACTTACCCAAACTCTCGACTTGATGATGATGAAACTTTGTTCTGTTAAATGAGTTTGTTGGTTTCACTTTGCCGCGTTTTTCAGAGGCGGAGAAATCGATGACGTGAGAAGTCGCCGGCGCCGGCGCCGATGAGATCGGTTTAGGAGATAACGTCACAACTGCTCCGTCAGGTCCGTACTTCCTCGGTCTTCCACGCTTCTTCTTCATCTGTCCGCCGGAGATACCTTCCGTCACCGTCTCCGGCGGCGGCAGAGCTATTCCGGCGAGCTGATGAGAAGACGGTTGTTGTAGAGGAGGAGGAACGACTGTGGTAGGTGATGGGTTTGAGCTTTCTGATCTTGAAGCTATGTGGAAATCTGACGGTGAGTCGGATCCAACCACCGTAATTCCGCCGCCGTTTCCGGTGGTTGACCTAATAACTTCTCCGGTAGACTCCATATCTAAGACCATTAGCTTCCTCGTTTACCTTTTTTTTTGGGGTTAATTTCTTCTATTTTTATGTTGATTATTGTTTTGATTAAAGATAAACAAAGACGAGATTAAGAACACAAAGGTAAAAAAAAGAAATAAAATTAAGATCTAGAATAGAAAATCAAACTGATTATATAAGGAGTTAATTTTTTTGGAAGGAAAACAAAATATATTGGTAAGAACAGAGGTTGGAAATTAGGAAAATGTTGGAGAAGAAAGTGAGGGAAATTAGATTTATTTATGCTGTGATTTATTAGATGAATAAAAAAAAATAGTAATCGAGTTTTTAATTTTGGAAATATTCACATTAAATAAATGGGTATTTTATCCTTTTTATTAATGGATTTCTTTATATTGAAAGATTTGTTTCAGGCTTTTTTCCATGTCTGTCCATTATATTAATATTGAATAAATAAAATATTTTGAAAAGGAAATGTTTAATAGCGTGTTATAATAAACTCGCAATGCATTTATATATTAACTTTTTTTTAAGGAATATATAGATATTCGTGTTTTTAGCTGGAATCCGATGGGAAGGATTAATAAATAAAAAGTTGTAAAATAATAAATAGTATAGTAGAGAAAATTAAAGTGGCTATATAAAAAGTCTTTTTTTTTAATAATAATTTGGAGAAGACAAAAGATATATTTGTTTTCTCGTAAGAAAATAATATATTTTTCTTGCCATGATTTGTCATTTTTTTATATAGTCAAATTTTGTTTCCCTCATTAATAATCGGGCTCTAGAGTAAAGGACAAGTAAAACTAGGCTTGCTAAATTGATGAATAAATAAACTATGCGGGAAATAATTTAAGTTTATACAACACTAACAATTAAAGAAGGCCAAAGGCAAGAATGACAATTACATGGTGCCAGCAAAAACATATCCAATAGACTATATTTTTCCCCAAAAATCTTATACAAATACAATAACAAATCAAATGATGTAAAAAAACAAAATATTCCAACATCTAAATCTCTCTTTTTTTCCAATATCTAAATCTTCTTCCCACTTATCCTTTTGTTTCATTTTTTCATGGAAAACATGGAGCTCAAAATTTAACATTGTACGCAATAATTTTATCCGACTAAGAGTTTAAATCCTTAAAATAATGCATCTGAATATTAGCAACGACAATCTCATTTTCTTGATTTTAGTCTAACCTATCTTTATCCCGCTCTTGTTTGCCGATTATATCCTTATATATAATCCATTATAGTATATTTTTATGTTAAGTTTTATGTAACAAGGTTGTTCATTAGCGAGCTTCTACATATTTAAACAGGTTTACATAGATAGATAAATCGTATAATCGTGCATGTATAGCTGATTACGAATTTGAAAAAATTATACTGATATCAGTATAGTGTTTTTAGATCACAAATGATTATATCTCTCTGTCTTGATCTTTTTGCATATATATTAACAACTTCTATCTCATTTTCTTGTATCAGTCACAATTAGTTTATGAAACAAAAAACATAAAAGACATTAGTAACGCATGTTACATGCGCTTTCGTACCCGTATTACATTGGATTTTCCCCCCTCTTAAGTCTTTAGTCTAAACAATGATAATTTTTATAATTTTTTTTTTAAAATGGTATATTTTGTAGGTTAAAAAAAATGGTAATTTTTTACATTACAAAATTAACCTTATGTATCAGTTTTAAAGAAAAAATATTAGAGGGTCGTAGATCTATTTTGTGAATATCCATTCTTACAATTAATCATTCTCTTTAATACTTCCTCTATATCACAATAGTTGATCTTTAAGAATTTTAAATTATTTAATTTTTCTAAATTAAAACATTATGTATGATCACATAAAATACAATTCAACCAATAGTATATAAATTTGCAGAATATAAAAAGTCATATCAAATAAAATCACATTTAATTTTGTATTAAAAATTAAAAAAAATCATCTAATTTTATATCAAAAAAATTCTCTAAACAATCACTTAAAATGATATAGAGAAAATATATGATACTGTATTTGTAACAGTTGGTAAATGTTTTTGAAAGGAAAAAAACCATAAATTGTGAAAGGGAAAAAGAAAGTGAATAAATCATTCATCAGTATGGTCCACCTTAGAAATATTGAAGTGCACGTATATTGAGTTTTGTCTAATTCACTAAGTTAGGGAGGGGGCCGGGGGGGTTGAAGTATTATATTGTTTCGTGTATTTGTGGGAATCCGAAGGTCTGTTTTTTGTTTTGTTTTAATTATATTATATTTTATCTTTGCAAACCTTTTTTAAATATTTAATATTATTGTTTTGCTTTACACTCATTTCTTTCTGTTTACATTTCCCAAAGTCTTCGTCGCTATTATAGCTACCCAACTAATTTATGCCTCATTTATAAACTCGACAGTAATAATCAATATAACAAAAAACTATAAAGCAAAAGGTAAATTGGAATTTAGGTATGGAAAGAAAAACAATTTTTTTAAAGGAAATAAAAAACAATACAATGGAATTTAGATTGATGAAAGACGAAACATTTACAGACACCAAACTCTCAACAAATATAAATTAGAGTTTATTTAGAAAAATAGATCGAAGTTAGAAATTTGAATAAGCTTAGCCGCAATAACTTCAAATTTTAAATTAAAATATGTTAACATATATTACAGACACCAAACTCTCAACAAATATAAATTAGAGTTTATTTAGAAAAATAGATCGAAGTTAGAAATTTGAATTAGCTTAGCCGCAATAACTTCAAATTTTAAATTAAAATATGTTAACATATATATATATATATATATATTAAATCATTTTTATCTATTGTTTTCTTTTCTTCGCCAATAACATATAGAAAAATAAATGTACTCCCGTTCTCTATGATAGGTCCAGTGAAAATTTTAAATTAAATAAATATCACAAAATGGAAGCAATCATGAAACGTAAAATAATTTTAAATACAATTTTATTTGGGACCACGAGAGTCATTGACCAATAGAAATGCACATCTAATTTGCATTACAAAAGAAGATTAATTAAATAACCCGTTGTTTAGATAAGAACGAACAATTTATTAATCGTCTAATGTTTTCTTTACATTTTTCAGCTTTTTAAAATATAAATGTTTTCTGTAAAAGTGATGTGCTCGATGTGCATTTCGCCATTTCTTCCGCGACTTTATTTAATAAGTATTTTTCTCGTTAAATAAAGAATCACCGTATATAATTATGAGATAATTACTAAAACGATTTTGGAAAGTATCCTAATTATTAGAATGACCTTGTCAAATCTGAAAACTTGACACAACTTTATAAAAGACCAATTAACCTTAATAAAATCTTTTATTTACAAAACTGCCATGAAAACCCTAAAAAAAAAAAATTCTAAATATATGTGGTTTCTCGTTCACAGAAAAAAAACCCTAGAGAGAGTTTCTCCATAATCCGGCGGCGAAAATGAAGAACAACCCACGAGCTTTTTTCTTTTTGGAGGAATCAAAAGAAGAACAGATTTGAATTTTTTTCCTGGGTCTTTAGGGACATTTGAAGGTATGAGTTCGTGTATTTGCTTTATGTTGTGATTTCTCTTTTTTATTTCAAGGATTTTTACTTATTTTTTGGTTTTTATTTGAGAAAACATATAACAAAAGAGGGAAAAAAGTAAGAAATTTGTTTCCTTTTTGGAGGGTTTTGTTTTTCCTCTTTGATCTTTTACAAGATTATGGGTTCTTCAGATTTTTATCTCTCTTTTTTTTTTGGATTTAATTCTTTGTGGGTTTTGGATTTTATCCAAATCTGTGTAAGAAGCTTTGGTTTTTTCTCTCTTTTCAAAGATTGTTCTTGTCTGATTCTTGTTAATTGATTTGTCAAATTATTAAATTTTTGGGACATTGATGACAACAATTTACTCATATGAGATCTAGGGGTACGATTCTCTTTGTCTTAGATCTGAATTAAAAAAAAAACCTTGAAGATGATAACAGCAATAACGTGTATCGTCATCATCGAGCTAGGCGACATGGTGGGGAGATTGATTTTGATAGAGTTACAGAAAAAGTCTTCGTGAAGAAGATGATTATAATTACGATTTTGCCATTAATTAAAGAAAAATTAAAAAATTAACTAAAAAGAGCATAAAATAATTCGTTTGATGGTAGACTTATTCTTAGTGATAGTAGACTTATTCGTAGTGATGGTAGACTTATTCGTAGTGATGATAGATTTTTTAAAAACTGATCGTAGATTTTGATGGTAGATATATTATACTTGATGGTAGATTTATTGATATTGATTGTAGATTAGATTTTTAATTTCATGGTCGATTTATTTCTACGTGATGGTAGATTTATTTTAATTGATGGTAGATTTATTTGATTTGATGGTAGATTTATTTCAAGTGATGGTAGATTATTTGAACATGATTAATCTTATCCATTGTACAGAAATGGCGTCGTCTTCTATTCTGCCAAATGAGTATCCGAAGAGAAGGTATTCGGTTGGAAAAGTACCATTGCTTAAAAAAAGTATGCATCATAATTGCCAATTGGGAGACTTTGAGAAGGTGTTTGAGGCTGTTGGGGAAGATGTTTACAATGATATAATGAACAACCATGGAGTTGGAGTAATTCTGAAGCTGGCTTCATGGAAGATGATATGGGCCGAGAATATTGTTGAGGATTTGGTTTCGAATCAATTGACGACGGTGTTGGATCCAGAGGCCTTTGAGAGGTATCCATGGGGACGTGTTTCCTTTAGGGAGCTTATCAAGTCGATCAATGTTGCATCTTTGGAGGGTGGGTCGTTGACAGCTCATGGTTGTGTCCATGCGATGCTTGTATGGACATATCAGTCGGTTCCAGTCCTTGGTGAGAAATTTGGGAATCAAATAGAAGCCCTAATTCCTCTACTACGTTGGGGTTCAAGTCGCGCCATATACAACATTGAGACTGTATTGTTAGAGGAGAAGAAAAATCACGGAAAGGGATGTCGTAGACTTGTTTTGTAGTTATGGTAGACTAGTTTTGTAGTTGTGGTAGACTTGTTTTATAGTTGTGGTAGACTTGTTTTGTAATTGTGGTAGACTTGTTTTATAGACTTGTGTCATAGTTGTGGTAGACTTGTTTTATAGTTGTGGTAGACTTGTTTTATAGTTGATCCAAGCCAAAATCCTCATAAACCATACCAAGGAACTCGTCGTAGGAGGTTGCAAGATCTGCTCCTATAACTCTACACCTTTTTGAGTTGTCAACAAAGAAGATCCATCGATTTTTCCGGAAAACCCCATCTACCACATACTAAAATTATTTGTTCTATTGAAAACCAACCCAATTTTGAAGTTCAAGCAAAGAGATTCGACAAAGCAAAAGAAGAAGCTATGAGAAGAAGCTATGGCAGCCAACCCTAGTTCTTCAGCCTCGTTGAAGCTTTTTCTTGAAATTGTTTGGTTCATTTGAGGGCAAAAATGACATTTCACGTATACTGTAAACAAGTCTACCACCTACCACAACAAGTCTACCACGACTACAAACAAGTCTACCATGTCACTTACTGTAAAAATCTACCACCTACCACAACAAGTCTACCACCACGATCACAAACAAGTCTACCATAACTCAATATAGCCAAACAAATCAACCAATACTATCAATAAATCTACCGTAACCAAAATTAACTAACTATACGATAAAAAAAGTCTACCATAAGGCTTATTCGAATCACAACAAGTCTATCGTAACTCAACATAGCCAAACAAATCTACCAATACTATCAATAAGTCTACCATCGTGCGAACAACGATAAGTCTACCGTTACCAAAATTAACTCTACGACAAACAAGTCTACCATAAGGCTTATTCGAATCACAACAAGTCTATCGTCATTCAATATTCACAAACAAGTCTACCATAACTCAACATAGCCAAACAAATCTACCAATACTATCAATAAGTCTACCATCGTGCGAACAACGATAAGTCTACCGTTACCAAAATTAACTCTACGACAAACAAGTTTACCATCAGGTTTATTCGAATCACAACAAGTCTATCGTCATTCAATATTCACAAACAAGTCTACCGTAACTCAACATAGCCAAACAAATCTACCAATACTATCAATAAGTCTACCATCGTGCGAACAACGATAAGTCTACCGTTACCAAAATTAACTCTACGACAAACAAGTCTACCATAAGGCTTATTCGAATCACAATAAGTCTATCGTCATTCAATATTCACAAACAAGTCTACCATAACTCAACATAGCCAAACAAATCTACCAATACTATCAATAAGTCTACCATAATGTGAACATTATAAGTCTACCGCAACCAAAATTAACTCTACCATAACTGTAAATAATTAAGGTTATTTTAGTAAAACTTTGAAAAGATTTAATAAGTCTACCACCATGACTACCAAATTTAACAAATCTACCACAACTGTAAACAAGTCTACCATCGGGTAAAACAACAATTAAGTCTACCGCTACTATATATAAGTCTATCAGATGCCATAAATCTACCACTACTATAAATAAGTCTACCATCGCTAAACATGAATAAGTCTACCATCACGAGAAATAAGTCTACCGATCATAAAATTAAGTCTACCAGTACTAGAAATAAGTCTACCACATCATATAAATCTACCACAACTAAAAACAAGTCTACCATCGCGTGAACAATTAATAAGTCTACCACAACTACTAATAAGTCTACCACTCAAAAATAAGTCTACCACTCAAAAATAAATCTACCATAACTAAAAATAAGTCTACCATCAAACGAATTATCAATAAGTCTACCAATCACAACAATAAATCTACCACCACTATAAATAAGTCTATCACATAAAAATAAATCTACCATCACTATATATAAGTCTACCACCACTATAAATAAGTCTACCATCACTACAAATAAGTCTACCACAACTAAAATTAGTCAAATATGTCTACCACTGCCTGCACCGTAATAAGTCTACCACCACTACCAATAAGTCTACCATCAATACAAATAAGTCTACCACGAATTATAAATCTACCACAACTGTAAATAAGTCTACCATCGCGTTGACCGCAACAAGTCTACCAGACGTTAAATAAGTCTACCATAACAGAGTGGTAGACTTATTTCGTTTTGGCGGGAAAAAATTTCAGCTTCATTAATGGCATTTTCGTAAATACGTTTTTTGTTTTCAAAGAAAATAAGGTTAACATGGGAATTAAAAGTTTTTCAAGGTCATTCTAGTAATATTCAAAGATGGAGGTCAATCTAATAAATATCTTTGCTTGACAAGGTCATTCTAGTAAATCCCCCTATAATTATATCAAGAACAGAGTAAAATATTGATTTTTCACATGACTTTTATATTTGCAATTTTTTTCATTAAAATTTGGGTCGGCATTCCGACCTAACTTTTTCATTATACAGCTCATGGGGAAAAAGATAAAATATGTATAATAAAACGATAAAAGGGACAGTATATATTCATAGACACTTATTTATGATTATTGTTTTACAGTTAAACACCACTTGATTTAAAGAATTGATATTGAACCCAAGAAGTTTACAATTGCTAACCCAAAAAGAGTTTCCATTAAGTACCCTTTTTCTTACTGTTTCTAAATTTTCTACTGTAATATATAAATCAAAATCCTGAAAATTATATTGGATGGAATGGAATCAAGGTATTGTTTTTCTTTTTTGGTTCAGGATCATAATTTTATTCCAAGAATATTTTGTAAGTCTTAAACATGCTAATAATTCTGGAAACAAACATGCAGATAAAAAAAACTTAATACGTTACATACTTACATTTGCTACTTTTCATTTCCCTCTACGTTTGTCAGGAAAATAAATATTTTTCTCCTCATTTTGTAGTTTTACGTTTCATATTAAATTATTAATCAACCCATTATTTTATTTAAACAAAAAAAAACATTATTTTATAGTATGTAGGAGTATTTCTATATAAAGGGTACTTATGTCTTTATGTTTTACCTAGTATCCCTCTTGTACAGTTTAAATACGATATTATACATTTTAATAAAGTCATTCGGTCAATACATCCTATATGGTATCAGAGCTTTGACACCTAGGGATCTCACTTTTTTTTTTTTTTTTTTTCTCGCCGACAAACAAACTTTACCAATCTTTCAACGCCTTCTTCTTCTTCTTCAAGACAATAATCATGTCATCTTCTTCTCCATTGTCGGCCTCTGAGACTGTAATCATCTCAGATTCTCCTCATCTTCTTAATGTGAACATGACCAATGTCACTAAACTCACGGCGTCTAACTTTCTGATGTGGAGTCGTCAGGTTCATGCGTTGCTTGACGGTTACGATCTCGCCGGCTACATTGATGGCTCTTCCATCGCTCCTCCACCGACTGTGACTCTTAACGATATTGTCTCCACAAACCCGGCGTATACCTTATGGAAGAGGCAAGATAAATTGATCTATAGCTCCCTGCTTTGAGCTATCACGGTTTCGATTCAGCCCATTCTCTCCACCACGACGACATCCTCCCAGATCTGGGAAACATTGTCCGCGACTTACGCCAAACCAAGTCGGGCACACATCCAACAGCTCCGACAACAAGTTAAATCCTGGAAGAAAGGTACCATGTCCATAGATGCGTACATACAAGGCTTCACTACGCATTTCGATCAGCTTGCGGTGCTTGGAAAACCATTTGATCTCGAGGATCAAATCGACTATGTACTCGAAGGCCTACCAGAGGATTACAAACAGATTGTAGATCACATTGAGAGTCGTGAATCTCCACCGTCCATCACTGAGATTCATGAGAAACTTCTCAATCATGAAGTAAAGCTTCACGCAAAGAACTCCGGAACGTTGACGGTTCCGGTTACGGCGAATGCGGTACAATTCAGGGGACACAACAACAACAACAATCGCAATCACTATCAAAGTCAGAATCGCAACAACAATAAGAGTCACCAGACATGGCAACAACAGCAACAATTTCCTCTGCATTCCGATAATCAACCTCGAGGATATCAAGGTCGATGTCAACTGTGTGGTACCCATGGACACAGCGCTCGTCGCTGTTCCCAGCTGCAAGGAAATGTGTATGCTCCATCCTCTGCTCCTCGCTTCAGTGCACCATCGCCAACATCATGGCAACCACGAGCCAACATGGCTGTGACACAATCCTACAATCCAAACAATTGGATTATGGACAGTGGCGCAACGCACCATCTCACCACGGACTTAAGCAATCTTGCTCTCCACCAACCGTACTCGGGGGGAGAAGACGTTACCATCGCCGATGGTTCAACAATCCCCATCTCGCATACTGGTTCCACATCTCTCTCCACCCCTATTCGATCCTACTTCTTAAACAATGTCCTTTATGTGCCGAATTTACAGAAAAACCTCATCTCGGTTTATCAATTTTGTAATTCTAACAATGTGTCTGTTGAATTCTTTCCTGCTCACTTTCAGGTGAAGGATCTCAGCACGGGGGTTCGATTGCTCCAAGGCAAGACTAAAGACGAGTTGTACGAGTGGCCAGTTACAAACCGCAATCCAACCACCCACTTCGCCTCACCTACACCAAAAACATCCCTCACCTCCTGGCACTCGCGCTTGGGACATCCTTCCCCTAATACTTTACAAACTCTTGTTTCTCAATTTTCTTTACCAGTTTCAACTTCTTCTCACAAACTTATGCCTTGTTCTCATTGCCTTATTAATAAAAGTCATAAACTTTCTTTCTCTTCCAATACAATTTCTTCGACTCAACCACTACAATATATCTATACGGATGTCTGGACTTCGCCAATCCTCTCTATTGACCACTACAAATATTATCTCATATTTGTCGATCACTTCACCCGTTACACGTGGCTTTATCCCCTTAAGCAAAAATCCCAAGTGCGAGACATCTTCCCTGTGTTTAAAGCCATTGTTGAGAAGCATTTTGGTGTGCCCCTACGCAACTTGTACTTGGATAATGGGGGTGAGTTTGTGGCGCTACGGCAGTACTTGGCACCAAAATGGCATCTCCCACTTCACTTCTCCTCCGCATACACCTGAGCATAACGGCATCGCTGAGAGAAAACATCGACATGTTGTTGAGACGGGTCTCACACTCCTTCATCAAGCCACCATGCCAACATCCTACTGGACTTACGCTTTCGCAGTAGCAGTATACCTAATCAATCGTCAACCATTGTCCGTCCTACGCAACCGCTCACCTTACGCAATGCTATTCCAGAAAAAACCAAATTACCTTAAACTACGGGTCTTTGGTTGTGCTTGTTTCCCTTGGCTTCGACCATATGCGACCCACAAGCTGGATTTTTGCTCTCAGCAGTGCATATTCATGGGCTATTCTCTGACGCAGAGTGCGTATCTATGTCTTCATCTTTCCACTGGTCGCATCTATACATCAAGACATGTGACTTTCCTTGAATCGGTTTTCCCATTCGCTCAACCGGTCCCAGAACAGCCCACCATACCAGACACAACTCACGCATCCTTTACACCACCGACCATCATCCCTGTTCCTCAGCCACCGCTCGTACACTCGTCGTCAACGCCACCCCCGAGCCGGGATCCTCACCTAGCGTCGACTCCGTCTTCATCATCTATGCGCTCTGGTTCTCCGGAACGGCGTAACATAGTGGGTACAGGAGATCATTCAACGGACACATCGCCTCAGAATGTATCCCCTCCTCCACCACAACCTGTTACCACACAACCCGCCCCTCCTCCATCACCACCTACTAACCCACAGCCAAATCCAAATCCTCCACCTCCAGTTGCTGCGAACCCACCACCGAACCAAAATCCCCATCAAATGCGCACCCGGTTGAAAAACAACATTAGTAAACCCATTAAAAAGCTCAACCTTGTAGCCACAACCACAAAGCCACATATCCCCATACCCACAACCATAAACCAGGCCATGCGAGATGAGAATTGGCGACGTTCCATGAGTGATGAGTATAATACTCAACTCGCTAATCATACATTTGAATTGGTTCCACCAGCGCCAAATCAAAATGTCATTGGTTCAAAGTGGATTTATACACTAAAGTATTTGTCTAATGGTCAACTTGATAGGTACAAATCACGTTGGGTGGCACGTGGATACAATCAACAATATGGTGTGGACTATGCTGAAACATTCAGTCCGGTGGTCAAGTCGGTTACAATCCGCCTAGTGCTTCATCTCGCAGTGACTAAAGCGTGGCCAATCAAGCAACTCGACGTCAATAATGCTTTCCTCCAAGGTACTCTAATGGAGGAGGTCTATGTGTCTCAACCACCCGGGTTTATCGACCCCGATCGTCCACAACATGTATGTCGGTTAAAGAAAGCTCTTTACGGCCTCAAACAAGCTCCGAGGGCATGGTATCAAGAACTCAAAACGTTTTTGTGTCAAATGGGGTGCTCTAATTCCATTGCGGATACATCCGTCTTCATTTACATTCAAGGTCCACATGTTCTCTACATCTTGGTCTATGTGGATGACATCATCATAACTGGAAGCACTATCTCACTTGTATCTGCGTGCATTCATGTTCTCTCCTCTCGGTTCTCGTTGAAAGAACCAACTGATCTACACTACTTTCTGGGCATAGAGGTTACCCGAACACACTCTGGTCTTCACCTTATGCAACGGAAGTATATCATTGATCTCTTAACAAAGCTGCATATGCTCGAGGCTAAACCAGTTGCAACTCCTCAGGCCACAACACCGAAGCTGTCCTTATCATCCGGCACGCCACTAGACAATCCGACAGAGTACAGAATGGTAATTGGAAGCTTACAATACCTATCATATATACGACCGGACATCGCTTATAGTGTCAATCGCCTCTCACAATTTATGCACCGACCCACAGATGTTCACTGGCAAGCTGCTAAACGCATCTTACGCTACCTTGCCGGTACACTATCGCATGGTATCTACCTACGTAGGCAATCACCGACCCACCTTCATGCTTTTTTCGACGCGGATTGGGCAGGTGACATCGATGATTTCGTCTCCACAAATGCTTTCATTGTCTATCTTGGATCCAACCCGATCGCGTGGTCCTCCAAAAAGCAGATGGGCGTCGCAAGATCATCAACGGAGGCTGAGTACCGTTCGGTGGCAAATACAGCATCCGAACTACGCTGGATCACATCACTACTCCAAGAACTCGGCATCAAGTTACCTTCCACACCAGCCATCTACTGCGACAACGTCGGAGCAACTTATCTAAGCGTTAACCCAGTTTTCCATTCTAAAATGAAACACTTAGCTCTCGACTTCCATTTCGTCCGAGACAACGTCCAGTCCGGGGCACTCAGGGTTACACATGTCTCTACGCGCGATCAACTGGCCGACGCTCTCACCAAACCGTTGCCAAGAGCAAGATTCAATGAGTTAATGTCCAAGATTGGAGTGCTCAAACTCCCTCCATCTTAAGGGGGTGTGTAGGAGTATTTCTATATAAAGGGTACTTATGTCTTTATGTTTTACTTAGTATCCCTTTTGTACAGTTTAAATACGGTATTATATATTCTAATAAAGTCATTCGGTCAATACATCCTATAGATTGGTAGTCATAACAGAAAAATAATATGATTATTATTAGGTGGTGGTGTTTATTTCTGATGAAATTTGATTGGCTACAAAATCAATATAAAACTATTTTTAGCATTTTATTTTTATTAAAAAAACTTATCATATCATGGCATATATTGACAATATTTGCAATACCCATCATGTGAACCTTTTTAATTTATACAAAAATAATAATATCCTCGGCGTGCTTTAAAAAAAGAGAGCTAAATATCAACTTGTTGTCACTTCCAATTACAAGTCCCCTATTTTTATTACTTTCAAATATCAACTGCACCCTTGATTAATTTAAAAGCATTATTGTATACTAGAAAAAATTCTCAAAAAGAATTGGCATACATGTGTCACTTTAAACCCAAAAAAAAAGAAAGGATTTTACACAAATGTATCCTACTTGATATTGGTTGGGAAAAATCTAAAATGCAAATCTAAACATAAGCCCACAGATTTGGAAAGATCTTTGTTTCTTTGTAACCAAAAATACTATATTTCCATACTCTCTTCGACTCATAGACAAGAACAATTTATATTAGTGCATTTTTCATCACCGAGATTTCGAACTCGTGACCTTGAAAATCTTTTTTTATATATTTTAACGTTTAGATTTATTATTATTTTATTACAAATTATGAGAATTATTACATCGATGATTCTACAATGGATAAATCTACCGTCTTATCCACGCCAAACGATTCTATCTTGTCCCACGCTGAAGATTTTCTGCAAATTTTTCTCCATTAATATGCAAATATAATAATATATCGTATCTCCTGGAATTCGAACCCTATAAACCTTTGATCAAACCACTCGAGCAAGAGAACTTTGAAAACCTTGTTTTAATGATTTTTTTTCTTTTGACAAATCCTTTAATGAATTTCTCTATTACACCAATGAATCTATTGACTTTGGGTTACCTATGTTTTACGATTGTCTCTAAACACATGAGTTTTGTAGAGTTAAAGCAATGTTTAGCAATCGAAAGAAAAAGAAAGGCTTCCATTAGAAAGAGAAGAAACAAGCATCAATCAGAGGAACAAACTAAATACAGAAATATAACTAACCTTATAGTTCATCACCTTGAGTGTTCTAATTATTTACATGCACGTATAAAAAAACATATCCCCCAAAACATAAACTCTCCAAGTATATAACACAAAGAAAGAAAGAAAAAATATCGATTTCATCACAAGGACTCATTAGTAAAAGGGATCTCTTGGAACTTAAACGAAGCATTACCGGCATTTTCGCGTTCAAACTGAAACACATCCTCATCCGCCAATGGCATAACCTGTCTGTCACCCACCTGTCTCGGCGGCCTCATAAACTCCGCGGAATCAAGCGTTTCGTTACTGAACAACAAGTGAGTCCCACCGCTGCTGCTCCTGGGAGGTGAGGAGAAAACCGCGGTGGCAGAGGAGGAGGAATCCCAGAGGAAGACGTGGAGGATGATGTGGACTTTGGCGTGACGGTGAAGTGACAGTTTCTGGCTGAGGGAAACAGTGTCGTAGCAGCGGATTGCTCCTGTTGAGGAAACCATCCAAGGCAATACCTTTTGGCTGCCTACACGTGAAACCACAAGACGACGTGATGCCTTGGCCGCTTCTCTGTATAACGAGCTTAGGCCGGATCTTGCGGCTGGTGCATTCTCGTCTTCGTGGTCCGTCACTGAGGACACGTAAATGAAACCCTGTCGAAAAAATATTTCAATAAAAAATCGCAGGAACGGAATGGAAACATAAATTTTGAAATGAAATGTTTTTAGTTTCATTTCATTTCCATTAGAAATTCAAGACAAGTATACACATCTTCACAATTTTTGTTCCAAACAGTGAATTTTTCGTCACATGATTTGAAAGCTAGTCCCTAGTGATACATATATTCAATAGAGATTTTTACCTCTTCAGTGCGGCTAATGGAGAACCCGAGTTTGGTATCTTCTTCTTTGAGTTTGATTTCGAGTGGGAACTCAACACCAAGAGGAGCAAACCAAAGCCGAACCGCTCTCACCACGCCAATATCAACTCCATGGTAATCCTCAAACCCATAAAGACTCGCGTTTGCAAGATTCGACAAATCCGAAAGCGAGGTCGTATTAACTGTCGCGGACGCTGTTTCTCCCGATATCTTTACCATGTAAAATAAAAACAAACATTTTTACATTCAAACTCTCTACAAAAACATTACACAAACTAAGAATTTCGAAGTCTAACCTTTGTGAGCAAAGATTCAGTCTGAATATTCATAAAGACAATGGGAACACCATTAGCTTGTGAACAGCTTAACCATGCATTGGCACGAGCAAGTGTGTCTTCCAAGTCGTTGTACCGTGAACCAGCCCTTCCATAAGCTATTTTTGTTCGAAACAATATTGTCAATATTGAAATACATATATATAAACAAATCTGTGATTAACAGTTTTGATCTTTTGTTTATCTTACCAGAAGCTTTGGGAAGAAAAAGAACAGAGAGGAAATTGCTGGATCCAGAGATTGGTAAAGCTTCTTGCATCCTTTTTTCCCATGGATATGAAACATAACCATCTTGAAGTTTTGCTCTCACCAATGCTTCCACCATTCTTGAGCCTCTTGAATCTGCAAATCAGTATTCACAAAACATTCTTATTTTTGTAGTAAGATCTTTGGTTGAATGCGAAAAATCGATAAAATACTGAAATAGTAGTACTCATTAAGATAGTTCAAGATCTTTTTTTTTCGTTTGTAAAGATGAATGACTTCAATTTTCTATGTAGAAGTATTTCATTTCCTAATTTTCTCACACTAATTACATCCAGCAGAATATACATATATATATATATCTAAGTTAAATCATTAGTACTATAAAGGTTACATTTGAAACTGCAATTAATTTCTTAAAATGTGTCAAGATTCCAAAACATACAACTTCAAATTACAGAGTAAGTATACCAGAAGAAACATTCTTAGTAAATATTAAAGTTGTACATTTTGGAATAAAATGTACATATATAAATCAATATTTATACGTCAGATACTAAATTATCACAATGACGAAACATTCTTTAGTTTTTGGTTAATGATTGAATTAAACATATTCATGTTTTTGTCTATTCGTATGTCAAAAGACTCAAAATATCATTTTTATAACAAAATTCAAAACTTCTTAGTACAATCAACAACGAATTCGTACACTTTCAATCAATTCTTTAATTGATTTCACCAACTATATGATGCAAAAATGAGAAACAAAAGTCAACAAGCAAGCAAGAAAAGTCAACAAAAGAAATAAAGATATTTTAAAACCGACCGAGTTAACTCACCTTGCAAACCGAGACAATCCGACTCAGTCCGATCGGAGAATCCGACAGTATAATTCGGATCATCAATGGATCTGAGCATGTACTGTTTCTTACCGGCGGAATCATTAGGAACAATACAAGCAGATAGATCGGAGAAATCATCGGAACCACGTCTGACTCTGACAACGATCGAAGTTTCTTTGTTCCTGTAAGAATTGTGTAGAACTTTCTGTAACCAAGCTTTACCTCCTTTAAACGGAGCTTTGAAAATAGCTGAACCGGGTCCTGACCCGATTCGTATCTCTTCAACTATATCTCCGGTTTGAAGCATATCGCCGCTCCATTCGTCGCTTTTTGAGCTTCCTTTCAGACAGTCGATTGAGAGGACGACGGTGTTTCCGGGTCGGGTCGTGGAATCGGGTTGGTGGGTACGATCCATTTGGAGATTTTACCGGATTGAGTTAGAGATAGAGAGAGATTGATAGATTTATGGAGTTTGTGTTTTGTAATGTTTCTAAAATGAAAAAATGATTCGATACGCGGAATCTTTGAGAGAGAGAGAGATAGAGCATACAAAGTCGTACTTGGCTATAAGATTTTATTCTTTTCATTAAACTAAATTTTTTTGGGATAATTAAAATCTTAAACAATGACACTTGTGGATCTTTGAAACAAATATTTATTTTGTGGAAGCCGATTGATTAAAAAAATTAATGTTGTTAGACAAATCTAGATTTTGATTTGTTCTTGTATGCTCTTGTTTCAACCTGATCACAATATGATTATGTTTAAAGACTTAAGAGTAATAGATTGAGATTATAAATCTGTTTTCAATCTTTCAAGACGAATTAAGATTCATTTGTTGTTGAGCCCATATAATATAATAATATATCAAAATGATCTCAAGTAATGATATTAACATATCATATAGAAAATTAGTTTTTTTTTTTGTTTAGTAAATTCTGAAAGATCAAAGACGTCACTACCTGTTCTCTCTGTTCACACTACCAGATAATATTTGGAAATCATCTTGTTCTCGTGGGGAAAAAGATAAAGAGAAGATGAACATCTCTCACATGTTTTTTGTCTCTCTCGACGTTGACTTATTAGAAAATGAAGAGAAGAATTGTAAAAGTATGGAAATCATTAGTATATTTGAAATAATATTAGAAGAGAAGAAATTAGGTTTCACTTTTTCACCCTTGACATTTTTCTTAAAAAGACTTTTATATCCACACTTGAATTTTATTTTAAAGATATAAACTTTTCACATGTACTGTTGCAGTTGAATGACTTTCTAATTTTGTTTCTACAATCGTCTTGGATTATCTGTTTTTGAGAGATAAAATTTTATTTTTGATGTTGTGAATCTTGTGATAGTAATTTTTCCACAAGGGAACTTGCCAATTGCGGCATTGCCATTGAAGTAAGGGGTAAATGCCATTTTTTTTGGGAAATTGCAAAACAAAGTCTAGCATATATCAATTTTTTGAACAAATATTGGGTTTTTTTTAAGGGTGAATTAGTGAAATATCACATTTGGGATACATAATATAGAGAATAGTATGTGCAGAACTAAATTTAGGTGTATAGCAAAGAGAAAAGAAAGTTGACTAATTTACCCTTCAATTATTAACTTTTCTTTTTCTACATAAACATGCTTTCCAAAAAAAAATTTGACATTATGGAAAGAAAAAATAAATATTTGTTTGATTGTATATTGTATTAGAATTTTGTTTATTTTTTTATCTAAAAAATAATATTGTACTCCTATATATTTATCCCACGGTTGTTCTTATAAATTTTTAATAGTTGACTATACTTCGTAAAATAATTAAACATACTTCTAAAAATAGCTAACTACAAAAATTAGAAATAGTGAATTATTGTTTGTTCTGGAAATAATAGACTATATTGTAATGTTCTTACTAGCTAACTATACATCTTAGATATGTTGGTATATTGGGTATTTTTTGAACTATGTATACACATATTTTATTTCTAAATATTTGTAATATAGTCAACTATTTAAAAATATTAAATTCATATATGAACACATTGTTCTAATAAAAATAATAAACTATATTGTAATGTTCTTAATAGTTAACTATACATCCGAAAAATAGTTGGTATATTTGTAATGTTCGAAATATGTATAGAACTACTTTCAATATAGTCAATTATTTGTATATTTTGGTAGTATAGTCAATTTTTTAGTATAATTTTTATCTATTTATGTCATGATGATTTAGCTTTGTCTAGACTTTTTATAGCAAAAATTGTTTAGTTAACTATATATGAACGTAATTAACTATTCCAATAACATAGTTATTAGCATATTTAACATTTCAAAATATAGTTAATTATTAGATTTTATTTAAAGTTGCATAGTTAACTATTAAAAACATAGTTGACTATCTGGAGACCACATGTTATTACCTACGACTTGAGTTAATATGTTTATGATGTTGGTTGATGTTTTTTCCTAATAATGCAACAAAAATAAAAACTATTATGCTGTCTTTGATCATTTTTTATAAACATGAGAGATAAAAAAATGAATATGAGAGAAAAAAAAATGAATATGAAAAAAATAATTATGGAAATTAGTATAAGACCATTTATGATAGAGAGGACCATTTTTAATATGGAGCCACTTACTATAATTATAATAAGGGCAAAATCGGAATCTCATATTACTAGGATGTTAGTTTCTCTATTTTATTTTGTGTGTTGTTAGATAGCAAAATATAAGACAAATGAGTAATATAGATTACAATTTCCCTTTTTTTAAACACCGCAGATTTATTATTATTTTATTATAAATTATGAGAATTGTTACATCTACGATTTTACAAACGATTTTCTACCTTACCCCACGCTGAAAATTTCTTATAAGCTAATCTCTATTAATCTGTATAAATATCAATAAATCGCATTTTCTAGGATTCGAACCCTGAACCCCAAACCTCCTGTTGATCTACCACTAGGCCAAAGGGGTTTCCACAACTCACTAATCTTAATAAATAGTTTATGTTAGTAAAGCAAATAAAAACCCCATCTGTTTTATCGAATTAAATAAAATATTATAGAAATCAAAAATGTAACATTAAAAAAAATCGTTTATCACTTTTAATTTACAAAATTTATTATGCAATTACTGATTAAAAACATCCTCAAAGTGAAAATAATAAAATAAGGCTCCACTAAATGGGCCGTGTTTTATCTCCACTAAACTTAGAAGAAAGTTTTTTCTCTCTTTATGGGCTTTTCTAAAACGGCAAGAAATTTTGGATTAGGAAAAGTAAAACGGCGTCGTTTGTTTAGTCTTCATCCTCAACGATTCTCCTTTCTCCAATTTGACGTTCTTTCATTTTTCCCGTTATCCAGACAAAAGAAAAAATGGCGGCTCACTCTTCTTGCAAGTTTAGTTTGGCGAATCCAATGATCTCACAAATCGATTCTTTCTCTAATCAGAGACTATCTGCTTCATTATATGTCGTCCCTACGAGAAAACCTGTAAATTCCCTGAATCTGACGAATCCATGGTTACGCCTTGAAACTTCCGCCTCCGTCCTACGAACTAATCTGAACTCTCGTCGAAGGATCCCAATCGCCGTCGTTTCCAGCTTACCCACCGCGTAAATTTCTCGAATTTTTGTTAAATTTTAGCTAAATTCGATCCTTATGTGCTCGATTTTGTTACAGGAATCCGGAATCTGTGGTTTCTGATGCGAAAAAGCCCAAGTAAGTGTTTTTCGTAGAATTGGGGATTGAATTTGTTTGTTATGGTGGATTTGATTTAGGGTTTTAAGAAAGTTGAGGGATTTCTTCTAAATTCAATGTAGATGGTCATGGAGAGCTATTAAAGCATTTGCAATGGGAGAGCTTGAAGCTAGGAAGCTCAAGTATCCAAATACTGGAACTGAAGCTCTTCTCATGGGTATTTTGATTGAAGGTACTTCCTTTTGTTTATTGCTAATCAAACTAAATGTTGTTCGTGTTTTTCGATACAAAGATCCGTTAGTATCTTGGTATTGGTATTGGTTTATTGCTAACAATACAAAAAGCTCTGTTTCTTGATATTGCTTATGATCTTGGACAATTCTTGTTAGTCATATTGGAATAAGATTAGTGTTGATCTCATTGGGCAGGAACTAGTTTTACTTCGAAGTTTTTGCGGGCAAATAAGATAATGCTTTACAAAGTTCGTGAAGAAACAATCAAGTTACTTGGAAAGGCGGATATGTATTTCTTCAGCCCGGAACATCCTCCTTTAACCGAAGATGCTCAAAGAGCACTTGACTCCGCGGTGAATCAAAAGCTAAAAGCAGGTTTGTCTCTCAAGTTCTGTAACTCAACTTGTCTCTATAACTTTGTGAATCTAATCTTCCGGGAGATGATTCTTATGGTGATAAACTTCGACATGAATGAGAGACGAATGTCTGTTACTTTCTTAGCTTACTTAAGAGATCTCTTTAGTCCTAAACTTTCCAGTTTATGCATATGCATGCTTTGAAGACAGGGAGCCTTAAGCAACATTGTTTCACTGCTTTGTTGTTTCAGATGGTATTGAGGAAATAATGCCAGCTCATATACTGCTAGGGATTTGGTCTGAAGTTGAATCTCCAGGACACAAGATATTGGAAACTCTTGGCTTCAGTGATGAAAAATCTAAAGAGCTAGAGTCGTTTGCCTCTGAACCTGGATTTCGAGACGAATAGTAGCAGTATATTACATTTTGATCATCCTCCATTATGTCATTTTTGTTTGTTTGTATCAAAATCTCCAAATTCATAGTTGCAGTTTTGCAATAATGTTCTTATGTGTTTATACTACTGATTCTCATTTTCAGGTCTTTGATTTGCCTTGAAGAATGATTTTTTTTAAAGCTTTTCTTCAAAATTACAGACTTGTTAAGTTGTAATCTCCTTGACTTCATTTGTTATTTAGCATTTTTATCCCCAGGCTGGATTTGCATATAGACGAAAAACGATTCCACAATGTTATTGTGACTATACCCCTACAAGCCATTGCTAAGCTTTGAATGCCAAACTTGCATACATTCTGATTTCTGAGCAATGGTTACTATTAAGTTTTTAACAATTATCCAAAAAACTATTTTAAAAGTTATTCAAAACTATTTTTTTCAATATTATGCAAATTTTCTACGAATTATATCCAAATCCGTCGTATATTGACCTTATCCATTTAAATAGCGATTTTAATTACTTAACTTATTTGCTTAACCCATTTTTTCCCTTTTTTAAAGGATACATTTCATGTAATAGTTTTTGATATCCTATACATTTTATTTGAGATAAATACACAAGCCTGGCACCCCCATTCGAGGTAATCGGTTTAGCTCATAATGCAATTTTTTGTCCTGATTACACTATGTTTACAATAGTTACTATTTGGGATCCGAGATACGATCCATGATCCGCTCTTATTTATACTAGATTTGTTTTGAAAATAGTATCCTAAATTCTAATTTTATGATTTTCTATGGGGTTTTAGAATACTAATTTAAATATTTTGGGATTCTAATATCCACAAATATTAGGCATGCGCATAAAAACCGAATCCGAATACCCGAACCTTTACTCGATCCGAAAAATCCGAACTTGTACCCGATTCAAAATCTTACAGGTATTTGTATGGGTCTAAAATTTTTAGATTCGACAAAAAACTATACCCGATAAGACCCGATCCGAACATGACATGAATACCTGTATTCCTAAGCATGCCGTATTTATGTCACATTTTTAACTAGTTTGAATTTTAGATTTGATATTTCAAATGTTTTGTATTGTTTTTGCTTCAAAATTTTTCATTTTATAGGTTATTTTTTGTAGATTTTAGAGAAAAAATAGTTTTAACTACAATTGAACCTAAAAGAACCTGAAACCGAACTTGTACTTGAAATGTTATGGGTATTTACAGGTACAATTAATTGTGATCTGACTCGAACCTGTACCGTAAGAACCGCACTTGTACCCGATCCGAAATCTTACAGATACTTGTGGATCTAAAAATTTTAGACCCAACAGAACTAGTATCCAATAGGACCCGACCCGAATACTTGTATGTCCAGGCCTAACAAATATCATGATTTTTGGGCAGATATCGAAGATATCTAAAAACCATATATTAGGATGGATAGTAACGCATATCTTAAAAATCTAAGATACTATATATGAAACCGTTCCCGCCCTAAGTGTATTATCAATAACTAGTTCATTGATTAATTTGAGAAGACTACAAGCAGGAACTTTATTGTAGTTTTTGTTTTTGTTTATCTATTCGGCAAAATACTTAAATATAAGACATTTGTATAATTCTAGGAATAGAAAGTTAAGGAAAATTATACAGTATTAGCACCCATGGCAATGACAATCCACAACGATGTTTTTTTTAGTTTTAATTTTGGCAACGAAAATCCACAAAGATTCTGAATGATGAAGTTTGACCCTCAAAGAGCTCCTGAAAAGTTGGACGATTAACTTAAAAACTAATTGTGCGTACGTACCAAAGTCATTTTTATTGAGTTAAGATACCTATATGAATTGTTAATGATGCAAGACTACACATGTGCATTCTTATTGTTTATCCGTAGTACGAGATTGTTATTATTTCATCAGTAGATGGTTTAAATAGCAAAACAAATAATTCAAATTAAACTATTTATAACACATCAAGAATACATATCTCTCATAGTCGCTAGTGTTTCTAGTAACACACCTCTCATGTGTAATATGTTCACTGTTGTTTTTCTTAACGACACAAATTTCTTTCCACCACCATTGTCGCTAAAGTCATCGTCACTATTATTGCAGCGATTTATACACGGATATAAACCCATAATCAAACCTTGTTAATCTTTTTGTTTTGTACATATAGAGCAATATCAAATCTGAAATTCATTAGACAGAAAACCCAAAAAGATTGTGACATGGACGCATCTATAAGAGAAGTCATGTTAACTTTTTGTTCAGCATTGACATATTGACCCCAATGTTCTCATGCTGGAGTTTATATGTAAATTGCAATATGAGATTAAGAAGATTTTAATAAAACTAAAAAAATTAAGAAGATATAATTAATAATAATATTAATGACGAGATTCCTCATGGATTCAAGAACCGTTGATAAATCATGTCAGTTTTGATTGGTAACTAATCTATTAAACTTACAGTCACTTTAAAATTTATAACGTTTTAGATTGTACCAATAACAAACTTTACCAAAGATGCTACACTAAGCTTTATTTGTACAATTTACAGTTTACAGTTATTTTTTACAGTTTTGCACTATGCTAACAGCTTACAGCTCAAGTTTATCGCTAAAAACTTGTACCGTTTTTGGTTACCAATCGGACCCTTAGGTGAAGTTTTTATTAGCTTTAGCTTTGTCGTTAGCTTAATTTCGTCTCCACTCGATCTTAATTAAGTCTCTAACCATGCCGTCTTCACGCTCCACTAATACTCGCTTAATCATTTAATTAATTCACATGCCCCCACCACTTTGACATTAATTTCCTATTATCACGACATTTTAAGAATACTTAGGCCCAACCCCTGACCAAAAAATGTTAGTTTCAAAATCCAGTTTTAAATTAGGGTTTTGGGTTTTTTTTGTTCTCGTGAAGAATACGTTTTAGTTTCAATTTTTTTCAGGTTTAGTTCATCGTTTTTTAATGTATAGCTAGGAACCAAATATAAGAATGCCTAATAAAAAAAATTCAAACAAAATCTTAGTACCTTAGACACCATTTTTTGCTTATTCAATGATTTATTTACTTCATATAAACACACATTTATTAAATACATTTAGCTGGGAGGGGACCATAAATTGAATTCGTGAGAAAAGCCGAAGCACGATTCGAGGCAATTAGGTGCCTTCCACATGGTGACTTAATTTCGAATTATTTAATTAATCAGCTTAATCTACCAACTTCTTTTTTGTGTTGTTTTATCCAACTTGTGCTCAGAAATATGCATATTCAATATTTGTAGACTTTTTTCTTCCAAGGTGATAGGTTCATTTATTTGTTTAATCTGTTTTTCAAGATATGTGACAAAATTAATATCGTGAACAAGAAAAAAAAGAGTAATTATAGTTTTAATTAACTTATGCTTTACAAGCTTGCATCCCTTTGGCATTTTATAAATTGTCTGTCTTTGCCTTTTCCTCTTTTGTTGTCTTCATCACTAATTTAACTTTGACAACGCATAATCAGAGAAACTTGATAAAACTTATAGTTTTCCATTTGTTTTAATCTCTTCTTAAATCATATTCACAATTATTGAAGTTATACCAACAAAAAACACTATCCAATTCAAATGATCCATCACAAACGATCCACGGTGAACAAGTTCATAATGTTGAATAATGAACGTCCTAGGTATATTTTTATCCCAAATACATATAAAAACTGGTTTGCTAATGGATAGTTGAAAAATGATTTGCTCAAATAAACAGGTTTTTTACCTATTCTGAAAGTACCCTTAATATGTGCTGATTTATTAGGTCATGTCATATAATAAACATGGTTTAACCGAACTTTGGGACAGTGACAATGTGACATACAAGATGATTAGAACATCATATCACTACAAAGTAATGATGGCAATGTTAATAAAAGAAAATCCCACATCGGAAGTTGGAGAATTAATTAACTAATATATAAAGGGTTAGGGCCAATCCATTCATTGCCAATTGGTTTTGAGTTGGAAGCCCATGAGTAACCCAAATTTAATATGGTATCAGAGCCACCCGATCTTTGGGCCACCCCGTGGATGTTGTTCCCACAATTGTCCACGCTACAGATGTGCATGCCTGAGCGTGAGGAGGAGGGTGTTAATGAAAGAAAGTCTCACATCGGAAATTGGAGAATTAATTAACTAATATATAAAAGGTTAGTGCCAATCCACTCATTGCCAATTGGTTTTGAGTTGAAAGCCCATGAGTAACTCAAATTTAATAGGTAAATGTTTATAAATTATATTATTGCTTTAGCACTATTCAAATAAATAAATTTAATTCAACCACAGGCCTAACGTAATTAGTAAACTAATCAAATAATAATCCGTAAAATTCGGGATTGAAAGCAAGCTGTCCTTGTCTCTTTTTGCGAGCTTCTGAGCTCAAACGCTTGTCTGATAAAAATCATGCCTTTTGAGGAATATTTTAAGAAAATTATAACAAGTGATCTCCTTTCCCAAAAACTTTATTGATTTATAATTCGTGAGATAATAATCACGCTTTAATTTTTTTGACGTAGATAATCGTTTGTATTGGGATCAATAATCGTTATTGGAAATTTCAAAGAAAACAAAATTTGGCATCTTTTTTGGGAATATTAATCGTTGCTGATAATTGATATGTCAAATGAATTGAAAACAAAATGACGATCGTGTTTACAAAAAAAAAAAATGACGATCTTAAAAATACAAAATCATTCATCAATTATATATCACCAATGTTTTTCTTTGTTAAACCTTCGAAGATACGCTAAAAATGAATTTATAAGCAAGTGATTAGATACATAAAAATGTAACTAACAAGATTTATTACGAATAGGTTAGATGAGTTTCATATTTTAGATATCAATCTAACAAAAGTCAAACATCAACAGCAACTTCCTCGTTTGGTGGAACTATGTTCTCATATAAGCTGGTCCAGATCGTCAATATATTAATTTTTTGTTTTAAACATGTAAAATACAGCAGCACAATATATATTTCGAATGAATAATACTGTATTGTTTATTTCGTTCAGGTTATTTCATGCAATAATCCACCTTAATCCTGTCTATTCATGTGAATGTAATATTTGGATAGCTATTTAAATGCCCACATATGATACTCAAATAGAGATTATAAATAGATAGAAAACAAAATATTTGGTCATTCGTGAAATTCCATTAGCATCTAATCAAGTTCTTTTGAGAAGATGGTGTGGTTTAACCGCTCGTTTCTAACCGCTTTTTTTTAACGATTATTTTACAACCGCTCAAAAACTTTCCAACCACTGATGTTTCAATATCATAATTAAGTATGGGTACAAAAATAGATGCATTACTGCTATCCATTCACCATTGTACAACTTTACTACAGTAATTTTATCATTTCCTTAGTTTGATTGATTCCTACATCAACCATTCAAGTTGTACATTCCTACATCAACGGTAATTAAGAGGTTACCACTGAAAATATTTTATATATAAAGCTTGAACGTAGTATATCAGAATTTATATCCATGACCATGGGGCTAACAACATGACCCATAATAAGAACAAAAAATCACTTTATTTTACGTAAACAAAATAAAAAGATAGGGCCATATGGGTACCAAATAGATTGAAATAAGTTGATTTTTTTGGTACTAGTTTAACTAAAGAACTTATTCTGTATTAATTATATGTACCATATATAACCACACTAAGCATATAACGATCATACTACGCATTGTGTCACAACCATTTCGACCATATATGCAAAGTAAGAAAAATAAATAGTAATCGAAAGTGCAAAACGAGAGGAAGGAGAAGGGCACGTGGAGAAGGGAAGAGCATGAGAGCCGACAAAGAGTATCTTTTAAGACATGGGTTTCCGTCCACAAGAGTCATGCCATTGCCTCTCTCTCTCTCTCTCTCTCTCTCTCTCTCTCTCTCTCTCTCCCTCCCCTGCACTTCTGCACATTCAATTCAACACTCCCTTGTCTCTCTCGTGCTTTCTCCCTTTGAGTGTGAGATTTGTCAGCGCCTTCTTCGCGTCTTCTTATTACTTACTTCACTCTCTCCAATGCCATATCCACATAATGCATCTTTTTTTTTTCTTTGTGTTATTTATACAATAACATTTATCTACTTTATTGATAAAGACTATGATAATATGTATATATTAGTTACCCAATTTAACAATATAATCTCACTACTTAGTACTTAGCGATCTCCATACCTTGCATTGCCCAAGAAGTTCGAAGATTCTTATTATCGTAGTGAGAACCACTTACATTTTCATGATATATATATATATATCCACAACACTAAACGTGTGCATATATATAATACGAGTTTTGAAGAAAGCATATTAGGAGTACTATAAAGGTTTTAGAAAGAAAGAAAAAAATGGTATGCAATTATTTGAGAAAAATGATGTTTTCATCTTTTTATGAATCTTACGATACCGATGACAACATATAGCAACATATAACAAATTATAGGTTAAAAAATGAATTTCAGTATCAAAACAACAGAAATAAAACTTAGGAAACAAACAAATATGATGATCTATCGAGTTAGTCATTAATTAAGTATAGCTAGAATTTATAAATAACGAATTCTAGCAAGACATAGAAAACAAACAAATATGGTGATTTAATTGAATTGGTCATTAGTTAACTCATGTAAAAGCAAAATCTAGCAATCCAAAATGAATCGAAATATATAAATGTTCGATTGGCGACCGATTTAGCGGTAAAAAAAAGGGTAAACAATAGCATAATAGATTAATAGTTTACAAAGAAAATAAAAAGAGATAGTGGTATATGGTAATAAAATGGTGTATTGCTTTTGATACGGAAAATTGTTATCTTTGGGTAACCAAATTAGGAGTATCTTTTCTTTTATCGCATTGTTAAAATGATACCAACCAAATCCAACATCTTAAACGCAAATGAGAGGGATCCAAACGTTATAGGAAGATTAAATAGAGAGATATTGGAGTAGAGGTGGGGACTGGGGACCAAAGCACCGCCTAAAACATGAGATTGATGTCATTGTCTTAAGCACAAGAATACAAACGCTACATCTCTCTTCCTTCTCTTTCTCTCTCCTCCTAACCCTAATTTACCAATCACCTCAAAACCCCAACACATCTCATACAAACTAAAAGAAAAAGAAAAAGAAAAGAAAAGTTAATAAGCGATGGAGAAATAAAAACCCACCAAAAGCCCTTTTCATTTCCTCCAAAGTACAACTCAAATCAAAAGAGAATAGAAGACAAAAAAGAGACAGAGAGAGAAAAAAGCCCTTACCAAATCAATTAAAGAAGAGAATAAGATGATGAAGAAGAAAAATCCAGCTTGATAGTTGTGGTGAAACATTATTATTATTCTCCTCCTTCTTCTTCTTCTTCTCCATCTAAAGTCTCTCCTAGGTCAAATTCAATTCTCATCTCCTTCACCGATCAATCTCTCAACATAGAATAATGGATCCAGTTCAATCTCATGGATCACAAAGCTCTCTCCCTCCTCCTTTCCATGCTAGAGACTTCCAAATACATCTTCAACAACAACAACAACAACATCAAAACCAGTTTTTTCTCCACCATCACCAACAACAACAAAGAAACCCTGATCAAGATCACGACCAACAAGGAGGAGGAGGGTCAATGAATCGATCCATCAAGATGGATCGCGAAGAGACAAGCGATAACATGGACAACATAGGTAACAATAGCGGTAGTGAAGGTAAAGAGATGAGTTTACACGGCGGAGAAGGAGGAAGCGGCGGCGGAGGAAGCGGAGAACAAATGACAAGAAGACCAAGAGGAAGGCCAGCTGGTTCCAAGAACAAACCTAAAGCTCCAATAATCATAACGCGAGACAGCGCAAACGCGCTTCGAACTCACGTTATGGAGATCGGAGACGGTTGTGACATAGTTGACTGTATGGCTACTTTCGCAAGACGCCGACAAAGAGGCGTTTGCGTTATGAGCGGTACAGGAAACGTTACTAACGTCACTATACGTCAGCCTGGATCGCCACCTGGCTCCGTGGTTAGCCTCCATGGCCGATTCGAAATCCTCTCTCTTTCCGGATCTTTCTTGCCTCCTCCTGCTCCGCCTGCAGCCACCGGACTAAGCGTTTACCTAGCCGGAGGACAAGGACAGGTCGTTGGAGGAAGTGTGGTCGGACCCTTGTTGTGTTCCGGTCCTGTGGTGGTTATGGCTGCGTCTTTTAGCAATGCCGCGTACGAGAGACTTCCTTTGGAGGAAGATGAGATGCAAACGCCAGTTCACGGCGGCGGAGGAGGAGGAGGTGGTGATGGAGGAATGGGATCACCGCCAATGATGGGGCAACAACAAGCTATGGCTGCTATGGCGGCGGCTCAAGGACTGCCACCGAACCTTCTTGGTTCGGTTCAGCTGCCGCCGCCGCAGCAGCATAATGATCAACCGTATTGGTCTACGGGTCGACCACCGTATTGATTAGATTGCTAAATTTATATAAATAATATATTTACACACATGATGATCAACGATATATTAGCTATGTATTTATATATATGTAGCTATTTTTACTGATAGATTTTACATATATATAAAGCAAGCTAACATGGAATGATTAAAGGAGGTGTATGAGAAGATTATGAAGACGGCGATGATGGTGAAGAAACTTTCAGATGTATTTGCGGATCAACAATTTACAGTAGATGTTTCAGGTTCTTCTGTGTTTTTCCTTCTTTCTTTATTATTGGGTTCGTTTTGATTAGATGGTAGATTTTTCTATGTTTGATTATGTAAGGTTTAAGTTGTTGTTTGTTTATTGAGGTTTCTTTTCTTTGATGAATTTGGTTCTTATTTAGTTATGTTTGGTTTGTTTTGGTTGTTTACAAGAATTTCTCCAAATTAAACTATTTTTTGTACGATGGTTATGACATTAACTATGGTAATTCAACTTCCATGATTGATTAGCTATCAACATTTTATATTACTATTTTCTTGAAACGATTATCTTCTCCGGGTTTCAATTTAACAACCTTTTAGTTTTACATTTTTTTTTTCACACACACAAATTCAAATTTAACACTGAAAAATGTTGAACAATTTTTTTGAGTGAAATGGATACAAAATCCAAGGTAATGGTATATTTATAGATAACAATTATCATGCATGAAAGTACATGGATATGTATATGACAACCTTTGCACTATAGCTATTTGTATAAAATATAATACATATGATCTTGCACAAATTACAATACATCATCAAAATTTTAATATGATTAATCAATCTATCCATCTCAACATAAGGGAGTTTCAATAGGTTGACAAATATTAAGTGTGTTGTTTTAGTGTTACAAGTAAAAATATATAGGATGCTTCCAAAAATAGAAAGGATGGCCTCTCTTTGTGATTTCAATTATTATTGGTGTGAAAGTAGACTTTTGATTGGTCAAAAAAAAAAAGAGGCTTTCATGTAGTGTTTGATACCATCTTCAAAATTTAAACAAGTATATATTTATTTTTTCACTAGTCATAATCACTGCTCAATCACACATGCTTCCACTCGTGTGACAAATAAAAGAGTAAATTTGGAAGCATATTCTTCTCTCCGAATCTTTCTCTCATAGAAACTCACATCTGTGAATTGTGTTGGGGAAAATCTACCAAAGCTAGGCAGATAGACTCCTACAATCTTCCAAAGTAAATGTTTTCACAATGTAAGCCCAATTTGAGGTCCAATTTCAGAGCTTAGCCACCAATATTACGGCCCGCATTGGGCCCATATTGCTCATATACTTACAGTAAGCTTTTTTGTTTTTTCAGTGTGTATTAGAGCGGTACCAATGCATACGCGCGAGTTTTTGCTTCATTGTATATTTTTGTTTCGAAAATGTGTTTTTAAATGTTATAAATTGATGTAACATATGCGACATAAACTTAAAAATTTGTTGTAAATTCATCAATATACATTTTTTAACAAACTACAATGACCTTTTTCATCAAATTTTTTAATCTCCCGAATCTAAAGATCCAATTTTAATTTTCCAAAAACAAAAAAAAAGAAAAGAAAAAGACATTGCAATATTGCTTTCTAAAGATAGTTGGATTTCTTCTTAAGCTTGGATTGAGTGAACTTTTATTCAATGCAAGCTAGCAAGTGAGAGAAAAAAATATATGAGTTAAAATATCTATATTTCTTGAAAGGTATAAAAATTAAACATTTAAATTTGTGAGAGCACGTTTGCCAAATCAACGTATAACCAAATTTCAATCTAATCATCCAAACGGAAAGCCTAATTGTGCTTGATATATAGATCATACCATGTTTCATCTTGTGCACTTTCTTACATCTATCTTAACCCTCTTCGACGTAGCGACGCTCGTTTCTAGCACTTTCTTCTTTATGAGGGTCTGGTTCTTCATCAACAACTTATCCATCTTCTTTTCCTCTATCTTTAACTTATATTGTAACAAAAAAATTTCGATTTCACAACAATAATTTGATATATCATTTGAAAACATCTATAACTTATAATTCTCGATTTTTTGTTCATCCTAACTGTTTGTTCCAAGTTTATAGTTAATCTCGTGGCCAAAACGCAATTTCAGCACCAATAAACTGTGACTAGGGGGAAGAAAATTTTCATTCATTCTTTTAAAAGAAAAAAATCGTGAGCATACAAAAAAAATGGATTCATACCTTCGTCCAAATCCATATCTCGTTATATTTGACATTTTTTTGGCGTTTGATCACCTCCCCTGTTACCATGTTTTAACGGTAAAATTAGATTTGTTATATTGAGAACCATAGCTGAACAAACCTTGACTATCCAAAATTGAAAATTCACAAGCATGAAACCCATAATACACTCTAAATAATATGAACATATAGGAAACAAAGACAACAAAGAAAAGAAGAAGTTGTATCCCAAATCCAGAAAGGCATTAGGAATAGAAAACACACACTACATAGATCGATAGTTATTTTGAAACCACTATTGGCACCATGAGTGTACTCTTTTTTGTTCTTTATAGAGCCATTAGGCCACATGTCTTCGCATTGTGCATTATAACTTCCATCATCGTTATCTGTACAAACCAGATGAGACATCAACAGTTAAAAACTAACAAGAATGAGCGATTTCCAAACACTAACCACGTGTCAACGAAATGAAGTGAGAGAGTTCCTTCTCCATTCAACGAAATGAAAATCAATCGAAGAATCCATTTTTCATGAATTATCGCATAATGTCCCTTTCCAAAAGAGTTCACAGGTGTTATCTGATGACTCGACATACAACATCAAAACTGATTGAGACCACCATTTTGGATATGCCCATTTTCTCATAACTGATTGAGATCATCATCATGTCAAATGTTTAAAGCTGAATCAAAAACAGAACCGAGAAGCAAATAGGTTCAATCTCAAGGCGTCTAGTTTTACAGACAAACAAGCAAAGAGACTCCAGGATTCATAAGAAACCTCCAAGACCAGCAATTTTCATTTTGAAACCCCAACATCGAACATGATCACATCACATCAACATTACCCAGAAGAAACTGATCAAATACAGAAGAAAAAACCCCAAATACTTAAAACAAACAAGGAAGTTTTTTTTTGTTTCTTTCCTTTCAAATCCTCTGGACTTTATCCGCCTTAACAACGGGATTCGCCTTTGCGATTGCATCGCGTCCGACTTCTTTGAAATCGAAGCTACACTCATGCTTCTCCGGGTATCTATGACTCCCGCAAAACGTGCTACCACATTTGCACTTAAACCCCATGACTCCAACCTTCTTGTTACAGCTGAAACACCTGTTAGGCCGTGTAGGTTTCGACGGCTCTGCCTCCTCCTGTCCCGTCGCTAGAGGAACCGAAGACGGCTCAGCGGTTACAACAACGGTTTCCACAGAGACTGGTTTAGTTTCCAGAGGCTGTTTTTGTTCTGGTGTTGTGATGAGACTGCAAGATGGAAGCTTTAAAGAGTTCTTGACCGCAGCTTTCGCTACTGCGGTTTGATCTTCCTCGGCACGAAGGCTTCGATAACATTTCGAACAGAGGTTCATGTTTGATGGCGAACCGAAGAAACCGCATCCGTTATCACAGAGCTTTGGCTCTGATGGTGGGAAGCTTGTGCTGTTGTTTTGCTCAGAACCCATTTGTTTTTGTTTGTAATCTTTTCTTCTTCTAAGATATATTTCACCTTCGTTAACACAAAGAACACACAACAATAACCATTAATTCAATTCGATTTAATCCAGATTCGATTAAAATCATTTTCGATACAATCAAAACACAGAATTTTGTTTTTAAGATAAACAACAACAAATACAAGATCAATTTGCCTCGATTAAATCTAACACAGCTTCGATAAGATCAATTCGATTAAGCCCAGGTTCGAGTAAGATCAATTTTCAATACAATTTCAAGAATTTGGAATTAAACGGATTATTATTCTATAGATAATCCATAAGACAAAGATAAGGAAATGACCCAAATACTAAGAAACATTTCCACGCATGACCTAAAAACAAAATCTTCAGATCTGTCGAAGAACAAATCAAATCAATCCAAATAAAGAGGAAATTTTACCAGAAAGGGTCAGAATGAAATGAATTTTTTTCGTCCAATTTTCCAAAGCTCGAAATTCACACAAAATTTTTAAAAACCAAAAATAAAAATCTGATCTTGGGAAGAAGATAAGGGATTGGTTTCTTGAGGGATTTGTTTAATCTGTTGAAAATCGATCAGAACAAAACAAATCCCTGTGATTTAGGTAAGAAAAAGAGAGAGAGAGATTGAGATTAGAGAGATGGCGAAACACGCAACAATGGTTGATCAGAAAACTTGACCTGTATTATATCATTTCGGTTTACAAGACACGGTTTCTTTTTTTTTTCTTTTTTTTTTAATATACGTAAGTGTTTGCGTGCAATTGAATGATTTTTAGCCGTTAGATTTGTTACGACCGACGTTATTGTGACGTTACTGTTTTATGATCGAACGGCTAATTATGCGTAAGGGTATAAGTGTAATATAATGGGATTTGTGAGGTTGGAAGAGTAAAAGTCAAAGTCATTTTTCCATTTTTCCGGCAGTCCACTGTTTTTCCTTTTTTATTTTATTTTGGGCCCATAGTCCATTGTTTTGTTGTAGACAAATTTAATAGAATAATTTTTCCATTGATTTACATAAATTTGTTTAAAAAAATTTAAGCTGCTGGTATAAGAAAAAGTCAGAATTTTCCATTTTTCTAACATTATTTTTTTGTTTAATATGGTCTGGTCTGAATTTGATTTTCCATTAAGAAAATTAATTATGTAGATAATGAGAAAAGATTATTTGGTCTGTTTAACTTTAAGCAATAATTTTTTTTTGACCAAAAAAAAGAAAGCAATAATTATTTGGTTTGCTTAATTCACCCTTTATATTCACACAATCAAAAAAAAAAAAAAATTCGTTACAGGTATGTCCCCCACAATTTCATTTTTTTACTTTCTTTTAATTTATTGTAATAGAATGCAAATATCTAAAGAAAACAAAATTGTATTGATTGGTTTGATTTGTTTAAGCAATAATTAAGGTGAACCTAATGTTGAATATGTCTTCGAGCTTACGCCTTTCGGGTTGATTTAGTTTTAAAAATGAATAATTCTCTCTTTTATTTTTTCTTTTTAAGCTCGAACAAAAAAAAACTCCATACTATCAACAAAGGATATACGGGAAAAAAACAAAACATTTACAATATACAAAATAATTGGTCTAGTCAGACATGACAATCAATGTCTTCTTTTAAGCAAAACCACGAATAAACTTATAGATAATGCTTAGATCATCTTCCACCATGATTCATAAATCATAAACCATTGTGAATTTGTGATTAATTAGAAACCCTTTATGATTATATTTTAATCTATTTTTTTTTCTAATTATGTTATTGTTAAGTTTCAAATGGAAGTATTATGAGACCTACAAATATGAGTGGTTTACACATTCCCTACGTACCCTACCCATTTCTAATTTTCAAGAAATCATGTTGTTTTCATTTTTCAGAACCAAACATCTTGTGTTTCTTTTCCACGAGAGCCAATCCTGCCTTTCTGAACAAAAGCTAAAAGCATAGAATAAAACGAAGAAGATGGTGCCAAAAAGATTATGCTTATAGCTTATGAGCTTAAGCTATTACTGAGTAGTAAGTAGAACCAACTATGAAGTCAGAAGTTAATTTGAGTATATAACTTGAAGTTGTTATGAATGAAGAATATTTTACCTTCCATTTTCATTGGTTAACCAAACACAGAATCTTTCTGTAACATCAAATCACTTAGCTTTTCATGATGAAGCAAAGGACTAAGAGATATAGCCAAAGAATGGTTTGGATACTACAAAATATTGCAAAGAAGCTAGGATGCTCACAATACTTCTTTTTTGGGAGATTAGTATCATAACCAATAAAAAAAAAATTTAATAAGAAAACCATAAGTAGATCATTACAAAACAATTAAAACAGCCAACCATTAAACACACAATATTGTTCTGGAAAATCTCAATTAGGGTTCATGTAATCACTACTCCTTTTTGTTTTTCCATACCATAACAAGCGAGCAACCCATCAGAGACATAACCACTGTCTGCAAAACATAACGAAATTATATCTCCAATTAAAACAAAAACATTGTTAAGAATGAGCAAATAGATGTAACAAAACGAGGTGGTTTAGTGAACGTACAGAAATTGCTGGAGGCACACCAACGAGAGGATCTTGAAAGAACTTTGTCGCGAGAGCCAAAGCAAGAAGACTACTTTGCATTCCTGTCTCATATGATAATGTTCTTTGTAGGGCTTTTACATCAGGTGCCTTGCTAAAGAAGAAACCAGCAAAAAAGTAACCCGCGACAAAAGCCAATAGATGAAACGTGACAACGAGGAACAGAATGGTTGCGCCGAATGGAGACAAGATTGAGTCGATGTTCATAGAGATGGGTGCTCCCATGCAACAAGCCATGTCGATAAGTGTTAACGCAGGAAGAAATGGTTTGATTGCATTAGACAACCTTGGAAATAACCTGTAGTCACATTTCTAACGTAACGTTAGTGTTTTATCTGGATTAATCGATCATATCCTATATCTCCCCAAACCAAACCGGTATTGTCGATCTAAAACTGAATCTGAACCGGACTAAAAAAATTGAATTTTATAGCAGACTCTTCGATACTAGATTATGATTTAATTTCTTTGGTACTTCATTTTATCATATAAAGCTTGATATGTTTACTTTGTAATTAACATAGTCACGACACGTGTTAGTTAATCAATCAGATTTCTAATTGAAGTATTTTCTGTAGTAAGATGGTGTCTCACCGGTTTAGAAGCAATCCTGCAGCAATAGGTGTAATAACAACTTGGAGAATGCTAGAGACCATCCCAAACACATCAATAGGAAGCTTTTTGCCAATGAGCAAGAGAGAAAGCATTGGCGTAACAAGGACCGCGGTAGCAGTAGATATCGAAGTCATGACGATGCTAATCGGTGCGAGTGAAGGATCCGTCAAGAAAGTAGTGTAACTAGATAGCTGAGCTCCACTAACACATGATACCAACATGATTCCAGCACCTATAGGAGTAGGTAAATGGAAAAGAGAGACAGCGATTACGCCGATAATGTAACCTAAGATAGGTTTAATCAAGTATTGTCCGATGTACCCCGCGAAAATAGCATCTGGTCTTTTAAGAGCTTCAAGAAAGTCTCTTTCGTTAGAGTTGATTCCAACAGCAAACATCATGAAACCTAAGGCAGGCACAAAGTACCTAAAGAAGGAATAATATAGTAACTAGATCAGATTCTGATATCTAGTTAAAAGCTTGCGAAATCGATCAATTTAGTAATTAGGTTGTTGATCTAAACCTTGGTTTAAACCATGTGAAAGAACGTGGATAGAGAAGAGCTAAGATTGCACTTGAGAGAACTGTATGAGGAATAAAAGAGTTTGCTTGCTTTAATGTTTCCATTATAGAAACTTTCTTTTGGTAGATCTGAAAACGAAACAGAAAATTGTTAATTGTTACTTGCCAAAGAAAAAGCGCGATTTTTCTCGATTTTGTTTTACCTCGTTTGAGTCAGATTCTGCAACATATCTCCTCCATGTAAAACTCGACCTCCCATCTTTGGATTGTAGAACACGGCAAAACCAAAAATCAAGAAACTGAATTTGCTTCTACCGCAAGAAATCGAGAAACAGAGTTTGCGAAATTTTGCTTACTTTGCGAAATCGAGTTAGTTTGTAGTGGAAACCCTACAGAGCATGATCCTGCAAGAGAACCCAACTCATCAAAAACAAGTTTTAAAGACTTATATTACATTTTTAAAAATGGTTACTTTCTAATAAACGTAGCTTTAAGAACATGGTGAAACAGAGGAGAAAGTGAAACCTAGAGAAGAAGAGCATGAGAAATTTGCAACTCGTCGAGTTTTGTGAGAAACCACAGGGTAGGAATAGCCTCGAGGTTGAAGAAGACGATGTTGAGACTTTAAGAAGATAGTCTCAATCGGAGAGATCACGACCATTTTTATGTTTTTACTTTTTTTGATGGATCTTGTTCTTTGTTGGATTTTTTTTTTTTGAGAAAAATCTTTGTTGGATCTTCTTCTCTATCTTTGTTGATAGACTTATAAGCAGGAAGTACCAATTTACCAACCTGATAAAAGAAACGTTTTCATTAGACATGGAAAACATTACCACGATAGGCACGTGTGAGTGCAACACACCAACTTATCGTCTCAAAAGCACTCGTTTTTGTTTCTTTTTTCTTTGTTTAAAAAAAAATAAAAAAATTGGGTTTCGATTGGACAAATCTCATATTTGAGCAAGCAAATCAAGAAACAGTTTTTTATGATTACTCGAGAGTGTCTCGGACCTTGTTCCTGTAAAAGTGAAGCAAAATATTAGTCTATTTGTGAAATTGTGAAATGGTTTGGTTACAGTTCAATTTGATAAATTACTATTTAGTAATGGGTATGGTTACATATTTGTTAGCGTTCAAAGAAAAAAAAATTACAATATTTGTTAATTTTTATTTCGGAGCATTTTGTTTACTAGGAATAACCATTGGGGGAACTCACTCCTGCACAGCCAGTAAATACACGAAGGCTGCAGAAAACACGATTGAAAGGTGTTTTCCAACGACTCTCCGACGCCTTTCGGAAAAATCTACCAGTTGTGGTTTATTTTTTAGTTTCGATTCGATTTTTTGGTTTTCGTCGGTTTTATATAAATTGAAACAAGATAATATATTACCATATTTGCTAATTTCAAAATTAAACTCATATTATTTACAATATTTGTTAATTATAATTACATTTATAATTTTTGATATACTTTTGTATAACAAATGGAGTATAGAAAAGTGAAAAAAATCAATTTCAGAAAGAAAAAGACTTATAATTTATCAACAAAATCTTATGATAAGTGAAATCTTCTAAGAATCTATAATTTTGGCAATAAGATCTAAGTAGTATTTAAAATAAATAAATGAATAACACAATACATAAATAATAATCAAGTCAGTTAATATAAATAACTATATATATACATGCCTCCAAATTAATATATGCAGTACAATATGCAACTATAAAAGATTTTATTTTGACATTTGACACTACTAGTGGAACTATAAAACCTACGAATCTTTTGCTCAATTTTCACTTCTCTGTTCTTACCAATGTCATACTCTCTCTTTGCAGTTGTAGTCTCAAAGTAAGAAGAATTTAGGCCTATTGTAGATTGTTCTTTGTTTCATTCTAGTATCAAAAATTATGTAGAAATTGGTAAAATTAGTTTTTTGTTATTGTGAACGTTTAGGTTTATTGATATTTATGAGATTAAGTAGAATCAAGGGTTTGTAATGTGGTTTCTTTCAAATTGTATTAGAAAATACTTCATGAGACCAACAACATGATTATTTACGAATACTACAAAATTAAAACATTTATTTAGATTTCTTTATTGCTAAATAGATAGATTTTATATTCTTACATTTGTATGGAACCGTATAATACGACGACCATAGCTACAATATAAAGATATTAATGCTTTTTGGATTCTTGGTGTCACTAGGTTGGAAACAATCTTAGGAAACAATGGAAACTCAAAGGAGAAGAAATTTGCAAATAAAGAACAGATTGATCTTCCCATGGACACTTTAGTTCTCATACTATCTCCTCTTTCTCTTAAAGACAGCAGTCGTGCTTCTGCTGTTTGCAAAACATGGCATGAAGTCGCTGTTTCTCTTCGGGATCGTTCTCCTTGGCTTGTGTATTTTGATATTGATCTAACCGGAGTCTCTTATGGTTTTTTTGACCCAATGGAGAAGAAAAAGACCAAGGCGATGAAGCTACCTTATATATCTTTCTATGCAAATATTTGTTACTCCAAAAATGGATGGCTACTCATTGACGATTACCATGAAGGTACCAAGAGATTATTCTTGTTCAATCCATTTACTCGAGAGTACATATTATTGCCAAGTTTGGTAGCAATTGGAACCATTGGAACTCAATTCGCTTTCTCTTGTGCTCCTACAAACAAAAGTTGTGTGGTGTGTGGCATTAATAATTGCACACCACATAAGTTCCTCATCCACACTTGGTATCTCAGTGCAGCTGAATGGGTAACCAAGGAATTCCATAGACCGACACCGACACGTTTAAGATGTTACGCAAAAAAAAATATCGTATTCTTGGATGGTTGTTTTTGGTTTCCGGATAGAGATTGGTTAGGAGTATTCGATCCATTTGCGCTTAATTGGGATACTATTCCTGGTCCACTTCCGGACATAAGCCCGTTTCTTAGGTGGATAACTGAATACAAAGGAAACATATTTCTTGTAGATGTGCTCTCCAAGAGGAGACCGCAACTCTTCGTGTTTAGATTTAATCGGTTGCGTTCGGTTTGGTAAAGGAAGAAAACATTTGATGGTTTGTCCATCTTTGTCAGTGATGAATCAAGCATTATGACATATGGGCTTGCAGGGGATATGAGTAACATTGTGTATATGTGGGATTCTGATTTAGATCCTGATCGTCCGTCCAAATACTCCTTATATACAAGAAGTTTTTGTGTGGACCATGACGGCTATTGTGATGAATTTTCAACCAACAATGGGATGCATTATGGAGCGTGGATCGAGCCACCCCAGAACATCTCTATCTATGACTTTCCCATTATAGATCCCTCACTTGTGCTGAAATTGGCAAATTAAGTTTATTTTTTTGTGTGTTTAAGGTTAATTAGTCTAGACTTTTATAATTAAGGTTGAGAGACATGTTTTTTACCTTATTGCTGGGTATTGTGATAGCAAGAGATAAAACAACTCTGTTGGCTCCTGCAAAAGAAGAAACAAGAAGATAAAAACAAATGATAATTAAAACACATGGTCATGTCAGTGTGAGGTATGGAATAGAAGATTCAAGTTATTTATTGTAAAACATTTGTGATTAATCAAGCAAAGTAGTGAGTAGTGACAAAGAGCGCATAATGAAACGAATCACATAAACAAAACAAAAAGTTACCTTACTCGAACGAGGAAGCATTCCTTTCCTACAAGACAATTTGCGCGTGCCGCTGCCACACCAAACCAACCCTTCGTCTTCAAACTGTATCATCAGATTCCCTAAGCTCCAATCATCGCTCGCGTAGTCCCAAGAACACAAATAATAATGATTTAGAAGATTACCGTTCCAGATATCTACTTAAGGAATATATCAGACTCTCTACATTCCGATATAGAATCAGATGTTGGCAGGATTCAGCTTCTGGTTCTGTTCACATTTCACGCTTAAGGAAGCACACGTCCAGCACTGCTTCTCACTTTACATTGGAGACATTTAAACACTCTTTGTTGTGTCCATTCCACAGAGAAGAACTAGTAACTAAGAGATCTGAACTTTTTTTAGCCATCCAAATCTATTCCATAGTCTTGAAAACTTCTCTGTGTCAATCTGGCGGAACTCAACCTTGAATTTTAGGCTCCACGCGTTATCAGGCAACTTTACGAGGTTCCTGCAGTCTATGAATCTCAATTCTTCAAGAGCAGTCAGATATGAAATGGAAGAGGGTAATTCTCTAATGGCCGTCCTGCTTAAATCCAGAGACTTTAAGCTTTTCATCCTTCTGGACAAGTCCGGAAATCGCTCCAGGCTTGTGCAGCCTGACAGATTTAGTGTTTCAAGATTCTTCAACTTGCAGATGCTTGTTGGAAGATTTACAAGGTGTCTGCTATTTTCCAGGTCCAATTTCTCAAGCAATACCAAGTTCTTAATCGATGACGGGATTTCTTGTATCATAGTCCCACCCAAGTACAATTCTTTCACATTTGGTGAAATCTCTGGAAAATTCTCTAGCTTTGAGCAGCCAGAGAGATTCAGAACCTCAAGAGATTCTAAATCAACCGTAGATGGAATACTCTCCAGCTTCGAGCAGTTCTTTAGGTTCAGAAAAACAAGCTTCTTAAGAGAACAAATTGACTGGCTGATACTCGCTAAACTGTTACAGCCTTCAAGGTCAATATGCTCGAGATTAGGCGCATTTGAAAGTCTTGGGGTTTTTGTTAACTGGTAGGAGTAGCTAAGTCTCATCTTTTTAAGCTTTTCCAGATTCTGCAAAAGAGTGAAATAATCATGAGCAACACTTCATGGTTTTGCCATATTTTGACTGAACTGCTAGTACAGAAATCTTGAACCTTACCTTTTTTCCTTTCCAAAGTTTCTTTGCGCAGCTACTTGGCAAGTTAAGCTCTACAAGGTTCTTTGGATCAAAACTCCGCGGCAAGGAGCTTAAAGGATAATGTTCCCAATGGAGGAGCCTTAGCTTGCTTGGCAAATATTCAAGACCTTGAGGTAAAGACACTCCACAGTTCTCTATCACTTCCGAGCAATAAATTTTTAACAGTCTAAGGTTACACATTTTCTCAAATATATTGGGATTTGCATCAAATTTTAGCTTTGACATGTCCAGGAAAATGCCCTCAATAGCTGATGTGCCCTGAAAATCAAGAGAAAAGATGTCAGCCTCCAGAACTAATTTAGCCAGAACAGACTTTACGGCCTATACAATAGAGATGCCAGAGCTTGTCCTGATGACTTACTTTATCATGTATGAACACATCCATGATGCCTTCTGGATCCCACAACCTACTACGATATTCTGGCCACTGAGATTCTTGGCGAACAATTTCCCGACCCGTTGCCTGGATAAACCTGAGCATGTCGAGCAAGTTGTGTGATATGGTTAGCAGTGATTTGTCAACAAGGCTTCTAAATCCAACATGTGCAGAGAAACCACAACCATCAAGCAACATTGCAACGTCGTCTTTATCCATCTTTTGAAAGAAACATGCAATGTCCAAAAATATACTCCTCTCGTTATCATCAAGCCCACAACAGCTCCTTTCAAATATGTCTTGAATGTAAATGGGAGAGGATTTCTGAATTTGTTGTGATAACCGTTGCCATTCTCTAATTGATTTGCTCAAGAATTGAAGAACCCGGGGATTTCCACTTGAGAATCTGACCAGCTCAAGTGACAATGCCCTGTTAGGCCCGGGTGATAAAACACTCCGAAATGTCCCAGATTCAAGAAGTAGTAGAGAATTAGATAAATCTAATGGCTTGACCTCATAGACATTATCGATTTTACATTGTACGAAAACATGTCTATTCCTAGAGGTTATGATTATTCTGCTTCCTGGACCAAAATACTTAAGCTTTCCCAAAAAGGTTTCAACATCTCTGAAATCATTCACATTGTCAAGAATGACGAGGACCTTTTTACTCTGAAGCCTACTCCTCAAGAAACTTGCTTTAATGTCGGAAAACCGAATAACACGTGGTTCTACCTCTAAAACTTTAGACAAAAAATCCTCTCTCACAGCATCTTGCCCTTTTGCCTCTACTTCTTTATGAAGATCATTCAGGAAGACACAAGATTCATATTGGACAGAGATTCTGCGAAAGGTTTCTTCAGCAATGGCTGTTTTTCCTATACCAACAGTACCCCATATACCTATACTGCGAACATCGGGGGATTCAAGGCATAGCAGTGACAAAATCTCCTTTATCTGCATATCCATCCCAATCATATTCTCCTTATCAATGGAACATAACACCTTTGAAGCATCTCTGACCATCTCATCTATAAGTTCGGACTCAGACCTGCGAGATTGTAAGAATAAAAGAGCCGAGGCAATTATCAAGAGAAAATCAAGGATGAAATATCTAATTTATATAACCATATGCTTGCAGACCACTGAAAAGACATTAGATATTGCTAAGTCTAACACTAAATACTTTCATGAAAAAAAAAATTAACAGTAATAGGAATCACTAACTGCCTTTGCTAAAACAAAATTCATACAATTCTCCCTTATTAAAGGCTTTTTAGAATTGGAACCTAGGAATCACATACTTATCTGTCAACATGTAGCCCGGCATCTGAGCTATTTCCTTCAAAGCAGCCTGCCACCTATTTGGCTCATCTTGGAGAAAAAATCTCTCATAATTCTTGCTGTTGCTGTTCAAATCAGATGGCGATATTCCGTAAAACAGGGGATAAACCACTCGAGGCCATTTTTGTTGGTGTTCAAGAATGGTTAAGAGGTTGGAAGGGACATATGTGCTCGTTAAGAATATGATCAAAACCCTACATTCTGGATTTCCATCCACTTCATCAATGTCTTCATGGACAGAAATCCCTCTCCGGCAGAGGGCAGCACGAAGGTGGCTAATGAAATCATCTTTGCTTACGTCCCCTCTTTTGTATCTGATTACAACATCATAGTCTGTGGAGGCGGATGCAACACATGTGTCTAGAGGCTCATAGAAATCAATTGAACCAGATAATTCACTAAAATCAGATCTTTCATCTACGGTTATGCCCTGCGGCTTTGGAATGCAAATGCTTAATTCAGCGTCTTGCAGACTCGGTGAGGACCTTGGCGGAAAATTTAGAAAGTCCGCAGCAACAATAAAACAATCTACATTTTCATAAGCTTCACGCTTCAGCATGCCAAGAGTTTCCTGAAAAAAATGTCGCGTACATCAGCTTTCACTTTGATTAAACTACCCCGGGGGGAGTTAACATTTATACGTAGCAATAGATAGCTGATTAATGAATTGATGAACCTGTTGTATAGAAGTAAGATCAGTGGTGTTTAGAATAGTGATGCCATCAAACGAAACTTTGATGACCTCATAAACAGAGTTGAAGAGAAGAAAGGCTCCGTGAGCTTTCGAGTTGTAGATGTAACACTCTTTCTCATCCAAAACGCAATGCATCGAATGAGATACAATAGCATCCCACCACCTTTTCTCTGGGATTATTCCTTCTAGTATCTGTGAAACAAAAGAGAAAGAAATAGTCAAGCATGATCACACTTGTTCATATATCATTGCTGGTTCGGTTAGATATCTTACTTGAGGAAAGGCGTTTGAGTGAACCGCAAGATGACGGCGAAGGTCCTTGACGGTATGGATCCCAGCTTGCGCCAAACGGGATTCAATAACGCCGTTTTTGGCGATGTTGCGTAGCCTCCAGACCTCAGAATCAGGATACAAAGGGAAGTGTTTTCGATAATAAGCTGCGAAACCAAAATGCACAAAATGATTTCTCAAAGACGAGCAAATTCCTCAGCAGTAATCTAACGAACTGACTCACATTCTCCACGCTGGTCTCTGCAAAAGAACGCTTCAGTTATCGCCACCACAACTCTTTGTTTTTCTTCCATAGCTTTAGCCCCTAATCGGAACATCATGTTCTTCAACCAGGACGAATTAGTGAAAACGACGTCGCTGCCGATTACTCCGAACCCGTCCTTAAGAGTCACAGTCAGATCTCCGACGAGCAATGGTCGTTTCCCTTCCCGTGGCCAAACTATATTCCGGTTAAACGTAGAGGTGGTCAAGCTTTCTTCGGTGATATAGGCGTTCAACACTATGATCTCGACCCGCAAGTCCAAGGTAACTCGAGCGTTTGTAGCGGCGTCGACGAGCTCGATTGCTATTGGTGAACCGTCTTCTGCCTCGATCTTTGAATACGTGGATATCCATGGTGGCGGCGAGTTTATGAAACGTAGCTTCAACAATGGAAGCTGCTGCGTCTCTGGAAACCATTGCAGAGTCGAATCACTAGACTGTGTTACGGTTGATATCGTGCTGTTGTCGGTGTCTTTGTGAACGCCGAGAGAAGGAGAACGTTGATTGTATAAGAATTCAGCTGCTTCTTCTTCTATCGCCGTCGCGATTTCCACCGTCTCATCTCTCGTCGCTGGTTCCTTTCCTCCTCTCGGACTAGCATTATCCGTCGTGGCTAATCTCGCCGCCGGTGACACATCTCCGCCGCTTGATTCGACGAAAACCTTAGAGGAAACCCCGGTGAGACGCTGGACGACGTTCTTGAAATTGGAGGGTGTGGTGCGTATGCTCTTCGGAGAAACGGCGTCCATAACCACCCGTCGTCGAGCAGCGGACCGCTGACGTCTTCTATAAGACGTTGGTATAGAATTTTGTTGTTTAATGACGAATTGCGTAGGCTTAAGGTCTTGATCCGGCGAATTTCCATCGTCGGGAGGATACTCCGATGGTTCCATTCTATAGATTACTTTGAATCTCTGATCTCTCTTTCTTGTTTACCTCCGATTTGGGAATTGAATTGTTTGAAAGAAAAATTGATCCCAAAAGCAATGACTAGGTCAGTTGTCCCACCGATTTTGACTAGGTCAGTTTGACTTTTTTTATTTTTTTGTCAAGAGCAGTAATGGAGCACCACAATTATTGATCTGTACAGTAATGGAGAGACTTGACAAATTGCATCGAAGCTTCTCTCCTATGGAGTCTCCTCCTTCTTCCTCTGCAGAGCTCGATGTGTTTCTCAGTTTCAGAGGCTTTGACACACGCAACAACTTCACCGGCCATCTCCAAAAAGCGCTCCGCCTGAGAGGAATCGACTCTTTCATCGACGACAAACTCCGGCGAGGAGACAATCTCACTGCGCTTTTCGACACAATCGAGAAATCGAAGATCGCAATCATCGTCTTCTCCACAAATTACGCGAATTCCGCTTGGTGCCTCCGAGAACTTGTGAAGATCCTCGAGTGCAGAAACAGAAATCAGCAGCTGGTGGTACCTATCTTCTACAAAGTTGCCAAATCAGACATCGAGAGGCAGAAGAAGAGCTTCGCGGTGCCGTTCGAGGTACCGGAAGTGACTTTTCCGGGAGTTACGGCGGATGAGATTTCATCGTGGAAGACTGCTCTTGCCACAGCTTCCAACATTCTCGGCTATGTAGTCACTGAATCGAGGTTAGTTCTACTTACTTTTTTCTCGTATAGTTTCTGCAAGATCTAGATTGATGTTAGTGTAGAAACATTTCTTGTATATCACACTGTTTCCTCTGCCTTTATCTGATTAGTGACCTTTCATCTTCATGTTTATTAGCACGTCTGAGGCAAAACTAGTGGATGAAATTGCTGTTGACACATTCAAGAAGCTGAATGATTTGGCTCCGATTGGGAACGAAGGTCTTGTGGGAGTAGAATCGCGTCTAGCCATTCTTGAAAAGCTTTTATCATGCGAGGAGTTGGATTCTGTTCATGTAATTGGCATTATTGGAATGGGTGGGATTGGTAAAACTACTCTTGCTGATTGTTTGTATGGAAGAATGAGAGGCCAATTCGACGGCAGCTGCTTTCTTACAAACATCCGTGAAAATTCAGGTAGAAGCGGTTTAGAATCTTTGCTGCAGAAACTCTTCTCTACATTACTGAATGATAGAGATCTAGAGATTGGAGCTCCTGGAAATGCACATGAGAGATTCGAGCGCCGGCTTAAGAGCAAGAGGCTTCTTATTGTGCTTGATGATGTGAATGATGAAAAGCAAATAAGATATCTTATGGGACACTGCAAATGGTATCAAGGAGGAAGTAGAATTATCATAACTACTAGAGACAGTAAACTGATCGAGACGATCAAAGGTCGGAAATTTGTGCTCCCAAAATTGAATGATAGGGAAGCATTGAAGCTCTTTAGCTTGAATGCATTTAATGACTTTTGTCCTTTGAAAGAGTTTCAGAGTTTGACGAATATGGTTCTGGATTATGCTAAAGGCCATCCTTTGGTTCTTAAGGTGTTAGGATCTGATCTTTGTGAGAGGGATAATCTGTACTGGGAAGCGAAATTGGACATACTGAAAATTAGATCACACGGAGATATCTATGAAGTTTTGGAAACAAGCTATGAGGAACTTAACACTGAGCAGAAGAATATTTTTCTGGATATTGCATGTTTCTTCAGATCGGAGAAGGTGGATTACGTTACAAGCCTACTTAAATGTCATGGTGTGGATGTGTCTAGCGTGATAAAGGATCTCGTTGACAAATCTTTGATTACTCTTTCTGATAATCGGATCGAGATGCATGACATGTTGCAGACTATGGGAAAGGAGATTAGTTTTAAAGCAGAAACCATAGGACCAAGTGACTTTAGGTGGTCACAACATGGTACCCAGAGCCTATGGCATATCAGACTATGGGACAGTAAAGATATCTGTGACCTGCTGACCAAAGGCTTGGTAATGGTATATCCTTGGTGATATTATTATATACATTTTGGTATTGCACTTTAGCATCTTGCTTTGAATTAACTATTTTATATGTACCACTTGATTCGTAGGGAGCTGAGAAGATAAGAGGGATTTTCCTTGACACATCAAAACTAGGAGCAATGCGTCTAAGTGCCAAAGCCTTCAAAGGGATGTACAATCTCAAGTACCTGAAAATTTATGATTCTCGCTGTTCCCGTGGATGTGAAGCAGAGTTTAAACTGCACTTGCGGAAGGGGCTTAATTTCCTTTCCGATGAGCTTACATATCTACACTGGCATGGATACCCGCTACAGAGTATCCCTCAGGACTTTGACCCCAAGAACCTTGTAGACCTTAAAATGCCACATAGCAAATTAGAAGAAATTTGGGATGATGACCAGGTATATTTTTATGTGTAATTTGATCATTCTAAACTCTTGAAATGCTGATTTGCATCGATGATTAGACTTGTGGTTGGATCTTCTGTCACAGGTTGCTGGAATGCTCAAATGGCTCGACCTCAGTCATTCCGTGAATTTACTCAAATGTTTGGGTTTGGCTAATGCCCAAAATCTTGAGAGAGTGAATCTAGAAGGATGTACAAGTTTGAAAAAGTTGCCATCATCGATGAATTGTTTGGAGAAGCTTGTTTATCTCAACCTCAGGGAATGCACAAGCCTTAGGAGTCTTCCTAAAAGCATATTCCAATCCTTGCAAACTCTTATTCTGAGTGGCTGCTCCAGCTTAAAGAAATTCCCAATGATCGCGGAGAATGTTGAAGTTCTACTTTTAGAAGGCACTTCTATAAAGAGCCTTCCCGAATCCATTGAAACCTTGAGAAAACTTGCTTTGCTGAATCTGAAGAACTGCAAAAAGCTGAAGCGTCTTTCTTCTGATCTTTATAAGCTGAAATGTTTACAAGAGCTAATACTCTCAGGCTGCTCACAACTAGAGGTTTTTCCCGAAATCAAGGAAGACATGGAATCTTTGGAGATTTTACTTATGGATGATACAGCCATCACCGAGATGCCAAACATGATGCATTTGAGCAATATAAAGACATTTTCGCTATGCGGAACTAACAGTCAAGTTTCTGGTAGTATGTTCGTCTTGCCACCTCCAATGGGATCCTCTCGGTTAACAGATCTTTACCTCTCAAGATGCAATCTCTACAAACTCCCGAATAATATTGGTGGGTTATCCTCTCTGCAGTCCTTATGCTTAAGCGGAAACAATATCGAGAATCTGCCAGAGAACTTCAACCAACTTCATAATCTGAAATGGTTTGATCTGAAGTATAGCAAAATGCTCAAGTCTCTACCAGTCCTTCCACAAAACCTGCAATATCTGGATGCACACGAGTGTGAGTCACTTGAAAGTTTGGCAAATCCATTGACTCCTTTGACGGTAGTAGAGAGGATCCATTCTACGTTCATCTTTAGCAACTGTTACAAACTGAACCAAGATGCACAAGAGAGTCTCACCGGTCATGCTCGAATCAAAAGTCAGTTAATGGCAAATGCGTCTGTTAAACGTTATTATCGGGTATGGTCTCAATACATCCTTCCATCTCCCTTTTACCATTAAAATTAGGACAGAATCTTATTGTCTGTATTGTGCAGGGATTCATACCAGAGCCTCTGGTTGGAATCTGTTACCCGGCGACTGAAATACCGAGCTGGTTTTGCCACCAAAGACTAGGACGTTCTCTAGAAATCCCATTGCCTCCGCATTGGTGTGACACAAACTTTGTTGGACTTGCTTTATCTGTAGTTGTTTCATTCAAGGACTACAAAGACTGTACACAACGTTTCTCGGTAAAGTGTTCAGGCAAATTCGAGAACCAAGACAATTCCTTCACAAGATTTGATTTCACTCTCGCAGGCTGGAACGAACCATGTGGAACGCTTAGCCATGAACCAAGAAAACTAACTTCTGACCATGTTTTCATGGGATACAACAGTTGTTTCCAAGTCAAGAAACTCCATGGAGAGAGTACCAATTGCTGTTACACAAAAGCTTTGTTCGAATTCTATGCGACGGATGATGAAACAAGGAAGAAGCTAGAAACTTGTGAGGTGATCAAATGTGGGATGAGTTTAGTGTATGTTCCTGATGATGATGATTGTATGTTGTTGAAGAAGACACATCTGGTTAAGTTGAGTTTGATGACAGAAGTCACAGAACCAAGCTGTTCTTATGGTCTTGATAATGTCATGGATGATGTTAGAACCAAGAGAAGACGATGCCAGTTTGATGGTGATGGTGATCAAGTATCAGATTGTAAGAGAAACAAGGATGAGAAAATCTTGGCGTGATAAATACAAAAAGTATATAACAAACAAAAATTTCACATTTGTTATTTAATTTTCTTAATTAGCAGTATTGACCCCCAAGCGAGATTATTATATTGAAATTGCAAAATTGGGACCACACGGAATACGGGAGGTCGGCACACAGTGGATTTAAAATATGAAATCACGAAACTGGCGACAAACTAAAAAAGGCAAACTATCTCTCATATCACGCCACGTGTATAGTAGATAAGCCACACGTTGAGTCCCTTCTCAAACAACTGGTCAAGAGAGTGATAGATTTCTATAAACAAGTGAATATTTTAATAATATAGTTCGTTATTTTTCAATTTCTTAAAATATTGTTATCTTTTTTTCTTCTTTCTGGTAAATCCCAGTGAGAAGCAAACGGAAGAAATGGAACAAGCATCAAACGAATGATCGATCATAAAGAGAAAAAACCCAAAACTGCAATTTTGTTTTCTCGTTCTCAAATTTTGATTTCGAATCCTTCCTTCCTTTCATGATCATGATTCTTTGAGTGATTCGATTTCTCCATCACTGGGTTTTCCTCACGGAAAACGATCGGAAAATCCAGTCGGTTAGTACAATCTAGGGTTTTTGTTTCTGGGTTTTGTATTCCATGACTTATCGCGAGGAAGACGATCCGGTTCGTGAACATCGCGTGAGAGTTGAAGAAGATGGAGTCGAGAGATCAGGGGAATATGTTAAACTTAGTAGTGATGAGTTTGAAGAACAGCAACAAGAGCAGGAAGAGGAAGAAGATTCATCACCGTCTTCTTCTTCTTCTTCTTCTTCTTGTTCTTGTGTACGGAAAAGATCTATTTGGTTCTGGATCAAGCTTGCTCTTCTCTTTGCATTTCTAGGTGCTTTAGCTCTTGCTGGGTACAAATGGATCGGTCCTTTAATCATGGATAAGGTTTTGATTCTTCCTTCTTATACAGATATATCAATGCATGTTCTCAATCCCAGAATTTCACCGTTCGGTTGGTGATTCTTGTGTTATGTTCTTCGAAAAAGTTTGCTTCTTTATCAAATTGGGTTTGATTCTGGTTTCAACACTGTTCTTTTAGTGTAGAAAGTTGGTTCCTTTATAAGATTGGTTCATGCGATTAGCTCAGGATCTGATTAGCTCAATCGCTTATAGAAATAAAGTTAAGCTGAATAGAGGTTTGTAGGTTATGTTCTGTGGCTAAACTCTGTAGATATTCGATACCTATAATGCCGATTTCGCTTAACGGTTCTAATCAGTGAGATCTTTAGCTCTGTTACTGATAATGGTATTATCCAATTACCTTTTGTTGTAGGAGCTTATCCCTCTTATACAATGGGAGATGGCGACATTTACACACCCTGTGTGTGGTATTCTTGTATTCGCATCTGTGGCGTTATTCCCCTTGATACTTCTTCCGTCTACGCCGTCAATGTGGGTTGCTGGGATTACATTTGGTTATGGCTATGGCTTTCTTCTTACTACTCCAGCTGTAGCTATTGGTGTATCACTTCCTTACTTCATCAGCTATCTCTTCTGTGACAAAATTCAAGTAAGTGTCTCGGATTGAAATCAGTTTTCAACTTCTTCGTATTGGTAGATATTGATTTGTGTGATCATTTTGTAGGGTTGGTTAGAAAGATATCCAGATCACGCCGCGATGTTGAGAGCTGCTGGTGGAGGCAGTTGGTTTCACCAGTTTCGAGCAGTGACCTTAATCCGGATTTCTCCATTCCCTTATGTTATTTATAACTATTGCGCTGTTGCTACTCGTGTAAACTACGGTCCTTACATTACCGGTTCTCTCATAGGCATGTTGCCGGAGACCTTTGTCGCGATTTATACGTAAGTGTCGGAAATGTCTTCTTGATAATTACTGATTTTGCTTTAGCATACTGATAGTTTGTTTTGGCTTTTGTAGAGGGAAGCTTATAAGGACATTGGCAGATGCTTCTTCTGTGGAACAAAAGGGTTTCTCGATTCTGCAGAATGTTCTTAACGTCCTCGGTTTTGTAGCGACTGTTGTGACAACTGTTCTGATCACGAAGTATGCAAAAAGACAGCTCGAAGTTATGAAGAAAGAAAAGGAAGCTTTGTTGTTGCAGTAATGGCGATTACAACATAGGAAGCTTTGTCTATGCTTCTTCCAAAAGTACAGGTTTGGTCCAAAATGTGGAAGAGCTCTGGTTTTTGTTCTCTGGGGTTCTTCACTTGTTTTTTTGTTTTGTTTTGTTTCAGCTGAGAAAGAAAAGGGTACAAAAGAAATATAATTAGTAATTACTATAAACACAGAAAACTCTCTAACAGGATCTTATCTTATACTATGTTTTCTGGATTTATTTTTAATTTTTTGATGTTTCAAAAGAATTAACTGATATATTGTTGTTTTTGGTATATAATGAAAACTTAAAAGTAAATTTCTCCTTCTTTTTCTCAAGTAAAGATTTGTTTATATTTCCTAAATATGAAGTTTGGAAACTGGTTAGCATCGTAAACCATATGATTATTTGTTTATGTGGTCGTAAAGAATATGATCAGAATTTTTAGCAAAAAAAATAAAAAATACAGAATTCAGGAAAATGTAGTTTAGTGGTTTTTATTAGTGTCGTCACCATATAATCTAGTGATTTGTATTAATGTCATAATCTTAAAATAAGATTTTGATTTAAATCCCTTATATATTAATTGGAGAGCAATTTTTTGGAGAGAGATAATTTGTCTTCGCCACATTCATTCACACAATTTAAATGTGAACATGACAATAGAAAAATGTGACATGACACTTCAATGACATTCAACAATCGATTCTTTTAAAGACCCAATTGATCAATGTTTTGTTTTGGCCCACTCAGTAACTTCATCAGACCCAATAATTGATCTTCTATTGTTCTACTATCTGTTAGCATACGTGACGATATATTTCTGGTGAATTAACATTAAAAGTAATAATATTTAATGTTTACAGCTACGTGACGATATATTTCGGCCCAATTGTGCTACAATGGATTTTCCATCAAAGGTAATAATATTTTCTGTGTACTTTTTTATTTTACCGTCAATGTTTGTAACTTTTACTTGATCTATTTGGGCAAGTTTTGTGTTTTGATTACTTAACTTGAAATATACAAAAAACATAACTTTATTTTTTCCACTTTTAAGTTTTTCCTCTTAACTACAACAATGTTTAATCCCTTCAATTTCACATGTTTTTTTAATTAGGAAGTACTATTTTATTTATATTTCACATGTTGAAAAATACTAGCGGGATAATCCCTTATATATTAATTGGAGAGTGATTTTTTTAAAAAAGCTTACGTGTCTTCACCAAAATCATTCTCCCAATTTTAATGTGACATGACATTGTAAAAAATATGACATGACATTCTCTCTCATTTAGTCCATTAATCCCTAATTAAAATTAGCCCAAGCTTAATAATAAAATCGGCCACAATTCAATTAACATAATTTCACAAGCACAATTAAACCTAACCAACAATCTTCACTATATATTGATAATTGTCAAAAATACGACATGATATCCTCTCTCATTTAGCCCATTAATCTCTAATTAAAATTAGCCACAATTCAATTAACCCAATTTCACAAGCACAATTAAACCTAGCAATAATTTTCACTATATATTGATATCACGACCAACAAAAAATTGATATCAATTCAATTGGCCGATCAACTGATTTTAAAAAAAATAGTTTTGAGAGATGAGTATGATATTCACAATGAGACTAATCTTACTTATACACGGAAATTTCCATCAAAGGTAAAAAATAATTTTTTGTTCGTGAGATCAAATGCCTTTCTTTATAATATTTTTTTTTGGTTTTGGCTTCTTTTTAATATATAGAGGATATCATTTCACTGATCAACAACCCACACAATTTCTAAAAAGACAATGTTCAAATCTGGTGATGTAGAGTGGTGCAACCAAATTCGTTCTATCAAGTACCTCTTCAAATACATTAATAAAGGACAAGATTATGTTAATATATTAGTTCAAAAGGATGATGAGAATGACGGCTCCATTCATGAAGTTAAGACGTTATTATCAAAAACATGAAATAATAAAATGATTATATATATAAAATAATAAAATCATGAAATAATAAAATGGTAAAACCAAATTTTGAAAATTCATATTATTAACAAAAAGAATGACAAAACAATTAACAAATAAAAAAATCAAAAACAATGTCAATAATAAAAATAAAAAAATACATATTTATCACATTTTCAAAATGTAAAATTAAAATAAAATTATAAATAAGTTAATCCGCGTATACGCGGGAGAGTCACCTAGTTTGGTAGTACATGGAAATTGGTTGTGTGCATGCATTAGTGAAAAGTGACATTAATACAAATCACTATTAAAAAAAATTCGGTGAGAGATACTTTCTTCACATTAGTTTCTCATTCAGTACCATTCTAGACAATTAGTTCAAAAAAATATCCTTAAAGCTTTTAAGATTTTGAATTTGGATTATTACAATAACACAAATTAACTCTCTTTAATATATTATAAGTTCTAACAATGATTTTCTTTTTGTAAACCAATTAATTTGGTTACTTCTTGAAGAAAATAGTTAGTCAAAAGGTAAAAAAAATCTACAAATACACTCATTAATGAAAAAAATTATTGTTTTAGATTTTTCTCAAATGGGATATTAGCATTTTTGCTTTACAATCTCTTTTCTTCATATGCAAAATCTTTTCACTTGATGTATTTTCTTCACATTTAAGAAAAAACAAAATACACAGCTGGCATTGGATCATGTACCTGTTATTACACTCTCTACATAAATAGACACTATCTTGAAGATTTATGATAAAAGTACATCAAACAAATCCTAATCTTGACAAAAAACAAAAAAAAAAACAAATCCTAATCGAAATAAGCAAAATGAGCAAATTATTCTTGGTCGTTTGCATCGGTTTAGTGGTTCTATCCCTAACTCTCAATGCTAAAATGGTGACTAATGGTGACTAATGTGCAATGGCGCAAGGCAAAGTGATAGAGGCTTGCTCGCATCAACTTACAGGACTATCAGCTCCAGATTGTTGTGATGCAATATCTGAGATAAACAAACATGCAGAGACATTATATGCTCGTCAACATCTATGCATGTGTTTCCAAGAAATTATACGCATGCCTCAATATACAAAACTTATCGGTATGCCAAAACACTGTAAACTTCCTGAAGCAATTCCTTATTTCGACCCCAAAACAGATTGTGAAAGGTATTTGCTCTATTTCCATAGAACTTAAAATTTTTAATTTATGTTATGAAAAGGTTAATAGATCTCTGCATAATTTTCTTTTTTTCTTTCAGCAATAAGCTCTGAAACATGCCGGTTTGAAGCTAATAAAAAGGCTTGAAGCTAATAAGAAGTTGCAATGAACAATAAAATTATATATGCAGGTTTTACTTTTTGATTACTTTAATGTACTCTAATTAATCAGAAAGAATAAACATTCACTTGACTTTATTCGAGAATTGTTATCAGTTCTACATTCAATTTCAACAAAAATGTGAAACTAAATTTAAACCGAACTTATTCTTTGAACTAAAAAAAAATAATAATTAAAAATATATTTGACTAAATTGAGAAATAAAACCAAACAATAATTGATTCAGCTTGTACATTGGTTACTAATTTAATATTATTGTAATTGTAACTCCCCCAACACATTATACCAAGCAGCATATATATATATTCAACCACCCTCATCCCCAAATAAATGTTGTCTTTGTACCCTTCAAAAGTACATTTGATCGAAAACCCAAAATCTTTTTGAGACAGTTTTGTCTAAAAGTGTATCTAAATTTAAGCATTTATATTTTGTCCCACCTATGAACCAACAACATTAAATATTTGTCCTATATCCTCTTTAAAAAAAACTAGTCGGTCTTTGACGTTAATCTTTAACTAGATTTTTAACCCGCATCAAACGCGGTATTAGAATATTTGAAAATAAAAATTCGTATTTTTCATAATATACAAAAGAAATTAAAAACAAATAAAATCAAATGGTATATTTTTTATATAGATAAATATATTTTATCTTACAAAATTTAATATGTATGATACTTAGATTGAATGTAAGTGTTTTTGATGTAAATCGGATACGTTTGAGATTATGGGTTCTCTCAAACTTGTTTGAACTCATGAAACCCAAAAATATCGAGTTAGTATATAAATCTTCTTAAATAAAAAATCAAAGAAATAATGAAAAGTGAAAATGATGATTTTTGAAATTCAACCATTAATGTTTGATTTGTAAAGTTGTACGTTTATAACAAAAGCGCAAGTTTAACTAGAGTAATATGAATACAACTAAACGATATAAAGAAAGAAATGTATGATCAATCACATATGGTATCCAAATGGACATAAATACATTTTTTATAAAGTAATTAACATCGGTAAATGATTCATCGTTAAAACATTATGTTATATAACGTTTAAATATTAAACTGTTACTCCCTCCGTCCCACAAATAATTTTTTTTTTTGAGATTTCATACAGATTAAGAAAAACAATTAAACTTCGACTATAAATGTATTAATTTTCACAAAAACAGTTTTAAAAAATATTCAACTAATAATGTTTCAATAATATTTTTAAAATTTGCAATCTATTAGCATTAAATGATAAAAATGCATTGAAAATACTAAAATTATTATCTTTATGGAACAATTTTTTTGGAAGAAAATCATTTTTGTGAACAGAGAGAGTATATTTTAGTTGAATTTAAATTAGTAACATATATATTTGTAGGATAATGTTAAAAAATTAATGTAAATATGTAGAAATTTTCAACATGGCATATATGATTAATTAAAATGTTTTGATTGGTAAATTTAATTGATGTGTTCCTTAAAATCTTTATTGAATGACACAAATGATTTTTTTTACTTAGTGTCTCATCAATTAATAAATAAAAATTAATAAATAAAAGATTGTCTTTGACAAAATAATTTACATGTCAATTTGAAAATTTTCTAGTATCCTGGTTTGAATAAGATTAAATATGCTTCTGACTTGGTACCACTTTCAACTTTCGTAATCTATGCGTCTTTCATGCGAACAAAAGTCCATTGCTCATTAATGGCATTCAATCGCAATTTGTCATTTGGTGAAACACATGCTCTCATTCTCATATACGAAAACGACTTTCAAATTCAACATTACAGATTCAAAATGTTATAAAATCTTTTTGAAATATTGTTCGAATTCAGAAAGTTTCGTATATTTTTTCATAACGTTCTACAACATCGATGTGATATACAAAACCAGTCAAATCTAACCAATGAAAGACTGGATTACACCAAAAAATAAAGAAAAAATAAACAATGAAAGACTAAGATTTGTCCCTAAAGGTGTTTGAATTCATTTCTTACACAATTTTTTTAAAAGTTAGTAATATAATATCGAAAATGAGACCTATAATATAAAAAAATGAAACCGAACTAGTTATTTACATAAAAAATAAGAATTGATTTTGAATTGAAAATACATAAAATGGTAAAATTAAAAAAATGATAAAAGTGGATTATTACCATATCGTGTAAAATAAGAATAGGAAAATCCACGATTATTTATTTACATAAATAGAAGGTGGCAGAATCGTAAATATCCACAACTTCTCGATTCCCCGCCGGAAATTTCACTCATTGAACACCAAAAAACAATAAAGCTCGTAGTCCTATAAATGACGTCATATAGTCCTTCAAATTACGAAAACATCCCTACACACTCTTCCTATCACACAGGGGCACTCCAGTCATTTAAAACATCCCTTTATATAGAGAAAGTCCACGTAAGCAGTACAGCACTGTGCACGCTTATGAAAACTGTGTCGTTTTGTGCTTCCGCAAAATTAAAAAAAAAGGAAAAAAACAATGCGGAAAAAAACAATTGTGACGTTAATTTCCTTTTCCTGCATTCTTTCTTTCTTCATCTTCTTCTGTTTACTCATCAAAACCGATGATGAAGAAATCAGATTTCTCGTAGAAAACAAAATTAGGGTTTCCTTCTGAAACAGTACAGATTTCATGTGGTTGTGTGTTCTCTCGTGACGTAGAATCGCCCACTGGTTGCTTTCTCTCTGCTGCGTTACTGTGTTTCATGGAGGTTTTAGAGAGAGATATGGAGACGGAATCGGAAGAAGAAGATATGGAGGTAGAGGAAGAGGTAATGGTGTTCGAAGTGAATGAAATCGATTTGGAGTATGAGTTTGATGCTGCTCGTTGGTACGATTTCACTCGGGAAGAGTTGGATTTGGAGTCTCGTGTTGCCGAGCTCTGGTTTCAGACTGCTCAATCTTACCCACCGTCTCGTGAGTATCGGCAACATTTCACTCTTTGATTGATTGTGTTTCGTGATTTTAGCTTCGTTTTCGTGAAATGTGGGATACAATTTTGATTTCCGTGGAGAAATTAAATACGTAATGTTACGCAATTCATGAGTGATAACGATGGCTGAATTTTTTTACTCGAAATTTTAAGAATCTAATTGTCGATTGTGTCTAGGATGCAATCAATTTTTAGTAGCACCAAATTGACAACTTCATTACAAATGGAGAGCACACTAATCGTATTTATGTTACAACATTGTGTGAATTTCAGCTTTTGCAATCAAACTGTTAATGAGAGAGGAGGTTTCTGATGACAAGACTGACCACTCTTCAAAATCAGAAGATGTGGAAGTTACAGAAGATATCCGGGAGAGCGACCGAGAAATCAGGCTGCAACCAGATGTGAATGAAACAGGTGACTATATGATGTTTGGATTATATTCCTGCATCTCTAAACTGAAGATACTACAAGTTATGGTGGATGTAAGATGGTGTTCTTGTTTTCTTTCAGGAAATGGAATGAGGTCTGGGGTTTTTACATTCATTCAAGGTGGTAGTTTGAAGAAAGTTCCAAATCAGTCTTTATCTAAAGGTGATCACTTTACTATCATGTGGATTCAACTATTTTTTTTTTTAATAGTTATATGTCATTGTCTTAACTTATTCAAGAAATGCATTTATGCGTAATAACTCATCGAATGTCTGATCTTATTTGGTATCTTACTTTATTGATCAGACTCATTTTTCCACTACTTTTAATTCTTTAGTTTTGCTTTCTGTCCAAAGTCTCACTTTTTCTACTTGTACCAGGTCCAACATTTAGCAATCGCATACACACTGATAAACTAAAAAGCCTACCGAAGTCGAGCATTAAGCCCAGAAGCTCGACATTGATGAAACCTACTGCTAGCCAATTGGCAAAACTAGATAATGCCAGGTGACTATGAGAATCTGATCATTCTTGGTATCTTTCTTCGGTCAACTTGATTCGATAAACTTAATACTTGGTCGTTTTGTTGATCTCCTAGACTCCAAATGCAAGTGGGTCAAGTTAAGGAAAAAGGCTTGTGTCCTTCATCTGGATCTGAAAGTCAAGCTGCTAAAAGACAGAAGCTTGATGGAGGTCTACTTCGTAAGGTAGGGTGTTTAGTAGTTTCGATTTAAGCTTTGACTAGTGGCAGTAAAAGAATTTGTACTAATCTATTTGTTGACCTCTAAATAAGCTCTTTTCTGTTTCAGGTTGCTGAAACGACGCAGGAGATGAATTTTGTCCACAAGGCACTCAAGAAGGTTGCTATCTTTTTCTTGAGTACTCCTGAACATATCAAAAACTTGTTTGAAGAGAGCAGTTAGTAAGTTCTAAATCGTTTATTCGGTTGGGAAATGGTTTTGCAGGATCTTGATAGAAACTCGCAACATGCCAGGACAAGGATTACTGTCCCACAGGAGCCTGATTTTGCAACATCACATAGAGCAAATAGGATACGGTTAGGGCCTAGACATTGGCTGAGAGTAAATTGTTAAAGGAAATGTCACATCTGACAGGCTGTTGCACCAATGATTATTTCATTTCAGGCGCAAGAACGATGCTAAGCTGGACCAGGATTCAACATCAGTGTATAAATTCAAAGCACGCCCCTTGAACCGAAAAGTTAGTATCTGCTTATTACTTAACATGGAAGTCATTTCTTTATTGTATCTCAGCTCAAACATGTGGTGTTGTCTGCAGATCTTTGAGGCTCCATCATTACCCCTCCAGAAGAAGAGCACCCCTAAACTACCAGAATTTCAAGTAAGCATTAGAAACTAAATCGGGACTGTGTTTTCCAGGCTTAATAGTTAATACTTTAGATTAGTTACATTTCTTCCGTTTCTTATCAGGAATTTCGCTTGAAGACCTCAGAAAGAGCTATGCAGCATTCATCAGCAGTATCAACGTCGTCATATCAGGGGAATAATAAACATAAGGTTTATACATCAACTGAACTTACTGGATGTCATATCATGTTTACACGGTTACTTCATATCAATGTTTGGATCTAACTGATATTCATCTTTCATCTGGACAACTCATTCAGTCTCAAGGTACTGATGTTAAAGGATTGAATTTTCGTTTTGACAGGGGTCAGATAAGCCTGATATGACAGCTTTTCTTGACGGTGTTAACAGGGAACCGAGGAGGTACTACCTATAAAAACACATATGATATAGAAAGATATGAGGGATTTCTTCCTTGTTTACTCCAAATCTTGTATGAAATAAAAGTAATTATTCTGTGAGCTGAATTCTAACAGACCAAGAGCTATGGATATACCTAAGGATGATGATAGAAATCACCTATTCAAAGCTCGTCCTCTTAACAATAAGGTATATTGTTTTCGTTTTCACGTTGTCATTTGCTTGCATCAAACTTTTCATACTAATAGGTACACTCATATTGGTTTCGTTTCTATTAAACAGATACTTTCAAGTAGACAAGACATTGGCATTTTCAGAAAAAGCAAGCAAGACACTACAGTTCCCTTGGTATGTCAGTCTGAATTATTCTTTACATCTATGCTAGTTTTTTTCCTACAATAGACTCAAACTGTGCTTATACTCAAACTCAGGAGTTTAGTTTTCATTCGGAAAAGAGGTGTCAACCAGATTTGCCAACAGACCTTTTCAGTAAGGTACAATGCTCAGCTCGAGGAACATTCTGTTTGCCTTGATGGTCTAAATTGTGATCGTTTTTTATCGTACTCTAGTTATCTGATGAACCCTTGATTATCTTATTCCGGTTTTTACTTTACAGCTCTCCTTAACACCCGAGCTCCAGCTAAACCATGGATCTTGCTTAAGATTCCCTCATCCTGAACAAGTGAAGGTGCAACTTGTGATCTCATTTCATTTGAATTTCTGTCTCGCTGCTTTAGAACCATATTGAGTTTTACAATCGTATTATTGGTGTAAGGGATCAAAGGAAAATAGACTAAACTCCTGCCAAGTTGGGAATGAAGTAAGCTAATATGATACAAGCATCACAATCTCGGATTCTTTAGTTTCCTTAATCATTTGACCAATGGTAAGTACATTGCAGATAACAAGCAAGGTTTTGGGAAAACCAATGGCACAACGCGGTATGTGGAGCACTAGGAGGAGGTAAACTGCAAGCAGCGGTGCAACCAAACTAACAAGTAATATACAAAAGAAGGGTACTCCTATGATCTTTCTTATAAACAAGGTTTCTTTTATAGCTTTGAGGATCATTCTTGTTTTTGATTTGGCAGGAGCGTAGGCATTCGTTGACCATAGAAATGAAAAGCCTTTTCTGAACCAGCTCCTGTTCTTTTGTACATGAAGAATTGGTTCTCTCTTAGGTTAAATATAAAGGGAAGGCTAACATTATGAAGAAGTAAAACATGCTCACAGGGGCTGTAATGTGACAATGTGGTCTGTTAATTTTTTGTAAATTGTGGATACTCATTTCTTGATATGAATTAAATACAAAAAGGGGTTTCTATACATCTCCTTTTCGCCTTTTTCAAAACGAGATACAAATGTAAAACGTATGTTTCTGTGATTTAATCAATGTTCAAGAAAGCGCTAGGCGCTAAACGGACGGTGACCCAATGTCTAGTGTCTAGAACGCTTAATCGGAGTCTACGCGATTTAATAGGCGGTCTAAACGTTTTACAAAAGTACATAATATATTAGATATATATATATAGTAAAATATATAAAAAACCATAATTTATAATTAACAAATTTATATTGTATTTATTTTCATTATTTTATAGCCAAATATATAAAATTTTACAATTTATATAAAAAAAAATTTATATTATTTTATTATTATAATACTATAATATTTTAAACGGCAAAAGCGGTAGTCGCCACGGTTTATAGGGGCCTAGCGCCGCCTAGACGAATGAATAAATATGATATAAATCTAGGCAAAAAGAATGGAAGATGGTTTCGCCCGGGTTCGAACCGGAGACCTTCAGTGTGTTAGACTGACGTGATAACCAACTACACCACGAAACCTCTTTGCTTGCATCCTTAACAAATCCATAAAATAACACAAAATGTAGCATGCGATTACACGTGGCAGCGACACGTGTTGATCTTTACATTCTTCTCCAACGAGCCAGTTTTTTGTTTTTTTTCCGCAGAGATGATGTTTAGCTTTACTTTTCCTCCCTCACGGTTCATCGCGTGTTCTTCACGCGCTATACGTCGCATTCACCGCTGCGAAATGTCTTCTTCATCTTCTTCTTCCTCTCTCACTCATTCCATTACGCTTCCGATCCAACCCAACGATCCCGTCCGTGTCGCTGCAGCTGCGGGAGTCTCTTCCTCTGATTTCAGGCGAGTTCTCTAAAATCGGTCGATGTCTTCAAATTCCAAAAAAGAAATTCGATTTATTTTGTGTGTTCAGGGATGCGATAGATTCATGTTTGTTTAAGAACTGGCTAAGAAACTTGGAATCAGAGAATGGAATCTTGGCTAATGGGACAATGACATTGAAGCAAGTTCTTATTCAGGTTAATCGGAGTTAGTGATAAGACTCATCATTTTGGATGTTTCATTTTTCTGATGAAAAGATTATGAATTTAGGGAGTTGATATGTTTGGAAAACGAATTGGGTTTCTCAAATTCAAAGCGGATATATTCGACAAGGAAACTGGACACAAGGTATCTCATCATCTTCTTGTATCTCTGTTTCAACCAAGCTATAGCTATAGTTCCATTTGTAAGCTAAGACACCATTAGGTTCCAGGTATTGTATTTGCACGAGGACCAGCGGTAGCCGTGCTCATTCTCTTGGACTCAGATGGTGAGACTTATGCGGTTCTCACTGAGCAGGTATTCATTTTTCTTTCCTTTTCCTGAAACCGAAAAGAATGCTCTTTTGGGTGAATGATTCGAGTTGAATGTGGAAGTTACAAAATATCACATTTTACGGGGTTTTCTTAAGGTTCGAGTTCCTACTGGGAAGGTTGTTCTGGAATTACCGGCTGGGATGTTGGATGATGATAAAGGTGACTTTGTTGGAACTGCAGTTCGAGAGGTACCTCTCTGTGAATGTTATCCCTTAGAAAATTATGCGGAAATTTTGAATGTCGAGGTCCCAAATAGACCTTAGTGTCCTTCTGATTCTGGAAGAAAACAAAAAAAACTAGAAGAGTTGAAAAATTGTGACAGCAAATGAAATGGCCTGCTAAATGCTCAAGAGCTTTGGTAGTTTTACCCGAGGCGGAACCTAAAATTGGAGAGAAGTCAAAGTATAGCGTTTTGAGAAAGTCTTTTGGACTTGAGTTGTGTGCAAGTTACATGACACTTTTGGTTCATGGATATATCAGGTCGAAGAGGAGATCGGTATAAAACTGAAAAAAGAAGACATGGTTGATCTCACAGCATTCCTTGACCCATCTACAGGTCACCGGATTTTCCCTTCTCCCGTAAGCCATCTTTTTCCTCCATCTTCCATATTTAGGATACCGTTCAAGCATTTGTCTTTGTAATAAGTTGAGAAAACTCAACAACTTACTGTATCTCGTAGTCTTAGAATGTGCTTGGAATATGATTGATAGTTTCTCTTGATGTCTCTCTCTGGTTCAGGGAGGCTGTGATGAAGAGATTAGCATGTTTCTGTACAGAAGGCAAGTGGAACGAGAGACAATCACGCAGCTACAAGGCAAAGAGACAGGACTCCGTGAACACGGCGAGTTCATCAAAGTCCAACTCGTCCCATACAGAGAGCTCTGGCGCAGGACAGCTGATGCAAAGGTCCTTATAGGCATTGGTCTCTACGAAATGGCTCAGAGAGAGGGTCTCGTCTCGTGCCCAGACACTGATACCCAACCCTAGACCGCTTACAAATCTCAGAGTCTGCATGATATGATAACTAGATTGAGTGAACCAGATGAGATAAGAATGAGATTAGATGTTCTTAAAGTTTGTAAAAGGAGTTTCCTTTTCTAGGTTATACAAAAAGGTTTTGACTTCATATAACTTTGGTACCATGAAAAATTGGAAAATCAACAACTTTAAAACCCAAACCCAATTTAGGGTTTCCAGCTTTGCCATATTTGAAACTGTAACTGTACAAGTTTTGGCAATCAAAAGAAGAAACTTTAGTTACCGTATTCTGGTTTCTATAAAACCCAGATCAAATGAGTATGAGTTACAACATGACAACTTCTTCACTACTATCAAAAATGGCACTGACATATCCTTGTGCATTTCGATGTTATCTTCGTGGTAGAGTTTCAAGATTGAAGTTGAACCCTAAGATGAATCTCGTCCTCTCTTTCTTGATGAAGACCGGTCTTTTGAAGAACCATTGCTTCTGAGAAAATGGCAAAGATAAGGTAGAGAAATTTCAGAAAATGCAGGAGAAAATGAAGCTGTCTTTAGTTCATCAGCAGGTTTTGTAAGCTTACACATCATCTGCTTTACTTGACGGCTCTTGTGTGGCCCGTGATTGTGGAATCACCTGCAGAGAGAAAGAGGGTTTACGAGTAAGAACCAACCGATGATGATCCTTGTGAAGTTATGAGCACCACCGGAGAATATGGTAAACATGAATCATGACAACCTATAGATGTTGCAAAGTAAGTAAGGAAACCCAAGAGTAATATAAGGCCAAGCCACAAGTTTAACCCGAAAAACGCAAGAATAAATGTTAAACAGTGATGGATAAAACATACTGACAGGAAGACCAACTTGTTTCATGCATCTGCTGTGTGTTTCAAGGTATTCTTCATAAGACTGCAAGAACAACAAAAAAAATCACAAGACTTTGTCAAAGATTAGACAACAAATAAACAAAGAAGTCCCTGTTACATCACTGTAGAGAGCAAAATTTGAGCCAGACCCTGAGGCCTGAGATATGTAAGTAAAATGGATCAGAATGAGCTCACTGCAATAGCTCAGGTTGAATAATACTACAAATGTTTTCACCAAGTTTCCAGTACGTAGTGTGCCATGACCATCTTTATCCAACTAATAACAACTAATAACATGATTTACAAAAATATCTAATTCACGAACAAGAGACTGTAACCGAATGCAATTATCAGCATAAATTACAAGCAGATATGCCACTACCATGTTAAGAAAATCATCATCAGTCAGGGTACTCGCGAGAGGGCTATCCAAAGGCAATCCCCATGAGTTGAATCGTAAAGGCTTTTCTTGCTCCATGCGAGAGTTAGAGACACCTGATGATGTATGGAGATTTTCCGCGGCTCCTCCATATCCTCTATGTTGTGCATGATGGAATCTACTGAGGTCATCCTGATTTGGGTAGACCGAAGGAGGGTAATGCATCGGTGTATGGCCCCAAAGATTGTTATTATATTCTTCGTCTCCCGAGGAAGATGGAAGTTCTACGGGAGGCCTTTTTGTTGAATAATCATCCCTAGAGCTGTGAGGGAATATAATCAAAAACAAGCAGATCTAACGGGGTCTAAGAACGAAAAACCCACTCAGATTTAGAGGAGATACCTGTTCAGCAACCCGTCATCACAACTATTTGCATCAAGGAGCTCACAGAGTGCTTCACCGATATCTTCTGGCAACTCCTAGAGAATGCTCAGATTAAAGAACTTCAAATTAGTCATTTTCATAAAGCCATTATCTGGTTTTGGGATAACTGGTGAAAGCAAATATAAGACACGTTAGGTATACCTGGCAATCTCGGCTAATCTTGACAGGCTTGTAATCATTCAAAGGATTCTTGAGATGAAGTGTTTTTTGAAAAGGCAATTCACTCAACCGCAACCATTTCACTTTAAAACTACGTCCCCAAGGATTGTTCTTACCACCTCCTTGACTCCATATATGGTCTCGCCTCCAACCCACAGGCGATAACATCTGTGCATACCCTTGGAAGAATCCGCTCATGTTCACACTGAATATTAAAACCACTCGACCAGAATTCTAGATAAAGAATATAAAGTCAGTTTTACCTGACACTAACGAATAAAGATAGGACTGTAAACTAAAAAAAGGAGAGGTTCTTACATGAAAAGCACCTTCCAGTATTGGCTCATTCATTACTTGAGTAGCCCAAATCCCTCTCTCAACCGAAAGTTGAATATTCTCATAATTCAGACTTTTGATGATGAAGTATCTCGTTTGATACCCTGGTTTACTATTCTTATTCGCTTTCGAACTTTCATGCTGATCAGGAAAACTACCTCGTTCAACTTCCGCCTTGGACAGGTTACGTTCCTCCTTGCTTCTGTAACTTGGACTCTCTGTCCAATGAAGAATTTCAATAAACACAATTACTCAACAAGAGAAGCAGAGCAAAACACAGATCTCTAGGAAGAAAAGAAAAAAGACGAAAAAGCGAATAAAAACACATACTTCACAATTTACCTGGATCATCAGAGTTACCTAAATCTTGTTTCCAATCAGTCAAAGACGAATCAACAACAGAAGCATTTTCTTTGGCAGTATCAGAAGACATGCCTGTTAAAACCCTATTCAAGATTACATTTCACACGATCAAATGGTGTTACTACAATAAGAAACTAGTGTAGTTGGTAAAAGCATTGTACACAAACTTAAAATAATCTACTAATGACAAAATTATTGTAGTTAGTAATAATCATTAGTCTACTACAAATACACTGAGAAATTAGTAATCATGAAGCTAATTTTAGGAAGTATAACAGTAAACAGAGAGATGTGATTGCTGATTAAATGCCATAAATAAATAAAAATCGAGAGAATTAGAATCGATTGAAACTTATTTCAGTATTTTGATTCATCCTAACAGTTTTCCCCAGAATCAAACAGGACCCAAATCCCTAATTTGATGTTAGAAGACAAACACTAACCCAATTCGATTAAACCAGAATATTAACGAAATCTATTGAAAAGACGCAAATTTACAGTTTGAGAAGATGGAGTAACACCGGAAAATGTACAGTTAACAGTAGAGAAAACGAACCTTCGAATCGAATTATCGGACAATGAAAGACAGAAAAACACAAGTGAAGAAGAAGAGGAATAAGACAAAAGTTGTTTCACTAAACGAAAAGCCCTAATCTTCTCTGTTCGGTATCGCTCTTTTTCGCTTCTTCTCTGTTTTTAGTTTCCTTCTTCTTCTTCTTCTTCTTCTTCTTCTCTCTCTCGATGTGGTGGTTCTCATTATGGTAGAGTTACGTGCAGGTGAGGAAAGGTATAATTAACCGGACACGATTCGATGGAAGATTAAATCTAACGGTACAGAATATGGCTGTCAAAGTCTTAACTAACCCGCCGGTGTATTGTAAAGTATGTATAAAATGGGCTGAAATCTCTGAAAGGCCCATTTTATTAAGGGAAATTGGCCTCAATAACTATCAAAAAAATTATAATCCACTAAGTAACTAATTATCCTAAATCTAATGGTTACAATAATGCCACATCAACCATTTTTCTTAGATTTTGAATTATAATTTTTTTTTTGGTTATTCACTAAATTGACCCTTTTATTAATAGGCTTACTCAAAAAGAACAGTAAATTGGGCCACTCTTTTTAAACAACAAAAATGTTAAAAGCAAAATCGTTTTTTAATTGGATTTGTGTCACCAACAAGTCTGGGATGCAAAACTCAAAAATACGATTTAATGCAGATTAATGGATATAAAATTTTCAGTTTGGAGCAAGATAGCATCGATTAGTGTGGATCAAAGTGGAGCAAGATAGCATCGTAGAATTGTCGAGAAAACTATTATTCTAATTTGTAATAAAATAATAATAAATTTAGAAGATTAAAAAAATATATATATATTGCTGACATGGAATCTTTAATGCCACACGATCCAGGATCTCTTATCCCTTCCTAATTTTCCCTCCAAATGGCAAATACACAGAGACGTAAAACAAAAACACAAAATTAACAAAAAAAACTCGAGAAGGAACCTGAAATTCTCACAATTTTTCAACCACAAAACCTCACAGCTTCCTAAAAGCAACGACGATCTCTCAAACTCTCTGATTCCATGAGCAGTAAAATGGCGTTTACTCTTACAAGCCCTCGATTCTTCTCCGGTGTTTCTCGCAAACCCACCACTCGTTTATCTCCTTCGAGATCACAGTTCGCTCACTTTACCTCCCATGGAGAACGATCGATTTCTCTCAGAAGAAGACTTCTCTTGTTGGCCATCAAAGCTACCACTGACCAATCAGGTCTGAAGTTTTTGACCCTGTTGCATCTTAATAAAGTTTCAATTTTTTTTGGATTCGTTTCTGTAAATCTCAAAGATTCCCCCTTTTTTTGGCTAAAGGTTTGTTTTTTTTTTGTTTGGGAACGGAATTGATGTGAAGAAAGTTTTGATTTTTATGATTATGGAAGATCATTTAGATACCTTATTACCAATTTGTCTACTTGTTTAGAGTTTATTTAAAGAGTAATCTAAGTTTTTTCCAGTCTTCATCACTCTCTGATCGAAACAATAAACACTCAAATGTTCAAATTTAGCTGAGAAAAGTTGTTATATTGATGGGCATTAGATTACTCCCTGAGAATTTCCTTAGTCAAATTCTTTAAATCTCTTCAGGTCAAGTGGGCGGAGAAGAGATCGATAGCAAGATCTTACCTTATTGTAGTATCAACAAGAATGAGAAGAGATCACTCGGCGAAATGGAACAAGAGTTTCTTCAAGCGATGCAAGTAACACAGAGAAGAAAGAGTTTTTTTTCCTTTCTTTTTTTAATTGTTTACGATTTGGAAGTTTTCAAAGTTTTAAGGATTGTTTTTCTCGCATTTCTTTATTTTGCAGTCATTCTATTACGAAGGCAAAGCAATTATGTCTAACGAAGAGTTTGATAACCTTAAAGAAGAGTTGATGTGGGAAGGAAGCAGTGTTGTGATGCTAAGTAATGAATATATGCTTTGTGATTTCTTCTTAATCCATTCGGTTTTCTTACGCCTAAATTCTTGGTTTTTTATCGACTTTTAATTATGTATTGCAGGTTCTGATGAACAGAGATTCCTTGAAGCTTCAATGGCTTATGTCTCTGGAAATCCAATCTTGAGTGATGAAGAATATGATAAGCTGAAAATGAAATTAAAGGTTTCCATTTTTTTTTTTGGTTTCATCTATCTTGTTACATGTATAGATTAGACCAGATTTATGATTGATTTCTGTTTCTTTAGATGGACGGTAGTGAGAGTGTGTGCGAGGGTCCAAGATGCAGTCTTCGTAGTAAAAAGGTAATAAGTATAAGATGAAAGATAAGGCATACTTTGTTGGGATATTTCCTTAATTCTCAAAGCTATATGATTCAAGATTCATTGTTTACGACAAATTCTAGAGAGTTATAGACTTGTGAACTCTTTGATTACGCAGGTTTACAGTGATCTTGCTGTAGATTATTTCAAAATGTTCTTGTTGAATGTACCAGCAACTGTTGTAGCTCTTGGACTGTAAGTATTGGTTCTGTTCCTCTCTCGAGTTTCAAGTCACTTATTGTCAGATTTTGTTAGTTCTCTGTTTATTGATATTGCTGTTTTCTTCAATTGTTCACCAGATTTTTCTTTCTTGATGACCTTACGGGTTTTGAAATCACACACCTGCTTGAGGTAAAACTTCTTTAGACTCCTCTTTTATGGCTTGGAGAGTGTGCTTGTAACTAATCTATTTTCTTGCCATCATTTTAAAAAAAAAAATCCTGCAGCTTCCAGAACCATTCAGTTTCATTTTCACTTGGTTCGCTGCAGTGCCTGCAATTGTATATCTGGCACTATCACTTACCAAACTCATCATCAAGGACTTCTTGATCTTGAAGGTACTAAAACCATTAATATATCTTCTCTGATCAATTTTTGAACTAGAACAAGAAAAGTAACAGAACCAAATCTTGTTTCCTCAACATGAAAATGCAAAAAAAAAAAAATCAAGAGATTAGACTAAAGATAGGAAACTATTTTGTGCAAAATCCAACAAATTTAAATTGATTTTAGTGCCAAATCCTTCGAGTTTTATGTGATTATTATGAAATGTTTTTGATTTTCTTGGAATCTATCTTTCATAGGGTCCTTGTCCAAACTGTGGAACAGAGAATGTATCATTCTTTGGAACAATACTATCCATCCCCAATGACAGTACCACCAACAATGTCAAATGCTCCGGGTAAGCTCCTTAGCTTTAGACTCGAATCGATCACAAATCACAAATAACTTTTCTTGAAATCTTTTGATTCTGGTTTAGCTGTGGAACGGAGATGGTTTACGACTCGAGTTCTCGTCTAATCACATTACCAGAAGGAGGCAAAGCTTAAAAAACCTGTGAGCCAAGGTTAAATTTGCATCGTAAACTTTAATTTTTGAGCAAATCATTCTTGTTTCAATGGAAAAAATTCAAGATTGTAAGACTTCTCTTCTTTTTTTTTGTTTTCTCAGGAAAATGTAATGTAAAATTTATACTAACAGAAGAATAATGTGGAGAAACTAAACAAGAAGAAGAAAGAAAAAAAGAGATTGTTTGAGTGCTGTTTTGTATAATCTCAGATCTTTCATGTAGCTCTTGTGTTGTGTTTGTAAGTAAATGTGCGACACTATAAGAGAAAAACATCTTATGATTGCTTCTTTGTCGCTAGAAACAACAAAATAAACCAGAAAATAAAATAAAATTTTGTTGCTTAAACCGTAAGATTCATCCTTCAACTAAACTTTCTGTCGAAAATGTAATCGCCACGGTTAAAATCTGTTTAGTGTCTAAACATTGTTTAGGTATAGCCGCTTTGTAATTTTGTAACTTTATGCATGAGACGATGATGATGTGTCTAGAGGTCAAGCTTACAGTGTTTGATGATCTATGTTATCTAATGTCTTGCTTAACTCAATAATCGATGTTGTTATTTTTTCTAATGTCTTGAAGTCAAGTTTTTCTTTTTCTAAAAATTCGACGTTGATGTCATGATGTGTGTTTTGTATCTAAATCTAACCCAATACTTTTTTGGGAAACTTTTCATTGCATTAAATAAACAAAACAAAAAGGCAAAACCAACATCCTAGAACGAGTCTGGTTATGGGCCTTTAATCTACTAAAAGCTACAGAACCTACAGTCCAATCCACTAACTTAGCCCAATAGAAAAACTTGAGTGTGAAATAAACTTGGCCGAACAAGCCCACTAAACGGCCCAAGCCCAATACCAAACCAGTCAACAAACCCTAATTCCCACATCACAGGACCGCCGCCGGAAAATGCACTTCACCGACGCCAATCCTTAGAGTCTTAGATTGTTTTTTTTTATGGATATAATATTTTTAGCATGATTTTCTCGTAAACCTGTTTTCTCTTGGCTATTCCTCACGCCATTATAGTAGTATAATAATTAAGACTGTGGTGCCAAAAATTTGTAAATGTATCATACGTTATGATCGAAGAATATAACCGAATCTTTCAAATTTACTAAACTAATAAAAGGAACTACTATAAGCAATGATCTTACAAGACTATAAAGGGTAAAGTAATGTCACGAGGCTAGAAAGAAAGAAAAAAAGTAGGACATAAAGAGGGTTGAGGCTAGGAGATCCTCTATCCCCTTTTTTCTTTACCCTTTGCACGGAAGGCCTTACTCATCTTCTTAACAAGGCCGAAAGAGCAGATCAAATCAGCGGAATTCAATTCTCTCCACACGGTCCCTCTATTCATCACCTCTTCTTTGCCGACGATAGCTTGTTTCTATGCAAAGCCAATGTGAGCCGGATTACGGTGTTCAAACAAATTCTCAACACATACGGTGGAGTCACGGGACAAACTATCAATCTTGCAAAATCATTGATCACTTTTGGCAACAAATTAGCTCCGGACGCACGCGTTCTCATTCAAAACATTCTTGGGATTTTTAATGAGGGGGGAGCAGGAACCTATTTAGGTTTGTCCGAATGCTTTAGTGGATCTAAAATTGACTTTCTTGGTTTTATTGAAGATCGTATGAAGAGGAGGTTCTCGGGCTACTATACAAAGAAACTCTCTTTAGGTGGGAAAGAGGTCTTGCTTAAAGCCGTTGCTATGGCCTTACCGGTGTATGCAATGTCTTGTTTCAAGCTACCGGTTGCCACATGTCAGAAACTAACAAGTGTTATGTCCGCATTTTGGTGGAACGCCATGGAAAATAAGCAAAAGATTCATTGGCTTTCTTGGGAGAAACTTTGTGTACCAAAGAAAGACGGTGGTCTCGGTTTCAAAGATATACAAGCCTTTAATCAAGCTCTCTTGGCTAAACAATCTTGGCGCCTTTTGCATTATCCCGACTGCTTACTTACTCGGTTTTTAAAGAGCCACTATTTCCCTGACACTAATTTTCTTGAGGCTTCGATAGGAAATAGACCCTCCTTCGCTTGGAGAAGTGTCTTACATGGACGGGAGCTCTTACGCCATGGGCTAGTTTTGAGAGTAGGAGATGGGACATCATTGTATATTTGGTCTTCTCCTTGGCTACCGGATTCACCGAACCGAGCTCCATTGATGAAGAATATCTTTATTGATATTGATGCCAAAGTGTGTTCTCTCATAAACCAATCTTCTCGAACTTGGGATCATGGAAAATTGGAAGAGCTTTTCTACCCACGGGACATTGATGTAATCTTGTCCCTGCATCCGGTCCCAAGTAGTCCTGATTTGTGGGTTTGGAAACACAACTTGAGTGGCGCATATTCGGTGAGATCGGGTTATTGGTTGGCTAATGAGATAAGAAACTTGGAATGTCTCCGGGACACAAGAATGCTTCCCTCACTTACCCCACTTAAAGATCTTGTTTGAGATCTCAAAACAGCTCCAAAGATAAAAAAAACTTCCTTTGGAAAGTGTTGAGTGGAGCAATTCCGGTTGCGGATAAGCTCATAGAAAGAGGTATGAGAATTGATACCCGATGTCAGATATGTGGAGGAGAGGGCGAGTCCACGAACCACGTTCTTTTTTCTTGTCCCGTGGCTAGACAAGTTTGGGCTCTCTCCGATTTTCCATTTCCCCCGGAGGGTTTTAATCAAAACTCGGTCTACACTAATCTCCATTACCTCTTGACACATAGCTCCAATTCAAGCATCATCCCCGAGGTGGCAAGAGCATGGCCTTGGATCCTATGGTCATTATGGACAAATAGAAATAAGATCCTCTTTGAAAGGTCCACCTTTTGTAGCTTGGAAACCATTAACAAAGCTCTATCGGACGCCAACAAATGATTTACGGCGCAGGAGGTTGAGAGACACATCCAAGCATCTCAAGACTTGCCGCATGAACGAACATCTTGGAAACCACCTCATCCACAATGGGTTAAATGTAACATTGCCTTCTTTTGGAATAATCATGCGAAGGAATGCGGTGTGGCTTGGGTGGTGCGCAACTCGGTTGGAAAAGTCCTCCTCCATGGCCGTCGGTCTTTTATTTCATTTCACTCTAAACTGGATGCTTCATGCTTAAGTATCTCATGAGCTGTGGAAAGCACCTCCACTCTTGGATATCCCCGTGTTTTGTTTGCGGCTTTTGACAAATCCTTGGTACAAGCCGTGAACAAGCCTCTTGCGTGGCCCTCACTTTTATACTTTTCCACCAAATTACTGCCTCTGCTTCAGCTTGTCCACATTGGAAATTAGTGTGTGAAAATAGAAAGGCAAATTTGGGAACCTTCAAAATCGCTAAAAGCGCAACATCGGTGAATCGGTTTCAATCATATATAGCCTCGGGGCCCCCGTCTTGGCTTAGTGCTCTATTTTCCGAGGAGAGCAGGGTTTGTAATTTGCTCTAGCAAATGTTTTGGCCGTAGGCGTGTGATTGATGTGATTTCCTCTTTTTTAAAGCTTGTAATGACTCGTTTCTTCTTTAATATACTTATCTTTCAGTGGAATATATATATATATATATATATATATATATATATATATTGTAAAAGCATTATAAACATCAGTCACGCTTATTCATTATTATGTCTTAACAATACATAGTATATACTATATACTGATCATGTCTGTCCCCATAACACATGCCAACAAAGTAAATAAAAAAACACAATCTCTCTCTCTCTCTCTCTCTCTCTCTCTCTCTCTCTCTCTCTCTCTCTCTCTCTCTCTCTCTCTCGATCAATTCTCTTTGCAAAACCCTAAAAACTTAATTCAACTCAGAATCTTTTGGATCCTCCTCACATGGGATCTATACCATTGATCTTCATCATTCTTCTCTTTCATTTACAAAAATCCAAATCTCAGACAATCCAATCAGCACATCTTCTTGATCTTATGATTAGAGATTACACAATCAGAAATTTCAACATACATGTCAAGACAGGTACAATCCAGAAAATCCATCTTCCTTCAAATTTCTCTTCCATTGATATCGACACGGCTAAGTTTAGATGCGGGAGTTTGAGAAGATACGGTGCAAGAATTGGAGAGTTTCACTTTGGTCCGGGGTTGACTGGGGAGCCATGTGTTGAGAGAGTGATTCTGGTGAGACAGAACTTGGGTTTTAACTGGTCTTTTTCTATTTACTCAACCGGTTATAACTTAACCGGTTACAATTACGAGCTCGTATCACCGGTTCTCGGTTTATTAGCTTACAATTCTAACCCGGAGGGTGTATCACCGAACCCTTATGAGGTTAACGTAATGGGCACGGTACAAAACCCTATTTTGATCGATTTCTTGAGAAGCAAGGCAAGTGATAGCCCTAGGATGAAAAATTCATCTCTCGTGTGTGCTTGCTTCACAAGTAACGGTAACATAACGTTTAGAGAGCAAGTTTCAGCCCATGTTTGGTTGGGAACAACACAAGGGCATTACGCGCTCGTGAGTAGAGCTCACGACGGTGGTGTTGGTGGTGGTGGGGTTATTACGCAGCCGTCGTCTCCGCCGGTGAATGACGGCGGAAGTGGGAGATTGAACCGGTGGAAAGTGGCGGTTGGGAGTGTAATTGGGTCAGTGATTGGAGCGCTTCTGCTAGGGTTATTGGTGGTGGCGATGTTAGTGAAAGGAAAGAAGAAAGCGATGAGAGAGGAGATGGAGAGAAGAGCTTATGAAGAAGAAGCATTTCAGATTTCAATGGTGGGTCATGTTAGGGCTAATCCTAATGCTTCGAGAACAAGAACGGTTCCAAGATTTGATAATAATAGGTATAGTAACAAGTAACAATAATCTTAATTAATAGTTATATATATCATCCTTATTGACGATCTTTGTTTTCCATTTTTTTAGAGTTAATTGAGTTTGTTTTTTCTCTCTTTATGTTGGATTGTGTAACTTGTTGTCATTGTTTAGGAGACTTAATATGTGGAATTAACTGTTTACATAATGAGTAATTGGAAATATTATTACTTTCGCCTCTTTTTGGGTTAGTTTGTTAATCTTAGAGTATCTTACATTTATATCACATTTTTCCTTTAACGTAACATTTAATTATCACTATATCTGTTAATTTTCTTCTAATATTTTGGAGACTCATGTATCTGTTTAAGAAACATTTGCGAGAACCAAATTTGGATACATGTATATATAAGAATATTTGTGAGTAATGTTCAATTAAAATCTCCCGTGTTTTAATATTTTTAATTTATTTTTCTAAGAGTTGTAATCACAGTCCATTGCAATATGTAAGACTTCTGCTAAGGAATTAAAAATCTAATGACATGATTGAATTTTAAAACCAATTAGACATTGATGCAGTTTACCATTCGACGTCCGCTAGGTGTTTACATATTAACCAGGTGACTCCCCGGATCTCGCGTACACGCGAATAATTTATTTATAATTTTATTTTTAATTTTACACTTTAAAAATGTGAAATTATATATTAATTTTAATTTTTATTATAGATATTGTTGTTGATTTTTTTTTGTTGACCAAGAAAAAAAGATATTTTGTTGTTAATTCTTTTTGTCTATTGTTAATAGTTAAAATTAATTTAAAGTTTAGTTTTACCGTTTTATTATTTCATAATTTTACTATTTTTACGTAAACGTATCATCTTATTACTTTTGTAAAAAAAATAATACTTGTGTCATCGTAGCAATACGAACAATGTCAAATTGTTTTTAAATTATTATGAGATTTCTCTTATAAAAGATTGATATCCCTATTTGATCATCTTATAAAAAAAAGAATCATTTTCTTCTTATTAAATTTTGAATAAAATTTGAAATTCCACGTTTAAAAGATTAATATAAGCAACTCTTCGTAAATAAAAAATCAATAATTTCATACAACATAAACCAAATACTCTACCATTTGATATTTTTTATTTTTGTAAAAAAACAAAACAATACTTGTGTCATCTTAGCAATACGAACAATGTCAAATTGTTTTTAAATTATTATGAGATTTCTCTCGTAAAAGATTGATGCCTCTATTTGATCATCTTCTAAAAAAAATGATTTTCTTCACATTGAATTTTGAATAAAAGTTGAATTCCACATCGAAATATTATAAGATTAATATGAGCAATTCTTCGTAAACAAAAAAAATCAATAATTTCATACAATATAAACCAAGTACTTTACATGTTTCTCTTTTTTATTTTTCCAATTTTTGTTGTTTTGTATTTTTCTTATGGTTAACGTCTCTTACACTTTTTCACATTTTATTTTTAAAAAACAAATTTTATTTATTTGGGATAAATAGAATTTTTTTAAATATTTAGAGATCAGTTTCACTAATTGAACAATTTACTGTGACCAGTCTTTTTTTATTCCATATTAAACTTTTCATAGTGCTTTTTTTATTAAACATTAGATATAATATGAGAATATTAAACTGAGTTTTTTTATATGTAAAGTTGAATATTACTTTTTATATATTAGCATATAAAAATATGTAACCGTTGATTTTAAACGAAATATAATTATATTTCATATAAAAAGAAATCAATAAAATATATATTTATATAAAAACTGTGCTAAAATTTTGTTGTGACATAAATTAATTTTTTGATCATATTGATTTGTTTCATAACTACTGATTTGTTTAAAATAAAACGCTGATTTGTTTCATAACATATGAAAAATATACATGTTTTTGGTAAAACCTAAGTTTTTTTTAATTTGAGTAAATGTTTGTACCAATAAAGTATGAGATGGGAAGAGGAGGAACAATAATAGCAAGAACATCATCATCAACAACATCAAAAATTTCCTCCTCCAAACTAATGAATGGTTATACATACTTTTACACTACTATTTGATCACAACTTCAAATATTATGTTTTTCTCAAATAAAAAAAATTCAAATATTATGTCTTCTCTTTTCCATGGAAGAAAAATGTATGTTAAATTAATGTATATTAGCTTCCTTTTTGTGTATTTTGTATCTTCTAACAACTTTGAAAACTCAAATAAATTCTGAATATCTAATCATGGCAATCAAGGCATTGTTCCTTTTTCTTTTCTTTTTCTAAATGCTTATTTAAAGAACTTTTTTCATAAATATCAAAATATTAGTATTATGTTTACTGTACTTAATTTATCAATATATATATATATATATATATATATATATATTATCATTATAAGTAATAATCTACAAAAAAAATTGTTAATTTAATATTAGAACTCCATTTATAATTACACACTAGAAATATAAACAATTATTTTAAAATAATGTATCTTTTTATAATTTAAATAAAAACACACTGAATATCCTGATTTATGTAACCTTTATTAAAAAAAAAGATTCAAAAAGGCCAAAAGGAAACAATAAAAGTCAATGTCAACTAATTGGACTCACTCAAAGTCAACTGTTGAGGAAAAAAACTCCATTCGGACAAAATTTCCCACTGAGAAAATTCAGAGAAACACCGTCTTCGTCTTCGCCATGGCCGCTTCTTCTATCCTCGACACCATTTTCCGACGAAGAAAGAAGAAATCTACCGACTTCATCACCGGTAAGTCTTCGGTTTCTTCTTCTCAAAGAAGTATAATTATTTTTCACTTGTGTCTGATAAATTTTGCAGTTTTCGAATTCGATTACGACACCATTAAAGCTGCGACAAATAATTTCTCAGATCTGGTTGGACGTGGCGGGTTTGGCTCTGTTTACAAGGTTGTGTCTTTTATTAATTTCTTAACATCATTCGTCTTTTTTATGGTTATTAGGAGTCAGTTATATTTTTGGTTTTTTTGTTTTCATAGATTTGGTGTGGAATTGTAATAAAAAAAAAACATGTATATTAAATTTTCAGGGTATGTTACAAAGCGGACAAGAAATAGCGATCAAGAGATTCTCTGGAACTTTTGAAAGAAATGAGGGAATGTTTGATAACGAAATCAATCTTTTGTCAAAGCTTAAACACAAGAATCTGATCAAACTTATTGGTTTCTGCTCTAAACGAGACCAACATTTCCTTCTTTACGAGTTCATGCCTAACTCGAGCCTCGATCATTTCATATTCGGTTAGATAAAACTATAAGCATCCATCTTTTCTGAACAATCCTATCTTGTGTGCTATTACTCATTGTGGTAATGTGTTCCATAGATCCACAAAGAGCTTCTCAGCTAAATTGGGAAACCTGTCGAAACATTGTTCAAGGCATAGCACGAGGGCTACGTTACCTTCACGAAGAATCCGGGTTATGTGTCGTTCATCGCGACATTAACCCTACAAACATTCTGTTGGATTCAGATTTGAAACCGAAAATCGCAGATTTTGGATTGGCGAGGCTGATGCGAGATGGCGGTGAAAACGAAGCGGAATCAACTGGCTGTGCCGGTACAGTGTGAGTGAACTTTAGTGATTTTAACATCATTAAGAAAAAGTGTTTTGAAGTTACTATAAAGACTGATACACATACAGAGGGTATTTAGATCCAGATTACTTTCGAACCGGGCGTGTTTCTTTCAAATCTGATGTTTATACCTTTGGAGTTACAATCTTGACGATCATCAGCAGAAGAAGACCTATTATACATTCCGAAGAAGAACAGCTCCTAATTGCATATGTGAGTTTACCTAAAAGAAAATGTGTCCATGATTGTTAAGTGTTTCCTTAAATCATATTTGTTGTCTTCTTTTTAGGTCCAGAGTTGCTGGAACAGAGGAGAAGCTATCGATGTGATCCATCAAGTGATGAGAGAAGAAGAAACACAAGATTCGATGAGCGAAATCTTGAGATATATTCACATTGCTTTGCTATGTATCGATGGAAATGCAGAGACAAGGCCGAGTATAGATAAAGTTCTTCATTGGTTTAGTTGTTTCTCTACTCCTTTGCCTGAGCCAACAACTGGTGATCCATTTCTTGCACAAGCAGAAACAAATCGGTCTTTGTCGCCGTCGCAGTCTCTGTCTCCAGGGCATAGCTCTGTTATTTCCATGTCTTCAGGCTACGGAGATTGAGCATGATTGCATAAAGATTAAATCTGTTTGAGTGATCTGTTTATTGGATTGATGATAGTTTATGAGTAGAATGTTTGAATGACTTATTGATTACTCGAGATTTTTTTTTTTTTTTTTGTCATCGGTTATTCTTAGATGTTACAAGATCGAGTGACGCTTGAAACATAACTAATATTACATGCTCTTGTCTCGACCATGAATTGAGTGATCTGTTTATTTGGAATAAATAGAATTTTTTTAAATATTTAGAGATGAGTTTCACTAATTGAACGATTTACTATGACCAGTTTTTTTATTCCATATTGAACTTTTCATAGTGGTTTTTTTTATTAAACATTAAATATAATATGAGAATATTAAACTGAATTTTTTTAGGGACAATTACAAAAATGTCATTTTTGTGTGCACATATGCAATAATGCCACTTAGGGGTGTTCATTTGCAAAAATGTCACTAATTATAGATTTATAAAGTTTATATCTTAAAATTCTAAACCCTAAAAATGTTTTGATCCCTAAATCTCCATAAACCCTCAAAACTAAACCCTAATAGAACATAGTTAACTCAAACATAAATAATATAAAGAAAAAATAATTTTCAAAAAGTGACATTTTTCCAAAGATTTCAAAAGTGTGGCATTTTTGTAAAGTAACATTTAAGAAGTGATATTTTTTGAAATTTCTCATTTTTTATATGTAAAGTTGAATATTACTTTTTTATATTAGCATATAGAAATATGTAACCGTTGATTTTAAACGAAATATAATTATATTTCATATAAAAAAATAAATCAATAAAATATATTTATATAAAACTATGCTAAAATTTTGTTGTGACATAAATTAATTTTTGAAATTTTTTGGAAAATGTCACTTTTAAAAAAAAGCCACATTTTCAAAAAATTTACAAAAATGCCATTTTTTCAAAATATTTATTCATTATATCATTTATGTTTGAGTTAACTATGTTGTATTAGGGTTTAGTTTTGAGTGTTTATGGAGTTTTAGGGGTCAAAATATTTTTTAGGGTTTAGAATTTTAAGATTTAGGTTCTAAAAATTCATAATTAGTTGCATTTTTGCAAATGGACAACCTATAGTGGTATTTTTGAAAATGTACATACCAAAATAGTATTTTTGCAATTGTCCATTAATATTAAAACATTTTTTGAATGAAAAACGAAACTGTTATTGAATATTGATTAAAAATACTTTTGATTTATTTATAGAAATAATAAATTAGTTAAAGCTTATGAGTCATATTTGCCATGTCATAATAAACTTGTGCCATGTCATAATTTTTTGGTAAGAGTAATTGTAGAGTTGACATGTAAGCAAACTCCACAAAATCATTTCCCAAATAATATATAAGAGATTTTGTTTTTTAGTTGAAATCATAAACCTAAATACTTTCCTTTGATCACTGCACAATTTATGCATATTTTTATAATTATTTTGAGTTCCATTGAGAAATTTAGTTTAATCATTTCTTATTTCCGTTGCATATACAAAAATTTATGAAATCTATGATGATGCCTAGTAATGTGGCACAAAATGATCTTTACTAATTCAAAAAAATGTACCAAAATAGGAAGATTACATTGTGTCCAAAAAAAAGAAAAAGGAAGAATACTTATTGGGCCGAAAGAGGCTTAAAATATACAGCCCAATCACACGAATACAAAATCAACTATAAACCCTACCACACCTGATCACACCCTTATTTTCGCACCATTTTCTGTTTCCCCCCCGGGAAAGAAAAAAAAAAAAAAAAACAGAAAGGGTTTCATTCTCAAAATCGTCAAATCTGGAGGAACCAAAAAGCAAGAGGATCAAATCTACTATGGAAGTAGAAGAAGATCCTCCTTCGACCAGTACAACGACGAAGACGGCTTCTCAGCTGAATCTACCACCGTCGATGAATCGACCCACCGTCTCACTCGAGACCCGAATCAACCGTTTGATCGATTCGAACCATTATCACTCTCCTTCTAAGCCTATATACTCCGATAGGTTTATACCCAGTAGATCCGGTTCCAATTTCGCTCTTTTTGGTCTCGAATCGTCTCCCAACAAGGACCGGAAAGAAGACAGTGCCGGTTCGTACGCGGGTCTTTTGAGAACCGCGCTTTTCGGACCGGTTACGCCGGAGAAAAGAGATGTCGTTGCCGGTTTCTCTCCGTCGCGGAATATTTTCCGGTATAAGACGGAAACGCAGCGGTCTTTGAATAAGTTCTCACCTTTTGGGTCTGATGAGGCTCCTGGTGTTAGTCGTAGTCCGGTCAAGTCGCCGAGGAAGATAGTAAGGTCGGCTTATAAGGTTAGAGTTTTCTTTCGATCTTTGTGAAGATTTGTTAAGGGTTTTGGGTTTTATTTAGGGTTTGTGTATTGAATTTAGGGATTTTGTTAGAAATCTCTGGTCTTTGGTGAAAATTGTTTACTTTTCTCTGATAGAATTAGGTTTTTGAGACTTGTGATTCTTGATTGTATGAAGCTTTGTGAGAACTTGGTGAAAGTCTTTGGTAGTTGTGGATTGAACTGTTTTTGAAGATTGCTTAATGTAGACTCTTTATCCAATTTGATTACAATTGCATTTCGTCCTGTGTATGATAGTAGAGGCTTCTTGTTGTTGTTGTTAGGTATTGGATGCGCCGGCTCTGCAAGATGATTTTTACTTGAATCTCGTGGATTGGTCGGCACAAAATGTTCTTGCAGTGGGATTGGGGAACTGCGTCTATTTGTGGAATGCTTGTAGTAGCAAGGTGGGTTTTTTTCCCCTCGATTTATAATCCTTTTGACTCGTTCATGTCCGAAGAAGTGTTTTGACAGGAATTTCTTCCTGTTTTTATTTTTTGCAGGTAACTAAGTTATGCGATCTTGGGGGCGATGACAGCGTTTGTTCAGTGGGTTGGGCACTACGTGGAACACATTTAGCGATTGGAACTAGTAGCGGAACAGTAGAGGTAAGATGATTAACGCGCATTTGGCTGTTTGAGTCCATGCATGCCTCTATATAACATTACTTTTCGACTTCTTGAATATGGAAGGATTCTTAATCAAATGCTAGGTAGAATTACATGACGCTGTTAGACCTTGAGGATGTTGCTTTTGCAATTGTTGTATCATAAGGCTTGAATGGATGCATTGCCTAACTGTTTAATGGATGTCTGAAATTTGGTATAATTGTCCGTTTTCATTATATTTGAGGAAGGAGTTATAGTCTTTTTATGGAGAACTTACTGTTTTTTTTTTCCTCACTAGATCTGGGATGTGTTACGATGCAAGAGAATAAGAACAATGGAAGGTCATCGTCTAAGAGTTGGGGCCTTGGCATGGAGCTCATCGATTCTTTCTTCTGGTAGCAGAGACAAGAAAATACTTCAGAGAGACATACGGTCTCAAGAAGATCATGTAAGTAAGCTAACAGGTCACAAATCCGAAGTCTGTGGACTTAAATGGTCTCATGACAATCGCGAGCTAGCATCAGGCGGAAACGACAATAAGGTAAATGTGTATTCTTCTTTTGGTGTCTAAGAATCATGATTTCCCGAACATGGGTAATGATGCTAGGATCTTGCAGCTTTTTGTATGGAACCAACATTCAACACAACCGGTTTTGAAATACTGTGAACACACAGCAGCCGTTAAAGCCATTGCGTGGTCTCCACATCTTCACGGAGTTCTTGCTTCCGGTGGTGGCACTGCTGATAGGTGTATCCGTTTCTGGAACACGACGACAAACACTCATTTAAATTGCGTAGACACGAACAGTCAGGTAAGCCTGCTAATGCTGGCTTTAAATATAAAAACCGACAATTCACATCAGGGTTTTACTGGGGTAAATAACCAGTCTTTTCTCATATAGGTGTGTAATCTGGTTTGGTCTAAGAACGTGAATGAGCTTGTGAGTACGCACGGATATTCTCAGAACCAAATTATCGTCTGGAAATATCCAACCATGTCTAAAGTAAGATTGATTTCTATGTTCTTTATTTCGGCTTCTTCTCTTTCTCGCTGGATTTTGGGATTTTGGTGATTGAAACATCTCTGCTTTTTTTTAACTCTTACAGTTGGCAACTCTCACGGGTCACACGTTCCGCGTACTGTACCTCGCGGTGTCACCCGATGGGCAGGTTAGTCTTCTTTTTTTACCCCTCATGGCATATCACTCATAATCATCATACACTTGTATCAACACCCTTTCTTGTATGATTTTATATCTTGCAGACGATCGTGACAGGAGCAGGAGATGAAACGCTAAGATTCTGGAATGTCTTCCCTTCCCCGAAATCTCAGGTAAAGAACCATATTAAGCATATGCTCCGGATTCTTAAATCCTTAATTCTTCGAAAATGAACAATGCATAAATCACAGTACACTCTCTCTTTCTATTCTCAGAACAGGGAGAGCGGAATCGGAGCATCGTCATTTGGTAGAACAACAATTCGGTGAAAATCTTAGAGATGATTAATTTCAATGAAGCCAAACACATCCCGAGTTGGTTGGTTGGTTGGTCGTCCTAACTCCTAACCGGATACCTCCTAGAGATTTTGTTAAGTCTTTCTCATAAGAATATGCAAAAATTAGAAAGCCCTTTTTCAAACAAACAAAAAATAAATATGCAAAAATTAGTGGAAACAGATAAAATTAGTGTCTCTGTGTTTTCTTTAGGATTTTCTTTTCCGTTGTACAGATTGGATTTTTGTGTATATATCAAATATTTAGGGAACCCTTAATTATTACTCAAGATATGTCGGCATAACAAAAAAATCTTTGATTTTCTAAAACGTTTTTTATTAACCAATTGTTTTTTTTTTTTTTTGTCGTCAACCAATAATTGTTAATTATTGTTATTGTATATTGATATGAATTTTTCAATCTCATATTAATTTCCTCCTTGCGAAGGATATAATTGAGCAGGCTCTAGTAAAGGCAGTGACAATACCACACAAGAATCAAAATCTATTGGAAACAAAATCACCTCCACCAGACATTTACGTTTTGCCAATCATTAGTATGAATCAGTAGTGTAGGTTCAAAATGTATTACTGCAGGCCTTAACCTCAAGAAAAAATATAAACCATATGTCTTGATCATAAAGCAATAACTTGGGACAAAAACAAAAGACAGCTATCTAGTATTTGGCTGATTCCCCAAATAATTTATTTTTGATTCCACGTTTTTATTTTTCCATATTTTCATTCGTTCTTATGTCAGTTCCTTTAATTACAAGACATATATTTTTGTTTGTTTAGACATTACTACATTACATTATAATAAAATCCCAGTTACCTCATGTTCAGAAAAGAAAAAAGAAAAAAATTCTAGCCTCAGCTTTTTGTCGCTTATATCATTATCATTTATTTATGTCATACTTGCTGAATTTTTTTAACATCTTACAATCTAGTTTGCAATACATAGAACTACATAACTTACATTATACTGGATTTATTGAAAACCTTCGATCATCTACAATCTATATATCAAAGCTTACAACATTCTCTCTTTATAAATGAATTTGAAACTTTTTTTGTTTTGTTTTGTTTGATACGATGGTTACAAACAAGAGCTAGAGGGACGTTGCATGTGATAAATATCAAGCTAAAACATGTCTATTTTGCGTTATTGTCATGTCCGACTCTTGGGGTAGGCCAAAGGGGCATGGCCCTGGGCCTTTATCAAATTTAACAAAATTATATAAGAAAAATGGCTCATTTTCTGAGAAAACAAATATTATTAAGGGGATTAAAGCCCCTTTTTCTTAATTTTTTTTATAAAGATTTTTCTTTTATAAAAAAAATCTTGTCTTGGGCCCTTGAAAAATTGAGACGGCACTAGTTACTGTTTTTTTTACTACGATTATACCTATATTTAGTGGGTGATTGGTTCGACTGTATCTATAGATTAATTGTTGTAAATGTTTTGCATGTAACTGTACATTTTTTAGACTGCAGATTTTTTTGCTGCAGACTTTTTTGTTGTACATATAAAGCTGTAGTAACTATATTAAAATAAAAACACGATTTGTAACTATATAATATGTGCTGTAGTTTTAATTAAATTAATTTATAAAAATAAAAATTGTTATAATTTAAAAATTTTATGGTGTTTTTGACATAATAAATAATGAACTTATGAATTATTCATAATAAGTAACATCATTAAAAAAATCCAATCCTAAAATTAAAACAAAGTTTAAAATCATGAAAATTTATGAGTTCTTAAAAAAATATATTATAATAAAATATATTATTATCATGAAAATTATTATTATTTACTATCAACAATCTACTTTATAATCACAACTCTTAAAACCCAAAAAATAAGGCTTTATGTTTTTGACTTGTTACAGCTTTTTTTTTGTAACTTTGAAAAAGAAAACTACATCATGATTGGTAAGAATAATACAAAATCTATAGTTTTAAAAAATAAAACTAAACTTGATTGGTAAGGATATAATGATTTTTGAAAAAATAAAAGTGTAGTATGGAGTTAAAAACCAACCAATCATCCACTTAGTCACAAGATTTCTTCGCTCTACAGCGACTTCCTCATCATCTTCACCGTGGCTGCCATGAGGAATCTTGCTGGCTTCCCGAAAACAGCAACTACACTCATCAAGACAAGGCTGCTCCGGTAGGGTTTCACACGTGTGAGTTCTACAACCATCGTGTGAAGTCGCCTCGCAAAGCGGACCCCAACATTCGACCTTGTTGAACTCAGGGATGTTGGAATGGAAATAAACCCAAACAAGAGCTTTTTGTAGCTCAGGGTAATTGTTCAATAAGTGCTCATCTCCATGAACAAATGCCTTCAACACCTATAATCTGGTCAAATATCATTAATAGACCACCCATTAGTTGTGCATGTCATTTGGAATATTAAAATTTATATCCCATATATTGTAATCTAGACTACTCTTCAAATTAGTAGTTGCTAAATAAATTTGCAATAATCAATAAGATGATGTATCAAACAGAAATCGGTCGATAACCATTAGATTACCATCACCTTTAATGGTTAAAGAAAAGACTAACGACCGGTAATCCCTTGCAAAATATGAAATATCGAAGCATCCAAGAGGAAGTGGCCTCCGCTAATGTGGCAGTGAACTTGAAGCGACATTTTACCTTTCACTTTCTTCCAATCGGCCACTACTTCGTTCCGGAACAACTCACTTGCCCATCCTTGCAACTGATGCAACCACATGCTAAAAGAAGGAAACTTTGGAAGCTTTGAAAATCGTTGGTCCAAATAATCTTGCAACCTTAAACCATTTCAACAGAAAAATATCAGTGAAGTGAGGAAACTTGTAGAGTAAAATTTCCAGAAACAGCGGCAGGGAAAAGAGAGTCTACGAAAAGTAATACATCTCTGAGGAAAAAGATTTGAGATTATTACAGGGACAATAGATTTGATCTTCCTCGTAGAATTGCCTGAAATATCTGGTTTCAGCTTTGCTGCAAGCAAAAGATTTGCCATTGACTCTCATCTCTCGGAATTGAGACAAGAAAAAAAAATTGTTTTATTCTGCGTTGATGTTCACTCTCAGTGACTTGATGCTCAAAGAGAAGAAAGTTTTTGTAGTAACTACTTTCACTGTGTGTTGATGTTCATTTAATCGAGAGACATATTTAACACGTGAGTCTACAACTATTCATCACCCAATAATACAGAGTAAAACCACCAAAGAAAAAACAAAGGTATAAAATGAAACACGTGAGTCTACAACTATTCATCACCCAATAATACAGAGGAAACTCATATTAGTGAGTAACCGCCAAAGAAAAAACAAAGATACAATTTCATTATAATCTTATATCACTTCATGTTTTGAGAGTGAGGCATAGAAATTCCCAACTCGCCACCCGCGAGATTCTCATCCGTTCTACTATGCTGATGCTGATAATGACGGCGAGACCATGGTATCGAGCTGACCGACGGAAAACAACAGTTGCAATCGTCCGGACAAGGTAGCTCCGGGAGAGTTGCAAACTTTTTAAGGGTCCTATTTTTATCGTGGTGATGCTGCGAGGTGGCTTCCCAAAGCGGACCCCAACATTCGACCTTGTTGTACTCCGGGATGTTGGAATGGAAGTAAACCCACACAGGAGAATCTTGTAACTCAGGGTAGTTATTCAACAAGTTCCCATCTCCATGTACAAAAGCTTCCAATACCTACAAAATCAATAGGTCCAATATAATCACAGAGTTGATTTTCTAGGCCAAGACTAATCGATGTTCTTATATCAAGATGACCATAACAACTATACTATTACCAAAAAATAACGCGAAAACTTACCACGGGTAATTCTTTGCAAAATATGTAGTATCGAAGTTTCGCGATGAGATCCAAGAGGAAGTGGCCTCCGCTAATGTGGCAATGAACGTGAAGTGACATTTTGCCTTTCACTTTCTTCCACTCGGCCACCACTTCGTCCCGGAACAACTTATTTGCCCATCCCTGCAACTGGACGGACCCAAAACTCTTACATAAGTCTCCTAAAACGCTAAACTTTGTACACTACGGGGTGCTAAGATTTACCTGAGAGTTATTGATGGATTGAGATATAGCTAAAGTTAACTTAGCGGTTACGTCACTATGAGTTAGAGTGTAAGTTCTTGGGAGCTTTGATGGATGCTTCTTCTCATCAACTCCTAAGAACATGACTTTCAATTTGGAGGCTTCAAAAATCGCCGGTCCAAATAATCTTGCAACCTTATCCACAGAAACATTAAAACTTTTGTAAGATTCATCAAACTCAGATTCTATAAAGGCACAATTTACGCCTTAATCATTGCGTCAAACTTAAAGAGATAAACCCTAAAAGAACAGAGCATGTATAAACTAAAAACAGAGCATATATAAACTAAGAATATGAACTGTGAAAAACAGAGCGAAGGAACAAAAAATTCCAAGGAAAAAGATTAGAGATTCTTACAGGAACAACAGATCTGTTCTTCATCATGGATCTTTTGTTGTTAACAAAGAGAGAGCTATAATTGCTCTGTTTCTCTAAAAAAGCTGGTTTCATCTTCGATGGTAATAACAGATTCGTCGCCAAACTACACATCTCTGTTTATTCTTTGCAATATCCGAAATCTGTAATAAACTAATCAAAATACAAAAGAGACCCTTTTGCGAGACTCAAATCAAAATATCTCACGCTATTCTTGCGTGTTCGTACACTGTAACCAAATCAAAGCTTGTAACTTTGACAAAAAAAAAAAGTCGAGCTTGCTTTCGCTTTCGGTTTAGCTTTTTTTCTTCCGGAAATTTAGAGTTTTTTTTTTTTTTGGTTGTTGTCGTTGTTGCGTGTTGGGTTAGACAATCTTCGATACGAGTTAAAAAGAAGGTTGCTTCGGTTTCTAGACTTTCTGAGCCCAAAATCTTCTTATGAAGAGGTGAGAGTGAGAGTGCCACGTGTTATCCAGCAGTCCAGCTTCTTCACTGCATGAGGTGGCATGTGTCGTCAGATTAAAGCACACACGTGGCGGTAATGAGTTGCTCCGGTTCGTTTATCGGATAACCACCCACCGTTCGAGACAAAGCGACAAGCGGTTCGGTTCTTTGACGATTATTGGCTTTTCGGCTCTCTAAATTCAATTCCGTACGATCCGGCCGGCATTTTTTTTTTTTAATAAAAAAGCAGGCATGTAAAAAAAAACAGATAGTAATGATGAATATATATATTATAAAATATTTAAAAATGCATATATAAAAAGGGAAAATTGGATAATTGTTTTCCAAAAAAAAAAAATTTGGATAATTCAGTTGACGAATAATATATAAATAATTAAATTACAATGTGAATGGATAAGAGTTAGATTTTTGTTTGAATAATTACGAACAATTTTTTCTTTTGTTTGAAATTTTTCATTTACGAACAATTTTGAATAATAAAAAAAGAAAATTAGATGATTTTAGTCATTTCATTTAAGAGTTTTGGATTTTTTCAAACTTTTTAATTTTGAAAATTTATTTATCCAAACGGATAATACGAATTCACCGGATCTGTCCGACTTGGAATTGTCTAAAATTGGCATGGGATTAATGAGTCTTACTATCAAACAACAAATGATACATAGTCAACAAGATATCCTTGCTTCTGCTGATTATTGATAAGATTGAAAGTTCAAAGCAATAGACATCAGAGTTAACACTGAGACGTGCAAAACAAGTTAGAGTTGCTTCATACCATCAGAATTGTTGAATCTGTATGTATAGGTACTCGATTTCGACACAACCACAATAGAACAACAATATTCTACTCATATAACTCTCATCAATCCAATAAACAGGTCACTCAAACAGAGTTGATCTTATGCGATCATGCTCAGTCTCCGTGACCTGAAGACAGAGACGGCGACAAAGACCGATCTGAAATAACAGAGTTATGCCCTGGAGACAGAGACGGCGACAAAGGCCAATCTGTTTCTGCTTCTCTATTTGTTGGTTGAGGCAAAGGAGTAGAGAAACAACTAAACTTGGCCTTGTGTCTGTATCGTCATCGACACAGAGCAAAGCAATGTGAATGTATCTCAAGATTTCGCTCATCGAATCTTGTGTTTCTTCTTCTCTCATCACTTGATGGATCACATCGATAGCTTCTCCTCTGTTCCAGCATCTCTGAACCTAAAGAAGAACACTTAAAGCCTTAAAATCATAGACACTAATTGATAATTCAGTGATTTAATATGACTTACATAGTCGACAAGAGGACCCTGGCCAGGAGTATAAGACATTCTTCTGCTGATTATTGCTAAGATTACAACTCCAAAGCTATAGACATCAGCTTTGACAGAAACGCGCGAGGTTCGATAGTACTCTGGATCTACATACCCTCTGTAAGGTGTGCAAAACAAGTTAGGTTGCTATGCGGCAGTGGTACGTTTTGATTTTGAATTTTTTAAGTATTAAACTAAAACTTCACTGACAGGGTACCGTGAACGCAGGTTGAATCAGATACAGCTTGGCCTTCTTGCATCAGCTTTGCCCATCTGAAACTTGCGATTTTCGGTTTCATCTCTGCATCCAAAAGAATGTTTCTCGGGTTAATGTCGCGGTGAATGATCCATAACCCGCATTCTTCGTGAAGATAACGTAGCCCTCGAGCTATCCCTCCAATGATGTTTCGACACATCTCCCAAGTTAGTTGAGAACTTCTAAGTGGGTCTGAAAGCAAAAACGACGAGCACAAACTCAAGCAACCAAATAAAGTCATTCAATTTTGTCAAAGTTCACGGGTTTCCATCTCAAAACCAATCGACAATGATGCTTTTGTATACTACATTACTTATTTTATGGTTATCAATATGAGATTTGTAATACAATTAGACCAGACTTGGCTAACCATATATAAAGTGATCGAGGCTTGAGTTAGAGATAAATTCATAAACAAGGAAATATGAATATCTATCCGGTTTGAAACAGAAGCCCAGAAGATGGATCACATTCTTGTGCCTAAGCTTTGTCAAAACCTTGACCTCATTTCGAATCTCTCCATAACCCCAAGCAGAAATGTTAGTCATTTCCTTGACTGCTATCTCTTGCCCACTTGGAAGCTTACCCTAAAAAATGTATTTTTCTTTTTTTCTTATTGCATCACAGACCCACAAAAAGCTTTTATTGAAAAAAACATATGAACACAAACACACACGATACCTTGTACAAGGGGTCAGCCTCGTTTTGGTTAATCCTAACTGAGAATTCATCAGTTGCAACTCTAATGGTGTCAAAATCAATTTCGAAAACTGCAGAATTGATGAAAGACAAGTGAAATTTCACTGATTTGTATCAACTGTATGTAGAGAGCTAAAAAGGAAACAGAGGATCATACTAGTTCGGGTGTCTTTTTCGCCGGAAAATGACAATAGAGCAGAAACCAAGAAGACTGATCAGGTTCTTGTGCCTAAACTTTGACAAACGATTGATTATATTATGAAACTCTCTATCAGTTTCAATGGAACTTCCAGAGAATATTTTGACTGCTATTTCTTGTCCATTTTGTAACCTACCCTGAAAGGGGAAATAATGAATTCAGTAAACTTGTTATCTTTTCGTCGGAAAACGGTATCGAGAAACGAAGAAACGGCCATGACGAAGTTGTTTCTCTGAATTTTCTTAATGTCAAACTTCTCAGATCATTTTTTTTTTACTTTGACAGACTCCAACTTCTTCTAAAACATCAGATATCTCTTCATGGTCGAGACAACAGCATGTAATATTAGCTCCGTTTCAAGTGTCACTCGATCCTGTAACATCTAAGAATAACCGATGAAAAAAAATATATATATATACAATCTCGAGTAATCAATGTCATTCAAACATTCTACTCATAAACTCTCATCAATCCAATAAACAGATCACTCAAACAGATTTAATCTTTATGCAATCATGCTCAATCTCCGTAGCCTGAAGACATGGAAATAACAGAGCTATGCCTTGGAGACGGCGACGGCAACAGAGACGGCGACGGCGACAAAGACCGATTTGTTTCTGCTTGTGCAAGAAATGGATCACCAGTCGTTGGCTCAGGCAAAGGAGTAGAGAAACAACTAAACCAATGAAGAACTTTATCTATACTTGGCCTTGTCTCTCCATTTTCATCGATACATAGCAAAGCAATGTGAATATATCTCAAGATTTCGCTTATCGAATCTTCTCTTTCTTCTTCTCTCATCAATTCATGGATCACATTTATTGCTTCTCCTCTGTTCCAGCATCTCTTGACCTAAAAAGAAGACAACAAATATGATTTAAGGAAACACTTAACAATCATGGACACATTTTCTTTTAGGAAACTCACATATGTAATTAGCTGTTCTTCTTCGGAATGCATAATAGACCTTCTGCTGATGATCTCCAAGATTGTAACTCCAAAGGTATAAACATCATATTTGAAAGAAACACGCCGGGTTCGAAAGTAATCTGGATCTATATACCCCTGTATGTGTATCAGTCTTTATAGTAACTTCAAAACACTTTTTCTTAATGATGTTAAAATCACTAAAGTTCACTCACATTCTACCGAAATAGTCAGTTGATTCCGCTTCGTTTTCACCGCCATCTCGCATCAGCCTCGCCAATCCAAACCCCGCGATCTTCGGTTTCATATCTGAATCCAATAGAATGTTTGTAGGGTGAATGTCGCGATGAACGACACATAACCCGGATTCTTCGTGAAGGTAACGTAGCCCTCGTGCTACGCCTTGAACAATGTTTCGGCAGGTTTCCCAATTTAGCTGAGAAGCTCTTTGTGGATCTATGGAACACATTACCACAATGAGTAATAGCACACAAGATAGGATTGTTCAGAAAAGATGGATACTTATAATTTTATCTAACCGACTATGAAACGATCGAGGCTTAAGTTAGGCATGAACTCGTAAACAAGGAGATGTTGGTCTGGTTTACAGCAGAAACCAAGAAGATTGATCAGATTCTTGTGTTTAAGCTTTGACAAAATAATGATTTCTTTATCTAACTTTGCTTCATATTTTTCAAAAGCTCCAAACAATCTAGTGACCGCTATTTCTTGTCCGCTTTGAAACATACCCTGAAAATTTAATATACATGTTTTTTTTTTTAATTACAATTCCACACAAAATCCATGAAAACAAAAAAACCAAAAATATAACTGACTCAGAATTTGTAATGGATCCAAATTTCCCAGAACATCATTAATGTTAAACCCATTAAAGAGTCTTAAGTAATTTTATAATATTAAAAATACTATAATATCCATTTCAAAAACTCTTTCTATAGAACTTTTTCATAAAAAGTTCATTAAATTAAATAATATTTTAATCATTTTTTATTCTAAAACACTTTTACTAGTGTTACCATTACCATCATTAACCTTAACACTATCAAAGTGTCTTAACTTATTTTTTTATATTAATTTCATTAAGACAGTTGACTTAAACATCAATACATAGAATTTTTTTCATTAAGATTCATAAAAATTTATTATATTTTAATTGAAAAAGTGTTAAAACACCCCTAAAAAATTTACCATTAATGATGCCCATGATGCTCTAATAACCTAAAATCGATGAATGATGTTAAGAAATTAATAAAAGACACAACCTTGTAAACAGGGCCAAACCCGCCACGTCCAACAAGATCTGAGAAGTCATTAGTTGCAGCTTTAATGGTGTCGTAATCGAATTCGAAAACTGCAAAATTTATCGGAGAGTAACTTAAAACACCCCTCAACACAAAATTTTAACTCAATACACCCCTCTTATAAACAATTTCATTCTTTTGATTTATTTTTAATCAAAAATATGGCTAAAGGCAAAGTTGCCCTTAATAAATTTGCCATATTACAAAAAAACCAAAGAAACAAAAAAAAACTTATCATCTCTCTCGAAATCGAGAGCTGCAGTTAGAAAGAAAAAAAAAACTCTTCTCTTTTCTCTTTGGATTTTCTCTTTATCTCTCCCTCTGTATCTCTGAAATCCGATCAGTCCGAAATCGTTTGCTATCACCGACGTCACTATTTCCGTCGCGGTAAGCCTTTCCCTTAGTGACATCTAGCAAATTTCAGAAAAGGGGTTTTGATTTTGAATGGAGTTTCTTGGGTTTTCGTTTTGAGAGTTGATAAGGTTTCGATTTGTACCACAAATTTGATATGAATGTACCGGGAATTGATAGTATTTGGAGTCAATTTTGAAATTAGGGTTTGAAGTAAAATTAATTTGGGGTTTTGATTTGTAATGTGTTTTGATTTGTACTAGTATTATGATTCGAATGGGTTTGGGTTGCTAGATGTGGGCTTTTGATTTTCATATATGTATCGGGGTTTGAATTTAGGGTTTGAAGAAAAATCAATTTGGGGTTTTGATCTGTAGTCCAGTAGGATTTTGGTTTCAATTGGAGATGTATGGACTTGTTCCTTTCTTTCTCTGTACTAGGATTTAATGTGTTTGCGGTTTTGATATGAATTGGCAATAGATATATATGGTTTGAAATTAGGACTATTAGGTGTTTTGTGTGTCTTTTGATTTGCTTATTGTGGATTTTGCAGAAATGCCTCATAAGACCAAGGGTTTAGGGTCGAAGAAAGGGACTTCAAAGGGAGTCACTTCAAAGAAAGGGACTTCAAAGACTTCTAGTAGTAATGGGTCAGAATTTGAATCTGGAAATGATCCTACGCCATCACAGGAGATGTGTCAGAATATGGAAATGGGTCAGAACCAAGTATGACAGAGACGTGGCTTCCCGAGTACCAATAGAAGAGGCAAATGAAGAGAAAGAAGAAGAACAAAAAGAACAGAAAGAAGCAGAAGAAGAAGATAAAGAAAAAGAACAGAAAGAAGATGAAGATGAAGAAGAACAAAAAGGAGAAGAACATAAAGAACTAGAAGAAGAAGAAGATAAAGAAGAAGAACAGAAAGAAGATGATGTAGAAGAAGAACAGAAAGAAGTAGAAGAAGAAGAGAAAGAAGAAGAGAAAACAGAAGAAGAACAGAAAGAAGAAGATGAAGAAAATGTTAGTATAAAAGTTAGTGTTTAGAGGAATTGGTTGTGAGTATTCAGTATAAACCGTATAAAAATTAGTATTTAGGTGAACGTATAACTGTTAGTTGAACTGGTACTACTGTATATAACTGTTAGTAATAAGTAGGACTGGTACTACTGCGAATAACTGTTAGTATTCAATAGAACTGGTACTACTGATGAGAACTGGTAGTACCAGCAGCTACGAAAGAGGATGATGGAGCTTTGAAAGCGGGTGGATCTAAGAAAGCGGTTGGGACGAAAAGGAAAAAGACCGGAGAAGTAGCACGCAAGAGCCCACGCAAGAGGACAAAGAATTAGGGACGTTTGATGTTTTTAGGTTGATGTTATTTTGTGGTTATTTGGTGTTGGATGCGTTCCGTTTTTTAGGTGCTTTAGTGTTGGAGGGATTTAAGGAAAACTAAAACTCATATTTTGTTATGTTTTCGGTTTGGTACTACTAGTAATACTGGGTACTACTGTGTATTAATCAACTACTACTGGGTACTATTGAGTACTACTGAAATTATCAAAACACGTTTTTATCACATTTTTTGTCAATAATTTTTTTTAAAAAAAGAAAAAACATTTAACACATGCGCCGCAAAACGAATTAAAAATAATGGATGCTAGGGAGACGGATGCTAGGGAGAGGAAGCCATCTGTGTACACGAGACCACCATATACAGGAGAGAAGAAAAGGAACACCACGACGATGGAGCTGTGAAAGCGGGTGGATCTAAGAAAGCGGGTGGAGCTAAAAGGAAAACGATCGGAGATGGAGTACGCAAGAGCCCACCCAAGAAGACAAAGAAGAAGTAGGAGTCTATGTTTTTAGGTTGATGTTATTAGGATGATGTTATTTTTCCTATTTTGTGTTGGTTGTGTTCCTTTTTTTAGGTACTAAAGTGTTGGAGGGATTTTAGGGAAACAAATACTCATATTTTGTTATGTTCTCGGTTTCGTACTACTAGTAATACTGGGTACTACTGTGTATTAATCAACTACTACTGGGTACTACTGACATTAGCAAAACAAGTTTTTATCACACTAAAAATATTAAAAACGTTTAACACATGCGCCGCAAAACCAATTAAAAATAATATTTACTTTACTCATAGTTATACTTAGTTTTCTAGTAGTACTGACTTGCACATAGTTATATTTCTACTGTTTTCACGTATAACCAGTAGTAAGTACATAAGATCATAAATTTTCTAGTAGTATTGATCCAATTGATCACTTTAAATATATTTCCTGTCATTTCGTATACTAAAATTTCCAAAAACATCATAATTGGATGTTTCACATAAAAAGTGGCTACTAACTCATACATAAACCATATGTATAAGGTCTAGTTTTAGGGAAAATATATGTTTTGCTCTAAATTCTTTAAATTTTTTCGTAGTTTCTAGTGGTACCTAAGTATCAAGTCCGTATCAAGTAGACACAGTCCTAAGTACATAAATGGACATAGTAAGGAAACAAAACGAAATTTTGAAAAGAGAGAAAATACTTGAACACAGTCATATTCAGTCATACAAAGTCATACAACTAATATATAGTCATACGCAGTTATACATAGTTATACCGGGCAAAGAGAATTACCAAAATAACAAAACACAGTCATACGCAGTTATACGTAGTTATACCGGGCAGAGAAAATTACCAAAATAACAAAACACAGTCATACGCAGTTATACATAGTTATACCTGTCAGTGACACCATTTGTACCTAGTTAGGTTCCTGGACATTGGATTCTTGCAAATTGGGATTTTGGTAATACAGAAAGTAATACATAGTTATACCTAGTTATACCTTGTTATACAAAACAGATAGAACACAGAAAACTAATCAAACAGTTATACCTAGTTATACCTAGTTATACAAGACAGAAAGAACGCACAAAACTAATCAAACACTTGTACCTACGTTTTCCCAGTTTTACCATACAGACATAACACACAAAATGAGTCACACGTATACCTTGATCTACCAACGCATGGTGTTCCAATGGTTCGTCTGTGTGTAAAGTTATCATATCATTATCCCCTACAACAACATCACTTTCTCCAACATCTCTTCTCGCTTCCACACATCTCTGAGTTTCATCGACAACATTGATGGGACCATCCACATTGATGGGACCATCCACATTGATGAGCTCCACATTCAAAAGCTTTCTACAACCATCTCCATTCACTTGCATTAGGTAATCAAAAACCTCATCATCATTCAAAATTTCTAATGGTGTCGAAAGATTCAAAATCATCGGAAAGTAACTAAGTTTCAACTCCATCGTAGATTCATCTATCATGATCTTTCTGCTAATTCCGTCAACCAACGCCAAATAAGTCACCTCCTCCGGTGCACTCCGTATCGCTAAAGTCTTAATTCGATCTCCTTTTGAACTCCATCTTGTGCAATCACCTTCCATTGAGTAACATCCTCCATAATCAAAATATATGATTGTGCAATTCATTGTCATATCCCCTGCAGTACCAAAACATATGTACCAGTTATTCTCGATACTACTTGTTCTACCAGTTATTCTCAGTAGTACCAGTTATACCTATAAAAATTAGGTCCGATTTTGTTTGCTTTATAATGATTCAGCTGCCACAGAACCTAGCACATTACCCTAATAAACTTATAAAACAAGTCCAATACCCAGAACCACATTGGATATCCAATATCCAAATTTAATTTACAAACAAATTTCCAAAACTAGAACAAAACCTAATGTAACCCTAAACATGAAACTTGCTAAACAATGAAATATCATACCTTAATTTAGAAGACTCAAATGTGCAAGAATGAAACAACTCTTAATCCTTGCCTCTGTTTTTCGTAACTCTTACATGAAGAAGAAGATGAACTAGGGCAAAAAGGTTTCAACGAGATGGAGAAGAAGAAGGGTGATGGCAAAGAGATGATGAGATGAAGAACACAGAAGAAGGACGAGGAAGAGAAGTGAAGCAGATCCGAAGAAGAAGCTCTGTTTTTTTTCAGCGAGAGGAGAGAGAGAGGAGAAATCGCGACGGGAAGAGAGAGGAAGAGAGAGAAAGAGTTTAGTGCTTGTTTTTGATTGGTTGAAAATTAATTTGGTTGGTAAAAAATTTAATTAGTTTGGTGAATTATTTAATTGGATGTTTATATATAATAATAATAATAAAAAAGAAGGGTAAAGTTGAGAGGGGAAAGATTGAGGGGGTAGTTAGGTTTATCAAGGGCTCTAAGAAATTTTTTTGCCCATTTGGGGCTTATGAGGTTACAGTCCAAATTTATCAGACACAAGTGAAAAATAATTATACTTCTTTGAGAAGAAGAAACCGAAGACTTACCGGTGATGAAGTCGGTAGATTTCTTCTTTCTTCGTCGGAAAATGGTGTCGAGGAAAGAAGAAGCAGCCATGGCGAAGACGAAGACGGTGTTTCTCTGAATTTTCTCATTGGGAAATTTTATCCGAATGGAGTTTTTTTCTTTAACAGTTGACTTTGACTGAGTCCAATTAGTTGACATTGACTTTTATTGTTTCCTTTTGGCCTTTTTGGATTTTTTTTTTTTTTAAAGGTTACATAAATCAGGATATTCAGTGTGTTTTTATTTAAGTTATAAAAAGATACATTATTTTAAAATAATTGTTTATATTTTTAGTGTGTAATTATAAATGGAGTTCTAATATTAAATTAAAATTTTTTTTTTGTAGATTATTACTTATAATGATAATATATATATATATATATTGATAAATTAAGTACAGTAAACATAATATTAATATTTTAATATTATGAAAAAAGTTCTTTAAATAAGCATTTAGAAGAAAAAAAAAAGAAGGAACAATGCCATGATTGCCATGATCAGATATTCAGAATTTATTTGAGTTTTCAAAGTTGTTAGAAGATACAAAATACACAAAAAGGAAGCTAATATACATTAATTTAACATACATTTTTCTTCCATGGAAAAGAGAAGACATAATATTTGTTTTTTTTTTTTTGAGAAAAACATAATATTTGAAGTTGTGATCAAATAGTAGTGTAAAAGTATGTATAACCATATATTAGTTTGGAGGAGGAAATTTTTTAGAATGTCGAGTTTCGGGAGGTCCAATGAACAAATCAGTCACCACTTCCATTTCGTTGTCATCTATGTCCACTTCCGACGTTGTTGATGATGATGTTCTTGCTATTATTGTTCCTCCTCTTCCCATCTCATACTTAATTTATATACACATTTACTCAAATTAAAAAACTTGGGTTTTACCAAAAACATGTATATTTTTCATAACAGTAGTTATGAAACAAATCGATACATATGTTAATAGCATTGTGTACCTTTTCCATCAGCGTTTTATTTTCTGCGATGAGTTTCCTCTCCTAAAATATTGAAGGGAATATATTAATTAGTTACTGTTTGGTTAATACGTAATAGTAATACACTTGTGTATATATATATATATATATTAAAATGTTAGAGCTGTACGAGTTTTTACCTTTTCTTTTAACTTCTCAATTTCTTCACGTAATAATTGGTACTGAATTTAAGAAATAAAATAGTTAAATTAACTGTTAAACACAATACTACTTTGAGATATATAATAAGATCTCACATAATGAGTCTTGGAATAAAGATCGTATCCTTCTCATGTATAACACAAATATACATGGATGCCTCCAAGTGTGTGTGTGTACATATGTCTATATACATGTATGTGTGCTTATATACAGTTAGTTGAGTAATGTATATATGTGCATATTGTTTTTAGTATGATCCCATGATTCTATGTAATCCAGATTACACAATCATCTCATTTGATAAATGATAATAGAATTCCTACAAAAATAAATTAATGATAATAGAAAAAATTTACATGCTTTCTACTTCATTAGCCGGCCTAAAACATAAACCTATACGATCAAACCACCACAACTTACTGTTTCTTTCGTCTACAACTCACCAATCAAAATTTGAATTACATATCACACGATCGATAGCGCATCATTATCATTAGCATGCATATTCTTAAATACCACAAGCAACAGCAAATGATATGTAAGTTACCTTTTTGGCTCTTATTTTGGTTAAGCTTCGCTCCAATTGGTTCTCCAATTGTTGTAACTCCTCAATAGAAGATGCGTCAAGTCCTTCTCCCATCATTTTTCTGCAAATGTATTTTTTTTTCCAACACGATCTTAATAAATATATAGTAATTAGACAATTATATTGTCTTTTTTTTTTGTAACATTGTCTAGTGTTACATTCATAAGAAATTGTAAACATTTTTGGTTTAACCACCTTGTCGAAATCTCCAGTTGTTCGATCTTTCTCGCCAAGCCATAGGTTTCATCTTTCACTTGCTGTCAACAAAGATAGTGACAGTAACACAAACGCAAATGTAACTATGCCTACGCAAATTAAAGAAATCTTTCATAATTGCAAAAATGAATAATGATTAAATAACCGTGACAATATACATTTAAAAAAAAAAAAGTTTACCTGTGAGTTTGCATTTCTCTTATGGTTAGACCCGAGATCTTGTATTCGCTTTTGATACCGTTCTACTGTTTTTGTTATACTGAAAAATTCAAATATTAAATCAATATTTCATAGCAAATACGAAGCACAAATCGAACCTAGATTTCTCGAACATTTACCTATAATCATAACATATTACACCCCAAGCATATTCCAACAAACATGCACAAAGAGAATGTATTATATCTATCATAGCATTTCCAAGTAAACATAACCATTTCACACACACGCGCACACACACACACTTATATATATGTGTGTGCGAGAGAGAGATCTAGTTAAAACCTCAATAACTAAAAGATAAAATAAAATGTTGAAAATAGAAGCAAAGAGGTCGTCTTTTGACCCAAAAAAAAGAAGCAAAGAGGTCGTCTAGTCATGTGATATGGCCTAATTAAGTAATTAAGAAAGTGGTTAACATGTAGATATGTGGTTAATAGCACCTAGTTTATTGTGATTAACCCTTCTCGGCTTGCTTAAAGAAACACTAAATTATCATTTAGTTTTTGGTCTAAAAAAGTACGTACATGTAATTAAATAATCACATGATAATAAGCGTACACTATAATTTACAACTTCACAAAAGAATAGTATAACAAATAGAGATAACATAAAAAGAATCAACATATTCTGATCTAGACACATGCTAATGACTCCTCCACTGTCATCACTGAGCTAAAGGTCTTTGTACTATATATGTGTGTGAAAAGTGTAGCAAATGCTTCTTTGTTGCCACCATATACAGTACATACATTACATAGATACATGCATCCACATATACACACATTCAAAATAGTATATATATAGAAAGATCTAATATAAGTGGGGTGGCAGGATAAAGGGATTAGTATAGTGACGATTTTTGGGGAAATAAAAACATTAGTATTTCTATTTTGAATATTTGATTATAAATTTTCTCTTTGTCAAATGGTAAAATATCTATTTATTTTCAGAATTAATTTGTAACATAAACAAAAATAACAATTGGTCAGCTATATATTTTTCAGTACTTCAAAAAATATTTTTCACCAAGTGTTCTGCTGTTACCATTTGATATACTTGTTTTACATAACCATACATATATAGCTGTTGATATAGTTACATATGTACACATAAATGAGTTTAGAAAATGTTTCAAAAATGTATGTATTAGTTGCAAACAATCACTGCTAACGTACATGCATATATGTTAGTATATTACATATATGTGCCTACATGATATACAACATGGCAATATCTAGCATCCCATGATATCAGAATACTGAAATCTCATCATTATCAGTAATCAGTGTGAACTCCATTGATTGATTCATATATAAAACTATAACAAAAACCACGCATATACATATGAGTAGCCTAATCTCATGTTCTTAGAAAAAACTTTCGTAAAGTACATTTATTCAAATATACTTACACAGCACATGTGCTTGAGTGTTTTTGTATACATATTTATTTATACATACTGCAAGTATTTGTGTATATATATATAGATATATGTATGTGTGTCAGTGTGCATGTGTGTATGTGCGTGAGTGTGTGTTCGTAAATTATGCAAATACACACAAAAGCACACATATACATATAACGAACCACCTCTAAAGAAGGAAATCTTGTTTTATTTCCAAATCTGGTTAATAGGAACCAAGTAAAAATAGAATCTATATCTCATATGAGACACATTTTCCTTATTTGAGTAAGAACGTCATATATGCCCAAACTTATTGCTACATATATAGAGCTATTAACTACTATACGAGTAAATAGCATTAAAGGTTGTCAGAACTTTTTACTGGCCTGTACTGATATGTGTCCAAACTATCTCATAAATTTATTTTTACACTGATTAGTTTCTTTTTTTTTTTGATCAAACACTGATTAGTTTCTTTTTGTTGCAATTCCATGGGAAAATTTTGACCCGTGTGCACGTTTTTAACAGTGTCTCATCAAATACTTTCCTTTTCTGACCTCTAAAATTAAGAATCTTCGTGCACATATAAACCAACCACTATCAATCGACTCTACAAGCTTAAAAAAAGTGGACAGATATGAATCACATATAAAAAACAACAACTATGCATCGGATTGATATATAGCGAATGTGTATATACATAAACTTATGTACAAGATGATTACCTGGAGGAGCTAGAAAACTCATAAAGTTTCCCTCTCGGAGAGAAGATGATTAGGGCAACTTCAGCATCACAAAGGATTGATAATTCAAAGGCTTTCTTCAATAGTCCATTTCTTCTCTTAGAAAAAGTCACTTGCCTGCTCGTTGCGTTCTCTATTCTCTTCATCTCCGTCTTTCCCCTCACCATTCTTCTATTTTGATAATTACCCTAATTCATAAATCAAATAGTTTAATTAGATTTTTATTTCCTTTCTCATTCCATGAGATTTATAT